>OY757310.1:129841493-131041493 GCA_963583905.1 Stenurella melanura | reverse complement strand
TCACATTTTCCGCAATTGAATGTAAAAATACACTTTTTCTATATAGACTAAAACATCGTAAAGAAAATATTCTTGCTTTGACTGTGACTTTTCCTGGTTTAAAAAAGACATTTCTTTATCAGAAGGAATACATGCAATTATGGATACTAATAAATCTGCATCTATGCCAACAATATTGTATTTATAACTGCTGTTCCCGTGCTGGAAGTTAATTAACACCCAGTATAGGAAAATTTTAGAATTGCTATTAATTTTTATTCGAAGTGTTCGACGAGCTCCGAGTGCAACTATTACTAGCTTTTCTCTCGGTTGATTTATTTATTGAAATATTTGAGCAAATACAAATACAATTACATTTGTTTTTATTGAATTTCTCAATCCGTCCATTTAAGTTATTAATTCTTAAACATTAATCCATAAAACATATGAGAGAAACTACCCGGCCTACTCCTAAACGTAATTCCATACTTACTTGATAATTTCAGGTATTCATAGAAGAATAAAAAATGAAAGACAAATGCATTGCTTTTAAAAGAGATGTCATTTTTGCATTATTAAAAATTAATGACATCGTTGGAAAGGACATATTACGGAATTATATATTTTAAAGACATGAACTGAAGAAAATTATACCAATAAATAGGCTTCCAATAAAAGTTACAGTTTAAGTGAAAAGTATGGAGTAAATAACAGGTTAGGAGGGTAGCGATTTGCTTTTTTGTTAGTTTTATTCATTTAAGGAGAAACCCAAACTAATAATTTAGTACACGAAAGTCTCTTTAATATTTATGGAAAGTGAACTGGCATACTATACAAGGTCGAATTTTAGGTTTTGAGCAGTAACTTTGCATACAGTAGCAACACAATAAGGGGGAGCTTAATTTATTTTCTTATGTTACAACTTCTGCTTCAATTTCCAAGCAGTTTATACGACACGTTATAAAGAAGAACAAATGTCAAGTAGGTAATATATCTCGGAAGCGATCCTTTTTATTGTATTGAGGTGTCTTTTTTATTAGGCGTTTTATAATCTGACTCGGGGGATGGAATGACTTTTAAAAAGAAATGCCTTAAACATTTTCATGTTTATTATATTCTTGTGGTTATGGGCCTGTAGCAATTTCAAATTTACGTCTACTTGCGTGATAAGAATTTTTATAGTTAATTCTCATATAAAAGAAAAGCACGATTTTATTGCTTAAGCTCTAATTTATAGATACTATTTTGAAAAAGGTTTTTTATAATGCCAATATATTTTTGAAGAGGGTCCTCTGCCTGACAATTGAGAGTATTTGTAGGAAGGTACAATTTGTCAATTGCAATTAAGAAAGTAAATGTTGCAAAATGAAGGTGATAGGAGTTTAAAAAATCTAAATCAGCTCTAAGAGTGAAACTGATCCAATACACAATTATGAACACTAGACATCTGAAGGTTAATATCATAGTCGTACTTCGGATAACTAAGACCAAAAATAAATGTATATACTAAAAACAGCTTCTTAAGAAATCACTAATTCCACATCCAGGTTTCCCATTGAAGTCTCTTTAAAAGAATACATCTTGGGTATATTTGCACGTTGGTATGTGGTCATAGAATTTAAATAATATTCTAGGCAGATGTCATAAAAAATTGAGACGTTTGGGGGTTAAAAAATATAAAAATCTGAAGCCTTCGCTTCTAGTATATACACCTAATTCCAAATTTCTATACTTTTACCAGCTGGCTTTATTTATTTTTCCCTATTTACCCTTATTTAACCGTCAACCCTTCACCGGAATTACCGCAAAATACAATCTAGTTCCAGATCTGGTCATGATATACAGAGTCACCCATTTCAAAGCGGGGCACCTTTATAACTTTTTTCTTTTTTGCCCGACTTGAACCAAATTTTACCAAAAAATGGAACAAATTAGGATCTACTTACGACCAAGAAAACATTCACGTCTTACAAATGCAAAGCCACCTGCGGTACCAAAATAAATGGACCCAATAAAGAAATCACATTAGGCATTTTTTATCAAAAAATTTTATTAATGAAAGTTGTTCAGAATTGTCCAAAAATCTAGAGTCCAAAATTTCAGCAACATTAAAAAATACTCAATTTTGTTTATGAAGTCCAAAATTTCGACAAAATTTTAAAAAAATGCAAATCACTTGACAACTACCTAACAGCTTACTTTTAATTTCAAACAAAATTGTCATACCACAATTTTCTAAAAAAACTTTCTTAATAAAGTTTTTCGATAAAAAAATGCCTAATATGATTTCTTTATTTTTTCCTGAGAAAATGTGAGCACAAAAAAGTTACAGACAGACCGACCGACTGACAGACCGACAGACAGAAAATTATATTTCGCTCATATTCAAAACCTTGACGTTTAATGATATTGTAAGACTATTCCAACAAAAAAAAAAATTAATTTCTTTTTACGATTACTATACTTCCACTCCACTACGTATATGTGGAAGTAAAATTACTAAGAATGGAATGGAATGGAATAGGCGATTGATACAAGGAGAAACGTAACCTAACGAAAATACTGCTAATTTCCGCAAAAACCAAGGCCCGCGAACACAATACTCGACACGCGTTTCACTAACCACGTGAGCATCATCTGGAGATAAATTACTTTTAACCATTTTTCGATGATAAGTGGAGTTTTCCTATGTTCTGCGTACTTAACTGGTTTGCATCTTATTTATATAACATAAATTCAAACTTTCTGATACCATGCATGAACCACAAACACGATTTCTCGATTACAATTCGATTAACATCCTGTTTGTATAAGACTGATTCATATATCACAATAATAAAACGAATTAAAATTCGGAAGCGCATCAGTTTTATTTATTTTTTAAACTTTGTACATCAGTGTTATTAAAGCAGTATTCAAGAATGTTATAGTTTATCTAGTGTCAATTTGGAAATAAAAAGAAGGCTGACAAAGGAATAGTTCATAATACCAGCGATGTCATGAGCGTCGACCTACAATTTTTAGCATCACTTTTTAATTATCGCAAATATTGTTTTACTACTTTATATTAATTGATTTATTGATAATAAATAATATCAGTTTAAAGAACAACTCCATAAATGATTCAACAAGCTAACCGTTATACTCTTCGCCGATTTACTGCACTTTTTATATAATTACTGCACATTCAATTAGATACTCTTCGCAGTTTTTTTGAAAATAATATTAAGTTTGGACATTTTTGGATTCATTACAAAACACAAAAAAATGTATGTAAAAAAAAGATTTTTTTTCATTTTAAAAATATATAACTTTCTTATTTGTGGGTCGATTTTGCTCAAAAACAATGGAGTTCGTCCACTAGCTAACATTAACTTACTGTCCAAATTTCAATATAATCGGACTTTTCGTTGTTAAGTTATCGTGCTTACAAGAAACGTGACGGACGGAAAAGCGGACAGACAGACGGACAGACATAGGGACAGGCAGACGGACAGACGGACGGACAGACGGACAGATAGACGGACAGACAGACGGACAGACGGACGGACAGACGGACGAACAGACAGGCGGACGAACAGACAGACGGGCAGACATACGGACAGACAGACGGGTAGACGGACGGGCGGACACTTTGAAAGTTGTTCAGAATTCGATCACCAACACTGTGATATGCATTTTGCATTACTCATATAAAAATAGTTATTTCTGACACATATTTCAAATTTCCTACTTAATCTTAATATAAAAAGAACGCTTAGAAAAATACATAAAATTACAAATCATTTCTAGCTCATGTATGAAAATATTTTCTCTGCGAGCAATATTACCGGTTTTAGAAATGTGCCGATCGAATGCAATATACTCTTCGTTTTGTATTTGCGAAGAGTATAATAAGGGTAAATAAATATTATTTAACCTACGGTTATGCTACCGGCAATATTAAGAATGAACCAAGAGCAGGTAGCGGACTTGTAATGGTGAGCCAGGTAAACAATCGACTACTTTCATTTGATGTAAGCGCATAACAATATCTGGTTAATCATATTCGTATACACGTCTATCGTTTGTAATATTCAAGCACGATCTCGGTGTCACACGATTTGTAATGATTGATCCTGGCAGCAACGCTTTAGACTGAATTTCTAAATTGAGAATAGAAATACTATACAGACAATTCAATACATTTCTTGCAAGTGCAATAATTATTGGTTGTATCAACAAGAGTCCCTAACACACACCCATGGATAACTAATGCGGTTTTAAAAAACGTTAATTTACACAATGTAACCTAATTTTATGATATATATGGTTAAAACGCGATTAAAAGAAAAAACCCAAGAGATTATTACTATCACAACGATAAGATTTATCTTGCTGAACTTTATAAGCATTTTAATATTAAAACCGTCCCCTCCGGGCCTCATATGACTTTGCGTCAACTGATTTCTGTCTCTTACAAATGGTATTTAACTGGCAATTAGCAATACCCCTCTTATTAACTTGTCGGTTGTAGTTATATCTTGCCTGCACCGAACTGTATCCTGTCTTCGTCACACTCATGTGAATATTATCGCCTTATATCACTCCCTTGTTTCCTCATTATGCACTTCCTTTATACAGATTTTTCTCAGCAAGGGTTTACTTTGATTTGTTCCTTTCTCATACGGAGCCAGGATATTAAATAATTATTTCTACAACGTTAATTAAACTATTAATTCGGTTAGGCTACAAGCTTAATAACTCAAGCTGAAGACTCGTAGTTATAAATAGAAAGAAGGTTGGGTAATATGTGTATGATTGCACCACTGCTAATATATTTATATACATACGGCTAAGAGAGTTTCGAGCTGATATTTTTCTATAAATGTATAAAAGTATGAATGTTTAAAAATAAAGAAATATACATATACAGTACATTTCTGACATATGAGAAATATCATAATCGATTCGATTTCTTTTAAATCAAATCGATAAATCGATAAATCTTCGATATAAGTTAAGCTTCACTTAAAAATTCACAATACATCTAAGAACTATTGAGATTTTGCATAAAATTTATAAAACTTAGAGCGGTATTATCTCCAACGTGCATATTGTCTGATTTGCTCATTATTATTTACCCAATTACTTCGAACACAGTTCGAGGTGATAGTACATCGAAAACAAGAAGAAACGGCCAAATGCAAGCTGGACTTCTTTTACGTCTCTGAGACATAGACCATTAGGGAGGTAGACAAACGATGGATGCATCGATGCTTTCAACATATCTGAAGAATGCAGGGCAGTATGATACCAATATAAACACAAGCTGATATTCGTTACACTACGAAAATTTTCGTATTTTGAATCGGTTCCTGGCAGACGAAAGTCAATTAAGCATATTTCATCCTTGTTTGTATTTGGCTGGCCCGATGTGTATAGTGGATAAATACATGTTTCTGGCGTAAAATTGAGTAGAAAGAGTACGCATGTCTGTATATTGTATTTATGTGCATATATTAGTTAGGATATTTTTATTGTACCTAAGTGTGCAGTACAAAGTATAAATTTGTTAAATGACCCAAGTAAGTTCACAAAACAAAATGGTAATAAGTCCATACAACTTGCCGTCTTAAGTATGGAATTGTTTTGAGGTAACATAATTTTATTATAAAGTATAGTCCCCACTTTTTAATTGAATGAGAAGAGAGTTATTAACAATAATAGCAACAAATATAGATAAAAGATACTTACTTTTTGTGCTCTTTCGCCAACACACTAAAAACTAAGCAGGATAGGGTAAAATACTATATGTACCTTTTTGGTAAATACTCTAAAATAATGGTTAACACAAAAAATAACTGGATAGCTAAGTTTGTACGGGCCGCCAAATCCTCAAAATGGGATTTCGAAGCTCTCGTTCTTCGTCATTGTTACCAATTTTACGATTTTTCTCGGTTATGTAAAAGCAACTAATAATCTGAAGAAAATCTTACGTGATATGTAAACTCAAGAAAATACTTTTTGTAGCAAAACAGATTTCTTGTTCTTCTTGTTTATAGTGTTGCTATATAACTGAAAACAAATGACTTTTTTGTATTGTCAAAATTCTTTGCGGTTTTATAGGTTTAGATATTATCTGAGACAATCTTCGTGTGACATTACTCTTTATTGTTTACTTATTATTTAACAAATTGTCTTTATAATGATAAATAAGGAGTGAAACATAAAGAGTAGAATTAACATCGCATTCACTATATTTTAAAAATGGACACATTCTAACTAGAAAACTCCAAAGCACAATGCAAAACTATATTTTTCAGAAAAATGCGTGTTTCTTGCTTCATGTCATGACTCTGAACAGATTAAAAAGTTATCGTTCGTTTTACAAAAAAAAAAAACGGTGAATATTGTTTTAACGAAAAACTTCGTGGCAAATAAAATCTATAAAATTTCGTGACAAATAAGATCCATATTACGAAAATTGTCTCAGATAGTATCTCAGACCCGAAAACTGCAGAGAAATATGAAAATGCAAAATAGTCATTTTTCATATATTTACGTGACAACAATATAAACAAAAGAAGCTTAAACAAATCTAGGGTGTCATGAAAGAGGTTTTTTAATGCCCCCGGATGACGTATATTTTTTTTCAGATCTTAGTTTAATTTTAAAGGATTTAGAAAGTCGTAAAGTTGCTATTAAACAATGACGAACAACAATTTCTTAAGAACCCAATTACGAGACTGATGGTCTGTACAAACGTAACTTTCAACTATACCTACCGTTGCTTTTGTTATAACTATTACTTTAACTTTAACTTTAACACTTTTTTTCTCTACCAACAGGATTCGTATACTTATTTTGCATTATTTGGTTTAGTTTTCAAGATATTGACGAAAGAGTATAAAAAGTACCCAATGTTTACCTATATTTATTATTATTATTGTTAGTAACACAAAATAAGCATTATCTACTTTTTGTGACGGCAACTTGTAAAGTCTAATGCTATACGCAAATGTCTCCTAGGTTTGGTCTAAAAATAACGTATACTTTACGTTCTTTTGGCATCAATTTTTAAGAAATCTGATGGTACTGGTATGATGCCTCAGAGTTTAAATTTCCAGGTGGTAGTGAGGGAATTTAATTAAGCATCCGATTTGGAACGAGTGCTAAAATTTTTACATGGAAATTATACTGTTGCCTTATAGGATCTATCTTCTCTTTTATTTAAATGTGACAATTAACAATATTACTCTTCTATTTCATGCCACGCACTAGTGCACTAGTCGTGCTGGTCAGTTTTATATTAAATATAAAATTTTATTATATTTTCATCAAACTTTTTGAGATACCTTGGATACATGGAGAAAGACCACAGACGGACAGACAGCCGGACGGTCAGACGTATGAGCAAACGGAAAATAATCACAATGAATTTAGGAAGTGTCAAAACATATGTTTCATTTAAATTCTCTTAACCGAAAAGAATTTTATCCCTTCTCATTTAAGCTCATTTGAAACTAGAGATAATTTCAGTCAGTAGTCATTAATTTTAAAAACGAATCTTGCAATACGCAATTTGGAAAAACAAATAGGCATAAAATTCCTCGACGCAAATACAGGTGATTACATATCGACATACATGTATACTTCAGGAAAATTTATACGTTTCAAGATTGAATGAATAAATATTCCATTACAATAAATACGTGATTTATCCATATCTTATAATAATTCAATAGTGGTCAGGTAATATTTATGTACACATGAAGATATGTAAATGAAGGTATGTGATAATACATTGAACGTCGGTCGGTACGGAAGGAAGGAAACCCTATCCGATGTGTCTCTAGGAGGAGACATGGTGGTTAGGAGACCGGGAACTTGGATATCTCACGGCGATCATTCTCCCTTGCCGTGAAGATGCATCCTCAAGTACTTTTTGTTTCATTCCCTACGCTTCTTCGTATATGATTCATACTTTTGTAAAGTAATATGGATAATATTTTGTTAACAACGATGGTTGAATAATTATTTAATATTTAATTATGACTATCAAGTAATGAATTATTTAATAAAATATACAGGGTGATTTTAACTTAAAGTCCCTGTGAGTTTGGGAAATCTTGTAACTTTTGAATAGGCGAATGGAATATTTTTGAATTCGGTAGAGTGATAAATGAAATTTCAATGCAATTTATATGAAAGAAGCATTTTTAAATACGACAACCTATTTATATTTGCAAACGAATTCTGCTGATAAAAATATGTATGAACCAGCCCTCAAATATTATTTTTATTTTCAAAGTATTTTTTCAAAAAATTTTAGATTTATTCATACTGTTAAAAATCGGTATACAATATTCTATAAAATATTTGTTCTACGTATTCTAAGGTTAAAAATGATTTACTATTCAGAACCATTTAACAACTTGATTCTCATGTAAATTGCATCGAAACTGATTGTCTGTTTATATCAAATAATGAAAAAAATATATTTCTCTAATTTTACTACAGCAAATTTGAAAATAATCAATCCGTCCTTTCATAGAGTTTACCTGTGAGCTGAGCCACCTGGTATGTGTGTGCACAATGTCAAAAAGGAGTAATTATAATTAATTATAATTAACAACGTTTTGGGTAATACCATGAAATCGATCGCAAATTAACAACGCGGACAGATTTCAAGTTAGATTTTACCAGAAGACCAGCAACCAGTTTTTTGCCATTTACCAAAGAGATGAGAGAAAACATTGTATTGTCAAAAAATTTAAAAAAAAATCTTTATATTAAAATATTATTCATTATTTTTAAGTTTTATATTTTTTTGATAATGGTGCGTGAGCATGCCGGAAAGAAAGCAGTTCTAAATTGAATTTATTTAATATCTTATGGCAAAATATAAATATAAGATACACGCAGAAGATGCAGCACTGTGTGAGATTTGTGAACAGGATGACGCAATACAGCATATTATCGTTACTCTAGTTGTGAACGTTAACGACAGGATGAACTTTTATTTTTAAAATATTTTAAAGAAACAGTAACAGAGCCTACGAACCTACTAACTTCAGATATTTGTTGACACGTGTATTTAAAAACGATGCATATTCAGAAAAGAAAACAAGAGAAGAGAAAGTGCACATGTAAAATAAAAAAGGAACAAGCAAAACAAAATATAAAAATAAAATAAAACAAAAACAATTTTTTAAAATAAAACTGCTGCTGCCTAAGGAATCACTACTTCCACACCCAGATTTTCCTCCAAGTCTCTTTAAAGGTAAACTTCTTGACTGTATTTTCACTTTAGTATGCGGAAATAATTGGTCATGGAATTTTAATAATATTTGGGGCAGATGTCATAAAGAGTTGCAGTTTAGCAAGCTTCCTTAAGACATTGAAAATGAATGTTAGCCAATAACTTTCAAGCCCGGCATGATATTTACAAAATATGAAAAATGTACAGGGGATAGTAACAAAGAAAAGTTTTAGAAATTTTCAAACTTATATTAAATTAAAAAAAAAAGCGGATAATAATTTGAAAAGTTACACAACTCGGAGTAATTGTAATAGGCTATACATTAATATTCCACAAAAAATGGGCTTCGTAAAAATGCGAGAACGTGAATCTAGGTATCAAAATTGATCAAATACACAAGTTTCACCAAAACGGTGCTAGGCGTCGGTCGGCGTCGAGACGTAAAAACGCAAGAACATGAATTTAGATATCAAAATTGGTCAAATACATAAGTTTTGCAAAATCGACGCTGGGCGTAGGTCGACGTCGAGACGTAAAAATGCAAGAATATGAATCTGGGAATCAAAATTTATCAAATACACGAGTTTTACAAAAACGACGCTAGGCGTCGGTCAGCGTCGAGACGTAAAAATGCAAGACTATGATTCTAGGTATCAAAATATATCAAATTCAAAACCAAATTTGGATCGTTCAAAAAGTATGCGATCTAACAGCACCGAACGCTTTATGAAAATTGCATTGTGAGGAATACCAAACTTTGCAGCAAGGAATCGCTCCCTCGGTTGACAAAATTGCAATTGAGGTAAAGAATTGTGCTTCAAGGAATCGCCCCCTCCCCCTTCGCTTTTCAAAATTATATCATAGAGTTGAAGGGTCCACATGTCACCACCACCGGGCCCCGATTTTCTCTCGACGGCCATGTTGACTAACAAATAGCTGCTGCAAATAGCTCTTATCTATCTAATGATTTTGGTATACATTCCCGAGTAGGTAATTCTTTTTTCAATTTTAACTTTTGAACGTACTTAGGAGGAGCAAAAACTTATTTATGCCTTAATTTTTAGCTAACAATACGCAGCGTTTTAATAAGCATTTCCGGTTTACTTTTTCAAATATTGTAATATATGAGCTGTTCAAACAAGTAATTAGCTAATTAAATGAAACGACCTTATGAGAATTTTATATTTAGTTGTGTTTGGACGTATAACATTTCACATAAACTTAAATGCTTCTTCCGTTTTCTTTAATTCTCCGAGCGGATAAACATCGTTAACAACAAGTGTGAATGTATGATGCGAAGTCATCATTTTAACTCGCATTATAATTAGATAATTTCACTAAGTGGTTTTGGCTATTATTGCCCCATTCAATCACAATCTACATTGATGTCATACTTAATATTTTTTAAATTTTGTTTGGCGAACTAGTTTGAATATTTTTAAGGCTTAAGGATTAGTCATAAAAATTAACTGAAATTTCTCACTGAACAAAGGGGTAACCGACGCTCTAATCACACAAAGCGTCTGTATAAATACAAAACTAAAAAATCACTGCCTAAGGAATCACTACTTCCACATCCAGATTTTTCACCTATGTCACTTTAAAGGAAACATTACTCTAGTATGTGGAAATTACTCTTCAGATATTTTTAATAATATTCAGATGTCAGAAAAAATTGAGGCGTTGGTTTTTAGCATATACGTAAAAATTGAAGTTTCTGGACTCTTAGTAGTTTGCTTTACTTATTTTTCCCTATTTACCACTACTAACTCCCCAGTCCTTTAATGGGATCACCTCAAAATATAATCTAGTTTCACATGCCCTTATAATGTATACGTGTACCCAATTTCAAGAGAAAATCTAAATTTTATTTTATCAACCCCTGTAATTCTATCTAAAATCTAACTTAAAAAAATATGGAGAGGGAATGGTGGGGGGGATGGTTGAGAATATTATAAAAAAAATGAAGTCTGGGTTTCTAGTATATACACAGTAAACTCTAAGTTAGTGTACTATTGCTAACTGGATTAACTTATTTTCCCTTATTTACCCATATTTAACCCCCAACCCATCAACGGAATCATCTTAAAATATAATATAGCTCCAGATCTCGTCTTAGTACATACGTGTACCAAATATTATTAAAAAAATTTAGGTCTTTTTCCTTATTTGCCCCTATTTAACCCCCAACCCTTCACAGGACACGCGCAAAATATGATCTAGTTCCAGATCTCATCATGGTACATATCTTTACCGAGTTTCAAGTCAATATCTTAAACCGTTGCTGGGAGAACGTGCTCACAAAAAAGTTACAGACAGACGAACAAACCGACCGACAGACACACCGACCAACAGACAGACATACAGAAATTTTTTTTCTCTCAAATTTAAAATCTCGATGTTTTATGACATTCTAGGCCTATTTCAATAAAACAAATTATAAAAAAAAAATATGATTACTATACTTCCACTCCACTATATGGATGTGGAAGTAAAAGTATGCTTTTCTTGATCTATTATTATAACTTTATGTGTAATTAAAAATACTGTTTGAAAAAAATGTGGGAAGGGGGAGGGCGGTGTCTATTGCAAGATCTCCATTAACAACTATCAGTTGTTATTTATTTATACCAGATTTCATTTATCCATTATTTCTTACGCATTTCCATTTTCACAATTTGATAGGTTTATGATGTCACCGATGGAAAATAGTTCGGAGCATTCACATGAATTTAGCAAGATCGGTATCTGGGTTATCATTCATCCGCTTTCATTATGGCTATACGTTATTTAAAGAATGCCGGCGTGTCAGATCCATTTCTTACAAGTGTCCGTTTCTATTCTGGAAATTATCTGGCGGTCTATTAAATTATGTCAAATATTAAAAAAAAATCTTAATTTGATCCCATGATGCAGTAGGAGACATTTGCACAAATTACAATCCAGATCTCGAGGGACGAATGTTTTTGGAAATAGTCTTTATCCATCTTACCATAGGA
The DNA here is from genome assembly GCA_963583905.1 of Stenurella melanura. Classification (NCBI taxonomy): domain Eukaryota; kingdom Metazoa; phylum Arthropoda; class Insecta; order Coleoptera; family Cerambycidae; genus Stenurella; species Stenurella melanura. Next base: position 131,029,271 of record OY757310.1, on the reverse strand, counting down.
TACATAAGAATTATTTAATGTTGTCATTATATTTGACGTGGCAAAATATTTTTCTAGAAATGCCAAGAAATACACTTTTATTGTCAAATGTTATAGTTTTAGCGGTTACTACTTCCCCTATAGTGCAGTGACAGGAAAATTTCATTGCCTAATTCCTTGGCCACTTAATGGCCCGATTTTTCTCTTGTGGACCTTTGCTTATGGAATATCAAAAGATCTACGCAGTATTTAAGTTAACAACTTGATGGCTTAAAGGAAGGAATGAGGGAACAACTGTTGAACAGAAAAACAATTTTGCAGTTGTAGCTCAAGATTTCATAATTGACTATAACTTTTAATCCCTGACATTTATTTAATATCATTTTTCAAAATATTCACAAATGAAGTCACTTTACTCTTTCACACATTTGCAAACATTTAGCACCCCGTGTATAAATTTTGAAAAATAGTAACATTTTGAGACTTCCCATGAAAAGCACGCATTTTTGTATATTGTTTTTCTCGTAAACTTAAAAAAAAATGTCCTCTCCCGAACACAATCCGTGAACACGCTGTATATCTTTACAAAAATTTTAAAAACCTGTTCTTATTTTATTTTGAATATATCGTAATCCTAGTATAATTCAATGTTTCTAATATTAAATGCATGCTGATAAATTCCAGATAAGTTAAATTAAATTAATTAAACAGAAAGCATCAGCGCAAAAATATTAAATATATTTGATTTCATATGCAAAGCATCCTAGTTGATTTAAAAAGAGTTTTTCGTAGATTTAAATACACGAGAATCAATCCTTCTCGCATCTTGTTAAGAGATACTTTTTACTGAAAACCTTGTAACCATTCATTCCGCATTCACGGAATTATTCGAGGAGATATGATTAAAAGCCTCAGAAGACACTAAATACATCAGCGGGTTTGCAGTCGATCAAATCATTACTTAACGTACAGTATTCTACCTGTCATCTTTAGTAAAGTACACGTCCTACCAGTACAATTTTTCTGCGCCGAAGCGAGAGATGAAGAAATCACATTTTCCACTCGAGATGCCTCACCCTCTTCTACCCCCAAGACCACTCACAACCCTTCCAGTCTTAACTATGTGATGCAAAGATGTATTGCACTCAAATTCTCAGGGATTCTTTTCATCGTCAGTTCTAAAAGAATATGCGGAATTCTTATGAGAAATTTATTCATAATATGCACTGAATTTAAAACAGAAAAATCTTATAAATGTAACTTCTTTACTACTAGAAACATAGAGCACGTTGAATCTGTTAAAGCAGCTTTAGCATTAAATCCTACCGTCATTTTAAAACACATAATATACTTTTTTCATAAAATAAGGAACACGATTAATAGAGTGAAGCGCATTAGGTGTATAACTCTATATAATATAAACTTTAAACTCGTGCGATAAATATAGATAATACACTGAACTGAACTTGTGGTAGGTACCTGGTGAAACATCTTGAAAATAATTATTAATTATAAATTAAACATTGCTTTTAGATGAATCAATCGATATATTATAAATACTCTACATATGTTTCGGCTTATTAGGCCTTTATCAAGAGTATTACATAGTGAATACTCAAGTTTCCGACGTGCTTATTCTAATTTATACCTAAAATTATTTATGGCTTAATCTATTTAAGACTTAATTTAACATCCTTAATTATGGGAATGTTTGGAGTGGACCTAAACTGATTATATAAATCAGTGGATAGTTCTTATCAATTTGTTTATTATATGGGTATTCAAGAAACTTTGTTGGTCGTTTGTGGTACAAGGGTTATACTTGAAAGATTTTTTGATTTCTAGTTGTTCTAGCAGATCAAAACGTTAACCTTTTTTTTCTGAATGAAGATAGAGAATTAAATATAATCAAACAAATTGCAAGAAATAACGGTTACAACGAGTCACTAATAGATAACATGGTCAAAAACAAACAACGCAAAATACTTCAAAAATAATTTTTCACTGTGCCTAACAAACCTACAAAATATAGTTTTATTGATTATGTTCCGAAATATAGTAATAAAATTTCTAGAAAATTAAATAATTTAGGTATCTCTACAATAAATGTGAACATAACAAATATAGGAAACATTTTGGTTAATAACAAAGAAAAACTAAATAAAATGGATAAATCTGGTGTATATAAAATTAAATGTAAAGATTGTAATGCTGTCTATATCGGCCAGAGTGGTAGAAGCGTTGTGAACAGGGTAAAAGAACATAAAAAATCTATATTAAATAACAATAAAAATACAGGAATGTCAACACACTGTTTTGAGAACAATCATTTCATAGATACTGATAACATAAATTTACTTCATTCAGAAAGAAAAGGTAAACGTTTAGATCTGCTAAAACAACTAGAAATCAAAAAATCTTTCAAGTATAACCCTTGTACCACAAACGACCAATAAAATTTCTTGAATACCCCTATAATAAACAAATTGACAAGAACTATCCATTGATTTATATAATCAGTTTAGGTCCACTCCAAATATTCCCATAATTAAGGATGTTAAATTAAGTCTTAAATAGATTAGGTCATAAACACTTTAAGCCATAAATAGTTTTAGGTATAAATTAGAATAAGTACGACGGAAACTTTAGGATTCGCTATGTAATACTCTTGATAAAGGCCTAATAAGCCGAAACATATCTAGAGTATTTATAACACATTGATTGATTCATCTAAAAGCGGTGTTTAATTTATAATTAACAATTAAATACGATAGATACAAAATAAAACAACAAAAGGTATTGTTATGTCCTATGTGGTGTATTTTAAAGAAATAAATTTAAAAAATAAATTTCGTCAATGTTATAGGTCAGGATCACAACAGAAGTTTTGCTTATTATACCCATTATTATATCAAAGTTGTATATTATAAAAGATAATTTCTTTTTAATAATTAGTAGAAATATGTTTTTGTACTGAAATTCGTTTCATAATATGTTGAGTATCGAACAAAAAATATCTGGGTGTATGTCTGTAAACCGTTCCTTTTACGCAAAATCTTTTAGACTTAAATATTTTATTTCCATGGAATAAATACAAAATATAATGGTATAATACTGCGTATTAAATTTGGTCCATATCCAGCAAAGAGGGTCATCACCAGAGGTATGTAAGCTGTCAGGTTTTTATATGTTTATTATAATTTCATAGCAGAACTAAATAGATCACTAACCAACGTAAGGTTAAGAGACAATCTGAAATGCAGAAGGTAAAGTTAAGGGGGAAAAACTCCCATCGTATCTTATGTCAATGCCCAGTCCCAGTGATTAAAAGGGATTAATGGGAGAAACCGACTATTTGGTTGGGAGGAAAGCATATGTAACACAAGAGTCCCGCATTCGATATCCGGCCGTGTCACAGTGACTCCTTCAGAAGACTATATAAATCCCAGTATACTCGGATATTGGGTGTGTGTCCTTTGTCTCGGGATTTGTAGCACCTTCCACACAGGGTTTTTCCAGAACCTTCAGGTATAAAGAGAGTCATATTGTCTGGGTGGTGGTTATTATTTACCACTTTTGCAAATTTTTAATCTTTTTCGTATTTTAACTATATTGACTATTTTTTCTATATTTATTTGAATATGTAATAAGTAGCCGAAATAAAACAGACAATATCACTATTTTATTTTTTTATTTTAAAGCTGGTATCATGAGACTGAAGTTATTGCTATAGTACAAGATGGACAGTCAATGTGGCAAATTGCACAGCATCATAACATTAACAAGAATTCGATATGTAACATTTCAAAAAAGTGGAGAATAAATAGTTTAATTAATTCATAAAAAAAATTCACAGATTTCACAATCCTTGCAACCATCGGGACATTGGAAATGACAACACCATACATAAAACATAAACTTTTTCAACTTCAAACTGGTAACTTGACCCCCCTGTGATATATGCAATCCATATTACATTTGCGTATATCAGCCGTTGCATATACGACAGTCTCACTCGACCGCGACACCGCTGTCTTTTGACCTTACAGTTGTAATAAGGTGAAGTAACAATTGAATTTTAATATCCTTTCAGTACATCATTCCCTTAGAACAAAACATGTTTACTCTCTACTCTATTTGTCAAATCAGCGGTTGCGTACCTAGAAATTTATGAAAATTTAACCAACAACTATTACATAAAATAGGTACAATATTGTCATTATTTTAATAAACATATTATTTATTTTCTTGAATAAACTTTAATGCCTGGAAATTACACAAAAACAAATATGTATTTATCACACAACACATGATGTGCCCACTATGTTAATTTTATTAGTATTTTATTTAGATCAGTAAAAAAAAAAATAATTATGTTTTTGCTGTGTTAATATACAAACAGGACACAATAACTAATAGTAATAACAAAATTCCTTTATTTTATAGAGAATAAAAGTTTACGATGATTATTAGTAGAGTCGATTAAATTGGTACTTGTCTTGTGTATGAGTTAAGTGCGCATACGATCTCATTTTCTCTTGCATGCAAAGTCAAGGCAATAGCCTAAAATCATTGTTCACGTATGTCAACAAAGTTACCTTTGAATCAGTCAATTTAAAGTATTCAATGTAGGAGGAAACAGAATAAGAAGTATTTTAACAAAAATTGTACTGTTTAAAAATCAATAATTTCTGTTTTGGTATATGTAAAAAGAGATGCTTTACTGCAATATGGTTTTTTTTCTCTAACTTTTTGTACATCTCGTGGTTGTGATTAATTGACAGACTTTGTAGCTCGGTGAGCTAAAGGGTGTTGTGGGTAGCATATTTGACCCTATTGTATAACAATAACTGAATTCGATTTCCAGATTCTGCATGGTAATGCCGTGTGTGTTTATTAAATATAGCATATAATAAATTATAATGACACATATTCAATATTAACAATTTAGCCATGTGAATTTATATATAATACCTAATGAATCAACTAAAAAGGAGAGAAAAACAGTAAGGGAAAGAATCAAAACAGCCTACAGAGTCACAAGAGCTCTACTACCCTTCATTGAGGACAATAAACCACCATGGTGCCTAACCAAAAAGATATACATGACCATCATAATGCCTACGATGATATATGGAGTCAAAAACGCAGCAACGACAAGGGCCAACAGAAGAAGCCTGAGAAGAGCTGAAAGGGACATTATCCAACTGCTAGCAAAAACAGGAAAACCACAAAAACGACACAAATACTGGGGACATGTCCAAAGACGAGACATGATACACCTACTAAAGAAAGCGCTGCGACTGAACAGAAACAAACTGAAAATAGAGAGGCCATGCTACACATGGATAACAACAATCGAGAGGATTATGAATAAGCTAGGAAAGGATTATACACACTGGGAAAAATCGGAACAACAAAAAACGGTTGAAACCGATTGTTTCAAGGAAACGACATACAGGGTGAGCAAACTATCCCTTCGGACCTTTTTGCTCATAACGCGCAAAAAAATAATAATAATGGTGATAATAATAATAATGTTACCGCGAGATAGGGCCTTCCCAGCAACTCCACCGTAGATGGTTATTTACTTGTTGAGCGGTTAATAAATAAAAAAAGGGATAAAAAATACAAAAATAAAATAAGAAATGAAAGCTGCTAGATTCAGAGACACAAGAAGCAGAAAACTTAGAAGAAGAAAAATAAGGAGATGAAATGTAATTTTTATGAATAAGGAGACATTTCTTACATTTGTGGCAATAGCCATATTCAAAAGTTTAAGCTAAATAATATCAAATATATCAAGCAATATCTTACTGTAATTTTACGTGCCTACACATTACACTGTTGTATAAAGAGCAGGCAATGCAGGAATTACAATGATTTGTTTTGATTGAAATATTTACCCTTCTACACATACCCGCCACTGTTGCCTCGGGAATGTTATGATCCATATTTATGGCTATATAATGTTATTGTGTTGGGAGCCAACAAGGTATGTATTGAAGAGATAGCTGGTATGTAACTAGACTGGTATTTTATTTGAAACTTTTGTACTACGTCTAACACTAACACATATTTGATAGAACAACTTGCTAAGTGGACACTTTTCGTTTTATCCACGATTCTACGCTACAGTGGAAACTAATTCCTACATTTCCGTGAGCCAAGATGATGTAGGTATCAACAGTCTACAATTTCATACATTCATTATGTATTGAAAAATGCGTGCAAAAAGTAAACAAACATTCGATCTAACTGATTTTACTTTTGCTACGCACCCTGTAATAAAACAAAATTAAAACGTATCTACTCGAAACCGTACTTGACTAGTAATGTTTTATTCGTTTCGAGCGCAACAAGGTACAGCTAAAAATATTACTTTTTCGAATTACAATTTCAAGCTAATTGGAATGCGAAGATAATGGCTATGCTCTAATTGTGTAAGAGGTTACAGAGATGTTTTTGTCCTCAAGAAGGCGACAATAAATTCTCGGCATGACTTTGAATTATCTTCGGTGTATATATGCCAACTAATATTACCTCTTGGCAAGGCCTGGGGCTAAGGGGAGCGGAAGGAAGCAAAGACTGCAGCAGAGTGCAGTTATAAGAAGGGCAGGCAGACTTCCCTAACCTGCCTCACACCACGGTACGGCCACCACGAGGTTTCAGTTTGTATTGATCTCGCCTGTTCCCTTCCGTGAGCCGGTGAATCAATGGTCTTAGTCTCAAGTCAGCACCGCATTCATTACACATCTTTCTTAGAACTGTATTAATCCATGCACTCAGATTGTCGACTTGAAACGAAGCGTTTCGCTCTGAAGTAAAGCTTTGGAATCAAGGAACAACTCTCCGTTTGACTGTGTCAAACACCTCATCATTCTTTCATGCTTTGGAATATAAGATATAAATAATGAAAAATATGAAATTTAGCATATTCATCTTGACAAAATATTTCTAAATTAATGGAATTAAATGAACGAACAAATTGCCAAATAATTAAAATAATAATTCAATTTTGTCCTTGAAACATTTGATACGCAAAAATACTTATTTTAGACACAGTTTACCTGCACCCAAAGAATGGGGATAACCACCAGTATTTACACATTTTAAACAATTTTGAAGCGAAACTTCTATAATGAGGTAAACCCGTTTAACAGTGTCACAAAATCTGTAATGCCTAGAGTGGGGGTTCCAGAAGACTGCTTTGCGCAGTTAGTATTATCATACATTATACATCATGCGTGTACGTAGAGTGAAATTTGTGTGTGTGTGCGTAATTTCATGGGAGCAGTATAGCGCTATAGTATTTAAAAATATTATATGAAAAGTGCTTCCTTAAGTCAGAATTAAATAACAAGAGAAATGAGAAGATTCGTAACACTTCGAGTGAGAATGCATCGTGAAATTCCTAAGTGCGCAGCACACACGGGAATATCGACAACGAACAAAAGCGTGTCTTAAAAATGGTTCGTTTGGATTTATCGTAAACACAGCTGTTGACAGCGATGCTCATTCTATAAATTTAAATGGGGATAGCTTAGCAATACCACGAACTAGTAACTAGCTCATGATAAATGAAAATGAACTCAATATTTATTACAGTAACTGTAACTGTCATAAAAATGTGCATAGATAATCGGGACAATCCGTTCAGTATCACTTGTTCTATTTGTGGTAGACTTTGGTTTAAAAGCGATTTGAAAAATTTTAGTGCCGATAAAGTACTATGAAAATGAAACCGTTCATTTTTATAATACCTTACTATTATAACATAAGCTTTCGCATAGAAGTTTCAGTTCAATCGCAGTAAAGGCAAATAATAAATTCAAACGATGCATGAAATAGTGAAAGTAATATATTTATGGTCACAACATGAAAGACTTATCTTGTAAGTTTCGTAATTTATTTTACACTAAAACAGATACAAAAATATAAATAATAAAAAAGAAAAGCACGTTCTTACTAAAACGGCACTAAAAGGAAAAATGTTCCGTGCTACTAGACAGATTACATGACCAAAAATATAAGCAAGGTTGTTCACTAAATGTTGGAATGTGTTATGTACAGGTTACCTTTGAGGGAAGGGGTCATACCATATCACTCTTATCGACCTTCAAAATCACTGAATGAGCCTGTGTCATTTTCATAAAATGTACGATTTATTGATCTTATTTCATAGGGGGGGATCGTGGATCTCAAAACCATTATCATAATATACGCTCAAATGCATGTAAAACCCTCTAAAGCTTGAAAAGAATAGATGTATATTGGTACCTATTATAAAATACAGTCTTTGCTTGATCGAAAATAGACGTATTTTAAACTTTATATCTAAACACGTTTAGTAATTTTCGTTGATCTAATGGATATTATAAATGAGGCATATACAGGGTGAAATTAGTTAAACGTCATTAAAAAAAACTGTCGGTGGGGAACAACTGGACCAACAAAAATCTTTATATGGGGTCTAAAGCCCATAGCCTTGGAGAAACAGAAATTTTAAATTTGAAAATTTTTGAATGATATTGTTTGAGAACTGCTGGCATATTGGGTAAGGCTGTATAGTCATCTCTCGTTTTGTGATATTCTCAAGCAATGTTTCAGTTTATATCGTTACTTGACTAGAAACGTACACACGACTTACCTGTTCGCTCTTTTTGTTCTTTTTGAAATTTATTGAAGAATTTTCTTTTTCATCACTCAGTAGACTTTAAAATCTAAATCAAAATAATGCTTAAAATAAACTTTTTAAATCATACAACAGAAAACTATAAAAGCAATACACTAAAGTACTATATATGGGTTAAGCAAAGCGACCACTAGTACAGATATTTCATTTCAAGAGAAAAATGTACCCGTTATAATAACACTAGGAACCATTGTAATAAAAGAAGCTCCATTTCTGAATTCCACAGAGATATTAAAGACATCCTAAAACTGAATCTAGTTTCATTTTCTTTTTTATTGGAGATATTTACAATGTTACTATGTATGTGTTATGTGTGTATGTATACAACAGTACAGTACATTTACCACCAAGAAACCCAGATTTAATTGCATTGATTATTTATGAAATCTAATAGTAAAACGAATTCAAGCTTCGCGGTAGAAATCTGCCTTATTAATGTTACCAAAATGATTTCAAAGATTTACGAAGATATTTACTAAAAGGGAATCAAAAGAATTATTTTGAGCATGAACCACCGATGTCAAGTCAAACCATTACTAGTGGCAGAGGTGGAAATTCGCAATATTTGAACTAAGAATATTATGCGAGTTTATTTATTTACGTCCTTTGTGTTGTTCCATAAAATAAAATCTGGATACTCCTACCTGGTAAAATAAGAATAAAAAAATATTTTAAAACTACTATTAAAGAATATCTTTTTAGATTGTATACTTATCGATTTAAAAAAAAGTAGATAACATATTGGATACATCTGTCACTTAAACTAGATATTGCAAATGTTTGATTTTTTTTTACAATAATTAAAAAATTATTATATTTTGGTGATGTTTTATTAACATTTAATAGTTTCACAAATATTCCTTTCCTCCTATTTATATTTTGCCAAGATAGTTTACGTAAAACATCACATTTTGAGAATGTAATTGTTGCCTCACTTGATTTAAGTGGGATGAATAGTTAATAACTGACAATCGATACCTTGAGAGCTCATAATCTCTGGTGTGTAAGCAAATATCGGGGCCTTTTTTATAGTTTCTGTTTGCATTGTGTACGGAAAACAGAGCAGGCTTTGTCTTTTTCTTTATTAGAAGCCAATGAGAAACAAGGAGAGAAAGAGAATTAACGGAAGACGAGCTACAAATTAATGGATTAAATAGTGCCGTCATCGTCAGCAGAAGATCAAGATTATTAAAATTCTACAATTAGGATAATGCGAGAGAAAGCGATTAAACATTTGAAACCATTCTTTACCTTTAACATTACATTAACATTAAATCTTTATGTACAGGGTTGGATGACATTATGGAATACTTTTTATGATTTCACAAAAAATAATTTGATATATTGTCAACATTTATTTGGAGGAGAGTGAGTTAAGTGTCGTCCGGAATAGACGTGTTTTTAAGATGCTCTCTAAAAAGCGGTAAAAAAGCGATAAAAGCCCCGTTAAACTTAAAAAAATTTCAGCCATCGATAGATTAAGAAATTTTGCGTGAAATGAAGTGCCTCAATAGAAAAACAGAGTTCACATGGAATTAATAATTACAAGATTTTCTAATAACATTAAATCAAATAAAGCAAACAAACTCAAGTGAAGTGCATTGTCCCTAGACTACTCAACAATATATTTTTTAAGTGGTTCATGGGCAATAAATAATAGCATAGTCAGTGTCAAAATGAGGCACATATATTTACAAAGCAGTATAGCTGTGTTGTGACCTCTAAACTGATTGTATACAGTGGAAAGTTTTTAAATGGACAAAATCAACTCAACCCAAGAAAGAAAAGGAGAGGAAATAAAATAAAGCAGCAATCACAAGACGCTGCGGAAAGACAGATAAGCTATAAATTAATTTATTTTATCCGATTTAAGTGATATCATTCTATTCTATCTTTCTATCTGATCACCACCATCTTAATTTTTATCAGCTCGATTTATTGATTCAAAACATAATATTTTATTATTAATTTAGAAGGCGGAAACTGAAACCGAATGTCTCAAAAAATGACATACAGGATGAGCAAATTATCCCTTCGGACCTCTTTTCTCATAACGTGTAAAAAAATATTGTTACCGCGAGATAGGGCCCTTCCCAGCAACTCCACTGTAAATGGTTATTTACCTGTGGAACGGTTAATAAATAAAAACAAAACAAAAAAAATAAAAAAATAAAAGCTGCCATGCTCAGAAACAGAAAACTTAGAAGAAGAAAAATAAGGAGATGACGATAGATGGAAATTTAAAGGAAGTATGAAAACCGAGAAAGAGCATCTCGCAAACACCTGCAGACCCCAACTGATGATGACAGATGGAAACCTAATAGAAGCATGGAAACTTAAAAGAAGCATCTCACAAACACCTACACTTCCCATACTATATTCCCACCCCATGCGTCATGTGGCTCTCGCTGCTGACAACAAGCATGTCCAATGTCCAACCCGGCGTATGCAGCCGGTCCAGCGGTATATAAAACATCCGAGATTTGGTTCCGGCACACGGTTTGGCAGTCCGTTGGGCATGTTCGACGGACGACCAGGCTGCGTATTGAAACGAACCTCCATGGATGCCCGTAATCGGCAACAATGGCCACCTTACGCTGGCAAATCAATCAATCAATCAATGAAACATTTTGTTCTCATTCACATTTTCGTCCTTTTCACTGGGGTTTTTCACTCTTCTGCAAAAACATTAAAATAATGTAAGGGCGAAAACAGAGAGAGGTTGGTTTGAGTTAAAACAGAACTGTTAAACACTTTATTTTCTAATTAAAAATGGAATCGAAATAGTTTTTAACGTGCCGAAAAATTATAGTAATATGTCATACACAACAGATACTTACTCACCTCAATATACAAGTGCGGCATTAAGTTGAATTTATTTTAATTTTATTAATTTTTTTTTTCAGGAAAGTAATCAATTGGTCCAAGAATATTGACATCCATTTTATTCTTCATTCTTTCTTCCTGTCATAATTTCTATTTCATCAAGCATTATGTTAAAATCCCTACATAATCCACTGGCATAATGTTTACTACACTCACAACAAAAATTTAAAACACAATTCTTGGATTTTTCAAAATATTTACCGGCTTAGTCACAAAACAGATCATAATTAGGTGTCCGTTTAAAAAACTTGAAAATAAGGAATATATTCTAAGTAGATTAGGTCTTTACCGAAGATTATTTGTTAGAGAAATGGACCTACCATTTCTCTAACAAATAATCTTCAATATAGACCTAAGAAAGCTATGAAAGCAAAAGTTATTACTTACGAGTTTGGCTGATAAGTACTATTACATGTACCTCCACATAACTGAAAATATTCATGACAGTCAAATTAGTAGTACCTACAAGGGAAGAATAGTTCATAATAATGTTTTTTTCATATTTACCTATTTATTTCAATATACTTATCATCATGAATCAAAATTAACATAGTATCTTACGATGAAATAAATAATATACTTAAGCACAGCGCTCCGACGTTTATCTTCAAGCTGCATTTGCGAGACTACTGTTTATTCTAAGGAAAAGATTTCTTTTATAGAAAATTTTGTAAGGAATATTTTTGTATACAAGTGTTTTTGACAATAAGTGAATATTAAGAGTAGTTTCAAGAGACGATTGAACCAGGTTATGGGTGGGGACTTCTTTGTTTTTTTCTAATATTTTTCTTCAAAACTTCATACATTTTATTGGATATAAAGGTTAATTTTATTTGATTTCAATGCTTCTCAACTGGCCATATTGGTTATTTAATACAACAGTTTTTATAAATTGTTTCTCGTCACTTAAGATTACGTTAGTAATTCTTTGCAGAAATTTCAAAACGCCCAACAGTAAGCATGGAAAGCATTCTTAGACAAAATTTTCTGCAAATTGAAATTGGAATATGAATTTTTTCATACTTTTAATAACATTAGGTAGGTACGTTTTAAATACACGATATTAATAAAAACAGATTTGAAAACAGTAAATTTATTACAAATGATAATAACATTAAAACTAAACATGCTCGAAATAAATAAAAAGAAGGTATCCTCCAGTTTGTGCCATTTAATTTCCTGACTTCTCGAGAATAAAATATTAAATACCACGTGACAATCGTTCACAAAATGTATAAGAAAGTATAGATAATGGAGAGATAGGATTTTAGTCCGGTGATTCGAGAGTAAGTGAAGTTAGACCAAATGCAAGACAATATTCTATCGAATATATATACTGGTGACAGCTGTATGAGCTCATACAATATTATTTCCAAGGGCGTAAAAGACTACTTTCTAACACTTTAGTAGAGTAAGAGGCATTAGCCAAGCCATAACTCCTTATATCCTGAGGAACATCGTCTAGTAACCATGATAAAGTATTTCTAAAACTATGCATTAAAATTGTTTGTTTATGAATTGCATTACTAGATTACATGCGGACGAATAATGTTGCAATTAACTATCAGTTGTTTAGTAACATTTTGTACGATTGCTAGTTACAAGTTTTGATTAACTGAAAGAAGAAATACATGAAATGACTACTACTACCTCCATCTCAGTAAGAAGCTAACTTAATTAGTCATAGAAATTTTAGGAGGAAAATTAGCTCCTGAGTGGACTGCTACTGCAACTATTGTTAGTCAGTCGCTGTTTTTTATGACAAAAGGAAATCAAAACATGGATTTGTGAACAACCTCATCTGATGCTCGTAAACCTCACTACAGTACGTTCAGTTGTTTTCTTCAGCATTGTGTAGCATACGTTTTTCTAAACAATTCTCTAATTTATAAAAAGTAAAATATTCTTTATTTTTCTCTCTTCATTTTCAAGTTAGCCACAAGCACATTGCACATATTAGCTGTCATAAAGTGATTATATATTAGCATATGGTATTTTTGTATTTATTTTATTATTAATTATCTAATCTGCGACCAGTGAAACTTAAACACTTGTTAATATAAAACCATAACAATAAACAATCAACAAAACTTAGACCACAATACGTCAATATGATATTCGACTACCTTGCTTTTAATATCATCACTGGGCGCCAGATTGTTTATCGCATATCACTGAAAAAGTAATTTGGTAAGACAAAACAGATAGCTACAGGTTCAAATTTTAATAACTCTTAAACTTCTTAAATGAATCACGAGAAACCATACAATATTCGTCAAAATGGTACCACATAATACATTTGGTAATAATATAAACTAATCAAACAAATTAGGGCTCACATGATAAATGCGTGTGATGTTTTTGTTTTAGTTTGTTGATTTGATTTAAACACCAATGTTCTCAGAGCCATCTATGACTACCAGGCGTAGACTATATCAATCAAGAACGAACTAATTTTGGAAGAAACAATGAACATGCAATGAGTAGGGTTTAATCACTAATAAACCATTTTACACATTCAGTTTGGAATTGCTGGGAGGTTTGAAATAGTTGAAATAATTGCCTCAAAGGAAAGAAATTAAGAACGGTTGTTGCCATGTTGTAGTTATAAGAATAACGTAAATAAGTTTGGTACAGCGTTACATATTCTCCATTAAAATTGAGGAATTCGCCTAATTGAACTTAGTACTGGTTTCTTAATAGTAAATCGTTATTTTATAAAACCTATACTAAGGATTTAATAAAGTATTGCATTTTAATTAATGAAACTTAAGCAGTTTTATTTTAAAGTTAAGAAACAAGTAATGAACGTTTAATCTAATTATAAAGTCAAACATAACAAAATATTCGTAAATTTAAATTAACCAATAAAGAAAGCAAAATTTAATGGTGGATGCAGCCTCGCCTGATTCTCTTGTGAATCGCCTTTAAGTACATTTAACAAGTGCTTTTTTCGATTCTTTTAATATTTTCATATATAGCACTGAGTCACAATATTGGTATTATGAGCAGTGTTATGCTAACTAACAAGATCTGGAACTCCCGCAAAAAAATGAAAAAACTTTTGCAAATGAATTAATGTTGAGATGGAAAGACATACTTTCTGTAATTTGCTATGAAAACGAAATCAGTGCACAGTTTCCACTAGTGTCTCCACAAACCATTACAGAACTACATCCAAAACGTAGATAGATTAAAAAATTGCAGACATCTGGGAAATCTGCAGATTGCTGCCATTAACATAACACGACTGTAAAATAATGTCTTATATTTTTCAATTTGGGCTTCATTTATTCTAGCAAATCTGTCATAAATATGCGTTGTTACAGGATGCATTACTAGAGAAAAACGTCTACGAATTTATGACAACTTATGGATAAGGGAAGGGAATATTATGTACCCACATACCTTTGTTTCGCATACTACCGTATAGCTTTTGAGAATATGAAATAGGATAAATTGTGGAAGGTGCTATTGATAATAGCAACACCCAAATATTCTTGTCTACATTATTGATCAGCTTTATGAAAAAACTCTGTTTTAGTGAAAATCGCCAATGATAGGTTCTACAAACAAAAAAGTCAGCAAAAACTTCATGACTGTGTCCTGTAACTTGTATTTTAACATCAATATTGAACATGTGTGCTGGCTGATTGACACGATGGAGTCGCTGTAGGTGGAACTAAAAGTTCTATCTTAAGACAAGGCATATACATCTACTCAAACAGAAGCGGTTTAACCAATCCGAAAATTAGGACTATAAGACCGAGCAAAAGCAAGTCATCCAAGAATCCCTAAAATACATGGTGATGTAGTAAACAGTATGGTATTCCTTGGATCCCTCATTGGCAATACCAGAAATTGAGAATTTGAGACAGAGCATATCGATATTGTTATCTCGTTATCGACAACCTGCCAGTTCAGTAAAATCCGACGAGACGAGAATACCACGAAACGCGATTCGGCTGCCTGTAAAATTACTCTCCAATATCGAATCCTTCCACATTATTTTTAGTAACATCTGCCGAAGGAAATACAGTATAAAACGGTTACGTTTTAGAAAAAGCCAGATGACAATGAGCGAAGAAGACGTCTTCGAAACGTTGATATTACAAAGAATCTGATCGCGTGATCGCACTTTTAACAGCCAACAGAGATGCTGTCATGCACCATACAGCAAAGGGAGATCAATTAAAATGACACACGGGCCCCACCCTGTCTACCAAAATCTTGCAAATAAGAGTAAGAATATGATGATACTCCCTCTGGAGGATTTATACGAACCGTGGCTCCCAAATTATATTTTAGGTACAACTATGTTATGTCCTGATAACACCATTTATAAATTAGACAATAACTAAATATAGGAGCAGACTGCGCACGCCTGCGATTAAACGTGTTATAAACGTATTATTTGCCAAAGCTGAAACTCGAACCTAGACGATAGACTTTGTCTATATAACTGGCTCTTTCTACCTGTACTATGGTTGCCGATTTTTTTGTTTCCTTCAGCATCTTTACAAACTTAGGAATTAACTCGACGGAAGTACATTATCATTAAATTTAAATGTGGCTTCAGCATATATCGTACATGTACTATTTGCCTTAGGATAACATTTCCAACCATGACTAATTAATTAACTAATTAATGGGCTTTAAATATTTTTCAGGCATGCGGAATGTCTGATTATTTAAAATGTTTATAAATGTTTGATTGATCATTGTAATTAATTGAAAAGTAACTATCGACTGAAACAAGTATCAGTACATCATATCGAGGACAATTAAAAATGGAACTGACACTGAAATACGTTCTAACAAATCCATTAATTCATTAAAAATCGAGATGATCAAAACTAATTTTCATCAGCTCGTTTGGCCGTATATGCTAATTAGAAATAGGATGTATAGCTTGCAGCGAAAAGAGCATTCACAGTTAGTACTTTTTATTTAAAACAAGCCAAGGGTCAGTATATTCACTCAGCTCGGAAAAAAGTTTAGCTCTCTTTCATGTTTGATGTGTTTCTGCTTTCTGCATATTCGCTTTAAAATTTCATTTAAAGACGGTAAATTTATGAGCCAGTTCAAAAAGAATTCTACGCCATTTCAAACAATTCATTTTATATCTACCTGTTTATCTTAATATAGATATAAAAAATGTACAGTGCGTTTGAACTTACATTGATTTAATCTTAAAAGCGGGTTCTGTGATGGTAGATTTGTCTAAATAACATTGATTCTAAAGTTCACTATCCAGGTGTTACCACTATAAAGCTGACAACGCATTTTGTTTACATGACAGAAATACTTTACTTAAAAATGAAAGTAAGATATATCCTCTCTAACCTTCTGAATTTTATAAATTTCCCAAAATAAAATTATGCTGAAGATTCTACCAAAGGAAATTATGGGAATAATTCTGTTTTTGGTCACTTTTTTGAAGAAACCAAAAGAATAGATTGAAGGCATCCAATTTTCTACAATTTTTGTCATCATCATTTTTTTTATTTGGTTAACTCTGAATTCACACAGTGGTAACCTTTACCCAATACGAATAAAACCACTGCACATCGTCATTGTTGTTGCACGATAAGCACTTAGGCTGTTCAAAACACTTGTTATCAGTATTGAAAAATGTTCAACGCTATTTTACGGTTTCAAAGTTAGCTAAAATATAACAATCGTAAGAACAAAATTTCGAATAATTGGTCGCTTCAATTGTTATCGGGAGTGTTTTTTTTTGTAAAATGAATTATTTCTAAAAGGACGGCCAAGTATTGAATTCTAACCACCACAGGCGTTTTCAGCACCACTTTTGTTTCTATAGAATTTATAGAGTTTCAGTCAGAAGGTTGTCTATATACGTTGTTTTTTTTTAAATGTCCATAATGGAAAAAATAATAGATTAATATTGACCCAAAATTAACAATTCATTACTTAACAAATACTACACAATAAAATAACAACTCATTAGAAATTTGGAATATCAACTTTTAATGGTCAAGTGGCATATAATACCAAAATTTTTTTTATTCTTATAAGAAATACTTAAGCCTTATTAGTGATTGCTTCAATAACTTTAGATAATACATTTCTGCTAATCTAAATGCCAAAGAATGTTCAATAAGATTTCTCTCGGGGCATCTTACTGGTCAATACATTATATACGTCATACGATAATTTTGCAATTCCTAGAGCCATTGCATATTGTATTTTCTTAATTATTTCACTGGGCGACAGCTAAAACTATTCGTTTCTATTTATTTCGTTATTGTCAACTCCTTCAGTTCACTTGCTGGTCACCTTTATTTAAAAAAAAATATAGAATTTTTATTTCATGCTTAAACTTTACAGATACGGCAGTGCTACGAGCTAACTCGTATTGACAGTGCGCACGCTTATACTGCGATTCAATCCTCAGCTTCGACATTGGCCATATTGGTGGATAATGGATATTATGTGCGATTTTCCAAATATGTAGCTCCTTTCCAGATCTACGCTTTGGATTTGGGGGTTAGGTATATGCATATGCAATGTATTTACTTATGTGATGCGGGTGTGGTAACATTTTGGTAATCAATTTGGGCTTAATGATACTCATTTGGTATTTAATACTTGTGCGCTTTGCCGGACATTGAAACCAAAGGCCTTGTTCTAAATGCTGTAATAACTGAAAATCGTTTATGAATTGCTCTTTCTGTCACTACTTAACTCAGGGCTTAAAGTGCACCCAATAAGTTAAGGTTATCAAGATAAATAATTGCTATTTCAACAAGTATTTTATAATAAATATCAACTATCTGTATATCCATACTAAGGGAATATCTGAAAATTCACGCTAATAACCTTCACAGAGTTGGAAACTAAGTCCCATTCTTTCAATATTTAATTATTTTATAATTGGTATTATCATAGATTGTCTGCAAGCGAAAGTATATGATACAGTCATGACTTAAACTTTATTAACAATCTTTAATTTTATCGTTACTAAATTGTACTTATAAACCCTCCACTGCCCTTAGTTATATCTTTTAAAGCATTGTATTCTGTTTAATATAAAAAATAAAGAACTAATCAAACGAAACGTACGCTTAAGGAAATATTAGCACAGATGTCCTATTAAACGGAAGTACAACCCCTGTTTTAAAAAGCAAGTCACTCTAACCTCATCAAAGAAACAATGAAGACATGAATTGGCATCTTAGATAATGTATTTTGTCAATGAAACGCACAAAAGAAATATGTTATTTAAGACGAAAAAAATTAGCCTTTGTATTATAAAAAAATTATAGGTACCTATATATCATTTGCTTAAGGCGTTGTTTCCAAAGAAATTATTTTGAGAACATTAGTAATTTCTCCGCGTGACTTATTACACAAAAATGTGCAAAATGAATTAACACATATAATAATTTATAATTAAAAACATTAATATTAAGCACCTCTTATAAATCCTATATTGCAATATCACGTAATCCTTAGCGATGCCAAAACAAATTAAGAAAATCTCTTTATGCCTAAAAGATAATTTAACTCTTATTGATAATAGTAGAACGAATCTGGATTTGGAAGCCAATTATTCTCTGAAAATTATTAGAAGTCTATTACTCGAGAGGGGGGGGGAAGATATTTGCACACAAAGTTTATAAAAAAATACTATTTCGGCGATACCTCGGAAAACAATGCCTGTACGAGAAAAAAGTCTAATTCGAAGTTAGAGAGAATTTGAAACTATTAAGAACATTAATTAGATCTCAAATGATAGTGAATTGAAATATGCGCTGAAAAAATTTTTGTCGGTTGTTTCAAATTTTAAACCGATAATTTCTTCAGGAAAGAAGTTCTTTGTGGATGCAGGGAAAGTGTAAAGCTTAATTCTGGGCTAGGTGGGAAGTTTCTGGGGAAATAGGGAGGGAGTTTTTTGCACGAAAAAAAGGTTGTATTTAGATAAAGTTTTTTGCACATAGAGGGACTATTTATTTTTTATTTGAAAAAAAAAATCGTGGCAATAAAATGATAAGGACGGGAATTAGAGCTTTTTCCTCTGTGGAGGGGGATCAAAAACAGTCCCTATGATCCTTCTCTCCTGGAGAATTCATCGGTTTAAAACTTGAAATCAGCGGCAAAAAGACGTTTTCAGCGCATTCTTCAATTGCCCATAACTGAAGATCTAATTAATATTTTTGTACAAACCATGGCTCTGATCACGTCCTTTCAAATTCTCTTTAACTTTGAATTCTACTTTTTTCTCATACAGATATTATTTTGCGAGTTATTGCCGAAAAAGTAGTTTTCAAACTTGTGACTTGTGCTTTTCATAGAATAATCGCCCGATGAAAGCTTAAAGAATGACAAAAAAAAATTCAAATCCCATTGTTGGATTGCGCTCCTATTTCCTGCCACATCCATTCTACTATAAGGGCCTCGAATGTATTTACTAAGTCAACAATTCATTATCAAGATGTACGGCCTATTTTCTTAACAAGAATGCTTCCATCTGTTAAGACAACGACACATTCAAGATAAAATTCTAGATAATTAAACATTTAAAAGTTATAAGTTAGTCTACAGGAGGCCACACTATAAAATAACTAGGCAAAATTCAAATTTCGTCATGTCAAAGCGTAACGATTCAAAATGACGGATTTTATTTTACGTGTACATAACAAAACAAACTAACCATTACACTCTTCGCCGATTTACTGCACTTTCTGTATAATTGTTGCACATTCTATGGAATACTCTTCGCAATTTTTTTAATGAATAATATTAGATTCAAACATTTTATTTAATTAAAAAACATTAAAAAAATATTTAAAAAATTAGTAACTTTTTTATTTGTAGATCGATTTTGTTCGAAAACAATGGGGTTCTTCCTCTAGCTAACTCTAACTTACTGTCCAAAGTTCAATACAATCAGCCTTTTCGTTCTTAAGTTATCTTGATGACAAAAAACGTAACAGACGGACGGACGGATGGACAGACAGACAGATAGATGAACGGACGGCCATTTTGAAAGTTGTTCAGAATTCGATCATAAACACAGTGATATGAAAATTTTTCTCTGCGAACAATATTACAAGTTTTAGATGTGCCGATCGAATGCAATATAGTCTTCGTTTTTTTATTTGCGAAGAGTATCATTTTTTTTTGGAAAAATTGTAGCGATTTCAAGAAAATGCTCTCTACGGATTATGAAATGACACTACCCAGTTAATTAAACTATATTACCTAAAATATCGGTATTGAGATCTATGCAAAAATTAACAAATAACAATATGAAACGTACTTTTAACCTACTTTAATATCAATATTAGGTAGTAAGGTCCAAAATTGTTTCATAATTTGTAGTGACCGTCTTTTGAAGGTTGTTCACATTTTTCCAAAAAGAAAAATTACGGTAGAAGATTTCGGAAATATGAATTATTTCTTTACCAAATGCTAAGCTTCTAAAATAAACTTTGTTAGGAAATGTATTATTCTACATTATATTTACTTTCTCAACTATTTTAACTACATATTTTCGTATCTGTTGTCGAAGAATTAATGGCTTTATTTTTATTTACAATTCTTTTAAATCCAAGCTGAGAATTATCTTGATGTGTCTTTTGTTTTTATACATGAAATAGCTAATATCTGATTCATTGAAGTCGTACCATCACCGTATTTATATTTTGAATACCTCTGAAACTTAAAACAATAGTGTTAAGAAATACAAATTATGATGAGTTGGCTAAAGAATTCATAACAAGAGATAAATATATGCGAAAGGAAATTACCTAATATATTAAGCGATTTAGATTGTTCTTTACAGTAAGAAATAAACGTAAGAATTCCACTTAAGTTAGTGTGGCTAAGTGTACAAAAAATATATTACAAACGCTACCTCGACTTGCCCTCCACCAATATTCGACCATATGTTGGGCCCATAACTGCTGTTAGCAAATGTTTAGTGCCAGTTTTGTAATAATTTGATTGCCATATATAATTGGTTTTCAAGTCACTTCCTAACGATTCCAACTCTAATTATTCTTAGACATATGACAGACAGATAGTTGCTTCTTCTTGATAAACAGTTTCCATTTCAAGTCATGCAATATGATTGTAGAAATCAAACTTTAATGAACACAAACTGTACGGTAACAATTTGAAGCAATTATTTTTTATTTGTGTGATGCGATCTGTAATTTGCTAAACATATTTTTAGATTGGAAATGCCAAGGTGTTGTTAATTAAATCAACCGATTACAAATCAGTTTTCATTAATATTTTCAGTCTAAAATAACAAGTTTAATAAAATATTGGCTATTATTATACATTTGTGACATATTCATATTTTCGTGCTCTTCGTTGAGTGACAAACTACACTTTTGTAAAAGTATTTAAAACTTAATGATTACTACAAATTGCCTCGTACCTAAAAATATGCAAACTGACATTAATTTAGCAAATAATAAATGAAAATGAAAACTGAAAGCACAAATAAATTTCGACTGCAGTTTCGACTTACATAATCACTGTCACGGAGTGAATCAAAAAGAGTCTTTTGATTCACTGCTTGACAATGACTTTAAAGTCGAAACTGCAGCCGAAATTTTTATAAATACGTAGTGGTAGAAAACATAGTGTTTTATTTATGTATTTGTGTAAGATGATTAACTACCACATAGCAACGGCTCCTTCAATCAATTTTTTAAAACTGAGCGCTATTCAAACTTAGGGAAAATGTTCTCTTTGTGTTATCAAAAATTTAAGGCCGTCAAACTTGAAGATTTATTACTTGTATAGGGTCAATCGGTGTAAAAATGAGACAGCAAGAATTATGGACAAAGATGAGACACTAATTTTTACAAGATTTAAAAAGAAATTGTTGACATGGTAAAGAGCTAAGCTGATAGACATTTCATTTTGCTACTTGAATATGTTACTAAATTTCTTTCAACACACATGAAGATTTAAAAAATGTTTAAAATTCAGTATATTCTGCGTCTCTAAACTTTGAAATTTTATTTAGTTTTATTTTTTTAAATTTTATTTAGTTATAAATAAAATTTGAACAGTTACATTTATACAACTTTGTCTCCTCTTTCAACTGAACCAGCTCATTAATACCTCAGAGTAATAGTATACCAAATATGTTAATGTGTTATTCTTCCTCAGACCAGTCTCATTTTTACCCCAAACTCTGGGCTAAAAATGAGACAGGATTTAATTTTTTTTAAAGAAAAGTACTCGGAGGAGCAATTCTCTTCATAGCACATGGTGTTGATAACACGTATTGGCGCCCTATTTATATTTTTTTATTTTTTGGTTAGCAGAAACGGGTTTAAAATGAAAATTTTCAAAAATCGTCAAAGTCAAGTGAAACATTAAATTGTACAATATTTTATTTTTAATTCTTCGTCACTATGGATAGGCAATCACCTAGTACAAAAGTCTATGAAATAATTTCATACACATTTATCCTCATTTTGCAAAACTAGCAGACTCTCTAAGTTTCATTGCTTTCTTGTTACAAAATCTTTGACGAATTCTACTGAATCAGATGGTTGTCAAAAATTTTAGATTTTTCAAAGTGTTCTCTGTAAGCATAATTTCTATGTTCTTTAAGCATTGAATCGAAGGGCCTCGCATTCACAGGGAAAACTATAAATATATTTTTTGAAACCTGTAATAATATTGGTTTAATTTTCGATAAAAAAATCTTGGTATGGTGCCTGTTTGTAATACCTTCGTGCAGAAAACCTATTCCCAAATATTCGTAATTTATTCTATAAACCATGTACATAGAGTTATTGCTACAGACTTAAATTTAGGTTGCAAATATTAAATGTTGTTTCTACTTCTAATGTTTGTCAACTGGCCATCAACAAATCTCTCGGAATGTTAAATTTTTTGATATTTCTGCAGAAGTGGTAAAATATTGAGTAGAGCAAGATGGTACTAGAGGAGATGTTTAGGCACAAAGTTTTTCTTAATTTAAGAGTGTATAAAATATCGGAAATTTTAGAAATTTCTTCTAATATAGCTCACTTTAATATTTTGTTTTTCATTCTTCTATTATCCGCATCTTTCCCATTTCTTTAAATGGTCTTATTTATGTTGACGTACTTCATCACTCATACATAAACATAACTATCTCTTGCGGCATTGCCATCTGTCTAACTCAGGAGAGATAATAGAGATGACTAGTTTTATTGTGCCGTCTCGATAACCCTTTAAAAACGCCACTAAACGTCCATATCTAGACAAGATTCGAACCCGGGACCTTGTGGTCTCAAGCAGTAAGCATTGAACCACCGAGGCAGTAATTTGATATGTAACACAGTTCCACAAAAAAAAATTGTACATTCTGGTAGACCCCCATACCTCCCCGATTTTCACTGATTTCCAGTTATTTTTTGAGGTTAAGGGAAAATCCTGGCGCAATGGATCAATTTTGATAGAGTCGGATTCAGCAGGTCCAAAAGCATAAGAATAGCAAGTGCAGAGCATTTTTTTGTCGTGTGCCTGTTGAACAGGCCTTTTGAACGAGCATACGAAAAAAATGCTGTGTGCTTTTGATCATACCCTGTTATTCTTGTTTCTGGACCTACTGAATCCGATGCTGTCGTCAGAATTGCTCGATCACGTCAAGATTTTCCCCTAACCCAAGAAATGATTAAAAATCAATGAAAATCTTAATTAGGAGGTTAGGGGGAAATCCTGACATGATGGAGCAATTCTGACGACAGCATCGGATTCAGCATGTTCAATAACAGAGTCTGATCAAATGTACAGAACGCTTTTTCCATTTTGTGTGCCTTTGTAATTTGCAAATGGTTTGGCCCACAATGCTGTCTGCATTCTTTGTGATAATTCCTGTTCCCACACTTAGGCCCATAATATATTATTAACACGCAGGAACATAGTATGGACACGTCACAGTATGGTACGGCATTGTACAGTACATTGTCAACACACATTTTAGATGATGATAGTGTTTGCAAAATGTATAGAATATTTCACATAAGCATGTGTTCGGAAATTCTTTCTAATGGATCTAGGGTCCTTTGAAGGAGGTGCCTCAGAATAAGTTTCTATTTAACCCTTCAAGAACGCTTTGTGTTACACCGATGAGATTTGGTTTAGTATCTATAAAGGCTATTATCTCATGGTCATGGCCAAAATATAACTTAACAAAGGGCGTAAAAAATAATCTAATATAATTGTTTCGGGGGTTAATTAAGAAACATTTTTTTACTGAATTGAAACAGCTTTAACTCGACAAAATATGATGTTCTTACATTATTTCCGAAGTTTAACACGATCGTCGTTACAAAATTGTTAAACATAAATCTTTTTATATTTTATTTGCCTTATTTCTTAAAACGATTTTTTCATTTTAAAACTTTACGAAAATTGAGAAAAAGCTAATGACAATATAGATGAAAAAAATTGTTACTAAATCCGTGTTTATTATAAAAGTGAAAACTAATCTTGATTTTGTTAAGAACTGTGCAAGCGGGGTTTACCCTTTTAGGGCGTTTCTTTAAGTCAATTTGATAGATTTTCTTACCCATCACCCATCAGGTCTAAACTTTTATTAGAAATGTTGGGCGCCAGTCTCAAACTGCTATCATTACAAAGTAGGGTTTAGAAAAACGTGTGAGTTACACAAAACACTATAAACCAATGTTGTACGAAAATATGTACGATTTTTATAAATTTGAATACTTATGCGATAGTACATGTATCTTATAATATTTGATGTTATTTGTACGTTTCTTAGATGTTATAAGAAAAGCTCATTTTTTTGTTATTTTCCTGGAGTACATGTGTTCTAAAAAAATGGAATTTCAATTTAGTTTCTTGTGCTACATTATGTTACCTTAGTTCTTACAAAAGTAACTTTATAAACCTAACAAATCATATTCTCCATTTCAACCAGGAAGAAGAAATCAAGTTAATAACGTTAGCTATAAGGGACTAATCATTTACATACAATTTGCTAGATATACTCCACCAAAATGTTTAATAATCCAAAGTCAGAGTTAAGTATATGAGAATTAACAATAATTTCGATAAATTTTCCATACGTGATGGTGATAATCAAACTACTTAGTAGTTTAGTGTTGGCTGTAACTGATAACGATAAAAATGAAATTCTGTAATTACTTTCTTTAAAATCTAGTAATTTTAACCAAATAATAAATGATTCTGGTCTGCTTTATTTACTTATAAATCAAATGTGCACTTTATAATGCTTACAATTCAAAATGGATTATTTAATTTTTTAAATTATAGAGTAAACACGAAGACGCAAAGTACCGTTAAAAGATCCAATATCCCTAAGTCGGCAAGGGGATACATGACCTGTAGAGCTATGTGACGCCATAAAATATAAGATATTGACGAACGTGATACTGATTCATTGTTATTAATTATTGGAGTGATGCCGGAAGATTAATGACTAATTTGAATAGTTTAATTATTTTGGGATGGCTGAAAATTTGAAGTAGGAACAATTGGCGCAGGATATAAAATATTCCGCTGGTAATTTCGCACAGATGAAATACAATCACATCACACATCTCCACATATTGTTGGAATTTTGACAGGGTCCAGTGATGAATGTCGCGCATAACATCGGCGATATTGACCAGTTCAGCATAGAAGTCATCGTCGTTCGGCGTACAAAAACTGCACATAAAATTACATGCAAGTCTAGTGCAGGCATCATTCAATTAGCCCTGGGTGTGGCCACAGCTTCGCTTTATAAAACATCGATCGAACGAGCGGTCATCGTTTCAAAAGTACGCTCTTTGATTCCCTCATTGCCGCTTTAATTCCAACACTAGCACATGCGCTTGCAGGACCGATCCTCGGCTGTTTCCTCATCCTCGGCCGCCGCTAATTTGCAGCAGGCCATGGAAAAAACGTGTGCATTAACGGTAACTCCATCCCACTTCTGAAAACGTGATACTCTGCTATCCCACTTCTGATCGCTAATAATTCAACCGGAAAAAAAGGATCGCGATCCGTCCCGATACCGGCAGATATGATTTATATACATCGAGGTGTTTTTGAAGGGTGGTTTGTTTGTTTTCCATTTGCTTGCTCGCTGTATGGGTCCAACATGGTCAGTGGACAAATTACGGAATTTTAATAAAATTATTTCTCCACATACTCTATTGTGTTTGCAAAATACGTTTTCCAATTTATCATGAAACAATCTAAGGATAAACATTCAATTATTCACAAAATGCCAATATTTTATTGATTCAATAAATACAAACCGGATTAATTGAAAACCAAATGATAAGAAATATGCATGGAGATTAAATGATCTACTTATTTATGTACAATATTGTCTTACATTGGAATGGATAGATTCTTAACAGTGAAATGTATGTAAAAATCTATTCCTTAACCGACTTAAAACTTTTTTCAGAGGGAGGACGTTGTCCATTCAACCCGTATATATCGTTCTTCTTTTCATGTCTATTTAACGATTTCTCTGAATGGCCTAACCGATTTTTACGAAATATTGTGCAAACTGTTTGACTCGGCTGTGGTCTCATATTTTCTTCATCGAACTATATACAGTATAATGTCAATGTGTGCAAAAGTCGGAAATATATGCTTTTTATTTGAACACTCTCAGTTATGGCAACTGAATGACTTTTGTAGCTTTTTTTAGTGACCTGTTTCTTTAAGAGCAGCTCAGCTTTTTTCAAAATTTTTTTGCAGGTTATGAACTTCAAAATAATTAAGTACAATATAAGTCAAAACATAATTAAATAATTTGAGAAATATGTCTAACATATAAAATAAAAAATAAAAAAATGTCAATATTTCGGTATTGGACATGCGCCCATGCTGTCGGAATTCATTCAATTCATTATAAATATCATCCAACCTTTGTTAAATAATAAGTAACAGAACTGTGTAAATCCAAACCGCTTTTAAGGCAGTGCCGTTAAAAACATTGCAAATCTTGTGAATAATTGTCCTCGACTCGATTAAAATTTAGCTTTGAAAAAGGAGTCCGTAGAGACCGTAGAAGAGGTTAATTATGAAAATAAAGTTTGACTCAAAGTGTAAATTACTTGAGGCCCAAAGAACGATTTGTCACAAATTTTACGTCATTTGACTAATTTAACATGATTTTATAAATTTCTTAATTTGTATTGATTTTAGTTCAAATTTGTTACAGTTTTCAAAACATCGCGAACAACAGTTTGCTGCCCCAGAGTTTTTCTTTGGATACATCAATTACTTATTTTTGCTTAAAAATACATCAGCAAAATCAGGAGAGTCGGTTTATCTTCGTCTAGGACGGATGTGTTGTGAGGGACGCTATGGAAAAACGCAAAAAAACCGGTTAAAACGACATTAAACTCGATAAAGTGGATTAAAAAAATATGCGCAAAACGAAGTGTGATATTAGAAGAACACAGTACGCAACAATTTAAAAACTGAAAATTACTGTAAAATATTTGTTAATAAAGAACAGTATATGGTAAGCACTGGCGTATAGGTCCCTACGTCGTAAACGGAAACTACCTGGGACCGATCTTCAAGACACCTCAAGTGAATTTGTGTGAGCAACCTCTGTGTATAAGACGAGCTGTGGACGATAAAAGATAAGTTTTAAGTAGTATTTTTAGTTTATTAATGTATTAGTTTATTTTTTTATTAAAATTGAAGAAGGTATTAAACATTGGTAATGAAATAGAAAAATACCCGCAATTGGAAAGCGGCAATTGAAGGTAATTACGACAAAAACAAAGTAATATACAGGGTGTGCAAAATAACCTCTCGGGACGGTAAAAGCTCCCTGCGGCGAGCGAATGTAAGTATGTTTTGGTAGACAAACGAAGTGAAAAGAAACAGAAAGCATAGAAGAAGTATCAAAATAAGGAAATGACGATAGACAGAAACTTAAGAGAGGCATGGAAACTACAAAGAAGCATCTTGCAAACGCCTACACTTCCCATCCGATGATGATAGATGGAAATTATACGAAAAGCATGGAGACTTAAATGAAGCGTCTCACAAACACCTACACTTCCCATCCTATATGTGACTCTCCCTGCTGACTACCAGCATGTCCAACACAACATATGCAGTCGGTCTGGCGGTATATAAAACATCCTAGGTTTGGTTCCGGCACGCGGTTTGGCCAGACGACCGAACTTCATGTTGGAACGAACCTCCAGACTGGATGCCGGAACCGGCAGCAATGCCTACCTTACGCTGGCAAATAAATCAATCGTCAAATCAGAAATACGTAAAAAAATCAGGTTTTCGATGGTTCCTCATCGATCCGAAATTTGGGGAATTTTTTACCAAATCAAACTGTCAATAACGTCAGCGGCCGCCTTGCAAAATACTTGAATCAAGTTTTTCCAGCTCCTTGGTACTCAAACTATTTCAAACTCAAATCATTTTTTAACACCCAAGGAGGTTACTAATGTTTCCAATTTTTTTTTTAAACCCGCTTGCTCCGTTGTTGGCTGTTCCCCATACAAGTGTCCATTTCTACGACCTCCTTCAGTGGCCCGTTCTTCAACGAGGTGGGGTGGATTTAAACAGCACACGGCTCTTGGTCTATTTACATTAAAATTTCGTTCTTACTTATTATTCGTGACTTATAAAACAGCACAAATTAATTAAAATGCCTTATAAACATTATTATCGATTATAAACTATTTCTAATACTAAGTCATATCTAGTAAGAATAAATCTGATAAGGATGTTTTTATATTTTTTATGTAAATAAGTTACAATTATTCACTTGAAAATATTTACAGATAATTTGTAATTGTAGTGACCCTTGTGGTACTACGAATAAGGCAATATTCGTATATCACTTCAGACCATTTTGTCCTACAAATTGAAATCCATGTTAAATATGAACTAAATAATGTTAGCATTGACGTACTAATACCAAATTTCTCAAGTGGGCTCTCGAGAAATCCATATAAATCACATCAACTATACACCTGAAGATCCAACGCATTAGAAATGTAATAGAATGAGTAAATTGGGCACAGCGGACTTTTTACTCATAAATCTATGTGATTCTGAATGAAAGATGTATGTCAATATAGGATATATACTGACTATACAACATCTTGAAGGTTTTTACAAAATTCAACATAGCGCTAGTTGTTAATGAAAGCTCTATTTCCAATTTTTGGGAAAACAGAAAGATAGTCAAAATAAAATTAGATATTATTAAAAGTGATGTTACAAAAATTCCAGGACAATATATAACTAATAACCTAGGGATTTGATCGTAGACAGTAAAGTTGTCAAGTTATATTGTGATTTACTTATAGCTTCAACCATTTTATTTTTATTACATGAAACTATGCTCACACAAGCATGTTATATACAACCTCTATTGACAGTAAACCATAAAACAAAATGTTGGTTAGATACAAAAAAATTATAACTATATGTGTTTTATGTTTTATTTTTACATAATAATAAAATAAAATACCCCATATTAATAAAGCTCACGTTTATACTTCTCCTAAATACCCCATGGACGGTAAATTACTTTCCTATAATGCAATTTTATATCGGTTTTGAGTGTGAGGATCAAACATCACGCCTACCACCTGGGTTTTCGGAAATCTCTTATTTTAAAACTAACTCGAAACTATCGTAAAACCTTTATGTTTATTATGTGTTATATTTCTTAAGATGCCCACCTGTCTTGGGGTGGTATTGGCACTAAAAGTTTCAGAATAGACCTTCGTGCTTCCTACACTCCGACAACTTCCGGTGCATTTAAAGGAAAGAATTGCTTTAATTTGGTACTTATGGCCACTAAACACCGCAAGTAGGCACTGAATAATGCTTATCACAAATGATTTACTGCCAAGGTGAAACCAAAGATAATTTCAACAGATTTACTGCTATTTGTGTTATAGTTGTTTTACATTACGTACAGATGTCTTCTTTAAAAGACAAATTGCTGAAAGAAGGATTTATTATAGCGTACTGAAGTTAAAAGGTGTATTAGGATGTTTGCAACACCTTCAAAACCATTGAAAATTTGGTACTTTAACAAATAGGCGTATTACAGAGGATTTAGAAAGCTCTATATCTGCAATAAACTAGAGTAATTTACAGTGTTGTGACAGTAAACATTATCACAGTCTGAAATTAGTACTTTTAATCAATTGGTTTCGTATTAATCATAACGAAATTTTATATTACATATTATTTCCATATCCACGTAGTGGATTGGAGGTATAGTAATCGTAAAAAAACTAGTTTTTTTTATTAAAATAGTTCTAGAATGAATTCTAGCCAAAGCTTCAATTTTTTTTATAATACCCTCACTTCTTTATTAAAAGGGTTGATAAAATAAAATTAAGATATTCACTTGAAATGTGGTACACATATATATTATAACGACATTTGGAACTGGATTATATTTTAAAATTATTCCGTTGAAGGATTGGAGGTGAAATAATGGTAAATAGGGGAAAATAAGTAAAGCTGGTAAGATTACAAATACTTGGGATTTGGTGTATATATTAGAAGTTAGGGCCTCAGATCTTTTATAATATTTTTCAACTCCACCACTGCACCCTCTCCATTAGTAAACTGGGTTGATAAAACATAATTGAGATATTTACCTGAAATTTGGTACACGTGCTGAAAAATATTATAAATAATCTGAGACCTTGGCTTCTAGTACGTACACCGAATTTCAAGTTTCTGTACTCTTACCAGCTTGCTTTACTTATTTTGCCCTATTTACCCCTATTTAATCCCCAACCATTCAACGGAATCATCTCAACATATAATCCAGTTCCTGATGTCGTTATAGTGCATACGTGTACCAAATTTCAAGTGAATATCTCAATTTTATTTTATCAACCCCTTTAATAATGGAGTAGGGGTGGTGGGGGGGTTGAAAAATATTATAAATAATCTTCGCTTCTAGTACATACACCGAACTTCAAGTTTCTGTACTCTTACCAGCTTGCTGTACTTATTTTCCCCTATTTGCCCCTATTTAACCTCCAACGGAATCATCTCAAAATATACACCAGTTCCAGATGGCCTTATAATACATAAGTGTACCAAATTTCAAATGTATATCTTAATTTTATTTTGTCAACCCCTTTAATAATGCAGTAGGGGTGGTGGCGGGTTGAAAAATATTATAAAAAATTTTGGGGCCTTGGCTCAAATTTCAAGTTTCTGTACACTCTTACCAGCTTGCTTTACATATTTCTCCGTATTTACCCCTATTTAACCCCCAACCCTTGACCGGATATCTTCAAAAAAACAATCCAGTTCCAGATCTCGTTATAATATATATATATGTGTACAAAATTTCAAGTCAATAAAAGTTACAGACAGACCGACAGACAGACCGACAGACAGACAGACAGAAACATTTTTAAAATCTCTACGTTTCATGACATTCTAAACCTATTTCAAGAAAAGAAATTTTTGAAAATTTTCTTGCGATTACTGTACTTTCAATCCACTACGTGGATGTGGAAGTAAAATCTAGTATAAAATCAATCGCCGATATTTGTGTAAGAAGATATTGTGAACAATTACATACATAACAACAATAGTTAAGTTCATAACAATAACTTATATCTCGTAATAGTAGAAAAACACGCAATTTTCTATCCAAATTTAGTCAGGCAAAAAATATTCATCATCTACATGAAAAGTAAAAGTGAAGTTTAAATAACGTCCATGTGTTGAAGTGGTCCAACTAAAGAGAAAAATAAACTATAAGTTACCATTTCTGCGAATAGAAATTGTGAAAGGATTTAAATTTCTAGAAATTATAGAAACCCTTTGAACTCTTACAAAAGGATTGATCTGCAGATGCCGAATGCAAAATTCAAGGTGTTTATAAGCAGATGCATATCATTCTACCGAACCGCAAAATAAATTCACCCTTTTACTTCAAAACACAATTTGTAAATTCAAAGTCTAATCTACCTGCTTCTTATGAATAAGAATTCAAAGATGTCTTTAAACCCTAAAGGATACTCTTTAGATGTGGTAAAATATCTCAAGAGGCATTATTTAAGAGGAAACATGCTTAGTTCTTAAGATTCGCAGACAGCTGTTCTTGAAAAATATAACAAATTGCAAAATGTTTCTTACTTCAGATTTGATTAATGTATCAGAAAATGTTAATTGAGGAAGTATAATATAATGTGCGCTTGTTAAAAAACTAACTGTACTTTCATCCCATCTGTACGTTTTAAGTGTGCGGATATATAGCTTCCCCTCGATGAAATATAATAATAAATGAAACGGTTCCATAAGTAACAATAGCACGACGCTATCTTATAAACCATGGCACACTTATGCCTCTAAATTACAAACAGGGAAGCCCACAAGTCGCTGATATCGATGCAACCGGTTGAAATAAAAATAACATGCATTTTTAATATGCATGTATAATTTTTATTTGAATGTAAAATCGGAATTAGGTTATATTTTAATTAATTTCACAATCAACAGGTCAGTTGAGTTTTTATTTTTTGTTCGTTTTATTATATTTGTTTCCATCGGCAATTATATTTGTCAATTTAAATAATTTAGAATATAAACACTGTTATTATATTTACGGAAAGTGAGAGTGCTTTTTTTACTCAATTCATAAATTTAATTTCATTTGTACAAAAATTATTTTTTTACTTTTATTTAATAATTTAACAATTTAACGATTGTGTATGTGTAAATCAAATGTGTTGACATTTTAATGGTATTCATTGCTAAAAAATAAATTACTCTTTAAAAAGGTTATACAAGTTACAATTTGTAGGGACCAATACGGATGGTAGTTAGGTGGGTCTTTTAATTTCCAAATATCAAAAAATTGGAATTACGTTGTGATTGTTATTAAAAGTAGCTACAATAGCCAGACAATAGAAGAAAATGTTAGGACAAGAATTGGCTATTGGGAGTCAAAAATTTAGCCCACCAAATATTATACCACCCAACAAAAAAATATATGTATTTTTGGTCTGAGATCAAAATAAATCGTACACCACCAAATCCATTATCTAGAACCAAAAAACACTCCTGGAATGTGGTAAAAAGAAGATTAAGCTAGGAGAATAGTTGTTACATTTAAATCAATCGAATTATACAACTTAAGGTTAAGCAGCAGCATACATACAATAGATATGAAACACATCCACAGGAAGGAGCGAAGACTACCTCCATTATATAAAATTATATAAAAAAAACGATCCAAAACAGCAATGACTACTGACTAAGTTTTGTTAAAATGATAAGAAACTGCATCCGGTCCGACGTAATCTTCATAAACTTTCCCTATAGGGTTGGGAACAACCACCCCTAAGTTTAATGGACAAGAAAAATACGAGAAAAAACTTTCTTGGATACCATCATTGACTGAAATATTAAAATAGTCTTACATAGAGACCAGTTATGAACACATAGTGATGTATAAAAATAAACTTATACATAAATTGACAAACAAATATGCCTTACATAATAGTTAAGAAATAACTTATATTCATATAAAAGAAAAGAGTAATAACGATTGCATTTGGTTAAAAAATATCCGTGTAATTACGTCCAAGGTATGGTATGCTTTTTTCGAGGCTTTTTTAATTAATAGTTGTTTCAATTTTACTTTCAGTAATTTAACAGTTTTTACACTTTTGATATAATTTGATGGTTATGAATTTTTATTAGTTGAATGACCACACTATTCTGCAATAAACTTAAATTTGTCTTTATAGGACGTAGTTTTTATTTTTTACGAGTATCGTAATCGTACGCATGTTCATGTTTTATAAACATGGTGTAATGTTCTTTTACATAACTGGTACTTTCTAGGATGTAGATGCAGGTGGAGGTAAGTATCCTCTTTCACTAAAGATGTGTTTGTAGGAGTCTGTTCGTTTCATATTGTAAATACTTCTAAGGCATCTTTTTTGCAATATAAGTATTTTATGAGCGTCTGTAGAATTTCCCCAGAAAATAATTCCATACTGTATAATAGAATGGATGTAAGCATAATATGCAATTAAACTTGTGGACTCATCGACTAACTGAGACAACACTATTAGTGCGTAACAGAAGCTACTGATTTTCGGTGTTGTATAACTTATATGAGCCTTCCACTTGAGTTGCTTGTGTATTATGACAGTCAAGAACTTAGTGTCTGAGGATGACGTAAGTTTCTCTCTATCAACCGTAATTTCAATGTTTGCTTTCAATTTTTGTTTTGTTGATATTTAATTTTAGATGGCTATGAGAATAATATTCTTTAACGATAGACATACCATTCATAATTTCTTGCCGCAATTCTACCAATTTTTTTCCTTTGATTGGCAATGTATTGTCATCAGCAAACATAACAGCGTTGTATAAAATATTTTCCGATAGGTCGTTTACATACAGAAAAAAATTAACGGACCCAGTATGCTACCCTGAGGAACCCCTGTTTTAAATATTCGTACTGAACTAAAAACCTGCCTTGTGTGGAAGTGAGAAGAAACTAGACTATGTTCGATGCCGTGCTTGAAAACTACCCCTACGAAGTTGTTAGATGCCACCCCTATATCCGTAGGATGCTGAAAAAACAGAGGGAAACTAAACGGATTTACATTTTTATCAATGCTATCTATGATTGGCAAAAATCGTGTTGTACATTTAGAGTTTGAAATTCCTGTTGTATCAATTTCATTAAGCAACACCCCCAGAAAGGATGTAAATACCGTCATTCAAGATGCAACGAAAATAATGTTGCAGTGACTGCTGTTTTTGCCAAGCATCCATAAAAATTTCTAAAGTTTCTCTCTGTTTTTCAGCATCATAGGGATATAGGGGTGGCATCTTGCAGCCCGGTGGGCATGGTTTTCAAGCACACCGTCGGACATAGTCTAGTTTCTTCTCACTTCCACATAAAGCAGGTATTTCGAATTTTGATAAAAGTTACAGTAACTTTTTATAATTAAATCTTACATCAGGGGTAGCATTCACACTTTCTGAGGATTGACAATGTAGGACGTCGATAGTACGTAAGTTTCTAGTTCTATTTTAGGGTTAAAATCTTCTTTGAACCCCGGAATCGGTTTTAGCACCCTCGAAAATGGGGGGGGGGGCAAATTGGCCCAATAGCAGATACTTGCATATCCTTCCGGCTCCTTACCTCCAGGATAAGTACAACTGGTATGATAGGTACTTCCAGCAATTTTTCGTTTGTCATACCATGATATTCTGAAAAAACCCACAAAAACGAACAACATTAAAAAATATATATTTCTATGCCCTAACGGTAATGCCTTGTTACCTATCACCTCCTTCAAATAGGTATGGCAGACATTTTCCGCAGCGTGGAGGTCGTTATACCAGGTTTTTCTGGAAGAGCATGAAATTTACTAAAAAATGCTCTAATTGAAATCAATTTTTGCGAAAACGGTAAAAAGTTTTTTTTTCAATGATAATTCGTTTAATTAAAAATACTTACGGCTAGGGAAACCTTGTGATACCATTTTGTTCGTATGGTTTTCTACAGTCAATTTTCACTATCATTTTTAAAATACGCGATGACGGTACTTTAGGTGTCGCGGGCTCTCTACCTATATCTCCTGTAATAAATCGCATTATAAGGTTTACAAATACTTCTACCTTATATTTCTGCAAGGTAATCTGCAAGGTAGGTGTATAGCCTGGTTGTAGAAGTGGAATTTTCTGTGAGATATTGGACTTCTGTCGTTTGTTTTCTGATGTGTAGCCCTTCCCACATAAGGTCACTTTAGATATTTATGAATTTACTTAAGCTGTGGTGCTAAATATGCGTTCTTTAATTGAACAGACTAACCATTTTCGATAGAGTTACTTGGACATAGAAAGCCACTAAGCGCAAATTGCACATGGTGACACTTGAATTTAGAAGTTGGTAATTTCTTTAATGTTAATTCAGAAATGTCACAATTGTATTTGACACATATTGCTGGATTTCATTAAAATGATAGAAGAAGCAAAGGTAATGAAGCGTTTCTAAATGAATTTCGTACAAGAAACCCTATTGTGTTTTTTCAACAATCTTTGATAACAATAAAACCGTTTGAAACTATCTATTTTTAAGTACACTTTAATGAAAGGCGCATTTAGTATTTTCATAACCAATTAAGCATGATCTATATAACATATTCGGCATTCATAAAACTTCTATTCAGTCTTTTATCTACATTTTAATCGGCTGAAATACGAAACACACAGGCCAAAATTATGGAATTACACACCGGCAAACTGTACTAGTGACCTACTCCAGGCCATAATTCACCCTAACCTACTCGACAATTTCGCCCTTAGATATTAGTGCATCATATCAAACTACAGTCAGTCAGTTTATTGAGGTAAGTTCATCAGCGGGGCATCGAAGAAGGGGAAAAATTGAAGGTTGCAGTAAGGGGAAGAAGGGTAGAATGCAGTTTCTATTTGTTGGAAGGAGGGTGCGCGTCTTTGTTATGGACTGGAGAATAAGTCAGCTGGCTGCAGAAGTATAGTTCCCCGATAGGTGCAGCTGCCCGTTAGCCCGAGTTTGCACCGTCACATTTACTTGTTGACAGTGTCGTCCGGTTTTTACTCGGC
Source organism: Stenurella melanura (assembly GCA_963583905.1). Classification (NCBI taxonomy): domain Eukaryota; kingdom Metazoa; phylum Arthropoda; class Insecta; order Coleoptera; family Cerambycidae; genus Stenurella; species Stenurella melanura. The sequence continues at coordinate 130,992,088 of OY757310.1, read as the reverse complement.
ATAAAATTTTAAAATGCTTTATTATTATCAATAAGTTCTGAAATTGATATAATTCTCACAAGGCTGCGTCTCTGTGATGGAAATGTTTGAGCATCAGTAAACCCTTCCTAAAGGGATAAGTCCCTAGCACCTTGAAAATTATAGAGAAAGTGTTAAAATCATCAGAAAGAAGTTTTTCGGTTATAACGTCAAAACAAACAATTTTATTGTAAAAAGTTCTAAATAGTAGGAGTACAGCATAATCTTTTTCAATGGAAATGTTGCCGTAACCTTAAATAAAAAAAAATACACATTGAAAAATAAAATTGTTAATAGCAATACAAAAGCAGTAAACGTTTTCAGTTTCTCTCAAAATGTAGTATTACTTACGTAATCAGAAAAGAAGAAATAAAATAAATAATATGTCGACGCTTTATGAATTTTTAAAAATAAAACAACTGTATGTACGATTACTCGTAAACTTTGAACGCATTTTACTCCTCTGCTATTAGAGATAGGTCAAAAATACTTATGTTTATCACTTTGTGGTATAATATTGTATGTTTTATTACCTTTGTTTGAAACTTTACTCCATGAAATCATTCGTTTTCAGGATATAGCTGTGAACTTGTTCCTCCTTTCTTTTTTCTACCGTTCTCGTGATGGTAGGCATTTCCCTACAGGACGTGTTTACATACACCCAAACATGTCTACTGCCAAGAATGCCGCTTTTTGCTAATTTTGGCAATTTTATTAGACTCAGGACTCATTGATGCGACTATTTGTCAATACATGGGTCTTACTATTCATGTCTAGCATTAAAATAGGCAAAAATATGTCAAAAACTAATAAAACATAATGTGACCAACCAACCAAACAACATTAATCTTAAATTTGGAACCGAAAAGAATTTAATTCAATTCGCAAGTAGAACATATTCAAATAAATAAGTTTCATAAATCGATCTAAACAGTGCATGACAATAAACTTCACTTTAGGATCCTTTTCTATCCCTTTAGTACGTATTGACAGACCTCTTCTCATCAATGCAATAACTAATTGTTCTACTTTTACTGCACGATGAGACAGAATCACGCTGTCAATCGTGGTTGCCTCTTAGATGTACAGTTTTGTCAAATTTCCATTCCATCAGTTCCTTACTGACATGATGACCCCCTTGTCCGTTTTTCCTGAACCATTGCGATTAAACCAAGATAAGTCGCGGAAGAATGCGATGTTGAAGAGCAGGAGCGGGAGCGTATTTCTTGGAGAATCTAGGTAATGCTGCTCTGAATTACCCAAAAAATTTGTGACAAACGTCTCTAGACTAACATCTTGAAAGCATCAATACTATATCAGTCTGCCTTTCTAGTAGTCCGTATCTCAGAGATATGAAGAAGAATGTACAAAACTAGGGCATTAACAAATCTGATACTTATACCTTTCATAATATTTCCATGATGCCAAATTCTGTTCAAGTGGCAAGCTGCCGATTTTGCTTGCCATGTCAACAAAACTCAAAGGTATATAATATAAAAAAAAAATAAAAGTTACTCGAATGCGTTCTTGAGCAAGTTGATTACTTTGAAATGAAATAATACTAAGTTAAGTGAAACGGAATCCATAAAAATTATCTCCCCATGTACATTCAGCAATAGGAAATACAAGTAAAGGTGGGAAAATTAAGAAAATGTGCGTATGAAGGCTGCAGCTTATATCTTACAAACGGCTAATTACACATTTTGTAGTCTGCAACGCAGATTGGAGACAAGTAAAATTTCTTCGAAAATGTTTTTAAGCCATGTATATTTTATCTATTTTACACAATTTTACAGCGACATACCGTTTTTCAAATAATCGACCCAGGTATCATACAAGCTGGAAAACATATAGGCTTGTTGCATTTGAGTTACAATTCAATATTATTTTATCAAAGTTGCATTTTGAATAGGTGGCACTTCAGCAAAAATACTAACTGTATATATCTATCTGTTGTGAGGACAACCTACATTACTAACAAATTTACATCACTAATCGATTAAGTATAACCAGCTAGCTTGGTCATGCTGTCTGTTGTATACTAGGTTCGAGCTCCAGTTCAGACATTGGCATTGTCGGTGGATAGTGGATGTGTGTCCACGTTCTTTCAAAAGAGTAGCTGTGGATTTGTAGGCTGTTTGACATGTGATATGTATTGTTTATATTTATATGTGCATGCCTATATCATTTATTAGGAAAAATTTAGAACAGAGACAATATCACCACTTTACAGAGTTTTGGTACATGTCGTGAGTTTCGCCTCCCAGGTTGTCGAAATCTAAAGTCCATTAAACAATTTCAAATATTTCAAGAAGACGCCAAATTAAATGGCGATATGTGCGTCGAATATAAGTATCACAATGTCAATGTCAAGTGTCAGTAGCAGTGATAGCAAGTGTCAATTTTACATCAAGGGTTTCACTTGTGTTTCTAGGGCGTTAATTATAACCAATTGTTTTAATTTTAAAAAGAATAATTTAATTTAAAAATGCAATTTTACTACTGCTTCATAAAGTAACAATGGACGCCACTGCATTTCGTTTACATTTTTATCTGAAGTTCTCTTCTGACTAAATACAATCTAGCAACGCGTGTCAGGCACGGGCCCCGTTTTTTGACCCTCCGTCAACAAAAGAAAGTCGCCCCTCTTGTCGAAGTAATACTACGATCTCCACAATACTACAACTTGCACACCGGGCCGCAATCTTAATGCCTTTTATCATGCAAATGGTTCTAATAAAACATCTGCTCATCATTACGTCATGTGACACGCGTGCACTTACGTCTCAAGTCGCTGCTACGTCATACGTAAGAAAACGGTCTCAAGGTTGTATCGTGTCCGGTGACGTCATATTAAGATACGTTCTCGGTCTGATTCCCTACCTCGTCATGAGAAGTAATGGCGGAAGTAGGATTCACCTTAGTTACAGGGAGATACTCGTACTTGTGGTTTGAGGCGTCACGTCTTGGTATACTCACGAATTTTAGCTAATTTATTAAGGATACCATTATCTGATAAGACTTGTGTCAGGTACAATTTCTATGAAGAAAGACAACAGTTTTTAGTCTTTCAATATTTCTTCAACAGTAATATAACAAAAAAAAATTCAATTATTACAGAATATCCAGATTCCATTAATATTTATACAAACGGTTTCAAAACACCAAATAGTAGGTAGTGCAATTTTAATATTAAATGAGCCCCATTCGTGGAAATTGTCCAACTCTGCATCACTATACACCGCTGAACTATATGGTATACTTCACGCCGTGAACTTCACTGTTATTTCGAAGTATGAAAATGTAAATATCTGTACGGATTCACTTCGCACTATCCAAAGCTTATACAATCCATTTAACTGCTATTCATTGGTATAGCTTGTTCACGCTACCATCTACAACTTAGTGGAATTGAATAAATTAGAAGTATTTGTCTGGACCACAAGCCATATTGGAATATCTGGAAATGAAGCAGCCGATCCAGCTGCAAGAGAAGCTGCTAATAAAGAGTTTGATATAAATTTCAATTTTGTTCGAACCGATGACGTATTCGCGTACATGAAAAGTTCAGTTGTAGACTACTGGCAAGAGCAATGGACATACAATAAATAACTCAAGGCTGAAACCTGTTAAACAAAGTGTCAAACCTTGCAAATGTCCAGCAAAATTCAGCCGAAGAGACCAAGTGGTCCTGACAAGTCTTAGAATTGGTCACGGCAACATTACCTCTTGCATCTCCTATTGAGAAATGAAGCACCTCTATGCAGCATAATATACAATACTTACGATCGAAGACATTCTCCAAACATGTCCTTAATACAATGATTTCCATCGATTATATCAAATTGTCTTATATCACAGAATATAAGCATAGAGTGATACGCGGCAGATGACCTCAGCTGTTAGGGCAGCTTAAATCACATAATAATAATAATAAAATAGTTAGGTAATAAAATGTATTCTCATTGATCTTTATCATCAAGATATAGTACTTCGGGAGACTTCAGCAAATTTGATGTTGCAGCTCGATATCAAGTAATATATAAAATGTTAAATTACATAATTTTCTGTATAACGGTTTTTCCAAAAAATTGTAGTATTCGAAATATTTGTGAAATACTTCAACTTCTACATAGTGGGTGGCAATTAAGGACATGGCAACTCTTAGTATATGTTATAAAACTTTGTTTATGTTTTATTACTAGGTGGAAACCCTAATTGGCTTCGGCGTCATTTTTTAAATTTTGTAAAAAGTCAAAGTTAAGTAAACATTTTTTCCTTCAGTTTACCCATGATTTATAAATTTTTCGAGAACCGCTTTACTCCATCTACTTAATTAACATCCCATAAGCATTTTGCAGTATCAATCTCTTTTTCATCTGTACCAAAGTGAGGTTAAGGCTACAGATAATTATTTAAAGACTTAAATACACTTCGAATAGTGAAGTTTTTATGATTTTGTCATCAAAGTCCTCATATGTAATTTTACGTATATATCTGTTGTATAAATATCATTCTGCACTCAATTTTTCAATTTTTATTGGCTTTCTTATAGTGGCTGATACGCCTTTTGGCTAATTAATGTATAAAATTCTGAAAAGTTTTTGAAGATCTGCGAAGGAACCCCTACTCGATTCCCCTAGCGATTCATTTAGTAGAGAGAGTGCAGAAAAGATGGTAACGGCATTTTGTGGATAATAATCGTAATAACTATTTTCATAATTTATTAAATATTGCATAACATTGGACTTAAATTAGGCCGTCATACGTATAGAATCATGCATGGATATTGGTCTTAATCTCAATCATTATGAAGCCATCAATTCCTTAACCACCAGATTCTTAATAAGTGACCTTGAAAATTTCTAGAGAATTTCACTGCAAAATAATGCAAACGTCTCCTGCCATAACATTTTCCAAAAATTCCTCATAATTTGGAATTCTAAAAAAACAGCCGACAAACAAAAGTTGTAGGAAATATTTATGATTATTAAAAAAACACGTATAAAAGATTTTAGGCAAGTACACTCAGGGCCAATCGATAACGCTAATACTTGTAGACACTGAATATCCCAAAAAAAAAAAAATTGTATCGAACTCAAGATTCAAAATTACAAAAATGGTACGCCTTAAGTGTGTCTAAACTAGTACGATTCCTTGCACAATTATCTGATATAAACACACCGTGTATTTTCCAATCTAGGGATAGATCTATATTAATTCCTAAAACTTTATGTGACATTACGTGTTTCAAATTGATTTTTTGTGCTTAATTAGTACACTCAATATAATTTTTTGAACCTGGTTCATTACTAATATTTTCTTAATAATTGTTAATTATAAATTAAACACTGCTTTTAGATGTATCAAACAGTATATTATAATTACTATACATATGTTTCGGCTTATGAGAGCTTAATCAAGAGTAATCATAGTGCATACTAAAGTTTCCGACGTGCTTATTCTAATTCATACCTAGGAGTATTTATGCCCCAATATATTTATGACCTAATCTATTTAAGACTTAATTTAAAATCCTTAATTATGGGAATGTTTGGAGTGGACCTAAATTGATTATATAAATCAATTTATATAATCAGTCCCAGAGCACTGCCTTGGGGTACACCAATATCGGCAAGCAGCTCCTCAGATATAGCAACAAGGAAGCTTACAACTTACTGCTACGAATTTAAGTCTTTATTACACAAACTTCATATATCGTAATATTCAATATTTTCCAAAAGAATGCTGTGAATGAGGTTAAATGCTTTAGAGAGATCTGGGAATGATGCGATTATGTCTCTAATCTAAATTTTTATATATAAAATTCAAAATACTTAATATTATTGTTAATCGATGTTCTCTAAATCCAGGTTGATTTGGAATAAAATGTCCGACCTCATAATCACCTGGAATGTTTATTTAATCTGTGTTGATCTTCTGTTAAACATCAAACATAATTTACATTAAGTTAGCTATATTTCAAGAATATCCCTTGACGAAAATTATAAAATGAATTAAAATAATTGCATTTTAAGTTAACGCATTATTTACTTGTATACTTTTCAACCCATTGTAAATTGAAAAACAATGCGGCGATAAATAAATAGAGCAGTAAATGGATTTGTGAAACGAACGGGTGATAATAGAAACCAATTTCTAAAGAAAACAAGCATGCCCATTTCCTCACACGCAAAATAGCTACTACCGCAAGGAAAACACATAGTGTTAGCTATTCTATAATTTTCTCAAATTATTAAAACAATTATAAAAACATTAAAATCGTTACAGATAAATAAATAATATACATTATTATACACTAGGAAACGATAAAGGCTATTAAATTAAGTCACGCTTTTTATGTAAAAAGTGTCACGAAATAAAATCAATTATTTATAGATGGCCGATAGAGATCGACGCCTTGCATGATCACGGAGGTGTTTGGGTGTTTTACCGAGTTTTCCCATGTCTCGCAGGAATATCGTGCTCTAGACGGCGTGCTCTATGGGACACGAAACCGGAATCGCTTATTGTATTCGCTACTTAGCTACTTCCGTTAAGCACAGCATTTCCGCAGAACTACTTCCGCTGTTTCCTTACCGACGCCCCTTTCCACGACAGGTATAACTTAATTATGATGCTTTAGTTTTAATGAACACTTGTTGGACAAATTTAAAAACAGTACCTATTTTCAAATTCTATTTACAAATAGAAAATATGTAGTTTCTAAATAAACGAGGTAGAACTATTAGTCTCTCTTCCATCGGTTTTAAGCTATGATAAAATAGAAATTACTGCTAGCAGAAAAGTGTAAAAAAAATTCTAAAGGCTGTAACATGAAATAAAACATCAAAATTTGTTCTAAAAATTGGTTTTTAGGATATAATTTTCGAAACACTCACAATACAAAAAAATCACTAGTCAGGAAAATTCGATCATAGGGGGTGCACTAAATGATATAGTTTTTAAAAAAATCGTACTTTATCAAAATGACCTTGAGCATTTAAATATAAAGGGCGCCATTCTGTCCGTGACTACAACATAGAGTAAAAACATTTTTTACAAAATTTATTGTATTACTAAAAATTGTTTAATTTAATGTTTACACCATATTTGCTGGCATGTTCTTTAATATTTCTTCATCGCCAATCGAAAACCTATTCTTTCTAGATTTAGGTAAACAAGGCGTATTCGAGAAGTAAAGGGTAACCGCAAGAGTAAAGAGTGAAATGACTCCAAATCCTAAAAAAAATGTAAAAAATACCAATAAATTTTATTTCTATTAAATTAATCTTAAAAATGCGAAATGATGTATTTCCGATCAGGAAGGGTTAAAAATTCACCCATAAGCCCTTGAAGGGGTTGAAACAATTTTTCCATATTTGTCATGACATTTAAATATTTTATGTTCAGAATTTTTTTTAAATATTTTTGATTTTTTTATATCTTGGGGATGATTTCACCCCCCCCCCCTCGAGAGCCCATGGGTGAATTTTGAACCCTTTTTGATATAAAATACATAATTTCGCTATGTTAAGATTGATTTAACAGAAATAATACAAATAGAATTGTTTTTAGATTCATTGATATTTTTTAAATTCTTTTAGGATTTGAGGTCATTTCAACTTCTGCATACTGGTAATTAGTGAACATTTAAAGAAAACGAAGAACACGATTAATTTGAGACCTACTAAACCTTGTTACGATTTTTCTCAAGCTTGCAAAAACAGGTGAAAAAACAACTTTTTTGCGGTTACTTCTCAACGTCTAGAAATTCTCAAAACTGCAGAAAAGAACGGAGAAATTCTTAATTAAACAGATATCTGCATTGCCTTAATATTAATGCAAATGTTATTTTTGTACAGCGCTCTGTTGTTATCCGCTACCGTCTTGATTTCTAAGTGTATGTTTGCGGATTCTGGTCGACCAGTGATTTACACCACAGTATACTGAGAATCTGAGAATGCGAAAGAGTAAACCGCAGGTTAGTCAGGTCGTTTAAAAGCAAGAGAGGATGTTGAGAATGACTAAAATAAAACATCTGACAGAAATTGGACGTGTGCTACCTTAGATAGGGAGCCTAGAAGTATATACACGAACTCTATATTCAGAAGTGAATAGAGAAAAAGGCTCAATAAGGAACGTGTGCCGAAGAATGAATTTACTGGCAAACAGAAAAATATTAATAAAAAGTTTTTGAAACAAATTAAACCACCTTTAAAGAAATCATCGCTAAAAATGATGGAATATAATTTCACCGCCAATTTCACCGATTTTGAGGCAGAGTAAAAACTACATTTGTCCTGCTGATACTAGATATAGCTTGATGAAGATAACAGGGCACCATTGCCGAGTTTTGATCTGCTAGAGATTGCTAGAGATCTCAAGTCGTTTAAGTCAATCTAGAGGAATCAATGTACAAACATGAAAAAGAAACATGTATGGAAGTCGAATTGAGGACATCCTCCTATTTGAAAAAAATTAAAGGTCGATTTATTTATTTTTCATATAGATTAAATTAAACATGATGATGTTGTTTTAAATGGTGAATTGAGTGAGATCTAGTTTCAGAAACTATTTAAGAATACCAAGCACAGGGTTCAATAACTGTATACACTTGGCACTCGTCATAAGTAAATATAACACCAAATTTCGAAATTCGATTCTAGCACAGCAACCAGTTTATTTTGGATAGATTTTTTACTTTCTTTTAACTACCGCCTGTTAACATTGTACCTAGTTGTTCCAGAGCATATTTGCCTGTAATTCTATTTTATAGTCTTTGTATTGAGACCCCCATCAACAAGTTTTTCGTTTGCACACCAACGAGTTGGTATTTCCTTTCTTAACCAATTTCCTTCGAAATCTTTTGAAAACTGCTTACTGTGGCTCAGCGGTGGTCCCATAGTAGTTCATCAAGCTATGTATAGCAAAATATAGGCAAAAATCGGAAAGAGTTATTTTCTACTTGAGAAATTGGAGAATACGCCAGCGAAATAGAAAACGGAGTAGCTGATATTCAATCTGATGTCAAAAGTTAAAAATTCAAAATGGAGAATTTAATATGGCTTACATAATTAGAAGATATTCGTACATTGACACGAAATTTGGTACAAGGGGCTGTGAGTAATCTCGGATACAAAGAGTCTGATACTCTGAACCTTAAGAATTTAAAACGATAGCTTGTTGGAAGTTTTTTTAGCATAACATAACAAAAATTTGTACATTAATTCATCCTTTTCGTATCTAATTCAAGATTATAGTCACAGTTTACTTCGTTTTTAACGGCTTCATAATATCGTGAAACTCTCACAATCTAAGCTGAGGGTTACTCAGCACAGTTACTTCCTTGAAGTTATAATTATACGTGCCTACGTATGCGAACATTTCATATTTATTTTACATAAATGCTAACTAATATGAACAAGCAATTGTCTAAGTAGTATGATGATAATAAACAGTTAACTACATAGGTTTACAAAAAAAGTCTTGATCTATACATAGAAGCCATCATTTTTTTAAAAGTTTCTACCGAGATGCTTTTTCACAAAACGCGTATTAATGTTGATATTATACACTTAAAACGCAATTTGTAGTAAATCTACGCGGTAGAAATATTTTTCTGTTTTTTAGTACTTTTTTTATAAACCTGTGTTATTATTGATACATTTATTTTATTTAAAAATTCATGACGTATTTGGAAATTGCAAAAATAACATTATAATCTTAATCTGAAATGTCTGCTTTAAATCTAAAAAATCTTATTTAACTTTTAAAAGTTCTTTTCATTAAAGATTTGAGTTTCTAAGATAAAGTAAATCCTTAAATCAACAAGTAAAGGAGAGCCGTATAAAAACAAATATAAGACTACGTAGAACATGATAATGGGATGATAGCAGGAAATGGAGGGTTAAAGATTGTGGCCTGGGTAGTTAAGAAATCGACGAAGTAGACACCTGTTGAATGTTTCTTAAAGGGGAAGGAAGGAAACTTGTAATAAGAAACTCCTAATCCTTGCCAGCAACAGTTGGTTTCTAAATAATATCTCAACGCGATAAAACGACGTTATTAACTCCAATTTGTAAGAATACCTGCAACACCTCTGAAAAAATTCTGTTTATCGTATTTAGATATATTAATAGAAAGTGTATAATATATTATAATAATAATAATATGTTAAAAATGTATAACATAATGCTTAGGTTTAAATTTCTGACCGAAACTAGTCACAAAATTCTCGACACAAATAAATCACCATTACAAGATCACTTTATTGTGGATTTTATTACAAGATATGCAATAATTGTAAATCAAAAAGTGTACTTTTATTGGTCTTTGTCCAGCTCGTGCCAGATACATACTGAATACATTACATTCTATAAATTTCAGTATTTGCCTATTTTCCGTTTACATAAGAATGTTAATATACTACATGATATTTAAAAGTGAATTATTATTTGTTTGCTTATAATTGTATTGAAATATATTCTTTATAGGATTTTGCAAAAAGCAGACAAAAATAACTATCTATGAGAACTAAAAGAAAAACTATATGTAAAAATATTAATGAAATCTTTGAATTCTTTCGATAACCTGAATTCTGGTTATGCTAGCAAATTAAAATCCCAAAAATGAATTTGTCTAATTTCTTATTTGAAAATTCTCATTCTGACACTAGCATCCACACAGTCCCCTACGGCCATGCAGATTAAATCAGTATCTGCATAACCCCCTACGGTCATGAATATTTAGTTAAAAGTGACAACAAGGGCCTAAAATGAATTTATTTATCTACCTTGTCTTAAAAATTTTCAAAGACATTTCAAAGACTAAGCATTTCCAAGAAACAGAATGATAGATTTCATGAAAATTTAATCCATTGGAATGAACATTTTTTAAGACAAGGTAGATAAATAAATTCACTTAGGCCTTTGTTCTCACTTTTAATTGAATCTTCGTGACCATAGGGGGTTATGTAGATACTAGTTTATTCCGCATGGCCGTAGGGGACTGTTCAGGATTTTAATTTGCTAGCATAACCAGAATTCAGGTTATCGAAAGAATGCAAATATTTCATTAATATTTTTACACATCGTTTTTCCTTTAGTTCTCATAGACAGATTTTTTTTTTCTATTATCAGCAAAATCCCGTAAAGAATATGTTTTAATACTACATGATATTATTACAAAAATTTTGAAAATCATTATATTCAACGTGTTTAATATCTGATATGTATCAGATAGAGAGGGACATGTGTTCCTCTCTATCTATTTTATAAATCATTTTTTCCTTATCGTCAATGTAATGTACTGCCATTGTGGCACTAATCACCTGACGTTCACGTTACAATTTGTCGTATACATACTGAATAAATTACAATCTACAAACCTCAATATTCGTCTTTTTACAGCTTGTATAAGAAGGCTAATACCCTACAGATAATTTTGGGTACTTCACATTATATCATTTTCAATTGCTAATTTACCTTCGGACTTGTTTTGTTCCAACAAATTTTGATTGCATTATCAGTTGCAGTATAATATTAATTCTTCAATACATTCTTGATTATTCATTTGTTATTTTTTGAATATTCAGCTTGATCTAATTCGTACTAGGATACTTCATTTGTTGGAATTTTGTGTTGCTCTTTGTTGATGTTAGATACCGATGACATTGATGGTAGCAGTAGTCACTCACCTTTTATGAAAGTGAAGATTAGGATGTAGACAGACTTTTACAGTTATTTTGTAGGGTAATTTCAAGTGATGTTTGTAAATAGATAGTAAAATAATGTGATGATATACTTATTTTCATCCTAGCAAGTAAACCATATTTGCATCCTTTTGTTAATTTTTACATGTCAGTATCAATAACATTATTTGATTCATAAGGCAATATTGCTATTTTACTGATAATTGGAAATGAAACTCGGAAATACTGCGCGATAGGGTGCGATATTTCCGAATTTAATTTCCGATTTTAGAACTTTTATTGCTGGTTGAAATTGGCCTATTATGCTTATTGCATTTTCATACGTAGGTACATGATTTGTTAATTAATAATCACTCGGTAATTTTTGTTTAATGTTAACGTGTTAAATTACATTGCAACAGCATTTTCTTTCTGTTTTTTTTCCGATGACCTAAATCACTTTTATTTGTATAAATCACTTAAATTTTATATCAATAACTATACAAAAATATTCCTTTAACGTTACGTTGTAAGTGAGAGGTAACGTACAGTCGTGGTTACAAAACGGCAGATATCATAAACAACTTACGGCCTTGGTTTATATTATATACATCAACTCTCAGTTTCTGGACTCTTGTTTTACTTATTTCCCTCTATTTACCGCTATTTCACCACCAAGCCTTCAACGGAATCATCTAAAAATATAAGCTAGTTCCATATGTCATTACAATTCATACGTGCACCAAATTTCAAGTCAATATTTCAATTCTATTTTATTAAAACCTTTAATAATAGAGGGCGGGTGGTGATGTCTAGTGGCAAAAGTTGTAAAAAAATAGGGGCCCTGACTTCTAGTATATACATCAAATTCCAAGGTTCTGAACTCCTTCCAGCTTGCTTTACTTATTTATTCATATTTACTGGCTATTCTCCCCTCAACCCTTCACCGGAATAAGACCAAAATATAATCTAATTCCAGATCTCGTTATAATACATGCTTGTACCAAATTTCAAGGCAGTATCTCAATTTTGTTTTATTAGAATATGAGCCCTCGACTTCTAATAATTTTGAATTTTTTTTACGACTATTATACTTCCACTCCACTACGAGGATGTGGAAGTCATTGCTTAAAACAACATTGCATTGAACTATAAATATAGTGTGCTGTATATATAATTTATTAGAATTTTATCAAATTATCGTTCTAATAAACAATGTGTCCGAGGATTGAGTCCGGAAAAGGGAATACTTTTTTTGTGACTTTGCGAGCAAAAATCATTCTTTATAAAAATGACTTCTTTTATGAAAAGTTCGACAATAATATTATTTTGCAAGATTTATATGCAGAGTGCCAAATACAGGGTGTAATTAGTTTAACGTTATTAAAAAAAAACTGGTGATATGGAACGACAAGACAAATAAAAAAACCTTATATAACATGGGGTCTAAAGTTTTGGAGAAAAAAAATATACAAAAATTTCGCAAATTTTCAATAAAATTTTTTGAGAACTGCTGGGATATTGAGGTAAGTTTAGATCTAGATCTGATCTGAAGAAAATTATACTCTAACTCTTCTTGTGCAATATTTTAGTTACTGTGGGTGTTTCGTTATGTACACACGTCCAACCCGCCGTTCGTTGTTTTTGTTATTTTTGAATTTCGCGTCATTGTGTATTTATAGTTAAGATTTATTTTATTGATTTACCGTTCAAGTTGTCAAATTCTTGATTACGTACAGACACAACTTACCTGTTCATTCTTTTTGTATTCCTTTTTGGCTTTTGTACCAAGTTTTTATTTTATTTTTCTTTATTGACAACGTTAGTTGATAGTTTAGTGTTTAGTGTTGAACGAAGTGCGTATGTCATTCGACGTACCGAATTGTGTATTGATGCAGATGCAGAGATTTTGAATCATTTAGGTAGGTAGTAAGCTTTTAACCCAGGACACTCATTTATGTTACAAATGTTAATAAATCACATTTAAATTTTCTAAATTATAAACAATCCAATATTTTGTTCCAAATTAAAAAACAAACATGTAAAGAAATGCTCTGTTTAAACCTCTATGGCCATTATTTGCTTGCAATTGTGCACGAAGAGACAACGAATTATTTACCTCTTTATAATTGCCTCAGTTCAGTTGAGGCGGTCCATCAAAGGCGGTCGATGATCCAAGGCCTTTGCTTTGACACCGCAGACCACCGCGTGTGCCGGCGAGCACCTTTTTATGACAATTTAAAAGTTGTATAATTGGGAACTACAAATCCATTAACCAAGAAAAGCAGTGGTTCTCAATTGTTGTCTACCATAATATCTAAAATGTTGACCTAGATCAGTTTTTTTCAAAGTGCCCCTAGAGGGAAAAGTCATAAAGGTTTTTTGCTTGTCTAGTCGGTCCCCATTACCAGTTTCTTTTAATGACATGAAACTGATTGCACCCTGTATTTACAAAAAGGTGAATAACTACAAAGCAAATAGTAACATTTTCGAACTGTCCATTAAAAGCGGATGTTTCTGTAAAGAATGCCTTCTCCACTTTCAACTTACAAATAAAAAGTTTTTCCTACTCCGAACTCAATACGTGGTCACACTGTATAAAATACTAAAATGTAAACAAAAATTTAACTTTATTTGATAAGAAGCAATCTGACCGCCCTAGTTTACATAAGAAATTTTACGATCAGACTGTGATCATCAGATCATATGTTTTCAATGTACGGTGACGTCAGTTCAGGTAAGGAGTTGGTCTACGTAGCTGAGACTTGAAAGTGCCACCTGTGAAATAATCTTTCACATCGCCTACAGCGACCCAGTCAAGTTTCATTTAAAGTTTGTTGAATGGGACGGCCACCTTGGTTGTCGTAGACGGTACTTTAATCTTTAACGTTTATCTAAAGCTTGTAACTTGTCTTCGTCACCTGTTTTCTATTATATATTGAGTGTTTACATTTTTTATGTTGCTTATTTTTTTGCAATTTGTACTGCCAAAGATATTATCGTTATATATTTGACTACTTAATTAATTTCTCTTTAATCTGTGTTTTGTAATTATGTAATTATTGAATAAAATATTAAATTTTTTCAAAATATCGTTATTAATTATCTTGTTCGCGAAATGTATGAACTAATGCATTTTTTAAAAACTCTTGATGCTTTTCTCTAATATAATATTATGCTCTATAATTTAGCGTTCATTGTGATCTAATTTAAAATAAAAATTTTAGGTCTAAGAGTGTTTTCAGAGTGCACGACACGACGTCGCTGCCGCAGAACGACACCATATCGGTGCAAGCAATATACAGGGTGTAATTACTTTCATGTCATTAAAAAAACTGGTGGTAGGGAACGATAAGACAAACAAAAAAACCTGATATAACATGGGGTCTAAAGCTCATAGTTTTGAAGAAAAAAAAATAAACAAAATTTTCCAAAATACTCAATAACATAGTTTTAGAACTGCTGGCATATTGGAGTAGGCTTTATTGCCTCGCGTCTTGACGTACATGATAGTCTGACAGTCGTGCAAATAAGTATGGTGAGCCTAAGAGATAATTAGGCCGCGACGGGAGACATCGAAAAGCATGCCGACAAAGCAGTTAAAAGCGACCGACAGAGGACACCGCCACGTTTTTTGCTTCTTCGCTGCCAAATTATCTTATTACGCGTGCTATCCTCTCCCTTGTAATATTCTCAAGTAATAATTTCAGTTTGTGTCCTTACTTGGTAAACAACGTACACAAGACGCGACCTACCCGCTCCTTGGTTCTGTCTGTTGCTTTTGTTCTTTTTGAATTTTGTGCCACTTATGTTAAGATTTATTTTATTGACTTATCGTTCAAGTCGTTAGTACTTGGTTACGTAAGACACTACTTCTCGTTGGTGCTTTTTGTGTTACTTTTGGATTTTGGACCAATTTTTTCTTTTTGTTTTCTTTATTGATAACGTTAATTCACAGTTTAGCGTGGTGTTTTAAAACGCAGATTTTGCAAATTATGGGAGATTACTTATCCAGTGCTCGCGGATATGCAGTTGGTGTGTGGAGAAAGTGGTGGAAATGCACTTGGTACGGAAGAGCTTTATTGTTTAAAGTTCCCTTATCGACGTCATCCTTGTGCTCATACATTTGTTAGTAATGACCAGCGTCTTCGAGAAACTGGTCGTCTCGATGGACATGGAGGAGAACGAGGTCCACAACCCGAAGAGAGGGTAATTGACGAAGAGGTTCAAATTTTGGAACATGTAGAAGAGGATCCAGCTTTAAGCATCCGCGATATCGCGAACCATGTGGGAGTATCCCATTTTGTGGTATGGAGGACATTGAGAGATATGAACTTACGTCACTATCACTATCAACGTGTCCAAGCACAAGAACCTCAAGATTTTGCAGAGCGAGTGCAATTTTATAGGTTGATTTTAAGAAAACACGTGGCAAATGTGGATTTTTTAAATGTTCCGTGTTTGTCCGATGAGTCGTGTTTTAATTTAAAAAAATATACACTATTGAGCAGACGAAAATCAATGTGTAATAAGAAGGGCGCATTTTCAACGATGGTTCAGAGTTATAATTGGACCTATACAATTACCCGCTAGATTAAATGGTGAAATTTTTTGCAACAAACATTGCCAAATTTGCTGGAAGATATACCCTTGGCTACGCGCAGAAGAATGTGATATTTGCACGATGGCGTGTCAGTCCATTTTAGTCTGGCTGTTTGAAATTTTTTGAACAGAAAGTTTCCTCGACGATGGATTGGACGTGGTGGACCAGTACCATGGCCTACTAGATCGCCCGACTTAAATCCGATGGACTTTTATTATGGGGGACATTTTAAATCTCTGGCTTACCGTGATCCAATTGACACTTTAGAATAATTGAAACAGCGTATTTTAATGTGCATAAAAACAATAAAAAATTATCCTAATTTACCAAATGTATTGAACGGAGTGCGTATGTCCTTAGTTCGACGTGCCGAAATGTGTATACGTGGAGATGGAGGTCATTTCGAACAATTTTTGTAAAAAATTCAACAGAATTGTTCAGTTATTGGGTGTTACCTATTGGGCATTAAAGGTATTATTATTGTTATTAGTATTCGCTGTCTGGTTTGATCTGTTTATTATTGTTTACATTGATTTTCATAGAGACCAAAGACTCAATTTTTAGTTTTCGATACCTGATTCAGAAAAGTTATGCACTCAATTCGTTAAAAAAATCAGATTTGTTTTCCTAACTTAAAATACACAACTATTTTCTGTTATCGTATCTCGGACGTCTAACTGTTCGTTTTCCTATTTCATAAAATAGTTACTAATTTTCTAAGATTTTAACACAATGTTACAAATGTTAATAAACTACCTTTAAATTTTCTAAATTCTTATAAACGACAATAAAAGCTACAATAACTTCGTTCCAAATTTAAAAAAAACATGTAAAGAAATCCTATTTAAACCCCTGCGGCAATGCTATGCTTGCTTTGTGCCGAAAGAGAAGGAATTATTTACATTTTCATAATTAGTGGTATAAAAAGTTCGGTACAAGTAATCCCATCAAAGTGCAACACTTCTTCCGGCGGGAACACAAGTCGGGTATTACAGTTTTTTATTATTTGTAATATTCGAAACTATAACATCCATTGACCCTGAAAAACAATGGTTCTCAATTCTTTCCTATTTTAACATTCGAATTTCAAAAATAGGTCAGTTTCTTCAAAGTGCCCCTAGAGAAAAAAGTCATATAGGTTTTTTGTTTGCCTAGTCGGTCCCAATAATTATTAGTTTTTTTTAATGACATGAAACTAATTACACCCTGTATATGAGAATATGTTGCATGCTTTCGGGCTGGCCCGTATTGACAACCGTATTGTCCACGACAACGACACATCGTCAGCCTTGTCGTTCCCCCGCTAACCGACGCGACGCGTCGGACGACAGAAATGCATGTACATTACTGTTATACTACTGTATACAGTGATGAAAGTTTTTATCTTAGTTTCTGTTTTTGTAAATAAAAGTAATAGAACATTTAACAGAATATGACAGAATAAAGTAATAAAGTCGAATTAGTGGCATGTAAGCACCGTTTATGGGATAAAATCCATGAAAAAGGATAGCTTATACGCCTCTGGTGTTGGCTCTATATGGCGAATACGACACAATTTCCACAGCGTGTACTCTAGGATGACATTTTACAAATATTTCAAATTTGAAAAAAAAAAAGTCGAATAGAAGTTGCCGCATTTGATAGGTATTAGTATTCGGTGGCAATATTCATTCGTTTCGTAACAGTCTTATTAAAAACTCCTTAATAACATTTTTATGTAAAACTGATTGATACATTTGTTAACCTACATAATGCTCTTTCGAGCCTAACAGATACACTGACCAAGCAGTTTCGATAACTAGTCCATCTTTATATTTTTGTGCATTTTTCCAAAAACCTTACACTAACACTTTGCTTTAAAATTATAACATAATTCACATAAAACATGATAATTTACATGCTTCTGGTAACGACCCAGTGTGATGGACAATTCTACCATGCTGTTTTACATACGTGCCAAATTTGAAATAATTTAAATCTAAAACAAGGTGTTACAAGAAACGATCACATATGCATACATACAAACAGAGAGATGTATTTTATTGGATAATTCAGTTTAGCTTATTATAAACCGATTTCTGTACAATTATTGTCTACAGTAATTATTAAAAATCCTTGACTAAAGAAACGATAATTTGGCAACCGATCTTAAAACCGCAGAGCCACTAGTCCTAAATCCCCCCACCTTTGAGCCACAAAATATCACATTACGTTGTAAGTACAAAAATCAATAATCGAGATCCTAAGCGAGAAAAATTTGACAGAGTAATACATATTCTTATCTAACTTTTGTGTGGGCTGTTTCCTAATACTGACCACACCTCAATGATATTCCAAATCAAAGATACAAAGGTCACCAAACAAATTAAAACAAATATTTTAGTAATTACTGCAAGATAATAATGTGAAATCATGGAGCAAGTTTCATAAAAGTTCTTAAAAATGTTTATGAGATAATAGATAAAATCTACTGTTTCCCCCATAGGACCTTAACTACCTTATAAAGAATAAGCATTTGTATAAATTTTTTCCCTGCTGAATATGCTCCTGAACGGGAGAGAAATTATGGAACACCCTGTACAATAATATGATGAATTTCTTTAAATTTCTACTTATGCCTTGGAAATCTCTATTCCCTGGAACATGACGATTGTCTCAAAGAAGAATTTATTTTTTCTTCACATAACCGTAGGCTTTTTATTATATGTGCTTTTAGTATACTTATACCCAAGACTATACTCTTTATCTTCTCATATAATTAACTTCACTCAGTTGATTGAATTTGTTTAAGACTTCCAATCGGTTTCCTTAACTTTGTAATTGTATCTACTTGATTAATCCAAATGAATAGCCACTGTACCAAACAATTTCAAACTTATAAAGTAATTTATCGTCCTCGGACATCGTTTAATTACAAGCCGGATAAAGTTTAAGATTTACCATTCACGCGTAGCTACGTGGATTAATTGAATTTAAAGGAGATACAGAAAAACTGCAATACAATATTAGCCGGGTAGATTCTGGATCAGAATAGATCTAAAGTCTATTTTATAATGCACAAATTTTCTATTATAATAGCCATTACGGAAGAAAATATTGGATTGTAAAAAGAATCATGGACTTCTATATTCAATTCAGGGATCAGTTACTCTAATACTAATGAGTCGACATAAACGCAGGATAAATTCTGCATTTGACTAAAATTACGACTAACGTGAGTTAAGCAAATAAGACTGTGTGTTAAGATTCTCATTTATATAGGTGAAACTAATATATGCAATGATGAAAATTGCCATCTCCTAATATAGTAACAGAGTAAATGTCGCTTTAAAATGGAAAATATTTTAGAACGCATTTGCATGTAAAAGTTTTATTTCGTAGTTTAACTTATAGACTAACTGGTCAAGATTTTTCCTAATGAAATTTGAGTTTGGGAAAACCGGCCAAGTGAGGGTAGAACTCGCGCGCCTAGTGTTCCGTACTGTAAACAACATATTTAATTTAGGTAGGTACGCATAGCATCAATCAAAATATCAAATTATCTTAAAAATAACATAAGCTTTTCGGAAACAACACAGAAAATATATGAATGTTAATAACTCAAATATTATTTTTCAACGTCTTATTTATATTGTCTACGTCTTAATAAAGTTTAGCCATGGCTACTCCACGATCAAGCAGGGCACACACACACATAGACATCAGAATGTTCCTCTCAATGCTTTCGGAAATTAAGGGGGTTATCCAAAAATTAAACGTTATTAAATAAAAAAAAATTAAATTGTTTGAATCCTTACATCTACACCTTTCAAACAATAGTTCACTTGACTGTATAATAAAAAATTGTTTTAAAAGTTCCTCATTTTGACTCGCAAAACGGTGTCAGAAAACGTCTTTGAGACACCCACTGCTAAGCTGCCTAAAGAATACCAAGCTCTAACTACATGAAAAATTTCATATTACTAGTTATTGTTGTTTCAGAGAAAAACCACTGTGCCAAACAAATGGATAGATAGATAAAAGTGGAATCCTATCTATAACACTTCTGTTGCATATATTTGTTAAAAATTTAACGAAGATCTGGAGAGAGAGAAATAATTGCAGTATGCTTCGATACTACATTTCTTACAGCTCCTGTTTTGAGAGTAGTTATTTCTATAATCTTAAGTAAATTTTAATCTTTTCCTACTTTCCACCATGAATAGTGGTATAATATCTGCAATAAATAATGTTGGAGATTCAAAAGAAAACACGCATTTGTTCCGTTAAGAAAGTAGTTCTATTATTTTAAAAATATCTTCAACGTTTTGTTGATGATAGTGGAAAAATGTAAAAATCTTTTTTTTACTAAAAGCAAACATAAAATCTTTTTATTCTAGTGAATATATTCGTAACATGTTTTAAACATGGCGCCCTTGGTCTTGTTACAAGTTAATTAACCGACTTCTAACATTTTTTAAAAGGAGAAGCTAAGTTCGACCCAGATGTATACTTTTTTGCGTTTATTCACTCACTCTTCTGGCCTAGCTTCGGCGATTTCTAAGAAATCTTTTGCAAACTATAGGGTATTTTTATTTTATAACAAAGATAGATAGTAACGAAAAACTTAATGTTATCGTAAAACTTGGGATTCAAATTTCTCGGTTAGTTAAACTTACTCGCTAAACAACAATATAGTCTCACCTCAGCACGACTCATTAAAAATGCTGGACTAATCGAATACTTGATGATTTGGTTTGTTCAATTGTTTATTTACATGCATGAAAATTAAGATTTCAACAGAGAGAAAGGAGGGTCAGATTCCGCAGATCCCAAGATACCTGCACCTATGCGTCTTAGACATTTATCAATATCATACAAGATGAACACTAAAGTTATAATGCACTTATTCTAATCCTCATAACTTCAACATGCGTTTTTTAACTGTTGTTGATAAAAGCAATCAAGCCGAAATGTATGTAGGGTATTCTAAATAAACAGAAGCAGCGTTTTTGTTAAATAAGAATGATTATAGACAAAAGCCTGCAAGTGTATAGCCCGAGGGCTCACGACACCGAAGGTGAAAGAGCTTTGTAAATTTAATATTTATTTATTAGTTTATTCAAAAATAATGGTCAGCCTGCGCGCTGATAGAACAGCGAGCAGTCAGCTGTCATTTTTGAAGAGGACCCGCGTCGCTGGAGAACCTAGATTCTCGGACGTCTTATTTTGGTGGCCGCTATCTGACTTAAAAATTACCGGAACGTATCGCGCCATTTCCAGTCGGTCTAGAGAAAGTAGAGCAGTTTATGTGAAATCGCATAAATTTTTTAATATGGTTTTTCAAAAAAAAATGAAAGTGCCCGCAAGAATCTAGACAAATTCAGTGGTACGTAGGAAGGCGAGAGAAATCGAATGGCGCAAACAGCAGCTCTGTATCTCGTTGCGTTTTCGAGATTGAGTCATCGGAATTAGGTAAAAATCGTTTTTTTATCAGCGCGCAGGCTGACCATTATTTTTGAATAAACTAATAATAATCCATCCAGTGTATTACGGTTTCTGGCTCCGATTTCTATCAAGAAGCATCAATTTGCCTGAAATTTGAACTCTAAGTAGGGAATACCTTAAGAAGCAAACCCTACTCTATGCGAATGTGCGCATTTATCCTAGGGGTGGATACCACTCCTACTCGTGGGTGGGAAATTTAGTTTAATTTAATATTAATAAGAAATCGATAGCGGAACACATGCTAAGCAAAAAATGTTCTATAGAGTTTTTTCGAAAAATCAATACTTTTTGAGTTCTTCGTGATTGAAAAGTTCAATTTCTCTTAAAAATAATCATGTTTTCAAACGGTTTTGCACGAATAACTTTACATGTTATCAAAGAAAGTATTAGAAGCGGAAATTTAGCTTATAAAAACAAAAAGATTAAAATTAAACGAAATCTATTTACTATTCACTTTATTTAAGCACTAGTAATGTGATACAGAAGTTTGACCGGTTAAGAATACTTAATTTTGAGAAAAATTCTGATTAAAGGGGAAAATGCATTTTCCAATTTTTTTCAAAAATCGTAATTTCTTTCAAAATAACTAAAACACTGTCGAAGATACGGAGAAATTGCTAGAGAACAAAAAGTTTGGATTTTTTTTACCGAAAATTTCGTTATTGTAACTTACACATTAACCGAGATATGGTCTTTTAAAGTTCGCATTAGCGTGTGACTGTTACCGTTTTGCAGCCCTTTACACGTTGCCTTTTTAAAAATAAAGGGCTTAAGTATGACCTTTCTGAGCTCGCATATGTCATAAAATTTCCTACAAAATGATTTTTCGATGAGCTTTCTAACGTAAAAATTTAGCGAGTTATTGTCAAAAAACCAAACGCACTTTTTTTTAATCGGAGTAGGTAGATTTTGGTGCATAGATGAATGTATATATTATTATAGCATAAATACGTACCAGATGACTGTGGAACCAAACGCGTGTCTATCGGTAGAAGAGGTTCCTATCCTCTCCTCGCGAACTTGTCCGGCAGGCAAACAGGTCAATACAAGCGCAAGAGCTGAACTCCGCGCTAAAATAGAGTATCATGCTAGAACCAAGAGCCGGGACCTTAGGATATTGTTGCGTACAGTTAATAAATGAAAAAAGTTACATTATAATGCAGTTGCCGTAAATTTTCAAATTTGCATACTTTACAAAATTTTTACACTTTTTTCCTCACGAGGGGTAGTTTTGAAGGGTTGAAACGTTGCAATAAATAATTATTCAAGTTGAACACGATATTAAAATACTAAATTAAGTTAAATGATGTGTTAAATTATATTGTTATGAATTACACCCCCTTGGAAAAGGAGATGGTACGCCTATGCCTATTGATAGTGACTGGAAAGGCTCTAGAAAGAACCAAGGACTTTTCTAGATTATGGTTGAAGAAGATTCTGGATTGATCTAGAGCTAATTTCGGAGTATATAAGGCGCGACTACAAGCGCGGGAGAGAAGTTTATTTGAGAAGTGACACGTTCGGGAAAAAGTGAGGTTAAAGTAAACAAAGTGTATTTTTGAAGTATTGTATAGTCAGTAAATTGTTAAATAAAGTGTTAGTAGTGTTTAATCTCTTGTTAAAATTATTTAGAACCCACGGATTCATACAGGGTGTTTCCTAAAAGGTGGAAATCCGTAACATTTTGGTGTCGGAAGCGGAATTTTGACAAGAGGATTTTTCGGAAGTGTTCGAGAAGGTTTGGCAGTGTATTCTCGAAGTTGGTGCTAACACGGAGGACTAATTTACTGGACGTTGTTCGATGGTTATTTTCGAACAGGAAAATAGTGTCAAGTGCATTTTTTGAGACATTTTTGGAACATTTTATTTGGACATTAGAGGTTAAGTGACGAAGACCTAGATAAGACTTTTTCGTGCCGTTTTGAGGTTTTTCTGGATAGTCCCATTACCGATAGTGACGTAACTTTGTTAAATTTATTTGATTTCAACGTAGTCGTATGCCTGTAACAACCAGAAGTATGGCAACCGAAAAGCAAATACAGGACTTACTTGCACAATTCCAGAAATTGTTGGAAGAGCTAGAAAGAAGGCATCGAGAAGAAGTAAATGAAGTCAAAGAGAAAATGCACCGGGTAGAAGAGGAAATAGACCTGCTTAAGCAACAGTTGAGGGATAGAGGAAGCCAGCAAGTGGTATTATCAGATCAGCTGTTCGAACCTCCCTCCTTTGACGGCCAAAGTTCATGGACCATTTACAAGATGCAGTTTGAGGCAGCAGCGAGTGCAAACAACTGGAATGACGAAGAGAAGGCTATGGCGTTAATCGTGGCATTAAGGGGCCAAGCATTGGAAATACTCCAGACAATCCCAGTAGACCAACAACGGGATTTTAAAGTTTTAGAAGCTGCCCTAGATCTACGATATGGCGATCAACACCTTGCCCGAGTGTACCAGACCCAGCTGAAATCACGTGTTCAAGGGGCTGGGGAAAGTTTGCAAGAGTTTGAAGCTGCCGTGTGGAGACTGGCTCACCTGGCTTACCCGGATGTACCGAAGGAATTCCAAGACCAACTGGCAGTAGAGGCTTTTCTGGATGGTATACAGGACAATGAGATCAGGCGAGTCCTCATGTTATCTCGATACCAGAACAGCAGCGAAGCGTTGGTGCGTGCACTCGAGGTGGAAGCTGTCCTTCAGGATACCCCGAGTCCAAGAGTACAAGCTGTGAGTATCGAAGAATCGCAACCAGAAAAGAAGAAAGAGAACCCTATCTTGATCCAGATACAGGAGGTAAATAAAATGACTAGTCAGTTACTAGCTAAATGGAATCCTCCGAAAAGACAGGAATCACAACTAAACAGAGAGAAGCCAAGCGGGGGTATTAAATGCTACAACTGCGGCAAGATAGGACATATCAAACGAGACTGTCGACAGCGGAACTCGAGGAAAGTGAATGTTGGAAACAGGGCAGAGACACAGAATAAACAAAGTAGTGGAAGGCCAAGTGGACAGCGTATGAAATGCTACAGGTGTGGAGAACTAGGACATATCCAGCTTGAATGTCCACAGAGGAGCTTGGAGAGAGTGAAGGCCGGAGATACTGTGAAGCCAAGGGGAAAACCAGAGGAAGCCGGTACCAGAGAGGCTGTGACATATAAGGAACGTGGTGCCCCTAGAGAAGTGAAGATTTCCCAGCTTCGGAGCATTACAGAAAGGCCACCACTACAAGGATATGACGATAAAACGAAACCTGAGAGAAATGCAAACATTTCATCCGGAAGAAGGTACAAGGAAGGTTGCAAGCACAACCACTGGGAGAAACTGCAGGTCACGGGAGCAGTCAACCCTGTCAAGGTGGAGGTGCCGGATGATAAGGCAGATGAAGCGCTCAGACAGGAACAATTGAACGATGTGGAAATTGGGCCTATATTGAGAGCCAAAGAAAGGGGAACTCGTCCAAAATGGAAGGATGTTTCGGGCAAAAGAGAGGGGCTGAAGGCACTATGGGCGCAGTGGGACTCACTGAAAGTCATGAACGGGCTGTTGCGGAGAGCATGGGAAAGCCCGGATGGAAAACAGGTGGTTATGCGTCTAGTGATTCCCAGGTGTCGAGTTGCGAAGGTGCTTCAGGAAGTGCACGAAGGAACATCCGATGGACACTTCGGTGTTAAGAAGACCCTGAAGAAAATACGAGAACGATTTTATTGGATAAGAAGTCGTCAGGATGTGGAGGCTTGGTGTCGCAAATGCAAGATTTGTGCAGCCAGTAAGGGACCACAGACTGGAAGTAAGGGTGAAAACAATCAGTTCAACGCCGGAGCTCCTTTCAAGAGGTTGGCTAACGATATAGCGGAACCATCACCAGCCAGTGACCGAATGAAGGCTCGATACGACCGTAAGGGTAGTTCAGAAGGATTCAAGGCAGGAGACCTGGTTTGGCTGTACAACCCACAGCGGAAGAAAGGCAGGTCACCGAAACTTCAACCGCCTTGGGATGGACCGTACACTGTTATTACCCGAATTAATGATGTCGTCTATCGGATTCAACGAAGCAAAAAGTCCAAGATGAAGATCGTGCATTTGGACAGATTGGCGAAATACATCGATGATTCTGGGTTGCCTGATCGGGACGATCAGGCTTAAGGAGGGGGCAGTGTTATGAATTACACCCCCTTGGAAAAGGAGATGGTACGCCTATGCCTATTGATAGTGACTGGAAAGGCTCTAGAAAGAACCAAGGACTTTTCTAGATTATGGTTGAAGAAGATTCTGGATTGATCTAGAGCTAATTTCGGAGTATATAAGGCGCGACTACAAGCGCGGGAGAGAAGTTTATTTGAGAAGTGACACGTTCGGGAAAAAGTGAGGTTAAAGTAAACAAAGTGTATTTTTGAAGTATTGTATAGTCAGTAAATTGTTAAATAAAGTGTTAGTAGTGTTTAATCTCTTGTTAAAATTATTTAGAACCCACGGATTCATACAGGGTGTTTCCTAAAAGGTGGAAATCCGTAACAATATAAATATGACGGTAAATGATTTTTCCAATTTTTTCATAATAAGGGACGATTTTTAAGGGTTGGAAAGTTGGGATGAAAAATACCTGAAAGATGACAAAGTCAGTCGGAGGTAATACCACATTTTTACCGTCGTACACTGGACTATAAATTAATATTATATTTTACAAATCTCTTTCGCCCTCGGTGTCGTGAGCTCTCAGGCTAATATGTTGACATAACCACATATTTTTATTTCCCATTCTAAACATTAATAATGTCTACTTAGTAGTAAAATCTTGCTTCATAATTCTCGACCCATTGTTTGGTTTTTATGGTTCATCAACAGATAATGTATTGGATCGTGGTATAATGTAAATTTTGAGATTTATTGTATTCAAAATTAAAGTAATCAAAGCATGCATTTGTGTCCGGTGTATCCATCCACTCAGATCTATAGAAGGACATGGTCCCTCGGACGTAAGGATATCCGCTGGCAACACGGTCCAAAGAACACTAGATATTCAGGATTTACGGTGTTAAAGTCATCGTGAGATGTAGGTTTACATGACATTTTTTATTAAAATATATATGATGCGTTATTATCTAACTTCCTGATGAATAATTATTTACTTTATGGTATTTTTTCCGGAAAAATGTTATTATTGTACGATATTACATTGTGATTTGAGATTAGAGAAATTAAATTTAAGAAGTCAATATAAATTACAGTATAGGTACTTTGTGACTATTTCCCATGATATATTCTATTTTGAGATGACAAAAAGTACTATAATGCGAATTAAAAATACACAAATTAGTAAATAGAACAAGTTATTTATATCTCTGAGTGAAACTATTAGTAGACAGTGCAATGAAAATTGTGCCAGTTGGCAATATATTGAAAATCTAGAGAAACAGTGAAATGGTACATACCTTAACTTTTAATCATTCATTTATTTCAATTAATTTATAAGCAAATATTATATAAAAAGAACTATGCTATCTTAAGGCTGCAAAAATTTGTTACGAACAACTGCCTTATACATTTTACTTTCCAGTGACATAAGGAATGAACAATTTATAATCGTAATGAAATTCGACGTTTAAATTCGATGTCTTCTCTTAGAAATGTACTCAGAGGTATTTACCTTTCATCTATCCTTAAAACTAAGGTTAGTTCTCCAAAATGGCTTTAACCATTTTGCTCTAATTTTGTACGCTAATAGCAAATTACAAACCGAACAATATGGTATTATTGATTTCAATTCAATTCAGATAAGGGTAATTTACTGATGATTTTTTTTCCAGTCACGTCAATAAAGTATATACCATTTGTTCTCGCATCGAATTCCCATAAACTTTTGCTCTGATCTCGAACACAAAGATTGTTTTCCTCATTTTCTTCACGAAAATTCAATGAAGAGAACTAAAGATAGGAAATAATTGTTGGGTCCAAAATGAAAGTTGCCTGCTAGCGTCTAAAAATAACATTTTTCTTTTTATCTAGTTTTCTTGTACCTTTTTCTCTGTTCGAAAAGTTTGCTAATCGTTACATTGCTTATTTTGTCCATAGTTTTAAGTAATTTCTCTTCGCATTTCCATTGACATATTCAGTATTGTGTAATTTTACTAATTTGACTATATTCCGATGCTTGTAAAAGTCTATGGAAGTAAAATGTGTCATTATTATTATATTTGTACAATCTTTGCAGAATTACGTGAACTTTGCTACATAATATTTCAGAATTCTCTTATGATGAGATTATTTGTAAAACAAAATTGAATAAATTGAACCAAAGTCAAAGGAATATTATTAACGTAACATATTACGTAACATCGATATTGAGGTCGATGTAAAAATGAACAAAAGAAATGTATGTTTAACTGACTTTAATATCGATATTTGGTATTAAGGTTCAATTAACGGGGCGACATCGACAGTGAAATTATTATTTCATAATTTTTAGTCAATTACATTTTTTTAACATATTGCTTATTGCTATTTAATATTTGTTGAAGTAATATTATTATCTAAACAATGTAAAGTCTTAACTTGTTGAAATATGTTGATGTAAATCGTGTTCTTTTAGCTATTCAAATTGTCCGCAAATAAAAAATAATTGTCACGTGTGTGTTTAATCAAGAATAATTATCAGATGCAACAAGTCTCCTAATTTGCAATTTTAATCTAAAAATCTCATAAAGAGAATGTTTGTCGAACAGCGACACAGGTAAACAAGACAAATTTTGTAGAAAACTACACATTTTACATCAAAAAGGACATAAAAGCATGTGTGAGCTACTTGTGGCTATTATCGTTGACGAGCACTTCACTAGTTTGCAGCTTTGCCGCCGTATTCTCGAAGGGCGCTTCTGCTGCTTGCCATAAAAGAGCATTATGGATATGTGAACATTGTGAACATATAGGCAAAACAATAGAGATCGCTCTCTAACGTAGATATTAAACAAAATATTTAGATGAACGACCAATTAAGCAAAACATAATGTTTTCAAGCTTGATTTATCATTTCCATCATAAACCGAAAGTTTTTTCATTTATATGTTATATCGGTTTTATAGAAAATTCAGACTGTAATAAAAAATAATAGGTAATAGATAATGAAGAACAAATTTAATTATCCTTTCTGTACTTTTTCATTTATGGGACGTAGAGGATGGAAAATACGGGTGGCAATGCATTTTTGTTAGCTAATAAAAGTGTTTATAATTAATTTTTTTGTTTGTTTTTGTACAAAAAAGATTACCGATATATTTATTTTGTAACTACATATTTTTAACCTAAGAAAAAAATTCGTCCTTTTAATTAAATATCTACCAGAACAGATTATTTAAAAAGCGTTGCTTATAGTTGTTTAAAGCTCTTGAAATTATCGTTATCTTTTGCAAATATTGGGCATGTTGTTGCTAGTAAACAAAGTGACGGAGCTTAAATAATACATAACAAACCAAAATCTACTATTGTTATTATTTGTGACATACCATTCCTTGTTAAAATTAACAAAGATACGAAAATAATCGAGTTATGTTCTTCAGAATTTTGCACCACTTGATATTAATCTATATAAAGCGAACGGTAGGTTTAATGGTCTGGAGGTTGGATACTCTGATGTCTGATTTGATAAGTTTTCAATAAACAATATTGTAGTAGGTAGGAAGAAGTCTACCTAAGCAAAATGTGCACATCGTCAATTTTTTACAGATTATATAGAAACGTCATATTTCGTGATATTCAATTTCATGAATTTTATTATAGTCAACAAGTACTCTTAAGGTGAAACAGAGAGTTTGGTTTAAATATTTTGATACACGAATTGAAGAGGAATAGGGTAAGATCGGCAAGGAACGTCCTCAATAAACCACTGGACCCTCGAAGTTATATCAATTAATAGTTTTCTGAAGTAGCAGTATCTATATAACTTCTTGTGATTTAGAAAGGAGGAGCTGGCTGCTTGATCTTGACGACCGCGACCCCCTACGTATCTATTTCGACGTTCCTGTCCTAGTTTTCTTTATAACCACTGATCTAGCATTATTATGAGACTTGATAAGTGTCCCTTAATATAGGCCAGTAGAGTTATTAGGCCTCGGTGGTCCTCGCTATAACTAGTTGAAATCTGAGTCTAGCTAGACCCCCTCTAGATCTGCTGGCCAAAGAGCGACTGGAAATATACGAGGGAACGGAGAAGGGAATAGCCAGGGACAGGTTCTTCCAAGGTTGGCAAAGCAGTTGGGTCATGGACAAGACACCTCATTACCTTACTCAAGCCCTGACTGGGCATTGGTACTTTGCAGGGTACCTATTTGATTTCGGCAAGATTGACAATCAGGAAAGCATATATTGTGGTAAAAATGAGGAGGTAAGGCACATCGTGTTCTGATGCAACAGATGGAGGGAAGGATGGGTGCAGGAAGTAGCGGAAATACAGCTATCCACCGAATATATAATTGGGGTTATGCTGCAGTCTGAAGAGAACTGGTAGAGGATGAAGGGAAGTGGGTTAGAACCCTTAAGATGAAAATAAAAGCTCTTTTATTTCAATAACCAGATGATTTGATGCCAACGAAAGAAATGCCAAATTAGTAGAGACACACCGAAAAGGGGACGGGTTTTAGCCGGTAAAACCCAGCATTATATCGCGCTTATTGTCGGGGTGTCTTTTTGAAGATTTACCCTAACCGCAGCAAATAAAAAAAGGAAGACCTGCACATGGACTGAGGTTTCGTCTTCCTGACAGAATCTGCATACTGCTTCTTTGCCAGACCCATTAGACTCATGTCTATTATACATGTGTCTGGTAAGAAGACCCTCCGTAGTCATAATAGTCTCTCTATTTTTGCTTAATATATCTTCCATACATTTGGCCGATCCTTCCTTAATAAGCTGGTTGTCTTATCACTGCCGCGGGAAACTGTTCGTCTATCCAAAGTTTCGTTTCCTAGACGTTTATCAATATATGCTTGTATGCATGGGTTAGCCATAGTAAAAGGGGATTTAGGTTCAATTATTTCCATAGACATGTCTTCACTGACCACATCGACAGGCTTCTCATTTCCCTTGTGTCTTTTGTGTCCTGGTACCTATGCTATGGTTACTTTATTCTGATTCCTTAGGTCTATAAGAGCCTTTAAGCAATCCCATTTTAGTTCGACCAGCATGGAACTGATCACCTATAGGAATGAATGACTATTGGAAAAAATGGCAATCTACTGATTGAAAGTTCCTTGCCTTTGTACACCACTGATTTATCATTTCCATCATAAATCTGAAATACCAACGTCTGCTGTTTGGTGTCATCACTTTATAAAGGTACAGACATGCCGTGGGTAGATAATTCAGGTTGAGGAATAGAGGTGGAAGGAATATACCAATTCTCTGACATCAATATTTACCATCGAGGCACTACCTCCAACTTCTGTTCTACAACTCATTTCATGCCATTGTAAAATAGGCTGTGGAAGGATGCAAAGGTATCTACACTGGTTTGCACAGCTCGACCGTGTGCACGACCATTGCACAAAGCATGCTTTTATGCAAAACCATTAAATGAAAAATGTGCCAGGAAGGTTACTTCTCAGACAACGAGGCAACCGAGATCACGGCTAAGCACAATGTTCCAAAAAATGTGTTAAAGTGTATTACTATGCTTATGAAGAATGCAAACGAGCTTCCGATCTATATTTTAATGTAAAATACATTGCTATAAGACATTCACAAGAAATGCGTTACAAAATGTTGCTATTTATATCCCAAAAAAGGTATTTAATGATTAGCCCTTGAAAAGCATAATATGAATTAATTATATCTACATAATAGATATTTACAAATACTCCGCATACAGAAGAAAGACTTTTCCTATATGATGCACACATGTTTCATTCTACTAGTATTTTAAAAAAACATTATATATCTTTGATATTTGGATATTAATTTCTTTGATATTGTTAAATTTCATGTAGCATTCAAAGTATTCGCCAAAAACCTGAGTTTAACACAAAACTAGCACTGCTTTACTCTGTGCAACTATCAAGTACATATAATAGGATATTCATTTATAACTTTTGCAGCAATATTATTTCTGCACTGGCTAAGAAAAGTTGAACTTTTCTTAACTAAAATCGATATTGATCTATAGAACTCACTATAAATACACTAGTAGAAAGAATATAAAATACTATTAGGTTAAAATTATTTAGAGATTTTGGGAATTGTATGCTGAATTCTATTAACCTAATTCGTATAAATATAACAATCACTCCATTTTCATTCCTAATGCAACAATGAATTAAAATTATTTATTAAAAATTTAATATCAGAGATCAAAATATATATCCCTTTACCAATTATTACTGAAGGGGATGATAACTACAACGACAAAAGTAGACAGAATCAATTTATAACTTTTTGACAGCTAAATTACGGTGCTTACTGAAAATAAGCGATCAAAAGTATATTATTTTGACTGGTACAAACGCTTATGTTATGTCTCTTATACTTAATGTATGAAAACTTAAAGAAAAGTTTTTAATGTTACAATAAATTGGCTATTATTGAAAAGTTCCGTGTAAAAGAAATTTCAATCTGAACTGAATTTAATAAATAATCAATGTATGTATCATTTATGTAACAATTTTTTACATTGTGTTGAAAAGAGATGTCAAATGTTGTTTAATTATTCCTAATAACTGAATTTAAAATATCTCGTATCCTTATTAATTCAGTTAATAAAAAATTCTGGGAAAGCACCATAGGCAGCTCATTGATACCTATTTCACGTACGTGAAATATCTTCATCGATCTGTATAGGTACTAATGTAAACATTTAGAATTATCATTTAATTTATAAAAAAAACCTTCGTGAAATAAAAAAACATTAAAAACATATGTAACATAGCTAGCTAAAGAAACCTTCTATCAACACCCTATAGCAGGAACCATCTTAAGGACAGTAAGGTGCATAAAAAACAACTTGTAGACTAGGACAATCCTTAGAAATCTCCGAATACCTTGCAGAAACCTTTATTTAAGTCTGAGTTGAAGCTCAGGTTAATGTAATTCGAAACGACAAACACGTCTTTATGATGTGGGTTTTGATAAGAAGTTGCAATGCGCTGGCAAAAGTTGTAAGGCAAGGGGTAAACGTAAGGGTAGCACACATCTGCCTAGGTAACCCTCCCCTTAAAAGAAATTACCACCTGGCTATTGCCACGGTCTGCAAACAAGGGCTATCCGCGGATCGAGCCAGATGTCTGTACGATGGTCTTATTTGAATTAGTATAAGCATATGCCACCACATATGACTTCTTATCAACCGTTTGTGGGTGACGTCCCAGTTTAAATACCTTCTGCAGAACGATGTAACCGACATTATATTTTACATTCGTACGCAGAATATACTATTAATTATTACTTTATACTTTCTTATATTTTCTCTTCCTCTCAATACGTAATTTTTCAAATCGTTTAATATAATCTTAGAAAAAATCATAATAATTTTAAATGGTGAAGCTCAAGAATAATCTGTTAATGAAATAATTAGGTATTTCCTGATTCTCGTAGTTTTTCTGAAAATATTGATTTTTAGAATTACATACAGCGGTACAAGATGGCCACTATCTTATGAGAAGCAAGAACGTTTTAGCAAGAATTTATATGCATATATACATACTTCGATATTTTTTCTGCTAGCTGTCAATAGATAGATAGATAGATAGATAGATAGATCGATAGATTTATTTAATTCTGTGTGCCAATTACAAAAATTGGATAGAATATGTTAAGTAAATACAATAAATTGCAAATATTTTACAATAATTTACGAACATTATAAAATACATACCAATATATATACAATAATAACACAAGCAGGTACAATTTACAAATAACTAAAATTATGAACAGCCGTCAAATTAAAAATTTAACTAAAACAATGAGTCTTAGGATATATAAAAGTGACCATTTAAATGAGTTTTTTCTATTAACTAAAATTTTCAAATTCATGAAGAGAGTAAGAACCATTGTTGGATAAAAATCTAAATAATTTAGATTTGAATTCGGTTAAATTCTTGACCAGTCTAACGTTTGGGAGCAATTTATTAAATAAATAGCTTCCAGAATATATAGGAGATTTTTTATATAGGGCTAAATTGAAATTATTAACATATAAATTATTACGGTTTCTTGTATTGTATTCGTGTTTATCACGGTGTGTTGATAAGCTATTTTTTATATTATAGATATATATATATATAAATAATTTATATAAGTAAATGTATGTAACTGTGAGAATTTTATTATTTTTAAAAGTACTACGACAAGAATCTCGGTACCCCAAATTGAAAATTATTCTCAATACTCTTTTTTGCAAAACAAATACCCTCTGTAGGTCTATACTTTGACCCCAGGCAATTATATTATAAGACAGTTTTGAGTAAAATAAAGCATAATACACATCTATCAAAGAGCTACGATTTAAACTATTTGTCAACATTGAAATTTCAAAAGAAGATTGACTGAATTTATTACAAAGTTGATCAATATGTTGAGTCCAACATAAATGTTCATCTGGAATTATTCCGAGAAAAATTGTACTTTTTTCTAAGCTTAGCTGATTGCCATTTAAGATAAGATTAACAGTTTTGTAAACATTCTTTGTCCGTGTTTTAAATAAGAATCAAAACTTCAATTATCAAAAATAACAATTATTATTAATCGGTATGGGTAATTCTTCAACAAATTTTGTTTTTTAAATACTGAAATTTTTTGGAATCAAATAAAGATTGCTTTTTTAATATTTACTTGGTTATTACTTCCATCGAATATAAAAGTGATGTACTGTAACTGTGAAAAAAACTCCATAATTTATATTGCTTTTCTCATTTCAGATTATGTACTTAGTTAATTAAAATTAAAGCCTTTCAATTTCGTTAGTCTGTTTGTCCATTTTCACTAAATCTGAATAACTACTTGATGGGGTCAAATGATATCCGTCAAGAAAGACACTTGATTAGTGGAAAATATCTAGGTTGGACACACTAAAAGACGTAAGTAATAAAAAAATTGTGAAATTTTTCAAGTTCAATTTGCATGAAAGTTTGAGAACATCGTCACGTGAAATTAAACAAAATGTAAATAATTTCAAGTTTGATTTGAAGAATAAAACTTATAGAAAAAAGTTTATGCGAATTTTAAACATAATTTTAATATACCTATTTTAACCAATCCCACATTTCAAAATAATTTAAGAAAATGGTCTCATAAAGTATCCATAGGTATATGTATTTAGCATGTTCCGCACCAATGCATAATATTCTTCTTTTTGTAATACAATATTCTGACCTGACTGATTTTAAATCGAATCAATCTTCTTTATGTAGTCTTAAAAATATAAGTCTGCCAAAATGCCTCTCAATCTTTTGTTTACTTTCAAACGCCCACAAAAGAACATCTCCAGCCCTGTGGCGTGACCCAATCAAGTAAATTATCGTCTTTGTGCACTTTGTGAAAAAAACATCTTAAACTATTTAATAATAGAATTAAAGTTATCGGTGTCGTGAATTTGATCGATTGCCACCGTATTGCAATTCGATATTTGTATTAGTCTGTTCATTCTTACTACACTATAGTAGTGCTTAGGGTATACAACTTTACAATCGTCTATTTACGAGACAATTTATGATCAATACCAAACGTAAAGTACATCTGCCATATTAAAAACAGAAAACAAACGTATTCCAAGCTGCCAAATGGCACATATTGAATTACATATTGTCTGATAACTAAGTAAAGATATCTATTCTGGTCAAATGAATTCTTTGTTGGAAATTTAAACGAAGGTTTTATCTGTAGTCAAGATTTACCAGTGTTTTCTTTTATGGTGGTCACTATACAAAGAAACAAATAATTTGCACAAAAGATGTTTACAACGCAAATAATAGACCAAACGAAAGAAAATTTCTTGCGTCAAGATGAGGTAGAAGGGTGCTGTATTTTTAAATAATATTAATAATAATAATAGTTAGCAATGATAATAATAACAGTAATAATAATTTTGTTTGCAATCAGAGTCTTTACCATTATCATAAACAATTAATGAAATAAAAGTTGCAAAATGGAGCTGAATGTTTTTTTTAAGTTCCAGATTCAGCTCCAAGAGTGACACAGATACATTACAAACACATGAACACATTGAACACTATACAGCGATTTAAAATCATACTCACGTAACAAATAAAAATAAAATTTTAACTTTTTTAAAGTGAAAATAGAGAAAACAGAAAGATTGGGATAGGCAGCCAATACGAAGAAAAATATAACAAATGAGTCTAATGTCGGGCATTAAAAAGAATTTTCTTAAATTGAAATAAATGGGTTTAGTTTTAAAGATTTCAAAGATGCTGGTACATTATTATAAAGGAGATAAACATCATATATTATATGCAAAACATATTTTAAACATTGCAGATTTGTGAGGTGGAGGTCTAATGATATTGAAACATATTCTTTATAGGACTTTACAAGCAGCAGAAAAAATCATGAAATCTGTCATTCTGTTTTGGAAATGATTAGCCTTTGAAACGTTTTTCGCCCTTATTCTGGAGCTAGCTCATCAGAAAGGCACAAAGCCACTCATAAAGATGTTTCATGCAAAACCAAGACAATTTCTATGAATAAGTATGAAATAATTATATTTGACATTGACTGATAAAAACAACAGATCTTCACCTATCTATCAGCTAACTAGTATTGGAGCTTATATACTCTAAAAGAGGTGTAATAAGTACTTTAAATCCTAAATTTAGGGTATGGACATCCATTCTATATTTTATTATACAAATAAGTGGGACATTGATTTAATTTAATGTTATGAAACAAATCTGTAGAGTGGAGTTTTCGCCTGTCGTGCATGCTTAACGAGTTTGAATTTTTTAATTGAATTTTTTCTATTTTTATCCCCAGATTCTATGATTCTGAACATGTACCTAAATTGGTGAATAAAAATCTGTTCTGTTTAATTCTTTACAGTGAAAAGAATTTTAAATAAAGAGATTTTTTTCTGATATATTTTTCCTCAAAAGATAGAAAAAAGTGTTTCAAATAATAGTTGTAGATTATGAAATAATTTATCGGCATATTTACATCCGACGTGAAACTAATGGAACTTAACATTAAAATTTCAGTGAAAGCAAGGAAACCAACTTTTACTCCTGCAATCCCAAAATTCTTCTCGAAAAAAACGTGTCATCAAGAAGATGACGTGGTCCGATTTTGAAGATGTGAATTTTTACGTCAAAAGAGTGAAAATCAGGAAAGCAGCTGTAACTATTCGGACTTAGTACCAATTGACTACCAATGTAGTCCGCAGGCTCAAATTGTAAATTTAACATACTTTCATAATATGAAATCTTATTTATTCTGGGCTTTTTAACATCTTTTATCACTTTGAATATTTTCAAAAATTTTTAAATTGCTCTAAACTTAATATATCCTTTCAAAATTTAGTTTCTTTTCCTGTAAACTTTATTGAAACAGATATTTTCATCTTTGGATATTTAAGATTTGGCCAGTAGAATACGAGATATCAATGTATCTGAGAAATAACCTATTATGAAAAAAGTTTTTGCCGCGGGGTTTGATTTAACACATT
This sequence comes from Stenurella melanura, assembly GCA_963583905.1. NCBI lineage: Eukaryota > Metazoa > Arthropoda > Insecta > Coleoptera > Cerambycidae > Stenurella > Stenurella melanura. The sequence continues at coordinate 130,954,628 of OY757310.1, read as the reverse complement.
TGTCCACTAGAAGATTTTTTAATTCTGTCTTGCATTACAGCGCAATTTTTCGATCATTAGCTTCCTCACACTGTGAAGGGTACAGGAGAGACAGGAACTTAGTAATAGAATATTGGAAAATAAAGTAAATTCTAAAAAAATACAGATTTTAGAGCGACTTAGCGAAAATATGTTTTATATATTTCTTCTACAGATTTTGAAAGTAGAGATATGAACCTTCAATTTAAGCCTACCCATATAGCACAAGGACATCCTCAGAACATACTGGGGACAACTTTTCAGGACATATGGGATATCCTGGGAAGATCCCATTATCACCTTAGGATATCCATAGGATATCCAAATTGGACAGTTCGGGCTTTGCTGATGACGTCCTCAGGACATCATCAGCTCTTATATGGGTTATGCCTGGGCTTTACTATGAACAACCTGAGAACATTGATTGGACTTTACATAGGACATCCCCAGTTCTTTTAGGGTTTATTGGATATTTCTAAAGACAGCAAAAACTACATGTTCCTTTTAAACTGAGCCAATAAGCGAAGACAAAGGAATACACGTTTATATAATGGTAGAGGTAAAATGACTAATAAAAATGTGATACATATATGTACAACTCCATGCACATATTTGTATCTATCAATTGGCGTATATCGCTTTAAAAGTAAATATACCAAACTAATAGAGGTTATATATAGTCCAATGAAATGGGTCGACAAATCAAAATTTTAAGGTTAATACTTGAATTTTTGATATGTTACTTTGAAGTATTTGAACACGATAAATAAAGAATTTTTTTTTTTCAACCCCGAGAAGGGGTAAAAAAAATATAACAAAGTGTCTTTTCAAAATTACTCAAAATGTGTAAAAGACAGTAAAAAGAGTTTCAAGTAAAAATTGTAAAAACATGAAATATTACATAAAAATGATCTCTTGCCTTTTTTTGGTATTATTAAAATCAACAGAGTTTAGGGTGGTTAGAAGTTATAAGGGATGACGTTAAAAAATCATAGTATGCTGAAAAGTTATAATGAATTTGAAAAAAATTATATTCATTATATTCAGAAAAATATAAAGGATTACGTATCTGACAATAACATCTGCGGACAATAACCAATCACATTTTGCCCTTTTAGATAATATAATAAGTACAAAGATATAACATAGCAGCATTATATTTATGAAATATTTAACGTAATCTTATTTGTCGAAAGAACTTTAAAATGAACGTGGAAAAGACATCGGCGCCCGGCGGATTTCTTAGAACTTTCGACTTGTCACAAAAAGCGACTAATTCAAAACACAGTAAATGTATTAAAACCAAATTATAAATAACTGCTATTTAAATAAGATATACATTTTCAATGAATTATTTGTACTGGAGAGAATTATCAAATAGAACAAATAAGTTTTTAGAAGCAAATTTTACCAACCAATAAAAGACTATAAATAAATAGCCTCAAAATAATATATATACATTTCATTTTATTTGTTGAAATCTCCTAAATAATAATACCTATAATAGGACGACTCTAGGACTTGCCCAGGATATTCCCACAGTGGATATTTTGTTAGGCTTTTAATATCTTTGCAGGATATTACTAGGACATCCTGCCAGGATTTGTCTAGGATATCCCCATTTGGGATATTCTCAGGTTGTATGTATTTTATTGGGATATACTAAGGGTATCCTGAAGAGCGTTATCCTCGATTGGGATATACGGGACCAAATGAGGATATCTAGGTATGTCATGCGCTGTGTGGGTAAGGACGTCTACATTGGTGCTCCATCTCAAAATGTATTCTGATTTTCCCGATTCTCATCTTCTTGAAGTTAAATACAGCAAATAATAATATTTTCAAATTTTTTCTTTAGAACGTTTATAGCTCTAATTGGTTAAATTTTCATGTAAATTGATGTTATATAAATTTAATTATAGTCACATCAAATTTAAATAGATCGTTAGATACTTTTATTATTTATCTAACATTTCCCTGAAAAATTTTTCTTTTCAAGCCAAAAAGTTATCGCGAGGAAACCTGTTTTTGAAAATTCTCACGGATGTAAAAAAAACCCCGTTGCCTAAGGAATAATTACTTCCACATCCAGATTTCTTATTCAAGTCTCTTCAAAGGAAAACATCTACTCTACTATATTTGCACTCTAGTATGTGGAAATAATTGGCCATAGAATTTTGAAAAGGCAGATGGCATAAAAAATTGAGACGTCGGGTTCTAGCATATACGCAAAAAGTAAAGTTTCTTGACTCTTATTAACTTGCTTTACTTATTTCTCATATTTACCCCCATCCATTCAACGGAATCATATCAATCAGATATTATTACAATACATATGTGTACTAAATTGTGAATATCTTAATCTTATTTTGCCATCCAGCTTAATAATGGAGTGGAGGTGGTGGGCCGGAAGGTGGAAAATACTATAAAATATCTAAGGCCTTGGCTCCTAGTATAGACACCAAATACCAAATTTCTCTATTCTTACTAGCTTGCTTTATTTATTTTCCCGTTATTTACCCCTATTTAACCCCCAACCCTTCGCCGGAATTAGCGCAAAATATTGATACACGTTACACCCCCTAGGGGTTGGTAGCTCATGAGAAATAGCCGAAATTAAGTAGCAATGGTAAGTGCAGTACCATCAAAGCCTGTAGTGCGCGCCATCTGTGAGATACTAGTAGTAAGACTATTCTAAAACCTCTACATTATGCTAGAATACTGTACGAGAAAAGTTATGGACTTGCTGGAAATTCCCGACTGTATTTTTGTAGAATACATAAGGCGAGATTAACGGTGAGAATGTCTTTTAATGAATTGAGGTTAGATCAAATCCGAAGAGATATAAAGTGAACAGAAGATTGAACATATCAAGTTATAAACAACGTTAAAGGTTATCTTAGTCAATAAAAGTGTATTTTAGTTGATAAAAAGAACATTGTGAAGATTTCAATAAAGTTTTAGTGTTTATCACTTGTTATAATTTCGGAACCCACGGCGGTTTCCTAAGGGTAGAAACACGCGACAATATAATTTTATTCCATTTCATCATGTTACACATTTGTACGAAACAAGTCAATAACTTAAACCGTTCCTGAGAAACCGTGTGCACAAAAAAGCTACAGACCGACCAACAGACAGACATTTTTTTGCTCAAATTTAACATCTCGACGATTTATGATATTCTAAGCCTATTTCAACAACAAAGTTTTTTGATTTTTTTTTATGATTACTATACTTCCATTCCACTACGTGGATGTGGGAGGTAATAAGCAGAATAAATTTTTACTCGCTAATCTAAGTTGGTTATTCAGAATCATAAAATCTACCGATTAAAAAAATAGGAATCTTCTTCCTGAATTTGACGAATTTTGTTTTTTTTTTCATTCCTGGTGCTTGTTCTATAAGGAATACATATTATAAAGCGCATATTTGCAGAAAGCTATTAAAACTTTCGATTTAATATTTGTCAAATTCCATAATAGCTGGTTAAATGCAATCTGCTATAATTAACATATTAATCAATTACCCTAGTATCAATGGTTAAAGTCATTAATAGTGATAATTAATTCATCAAATAATTTCAGCATGTTACAAATTAATATTAAACTATACACCTACTATAATGTTTAACAGTTTGAATTGGTGTGATCATATTAAACACCTAAAGTGAGCAGTAATTATTTTAATTAAGATACCTAACGATATTTACACTGGCTAGAATTTTGTCTACATTATACAGGGTGTATCAGAATTTTATGGTGCTTACGAAACGTGGGTTTGTTATGAATTCTTCTATCAGCATTTATCACAACTGCTGAATTTTGTAGAAAGTGAGCATATTGTATTATTTGTATTCTATCCACCGGATAGACTACAGAACACTACAGATACACTACAGAACTGTGTACGGCTACTACAAAGTGCACATCACCTCTGAAATTGACCATGAAGTAAATTTCACCATCTAGTTCCCAATGTTGACCATATAATATGTTTGCCTAACCTAGACTAGAATTATATGCTGCTACATTGTGCTATGCAACATTTCATGTTCAAAATAAGGCAACAAAATTTAATATTTCAACACAGTTTTATTACACCTACCTTATTCATTGTAATAGTATATTATACCAACAAGGTTTATGTTTATTAAGCCGTTGATATATGGCTGCATACAAGTAAATTGCGACAGCTGATAGGTTTTTCAATGTGAAGTTAGGTACATGATAAACAGCAAAAGCTACGAACGCGTTCAGTCTAGACCTCAACGTACGGCTAACACGTACGTTCCGAATCAATATCGAGAAAAATGTAACCATGAAGTAGCAGCGGCAACTTTGAAGAGGTAATTTGTGGTAGTCACAACTTTGCTACAACTTTGAAGTGATGCTACAGTTCCATTCGCAGATTTGTGGTAAATATAACTTTAAAGTTACGTATTTGCAGTTTTCGTTACTAGCGCCAAGTAGCAATTACTTTCAAGTAGAATTTATTGGTGAAAACGACCTTAAAGTCATATTTTCTGAAATACGCCATGTTGACGACCAAAATTATCGACGCCATTGTTATAACACATGAACCATAATTTCACAATTGACTAACAAATTTAATTTATCGCCATTTCTTCACCAAATACAACAAATGAATACATAAAAAGTAGTGTTAAGTTCCGAAGAACAATAAAAAATAGGTTTCGGCATCTAGTGTGTCATATTCTCGCACGACATTACATATTTTAAAAACAATATTTTCATTAAAAAATGCAAATTTTAAAGGCGCGTGGTTAGATTCGGACGTTTTATCATTATGTTTGTCAGTAGAATTGCATTCGTTTTAATTGTGACCCTTAGACCATTAAAAATAGCACAAGTTTTGCTGTCTAATATTACCTTCTGATATTCTATTAAATTTCTGAGTTAGGAAGATGAACAAGAGCAAGAATCATATGTAAGAATGAAGCATAAATATAATAAAATCGGTTGCAAGACAAAGAAGGGACAACATCGACTTGAAAGAGTAGGGAGTGGTAAAGTTTTCTGAAAGTTGCGGCGTCTACGCCGCCACGTCGCCGCTCCGGAGCAACAACGTCATTGGAACGTAGCCAGACAAGTTCCAGGAACGTGGCTGGAACGTTATCGTCACCAAAAAATATTCCCCATTTTGATCATAAACACGTATTACGAATGTTCCTATTACGTGCCTGTGACTGGTACCAAAACACTTTAAAATGCCTACAATAGTCATTGCTACGTTCCCACGACTAATTTTGCTAGTTGGGAAACCTTACACTGATGTTGGGAAGGAGATATTGAGGAAAAACTTTGATGGGGTCATGCGCTTAACAAACAACCACGGCATGTTGCAAGATTATGTTAGACGTACCACACAGCCAAGGTAGGCCAATTGGAATACGTGGCTAATGGAACATTTGTCAAGAAGTTGTTAATAAGAAGAAGTCCAGAATATCGATAGGCTTTAACATATCATTCTTTCGGTTTATGGAAGCAAATCTCTCGTTAACCTACAGAGTATTCTGAATATAGGTACTATACATAGTTCAATGGGATATTTTTTGTGAGTGGCTCTGCCAGTAACAGCACTGTTTTTATAAATTAAATGTTCGACTGGGAAAAATTATGTTTATAATAAAATCATCAAAATTGGCGCGTTTATTTAACAAATTATAAGAGAATTTCTATTATGACGTATTGATTGTGCCAACACTAGCGACAAAGGAATTAATCGATAGGTACAAAGGATGCCATGGTAGAAGCTAAAATCTTCGGTGTGCTGTCTCCGAAGTAGTCACCACAAACACCGAAATACTTAAATACTAGTTAACACTCAACGCGCGTTTTACCATCCACGGTGACATTGTCGAGAGATGACTAAAACGGATTTAATCATCTCCTGATGATTCCAACGTGATAAGCGAAACGCGCGTCGAGTGCTAGCATTCAAGTCTGATATTCAAGTGTTTGGTGTAACTACTTAAGAGGCAAGTACAAACCTACAGCGAATAACAGAAACGCAAGATTTGACAATATCATTGATCAAATATTAGTTATCTCTCTAGAAGTAAATTAATATTCTATAGATTTCTTAAGAGTGAAAATTCTGAAACACTGTGACATGCATTTTCATATTTAGAATTACTATTCAGCATTAATTTCAGTCCTAATAATTTTCTCATTTCATTTTAAATTTATCCATATTTTATAATCGCAATATATTTTTCTATGTCTATACATTTTATTTGTTTATTTATTATTATTATTTCATTTAAAATCGCAAACGCACACCAATGTCAATATTTATCTTGCTAGACCAATATACATATTGTTAATCAAGCAACGACCGTATATACAACAGATCCTTATAATAAATTTCGATTTGTTCGATTAAAACCCATTTAGAATTATGCATAAAATGATGCACATATGTTATATATTTACGTTTATTTAATAATAATGAGTATATATTATTTTCTTTCAATAAGAAACGGACTATATCAGCGTTAAACACATTTATTCGTATATGTGAGCGTTTATCACTGATATCGCCTGCAGAAAATTAAAACACAGTTTTACTTATCTCTTGATAATGGCAACATGGTATTCGAAGCATGCATCGTGTAATATTATTCGAGATCAGATTAAAATGTTTTGTCTTTGTAGGAACTACTTTGTAGATAGTGTCATATCAGATATATCAAAATCGTCTTCAATTTCTTATTTACATAAATTCTGTCTACTGCAGTTCTTAAATTCTTTTCATTATTCACACATACTAGCAGTTTTTTCAAAATATGTTAAAGAGCATATATTTGAAAGTGTTACTGTCTGGATAACACAAAAATGCTATTGCTATTTTATAAATATTACTAAAACTGAAATATTTCAGACAAATGCCAATGTTTAGCTCTCTCCATTCAATTTACTTTGGGACAAATTTTCAACTCTGTCAATATCTTCTCCATAGATACTTGAAACTTGGTAGTTTGGCCTTTGTGACTTCCGAGGAATCTGTCCCATTGTCAAATCTTGTAGTAAATGATCCTCTTAGCATGGTTACTTGATGTAGTTACAATGGCTAAAATTAATCGCTGTTGTATGTTGTAGACAAGTAGTTACTTTAGAAGATGCTATACACACCGGTGCAATATACAAGACCATCTTAATATTTATCTTAGAGTTTCGTTGTTCACTTAAGTTTGAGAATTTGTAAAACTATTTACTAAATTTATAGCCAGGAAAATGCAATTTTACTTTCTGTTCACTGGCATGTACAGCCACTTCAGGTTATTTTTTTTTAATTGAAAGCAAATAATGGTTTTCTATTTATTGGGAAAATAATTCGACGCAAAAATTATTACATATTATTATACTAGGTGACTCCGCTCATAGGGACACTTTTGTAATCATTGAATAGATGAATGTCTCACTTTCTAATGTTGCCATTTGAGACATAATTTCCAATTTGAAAAGTGAATCGTGAGATAATATTTTGTAGGTGCTTGCAGATCGATTTTTAGCAATTTTGAGCAAACTACAGCCCTCTATGATTAAAACTAAAAACAAATATATTTTTTTGGAAATCAAAATAATAATTGAGGGGTCTATAAACTGGGCTGTTGAGCGCACCTGTTCATATTTAACAAACTAAACCATTATGCATATACGTTCTACAAAAGATTACATTTTATTTTCAAAAGAGAAGTATCCCATGTGCAACATAAAGAAATCGGTAAAGGTATTTACACAGAACTTCCCTCTTTATTTGTGTATAGCGGTCACTCTTAAAAATTATTAATTACGAAATGACATTGAAAATAATAATCCTAATATAGTTATCACTATTATTACAAAGATAACCAGATGGCTTTCGGTCAAAAAACATACAGACTGATCATCCGACAGCAAAAATTCAATACTAAATACCAGGTGCCATATATGGAAGGATTACGCAAATACCTTTGCAAATGTCCACCATGGTTGAATTATTTCTTGGGATGACCACCCTGTGCATTTTTCAATAAAACTATAATACATAGTGGTAAAAAAAAGAGAACAAGAGGAAAATTTTTTTTTTCTGAAATAGGTTTAGAATGCCATTAAACGTGGAAATTTTAAATTTGAGCCAAAGCAATTTTTTTTCATCTATTCTAGTGCTAAAATTTTTTTCCAAAATGGTGAAAAAATGTTCAAAATTTCTGTTTTCTGAAATAGGTTTAGAATATCATGAAGCGTGGAAATTTTAAATTTGGGCAAAAAAAATTTTTTCCCATCTATTCCAGTGGTAAGAAATTTTTCAAAAATGATGGTAAAAAAAATCAAATTTTACTTCCCTCGCATACCGACGTTTCAGAACGCGTAGATTACGAAAATATAGGTTTTTCAATTCCGTCAGTCTGTCTGTCTGTCTGTCTGTCTGTTGGTCCATTAACTAAAAAACTACTTGAAGGAGAGCTGTCAAATTTGGTAGGTAGCTGACCCTACTGTCAGCGAAGAAACTTTCACTGGAAAATATACAGGGTGAACCGTCTAAAGGGAATAAATAATGAATAAATTTTGACAGGCTAAACCTATTTCAGAAAAAAAAAATAACATTTTTGAAAAATTTTTTACCACTAAAATAGATGAAATATTTTTCTCCTCTGTTCAAATTTAAAATTTCCACGTTTCATCGCATTCTAAACCTATTTAAAAAAAAAACTTTTTTTAAATTTTTTTTTACCAACATTTTTGAAAAATTTCTTACCACTGAAATAGACGGAATTTTCTTTTGTTCAAAATCAAAATTTCCATGTTTCATTGCATTCTAAACCCATTTAAAAGAAATTTTAGAAAACTTTTTTACCATTTTAAAAAAAATGTTACCACTAAAATAGATGGAACATTTTTTTTATTCGTTCAAATTCAAAATTTCCACGTTTTTATGACATTCTAAACCTACAAATTTTATAAAATTTTTTGAAATGTTTCAAAATTTTTTTGAAAAAATTTGCAATTTATAACTACTGGGTATAGAATACATGAAAAATTTTTTAAGCTCAAATTTAAAATTTCCACGTTTGATGACATTCCAAACCTATTTCGGAAAAAAAAATTGCTACATTTTTTTCCACTTTGGAAAAAATTTTTACCACAAATAGATGGAAACAATTTTTTTTTCCTCAAATTTAATATTTTCACGTTTCATGACATTCTAAACCTATTTCAGAAAAAAAAAATTTAAATTTTTTTCACCAACAATTTTTTACCACTAAAATAGATGGAAAAATATTTTTTCTTTTCTCAAATTTAAAATTTTCACGTTTCATCGCATTCTAAACCTATTTCAAAATTTACCACTACTATAGAATAGAAGGAAACTTTCCTTTTTGCTCAAATTTAAAATGTCCACGTTTCTTCATGACATTCTAAACCTACTTCAGAAGAAAAATATTTTGAAAATTTTTTTACCAACATTTTTTAAAAGTTTCAAAAAAAATGAAGTTTTTTAACAACCACTGTACTTCTACTCCACTACGTGAATGTAGAATTGAAAATGTGACAGATGGCAGTAACATTTGGCATATGCACCTATTACACTTTTATTGAAAAATGTACAAGGTGGTCATTTCAAGAAATAATTCAGTCATGGTGGACGTTTGTAAAGGTATTTGCGCAAGCCTTCCATATTTGGCACCTGTTATTTAGTATTGAACTTTTGCTGTTGGATGAGCACTCTGTATATTTTTTTGACCAAAACTTATCAGGTTTTCTTTGTAATAATAGTGATAACTATATCCCGATTATTATTTTCAATGTTATTTCGTAATGATTAATTTCATAGAGTGACCGCCATCCCCAAATAAAGAGGGTAGTTCTGTGTAAATACGTTTACCGATTTTTTTTTCTGAAATAGGTTTAGAATGTCATGAAACGTCAAAATTTAAATTTGAGCAAAACATTTTTTTGTTTATTCCCTTCTGACAGTCCACCCTGTATATTTTCCAGTAAACGTTTAATTATGTTTTCGCTGACAGTAGCGTGAGTTACCTACCAAATTTGACTGTTCTTCGTCAAGTAGTTTTTTTTAGTAAATGTATCAACAGACAGACAGATAAACACACAGACTGACGGAATTGAAAAACCTATATTTTCGTAATCTACGTGATCTGAAACGTGAAAATCCGAAAAAATCTGGGAGGGTGATTTTTTCTCGAATACAATATTTCCCTTCGGTGTGCGAGGGAAGTAAAAAGTCTTCTTAAAGACCGTATATATCAAGAAGTGCAAAAATATATTTTCTTGTATTCCGTACGGCAAGTGGCGCTAAAATTTCATTTTTTTTTTAATAGGTTTAGAATGTCATGAAACGTCGAGGTTTTAAATTTGAGCGAAAAAAAAAATTCCTTCTGTCTGTCGGTCTGTCTGTAACTGTTTTGTCCGCACGTTTTCTCCGGAACGGTTTAGATATTGACTTGAAATTTTGTACACATATATATTATAACGAGATCTGGAACTGGACTGTTTTTTAAACTTACCCGGTGAAGAGTTGGGGTAAATAGGGGTAAATAGTGGGAAAAAGTAAAGCTAGCGGGTAAGAGTACAGAAACTTAAAATTCGGTGTATGTACTTGAAGTCAAGGTTTCAAAATTTTTTATAATATTTTTCATCCCCAAACCACCCGCACTCCATTATTAAAGGGGTTGATAAAATGACATAGGGATATTCACTTGAAATTTAGTATACGTATATATTATAATGACATCAGGAACTAGATTATTTCTTGGCATTATTCCGTTGAAGGGTTGGGGAGTAAATAAGAGTAGATAGGGGAAAATAAGTAAAGCAAGCCGGTAAGAGTACAGAAACTCGAAATTCGGTGTATGTACTAGGAGCTACGGCCACAGATTTTTTTATAATATTTTTCAACCCTCCACCACCCCTACTCTATCATTAAAGGGGTTGATAAAATAAAATTGAGATACTTGAAATTTGGTACACGTATATATTATAACGATATAAGAGTACAGAAACTTGAAATTTGGTATATGTACCAGAAGTCAAGGCCTCAAAATTGTTTGCATTATTTTCCATCCCCCCACCAACCCCACTCCATTATTAAAAGGGTTGATAAAATAAAATTGAGATATTCACTTGAAATTCGGTATACGTTTGTATTACAACGACATCTGGAACTATATTATATTTTGAGATGATTCCGTTGAAGGGTTGGAGGATAAATAGGGGTAAATAAGGGAAAATAAGTAAAGCAAGTTGATAAGAGTAGAGAAATTTGGAACTTGGTGTATATACTACAGGCAAAGGCCTCAGATTTTTTTTATAAGATTTCCCATGCCCCCACCACCACCCCACTCGCTTATTAAAAGAGTTGATACAATTAAATTGAGATTTTCACTTGAAATTTGGTGCACATATGTTTTATAACAACATCTGAAACACAATACCCCAGTAAACACACATACGTTAAAAAAACGTTTTGAAATTACGATAACCGACCGTTACATCAACGTGAACAATAACCGTGGAATAAACGCAAAAATGTCGCCGAGATCCACGGTTTTTTCAACTACTGAAAAGATGTCCAATCAACGTTAATTAATAACGTTATTTTAACGATTGTCTTTTCGGTGAATAATACATAATATTACCTATACGTTTCGTAGTTAACCTACAAATGTTAATAAACATTTTAAAATAACGTTAACCGACCGTTACATCAACGTGAATAATAACCGTGGAATAAACGCAAAAATGTCGCCGAGATCCACGTTATTCTCCACTACTGAAAAGATGGCCAATCAACGTTAATTAATATTGTTATTTTAACGTTTGTCTTTTCGGTGAATAACACGTAATATTACTTGTACGTTTCGTAGTTAACTTACAAATGTTAATAAACGTTTTAAAATAACGATAACCGACCGTTACATCAACGTGAATAATAACCGTGGAATAAACGCAAAAATGTCGCCGAGATACACGTTATTCTCCACTACTGAAAAGATGGCCAATCAACGTTAATTAATATTGTTATTTTAACGTTTGTCTTTTCGGTGAATAACACGTAATATTACTTGTACGTTTCGTAGTTAACTTACAAATGTTAATAAACGTTTTAAAATAACGATAACCGACCGTTACATCAACGTGAATAATAACCGTGGAATAAACGCAAAAATGTCGCCGAGATACACGTTATTCTCCACTACTGAAAAGATGGCCAATTAACGTTAATTAATAACGTTATTTTAACGTTTGTCTTTTTGGTGATTAACACGTAAAATTACCTGTACGTTTCGTAGTTAACTTACAAATTTTAATAAACGTTTTAAAATAACGATAACCGACTGTTACAACAACGTGAATAATAACCGTGGAATAAACGCAAAAATGTCGCCGAGATGCACGTTATTCTCCACTACCGAAAAGAATGCCAATCGACGTTAATTAATAACGTTATTTTGACGTTTGTCTCTTCGGTGAATAACACGTACTATTACCTGTACGTTTCGTAGTTAACTTGCAAATGTTAATAAACGTTTGAAATAACAGCAACCGACCGTTACATCAACGTGAATAATAACCGTGGAATAAACGCAAAAATGTCGCCGAGATCCACGTTTTTTTCCACTACTGAAAAGATTGCCAATCAACGTTAATTAATAACGTTATTTAACGTTTGTCTTTTCGATAACTAACACGTAATATTACCTGTACGTTTCATAGTTAACTTAAAAATGCTAATAAACGTTTTAAAATAACGATAACCGACCGTTACATCAACGTGAATAATAATCGTGGAATAAACGCAAAAATGTCGCCGAGATCCACGTTTTTTTTCACTACTGAAAAGATTGCCAATCAACGTTAATTATAAACGTTATTTTTACGTTTGTCTTTTTAATGAATAACACGTAATATGTCATTTATTTGAAAAAATCCGTGTATTCTTCCACTGCTATTTTTACGTTTCTACAACAGTTCTTATTGATGTTTACGTACAGATCGGTTATCTTAATTTTAAAAGGTTTAATGTACATGGATTTACTATAAAGCAGATATATAATATAGGTTGTGTTCACCCACAAGAAGGCCATTGAAATAACTTAAGCAGCTTTGATTGGCAATCTACTTCACAGTAGAAAAATCCGCGAATGTTGATAACTTTTTGCATTTATATAACTATTATTATTCACGTTTATATAAAGTTGCGTTTTCATAATTTCAAAACATTTTTTAACGCATGCGAATTAACTACGAAACAGATACCACGATAAGACGTGTATATCACAAAAAAAACCGTAGGTAATTAAGTGCCATTGATTGACAGTCTATTTAGTAATTGAAAAATTCGTGTATCGGAGACGTTTTTGCGTTTACTCAACGGTTGCTATCCACGTTTATGTAACGGTCGGTTATCGTAATTTTGAGACGATTTTTAAATGTACATTAGAATTATAAAATAGGTAAGCAATATGTGAATTTTCACCAAAAAGGTAAACGTTAAAATAACGCCATTAATGGATTTCGGCGACGTTTTTGCGTTTATTCCACGATTATCCACGTTTATGTAACGGTCGGTTATCGTCATTTTAACATATACTTATGTTTCTTAGTTAACTTACGTATGTTAAGAAACATTTTAAAATGACGATAACCGACCGTTACATCAACGCGAATAATCGTGGAATAAAGGCAAAAATGTCGTCGAGATCCACGTTTTTTCCACTACTGAAAAGATTGCCAATCAACGTTAATTAATAACGTTATTTTGACGTTTCTCTTTTCAATGAATCACACGTAATATTACTTATATGTTTCTTAGTTAACTTACTACACTTAAAACGTTTTAAAATGACGATAATCGACCGTTACATAAACGTGGATAATCGTGGAATAAACGCAAAAACGTCGCCGAAATTCATTAATGGCGTTATTTTAATGTTTATCTTTTTGGTGAAAATCACATATTGCTTACCTATTTTATAGTTCTAATGTACATTTAAAAACCACCTCAAAATTACGATAACCGACCGTTACATAAACGTTGATAGTAACCGTTGAGTAAACACAAAAACGTCTCCAATACACGAATTTTTCAATTACCAAATAGACTGTCAACCAATGGCACTTGATTACCTACGTTATTTTAACGGTTTTTTTTTGTGATATACACGTCATTTCGTGGTATCTGTTTCGTAGTTAATTCACATGCGTTAAAAAACGTTTTGAAATTACAAAAACGAAACGTTATATAAACGTGAATAATAATAGTTATATAAATGCAGAGTCATCAACATTCACGGATTTTTCTACTGTGAAGTAGATTACCAATCAAAGCGGCTTAAGTTATTTCAATACTTTTCTTGTGGGTGAACACAACCTATATTATATATCTGCTTTATAGTAAATCCATGTATATTAAACCTTTTAAAATTAAGATAACCGATCTGTACGTAAACATCAATAAGAACTGTTGTAGAAACGTAAAAATAGCAGTGGAAGAATACACGGATTTTTTCAAATAAATGACATTATTTTAGCACGTTTATTATTAAGTGAAGAAACGTAATATTATATAGTAAATTTTTTCAGATGGATCACTTTGTGTATGAAACACCGTTTCATACACAAATTGATCCATTTCAAAACTAAATTAATTAAATAGTATATAATTAACGGTAAATTTTACAAATATCCTATACTTAATATATTTTCCAATATTACGCTTTGTTGCATTTTTATTTACGAAAGTTTAGTAATTTTTTTTTGCATAAATTTTATGTAGTTACGTACTTACCTACATAAAACGTTATTTAAATTTTTTATAAAATGCACTTCGTCAGTAAAAGATATTCATATAGTTTTGAAATCTCTTTCCTGTAGTTCTTGGTTTTGAAATCGTTAGTCTTGGAAAGCGTTGAAGTCTTTGGTGACACTGCTTCTGGTGTAGTTTCCATAAATACTTGAACTTTACACCCAAATACTCCACTCGACGTACCTTTCGCTAACCATGATTAAAACTATTCAATTATCCTCAAAAGAGGTTGGTAAAACTAATTTAAAAATTATGTAGCTTTAGAAAGTGAAATTACAAGTAAAATGTATCTTGTAAAATCTCATTAAATAAAAATCTCTAATTTCCTTTTATCTATTAACAAAAAAAATTAAGCACGATTGGAAAATAATTTTAGTTAATAAATCGCATTTTGTTTAGAGATACCTTATCGCTTTGTTTTCGCTTTCAGTTATTACGAACAAAGTAGAAAAAAATTAGAACTGTGGTTTTTATAGTTTTGTTAGGTAGCTGGTGGAAACAAAACGAATAGTTATTAAAGTTAGAAATCAATACAAATATTGTTACATATGTCATATATTTTCCTTATATAAAAAAATAAACAAAATAACTTTTACTTAGGAAGTTTACAGTATTCTAAACTAGCATATAATAAAATAAATATTTGACACCCATGTGAATAGGTACATTACCTATAATAAGTAAAACTACTTCTTAAATATATTTCTAACTAAAACCTAATTACTTTTTTCTTTGATGTCAGTTTTGCTTTGCTGGCAAATTCCACAAAAGCGGGACACTCGATTTCAGGGGAGTCCGCAAAACGTGTTCCTATATTTTTTGACTTGTTTATCTATCAAAAATATGGCTTCATGAATTTTTTCATGTTTTTTTAAGCTTTCCAACATATACCAGCGGTTGACATTTTTTATTGTTTTTATCATAAAATTTGAATTTTTACTTTTTAATTGTTAATAAGCTGTGAATTATGAAACTTTTACTCGAGAAAAAATTTACGAAACACATTAAATGTAAAATTTCCCGCAGAATTCGAATTTACCATTATTTTTAATCCACGACCTATAAAAGAGTCGCTAATTGCATAAAATTGATATAAGCCTAAAAAAATCCTGAAAATTACGTTGTCTCTAAAGGCTCCAAGAGCTTTCTATCCACGAAAATTCAAGTTCGTCTAACGTGCTTGAAAAGTGATAAACACTTTCCAAACACGTAAAACCTATTTAAATGGTTAAAAAGTAAAATTATCGCCAAAGATCGCTTTTTTTGATGAACTTTTTTTTTAGCAATTTTGTCATATTCAATTATTCAAAGTCAGAAACATTCCAGCTGGCGCACTCAAATATTTATATTGTTTAAACAATAAGAATATACGAACATTTTTATTAACTTACAAAAGACGAGCAAAATTTAATTTTTGGGTTTTTTGCTAAAACGTTTTTTTTTGTGATAATTTGACTTTTTAACCATTTAAATAGGTTTTGCATGCTCGGAAAATATTCGTCACTTTGATAGATAGTAAAAATCTTTTAAATATAATTAACATGATACGTTAGACAAACTTGCATTTTCGTGGATAGAAAGTTCTAAATTCCGTGCCTTTTGAGACAATGTAATTTTTAGGCTAATTTCAGTTTTATGCAAATAGCAAATAGATTTTTTATAGGTTGTGAAGTAAAAATAATGGTAAATTCGGATTCTACAGGAAATTTCACATCAATTGTGTCTTCCGCGTATTATTTCTTGAATAAAAGTTTGATAATCCACAGCTTATTAACAATTAAGAAGTAAAAACTTAAATTTTAACATAAAAACACTAAAAAAATGTCAACTGCTGGTAGATGTTGGAAAGTTTAAAAAAATGTGAAAAAACTCAAGGTGTCATATTTTTTTATATACAGTGTGTCCCAGGATAGATGTAACAAGAGGTGTAATGGACCAAAAATTTTGGAATTTTGGAATGGTATTTGGGGATTGAGTTCTGCTTGTTGTAAAACTAAAGTGTATCAAAAATGACTTGATTTGGTGTTCTACAGGGTGTTTTATAAGCAAAGTTGTAAAAATCACCACTAATAAAGTACCTTTATTTTTCAAAATATGATAAAATTCCACTAAGAAAAGTTATTTAGAATGCAATTTTATACATTTGTACCAAATTTCAGGAACATGAAATTATTTTTTTGAAACTTACCATTTTTTTCAATAAATTAGTATTTTATTTTGAACCCTTCAATTAAAACTACATAGAAACTATTTTTTGTGCATTAATATTTAAAGTCATGTATGCAGAAGCTAAATTTTTTTATTTACCAATAGCCTACTTTTCAAGATGATTAACATTTGCTCCTACATAACTTTAAATATGAATTTCACTCTTAATTCGCAAAAATGGGAAGTTCCAAAAAAATAATTTTATATTTCTGAAATTTGGTATAGAGGTATAAAATTGCATTTTAAATAACTTTTCTTAGTGGGATTTTTTCATATATTGAAAAATAAAGGTACTTTATTATTTTGATTTTTACAACTTTGCTTATAAAACACCCTGTAGAACACCAAATTAAGACATTTTTGGTATACTTTAGTTCTACAATAAGCAGGAGTCAGTCCCCAAATACCATTCCAAAATTCCAAAATTGTTGGTTCAATACACCTCTTGTTACATCTATCCTGGGACACACTGTATAAATTATGTTAAAAAATATATAAGAGCACATTTTGCGAACTCCCCTAAAATCGAGTGCACCACTTATATGGAATTTGCGGGTGCTATATTTCAGCCAATCTTTAATTTTAATTTCGTTAGATGTCATATATTTTCCATATACGAAAAATAAACAACACTGCCATATATTAAAAATAAATATTTGAGATTCATATGAATAGATACAATATCCAATAATAAATAAAAATATTTCCTAAATACAAATACCGAAGTTTCTAAATAAAGTCTAATTACTTTTCTTTTTCCCTGCTGTCAGTCTTGTTTTGCTATATTTCAGCCAATCTTTCACGGCATTTGCCACTACCAAATCGTTTCGTTCGTTTTTCGGTTAATTTATTTTAGTAGCATCTGTAAAATGTAAAACTGCAATAACTCTTAAGGACTTACATTTTTTGTAGAAATATTACCGTATATAACGCCCATAATTTTAGTTTTTTCAAAAGAAATTTTGTCTCTGCCTTTCCAGTTGAAGAGGCATGCGAGGTCATTTGTTATTAGAAACCTTAGAATTCTTCTGGTATGAGAGTCTATTCCGCTACCCCCAACTGCAGCTAGTCTCGTAACCTTAAAATTAAAAATAGGGACTATTATATAGTTATTTATCAACAATGAATATTTTAAATTTTAACTACCATGTATTTGTATTGAATTGAGTTCTTGTCTATAAGCTTCCCGTCTAGCCGTTCGAATTCTTCTAATGAATTTATTGGGAATATCGGCAGGTCAGCAGGAGGGAGTACACAATTTTCTTGATTATTATTCCTCACTGTCCTCACTAATTCCTTCAGCATTATTGAATGTTGATCGATATGTTCATTTATTTTACTTAAACTACTCAGTACCGTTATTTGAAAATCTAAAAAAAAATATACCGACTCAAAATACATTACGGAACGTTATATTATTATTCATATAATACATGAAAAAAACAAAAGAATTTTTTACTTTCGATTTTCGAAAATAAATAATTTTTTATAAGAAATTTAGGTACTCAATCCCAGACTACGGTCAAAAACATGAACTAGAAGGCCAATAATCTTAAAAACGTAAAGGTCAAGATACCATTATCCTTGTTCTATACTTTTAGAGCAAAACGTAATTAAAGAAATGTGTGAAAATGACGATAGTTCTCTTAAGCTATTTTTTTTTTTGAAAAGATTACATTTGCATTGAAAATAACCGACGTGTTCTACGACCCCAAATTGGTATGCCCTGAAAAAACTACGCGAAAATTCCAATGTCCCGTTATTCTCCACAATTGCCAAAAATTCTGACATAATTCTCTGTTTTAATACATCAAAATAAACATTTATATCATTTTCTCTAAAGTTGGTGGTTTTGAGTAAAACATTCTTGAGAGTCTAAAAATCTCTAGTTATTTTATTTAATATCTTGCAATGTCAAAAGTTGATTTTTTCCTATAAGGCTATAAAAAATGCGCTTTAATTCAAAAATACAAAGTTGACTTTGAAGTGGCCTTGAAAGTGTCTACGGAATTGAAAAATAAATAATGCCGTTGTTTCCCCCTCCAGACCAAACTTTAATTTTTTTCTTTCGAAAATTCGTTGTCTCAACTTTGGATCATGTGGTATGGTAGTTTCTTAATAAAATGTCAAATAGCCGGCTCCTCCTTATATCCTGTCTATTATAGGTACCTACCTACTTTCCGGGAAAATTATCTATTTTATTTTGATGAATTTGATACCATTAAAATCAAGACAACTCCACCTTTGTAGAAGAATTTTAACTATGCAAGAATAATTCTTTTATTGGCAGATTTTCATATCTTTTAATTAGTATTTTCCAAATAAAGCGCAATATTGGCTGGAAATAAACTAAAAACAATGTTTCAGTTAAGTAGGTAACATATTTATTTATTGTGAATAAGTGGGTACTGAATGCCATGTCTATTCCAAAATTAAAGAATGCTTAAATTAATGAAATATTTCCCTTGTTTATAACGTTCTTTTTTAAATTCAATGGTTTGTTTTAATTAAATCAAAATGCTAGATTTAAGACTAATTATTTTATAAAATATAAAGAAATATCTGTTTGCCCAGAAATAATAAAACTATTCTACCGTCCTACAGTCTACACTTGTTGCTTTCATATTTCATCATTGAAAAAAAATGAACCGCCGCGCCAGACGGGGCCGACCAGCCAAATACTCGGCTTTCGGAAATAGAGAAATGTGCACTACGAAAATGGCGACATTGGATCTGGACTAGAGATGGGCGGTCCGAGCAGACCCGTTCCAAGTGAACGAATCCGAAGGTGGAACGGGTCGGACCGAATCCACGATGTCGATCGAACCGGGTCCGCGGTCCGGTCCATTGATCCGTTATGGTATGTAAGTCCTGGTACTGTTCTGAGCTGAGCTCCTGAACTCCGGACCCTGGACTCTGACTGACTGCTTGGATAGATTTGATGAAGTTTGAGTTGATTGTCGTCGCTCCATAAATAGAGTAAATACCCCACGTGCACACTTAGGAAGTGCCTGCGTCGTGATTTCAGGATTTTATTTACTGTTTATCCAAACCCATTCGTATTACTGCAAAATTATTTTATTATATGATTTATCGAGATGTAGTATAATTATACAATAATTAATAATAAGAATATTCGGTGAGTCACACTCACATTACAGTCACACATCACGATGAGGAAATTTTGAAGTGGATCCAATCGAACGAATCCAGTTGAACGGGTCCACTAGCGGAACGGATCCAAACGGACCGAATCCACTAAAGGAACCGGACCGCCCATCTCTAATCTGGACATCTAACATTGCGTAATACCTACAGGAACACAGTTTGCACAAATAACATGTTGAGATAGATATCTAAAATTCGTTAGCATTCAGTTTTACTGTATAAACATAATACGGCTAGAAATAACACAGGGACCTCATAAATATCAAAGTTTCAAGAAGAGCTAATTAAATTAATCAAAATTTTTTTTTTCATTTTGTTCTTTTTTGCCGTGCACCAATAGTATTAGTTGTTATATAGATAAAAATAAACACAAACTTCTAATTTAGTAACTATCGATCCTTTGTACTTATGATTAAATGAAAACGTCCACCGACGCCATCATTTTAAAGATGCCAGTTAAAACTTACTTTCATTCAATCGACACACAAGACACAACCACATATTTCAATCACTTATTTAAAACTAAGACAAACGAAGGAAGCATAAATTAGAGTCGGCGGATGAGAGATGCTGATTGCCGATTGGTGAATTGTATAACTGACGAGTTGCGCATACATGTATTCTCTTTCGGTAAAAGTTAGTCAGGTGACACCGTAATAACAACGTTAAAAAATTGTTATGAAACAACTAATATTTTACCACTCATAATTTACCTATCTTTAGCCATTTATTATGATTATTTTATAATAACTAATAGGTAATAATTATTAGTTAATTGTTTATATTTTTGTCATCCTGCTTGAGGACACGTAGATACCTTAGCACATACAAACCTTAGCTTAGATTGGCTTCAAATGTAAGTGTACAATCTTGTACAATGATTCAGGAAATATATACGATTTCTCTAAAAATGAAAAAGTCAGTTCATCAGTCATATTTTATAGGTATAGGTATATATTAGCATATTAATTACAATCTAAAACAGAGACCTGAATAATATTAAAGAAGATAATGTTGACATGGACTATACTTACCTATAAGTTTTCCCTGAAATATTTTCAGAAAGTAATATAAAAAAAAAATCGAAACTCTCGATTTTTTCGAATGTGACCCTACTGATTTTACTCAAATTATATATGATGATAAATCAGTACATTATTTACCCAACAAGACGTCATATACAATATTTTAATTGAAATAAACTGACAAATTTTTTTCTACAAAGTGTTATACCAGTATGATCACATCATTTATTATATTATATAACATGAGTAATTTTAGCGAGGGAAGGTTTACGCCACCATAATCAACAATAATGCTAAAGTTGAGTTTGTATTTAAACTCAACGTGCCTTTTAGTTTTATGAACCCCAAACTTCTATAATTCGGGAATTTCTCTATGCAGTTGCCTTGAGGCCAAGGCATTTTACATGTATTTTTAGACGTGGTCGATATTATTTGTATGCGAGATTAATGTTGCTATAAAATTAAAGGTTAGAATATTCCTTTATATTAATCTCGAAAAGTATTTTTCTACGTCATAATAGTACGTTTAATCAATGTTTATTAAATGATATACACTAACGGCTAGTTGTAAAAAAGATTTAGGATATAAGAAGATCAACGCCGTTATTAAAGTGAGTTTAGCATGTCACAACTACGTTAAATTAATGTTGCTATAAACCTAAAGGTTAAAATATTCTATTATATTAACGTCATATTAACGTCGAAACGTAAACTTTTGTTACGTCGCAACAGTACGTTTAATAAATGTTTTCTTGAATAATATATACTAAAGGCTAGTTGTAAAACGAATTTAGGATATACGAAGATCAACGTCGTTTTTTAAAAGTGAGTTTATTGTGTCACAACTACGTTGAATTAATCTTGCTGTAAACTTAAAGGTTATAGCATATTCTTTTGTATTAACGTAATATTAACGTCGAAGGATACACTTTTTTACGTCGTAATAGTACGTTTAATAAATGTTTAATAAATAATATGTACTAAAGCTAGTTGTAAAATGATTTAGGATATACGAGGATCAACGTCGTCTTTTTAAGTAAGTTTAATGTGTCACAACTACGTTAAGTTAATGTTGCCATAACCCTAAGAGTTCGAATATTATTTTATATTAACGTAATATTAACGTTGATAATTAAACTTCTTTTACGTCGTAAGAGTACGTTTAATAAAAGTTTATTAAATAATATATACTATAGGCTAGTTGTAAAACGGATTTAGGATATGCGATAATCAACGTTGTTTTTTAAGTGAGATTAACGTGTCACAACTACGTTGAATTAATGTAGCTATAATCCTAAGGGTTAGAATAGTATTTTATATTAACGTAATGTTAACGTTGAAAATTAAATTTCTTTTACGTCATAACAGTACGTTTAATAAAGATTTATTAAATAATATATACTCAGGGCTAGTTGTAAAATGGATTTGGGATATAGGAGAATCAACGTTGTTTTTTAAGTGAGTTTAACGTGTCACAACTACGTTGCATTAATGTTGCTATAAACCTAAAGGTTAGAATATTCTTTTGTACCGACGTAATATTAACGTCAAGAAATAAACTTTTACGTCGTCGTAGTACATTTAATAAAAGTTTATTATAATATAGACTAAAGGCTAGTTGTAAAACGGTTTTAGGATATACTAGGATCAACGTGGTTTTTTAAGTGAGTTTAACGTGTCACAACTACGTTGAAATAATGTTGCTATAACCCTAAGGGTTAGTATATTATTTTATATTAACGTAATATTAACGTTGAAAATTAAACTTCTTTTACATAGTAAGAGTACGTTTAATAAAAGTTTATTAAATAATATATACTAAAGGCTAGTTGTAAAACGGATTTGGGATATACGAGGAACAACGTTGATTTTTAGGTGAGTTTAACGTGTCACAACTACGTTGAATTAATGTTGCTATGATGCTAAAGGTTAGAATATTCTTTTGTACTGACGTTATACTAACGTCAAAAAATAAGCTTTTTTTACGTCGTCATAGTACATTTAATAAAAGTTTATTAAATAATATATACTAAAGGCTAGTTGTAAAACGGATTTAGGATATACAAGGATCAACGTTGTTTTGAAATGAGTTTAACGTGTCACAACTACGTTAAATCAATGTTGCTATAAACCTAGAGGTTAAAATATTCTTTTATATTAACGTAATATAAACGTCAAAAAATAAACTTTTTTTACGTCGTCATAGTACGTTTAATAAATGTTTATTAAATAAAATATACTAAAGGCTAGTTGTGAAACGGATTTAGGATGTACGAGGATCAACGTTGTTTTCTAAGTGACTTTAACGTGTCACAACTACGTTGCACTAATGTTGCTATAAACCTAAAGGTTAAAATATTTTTTTATATTAACGTAATATAAACGTGAAAAAATAAACTTTTTCTACGTCATCATAGTACGTTTAATAAAAGTTTATTAAATAATATATATTAAAGGCTAGTTGTAAACATGATTTAGGATATACGATAATCAACGTTGTTTTTTAAGTGAGTTTACCGTGTCACAATTACGTTGAACTAATGTTGCTATAAACCTAAAGGTTGAAATATTCTTTTATATTAACATAATATTAACGTCGAAAAATTAACTTTTTTTACGTCGTCATAATACGTTTAATAAATGTTTATTAAATGAAATATACTAAATGCTAGTTGTAAAACGGATTTAGGATGTACGAGGATCAACGTTGGTTTCTAAGTGAGTTTAACGTGTCACAACTACGTTGAACTAATGTTGCTATAAACCTAAATGTTAAAATATTCTTTTATATTAACGTAATATAAACGTGAAAAAATAATTTTTTTCTACGTCATCATAGTACGTTTAATAAATGTTTATTAAATAATATATACTAAAGGCTAGTTGTAAACAGGATTTAGGATATACGATGATCAACGTTGTTTTTTAAGTGAGTTTAACGTGTCACAATTACGTTGAATTATTGTTGCTATAAACCTAAAGGTTGAAATATTCTTTTATATTAACATAATATTAACGTCGAAAAATTAACTATTTTTACGTCGTCATAATACGTTTAATAACTGTTTATTAAATAATACATACTAAAGTCTAGTTGTAAAACGGATTTAGGATATACCAGAATCAACATTGTTTTTTAAGTGAGTTCAACGTGTCACAACTACGTTGAATTAATGTCGCTATAAACCTAAGGGTTGAAGTATTCTTTTATATTAATGCAATATAAACGTCAAAAAATTAACTTTTTTTACGTCGTCATAGTACGTTTAATAAATGTTTATTAAATAATATACACTAACGGCTAGTTGTAAAACGGATTTAGGGTATACGATGATCAACGTCGTTTTTTAAAGTGTATTTAATGTGTCACAACTACGTTGAGTTAATGTTGTTATGAAGCTAAAGGTTAGAATATTCTTTCATATTAACGTGATATTAACGTTGAAAAATAAACGTTAATTTACAACCAATAAAAGACGTTGAAATGTTCAACCACTAACGTTATTTCCACGAATGTAACGTTATTTCTACGTTTAATAAACGTAGCTGTGTTTACTGGGACATAATCTATATGTATTAATATGATTGCGTTGAAGGACTGGGGGATAAGTAGAGGTAAATGGGGAAAAAGAAGTAAAGCATGCTGTAAGAGTACAGAAACTTGGCATTTGGTGTATGTACTAGAAACCAAGTTCTCATATTTCTCTCTAATATTTTTCTATGAAATCTGCCCCAATATCATTAAAATTCTATGACCAATAATTCCCACATGCAAATAAATATAGCCAAAATGTTTTCTTAAAGTGACTGGGATGAATAATCTGGGTGTGGAAGTAGTAATTCCTTAGGAAGCGGTTTTTTTATGAAATAATAATTTCCTGTAACTTTTATTGTTAATGAAATGAGTGTGGCTGAAAAGACTCTGATTGATTTTCCATAATACATCTTGTTTACTCTAAATAGAATAGCAATATAAATTCAATCAGAAGCAAGTCTTAAATAAATTGACAGCGTTTGTGTGGCATTTGTTTGTTAAATTTGTTCACTGCATGACATTCATAAATTATTAACGATTTGCGTCTTCCAGTCAAAAATTACCCTTAAAATCTCTTTAATTGTGATAATTTGAAATTATCATTGTCGCTCTCGAGTGCTTGACGCGCGACATGAAATTCTCCAGAACAGCACTGAGAAGAACCTTGTGCTCTTAATACACACAGAGCTATGGCTTATATGTCTTGAAAATCTTACTGTTGCTTTGTCGTGAAAGTCATGCACAAGCGTGGAGCCTATTTTTCAGTAATGTAGTGTATAATTTTGTAGATTATCCGCATACAGCTCTTAAAAATGAAGATATATGGCAGACAATCTCAATAAAAAAAAATCGGCAGCTACTGGAAGAGGCTGGAACCTCCCCATCAGAGGAATGCACGTGACATGACGAGTTTGACGGCGCAACGACTCAGCATAGTCCGCGCCACGCGAAAAGTGATCTTATGCTTCACATTTTTTTTGTCTTTAATTTTTTTCGGGGAAACCAAATCGAAAGGGTGCCAGCGTGATATATCGTTGAAACCGGAATTTTAACAGCTTTTGCTTTTTAATGGTTTTATTAAAAATTGTAAGTAGTTATGAAATAAACAACTCGTTGCGCCAAAACGGCACTAAACATAATTCGACCTCAACCAAAACCTTTTCAGATCTTTTGTAGCACTAAAGAAACCTTCATGCAAAGTTTCATCCAAATCCGTTTAGTGGTTTCGCCGCTATCGTGATAACATACATAAACACACAGAGAGAGATTTTTCAAAATCAATTTTTTGGGTTTTTGGGACCTCAAACCGTAAATATTTGATTTTGGAACAATTTTAGTAACCTACCACAATTTTGTGTGTTAAAAATGTCATAATGCCACATTTATTAATAATATGAATTTTGCAAGATTAAATAATAACCGTATCCTCGTTTGTGCAATTAAAATATTGCTATACAACAGAAATACATGCTAGTTATAAAAGTGTATGCAGATGATGGATACCAAAGGAAATAATAGACACGAACGCTTTGTTGTTAAATCGCAATTTCTTGCTTTTGTTCAATGGCAAACTAAATAAACATTTTTTAAGTCCTAGTTGTTGCTAATAATGTCTCTATCCTAGCGTATATCCTGTCCAAACAGGAAATTTACATCTCTTACCTCAGATTTTAATTTTATTTCATTTCGATTGCGTCCCGATTGTTTCATTTGATATGCATCTTTTCGTTCTATGGAGATGAATTAATTATGACAACCATTTCGACGAACTAAAGCTAAGCTAAATTATGCAACTGTTATTGACTTCACAAGGCTTGGCAAATTATATCTAACTTAGATTATTGTTGTACAGCATTGACCCAGCTTACATCAATAAACTATCTGTGACAGAGCAATTGTTATTAGCTGGCGATGTTCTATAGAAAAACACTGATTGTTATCGAACGATGTCTAATGTGTTCTCATAATAACACAGGATTCATAGCTTGATGACCAACAGGTCCATAACCTTAATATGCTGGCATTCTGCGACGCCATTCGATAATTATAATTCGCTACAATCCCATTTCATTACAGTCTATTAGATTTCGAAGCAAGATATTTAAATTTATAATGTAGATTTGATGATGGTTTTTAATATTCCGTCATTCTTTCAGTGGACTGTTATTATACATTGTTTGCTTAACGTTTAGATTTAATGGTATGTTTTCATGGAAAGATTTGATTTGTGGATGTTATCGTTGTTTCAACCAATAGCATTTCACCGGAAATAAGGTGAGCGTCTCTTTCTTTTGTTTGGTTGCATCAATCCACATAGTGTATCTAGATAGAAAAATGTTTTTTAATGAGAACTGGATATTACCTGGTATTCTACATTTCGAGAATATTTCATCAAATTGTATTTATTATTAAAGAAATGTATATAGGTACCTCAAAAGTAATATTGGAGCAAATTGAAAAAAATGCGATTTTTAAATCAGCGGGAATGTGTGTCTGTACTAAAAAACTGACATCAAAATTAACGAATATCAAGTATAACATTAGTAACAATTGGAATCTCAAATATAATAAAAATAATAGTCCACCGAATTTACTTAAAAAATGCCTTGATACAGAACAATTCTTGATTAAATTATTGGCGTGATTTTGGGTATATTCTGGTATCCTGAATAAGGCGTCAAAAGGCAGGGGGCTACGCCAGACATTTGGCAACAATGTAAACTACGATAAGCTTGCTCCAAAACGGGATTTCACGATTTTCTCTATTTCTATTGGCTTTACGACCAAAACACTTCTATTCAAATCTAAAAATACTATAATTTTACTCAAGAAAGGGTACATGACATATTCTCTTTAGAGCAATACCGGATAAATTCCCGTGAACAATTAGGTTAAAAAAAATCCACTTTTTTATATCGAAACGTAAAATATGAAGAAAAAATCAATAATAGATATAATTTCAAAAATTTGAATGGAAAGGGGTAATATTATGAGTAAAATTTTATAGTTCTAACACATGTGCATGGATATCGGAAAGTTAAAGCTACTTCAAAGGCCATTGTACTTCGAAAAGAATATTGGAATAACATAAAAAACCGCTTTGGCACAAACTCAATCTTTGATGTCAATATCAGCAACTCTGTCAACGCTATGGAACACTGGAACAGCTTCGCAAATCCTCAAATTCATCATCTGTTGACATTCACTTCGATGGGTTAATGACTGCTACAGCGAGCTAAGACAAACTGCTTTCCAACAACAAAAATATATTCAGATTGATTTCGATATTGACTGAAAAGTTTGAGCCAAATAATTTCTGTGTTGAACATGATCAAGAAAATATGCTAATGTTTTAATTATTAAAACAGCACTAGAAGAATCGTATGAAAATACCACAGTCGTTGTTTGAGAAGATGTAGATTTCCTCATTATTCTAACTGCTCATACACATCCATCGACAAAGATATTTCTTTTTTCAAACCAGGCAAAGGTTTTTCTTCAACACGAAAATATTCGAGATCACATATTATTCTTATGTGCATCTTCTGGATGTGATATCACATCTGCTCTTCTTCATAAGGGCAAGGCGGCGGTATTAGAACTCATTAAGAAACGCAAAGATTTAAAACTGCAGCTGAATTTGAAAAAATGATACTTACTTCTCAAGACTTCAAATGGAATAAGATTTTTCCTCGCAATCTATGGTGCTACAGTTAAAGAAGATTCTATGAATACCTGTCAATATTCAGGTTTCATTGAGTCTGTGTGCAAAGGCCAAAAAGTCAAATTGAATTTATTACCACCAATTTTCGACGCAGCACAACAGCATCTCTACCGCGTCTACCATCAGATACAAAAGTGGTTGGATAATGGATTGAATCCTACAGATTAAGGATGAATATTAAGACTACATTTCATGGCCAAAACATCATCTTAACCTCCTGCACCTTATTGTCTTTTGAACATGATTATCTGCAATTACGCAGGAGGTTGTGGGCCATTGGGGACTTGTGGAAGATTGGGACTACATTGGTCATCTTCTTCTTCTTCTTCTTCTTCTAGCGGGGCGAGGAAGAAGAAGAAGATGACCAATGTAGTCCCAATCTTCCACATTGGTCATCAGTTTGCGGTAATTACCATGGCCAAATTTGTTCACTTGCTGAGCCCACTGAAGACAATCCATCGGAACAAGAAGCCATGAGCGATACAGAAATTTAAGATTCTGATAATATATACCCATCTGATTTCCTTGAGCAAACCATTGTGGAAGAAAAAATTGGTTTAAAAAAATGAAACAAATATACGATATCTCAATAAATATTAAACCATCAATTTTCCAGAAAAAGATATGTTTTCTTTAGATTCTGCGTCTCAGTATGAGAAAAGTGGAAAAAAATTATCTAAACATAATTTTTCACGGGAATTTATCGTGAAAAGTATTGTTCTAAAAAAAATGTGCAGAATTATCGTATCTTTAGATTTGAATACAGGTATTATAGTCGTCGAATCATTAAGAACCGAGAACAATGAATGATTTTGATGTTTACATTATTACCAAATGTCTGGCGTAGCCTACTACCTCGAGGACTATTGAGAGGTTATTCAGGACATCAAAATATATCCAGAAACACACTTATATCTTAATATAGAATTATTCCTTATCAAAATACTAATTTCCGTGGATTGTAAGTTTATGAGTATAATAGAAAACCAAAATTCATAAATCAAACTACCAGCAAGGTAGTTACGCTTACTAAGTCTGACTATATCTTGTACTGTGTTCCATCCCCAGCTCCGACACTGGCAATGTTGGTGAGTAATGGACGTTTTCTATGTTGTTTCAAATGTGTAACCCCCTTCCGTACAGCCCAGGCTTTGATCTGGGGGTTGTCGGATGATGTTTTGTGTTTGTGTTTATGTTTATGTTTCGACTGATCAGAAATAAAATGAATCATAAAATGTGTCCACCTAATATAATAATACTACCATACTTCCATGAACAAATGATAAGGAATTTTTTTGTTCTTTCATTAAAGTCAAAAAAACCTTCTTACACCAGCAGAGTTAAAGGCAGATCCCATTCTAGGTATGCCCACAGTCTATATCGTTCCAAAGTATAACTTCAATAAGAAATTCCAAATGATAATACCAGACAGGGAAAACTAGTAAAACGGTCCCTCAATGTGAGCGCAAACTGATATACAAAAAACTCCGAGACAAAACAGGGAGAGTCGTAGCTGAAATTTATGGGAAAGGTCAAAAATAACAATTTCGATAAGTTTAAAAAGTTATGCTACAGTATTTTAGGTCGAATTGGTTGCAATGTAGTAGTGTACAAAGAAAATAATGAGGTAAGGAACTGTTAACAAGCGGACTGTCATTATTTCCGACAGTTAAACGGTCCTAAATGCAATAGGTTCCATGTAGGTCGATTCGACAGAATATTGGACTATGTAAAGGCCTTTATGGACCTAAAAAGCGATTGATGCATGGACACCAATACACAGGGAACGTAAGTAAAACGAGAAGACCTGGGAAAGCACGTCTAGAGAATGAATACAAGACAACTCAACAACGAGTTCATCAAAGAACGATCCAGTAAATTTACGGAGAACCTATCTAGAAAAAATATAAGTGCCAATAGGATAATGAGAGGTTTCTTAACCGGATACTATCGGTTCAATAGACAATGCGAGTCTAGTGTGTTTATTATTAAATTTTACCAAACGAAAGAAGAAACCATATGCTATGCCATTGCGAGGCCCTAGCTCAACTCAAATTCGTACTACTTGACGAAGAAATGCCAAGGGCTGACAACTACACTAAGGAGCCCTTATCAAGTCTGTGGAGTCTAACACAAAAGACGAAGCTAAGGGTAAGGAGTTCAAGGAAAACTAGAATAGTCGCTTTGGTGGTCAAACCCAACCAGCCAGCTCAACATTTCTTAATCTTAATCTTATCATAAGAGTAACTTTAAGAGAAAAAAAAAAGTCAATTATTCTAAAGAGGTGTTAGAATAATCCTTCGCCAACTTGAACACTTGTGTTAGCACAATTGCATAGTGATATAATTATTGTTAAAAAAATAAAGTTGTTCAATATGTCGTGGCGAGTACTTTCTTCGTAAAATAAAATTTGTCTTGTATTACCATTCATCAAAGAACATATGCATTATGTGTGACAGGTTTAAATGAATTATGAAGCAAATCATAATTAACAAGTTAACAGTTCAGAGAAAATCAAATCATAATAAGCTAAGGGAACGTTTTTCAAACCATTGGAGAGCTGAAGGTGATGAGCTTTGTGGCCGTGTGCCTAACAAGCAGCCGCGGAAGATAGCGTGGCTGCGTCATGTCACACAGCAAAGAGAGGCCATGAAATGTTGCATGGAGCACAAAAATGCCAAGATGTGAATGAGAAGAAAAAGAGGTAATCACACCAGGTGTTTATAGACCATCGTCTTTGAATAGATCTGGGACGATATTGATGTTAATTCTCATCACAGAAATCATGTAAATTATAATAATATGTAGTGATTAACAAAATGTTTATTTTTATTTACGTTCTCTAGCAACTATGTACAACAATTCTCCGTAGCTGTGTATCACTTTAATGTGATATATACGATATACGTGTATATACGAAATGCATGTAGTCTATTTTGCCTTAACAATCTGTGTATCGATGTGTAAGATAAATGTATTTGCGCTGCAATGTTTCTAGTTCTGATGAATGGAATATCATCACCGATTTAAAGAATCATTTGCTGCCTTTCTTCCCTATCAATATTTAATAATGCTGGACACTCCATATTTCCTTTCTACGAATTAAGGTACAATTTTCAATAAAACTCTGTTCTGAGCGTCCTATCACTGTACTATCTCTACTATCATGATTAGAAAATCTGTTAGCATTTTGACATTTATTCGTCGAGAAATTGTTATAACTCTTTAAATATACCTAGTTTCAAGATAATTTCTTAGTGATAATTTTTAACTTCTTTTGAGTCAGAAAATTACGTTTAGATAGATAGGACGCGGCTCATGGAAGACCCTGTATATGACATTCACAATACATATTTGTATAGCAAATAATATTAACTGCCCCTATTCGCTTTTGAAACCTCAATTAACTGTTACTAAAACACCTACCAGTTATTAGAAATCAATCTAATAATTATTTCAAAACTATTTGTGTACTTCTCAATCATTAAGCTTATCTTTAGACGAATCTTTAATATTTCCACATACAGTAAGGTTTCCAGGTAATAAAGGAGAAAGTGAATAGACATTATCGATTGAAACATCAGATACGTAATTTGATAGATTGTACAAAAGAAATAACAATAATGTATACTTAGGTATATTAAGTTGTTATCTTTGTCTTGATCAAAGACTCCGCCTTCTGTCACGGAAGAAAAGCCACCAATAAAAACAGGTGTATTGAAATACTTTAAGAATGAATGCCCGACAATTTCAGAATTAAAGTCGGAACTTAAAGTAATGAGTAATAAAATATTTACTTCTTTCGTTTTTATTTCGTCACTGAAGGCTGAATTAAGAAAACATATTTGCGCATAATATGTTATTAAATGTTTAAATGTTGAATAGCTAACTTATAAATTAGAGCGGTTAACATCCGATTTAAATAAAAAGTAGACCTCGCAGGAAATAAGTGTAAGAATCTGTCTTAAAACAGAAAAAATAAACGAGAATATAGGTGTTCGAAACGTAAGATATGTAACAATAAAAGAATAGTGATCTATTTAACACGTAAACAGTTCATTTGCTGTGGATTTTACGCCAACAATAAACATTTAACTAAGAAAATATTATGCATACAAATCGTATTTCATATATATAATAGAAAGAAAATAATAATAATAATTTTTTCAATAATTTATAGAACGAAAACATTTTTAGGACGAAGGTGTCAGCTGTTCAATTCATGTATTGCTTAAGAGTTACCTTTGATTATATTATTGGAAATCAGTAGACTATTTAAATTTATCCTTAAATAAAAGGCGATAAAAAAATCCTAGAG
This sequence comes from Stenurella melanura, assembly GCA_963583905.1. Taxonomy (NCBI): domain Eukaryota; kingdom Metazoa; phylum Arthropoda; class Insecta; order Coleoptera; family Cerambycidae; genus Stenurella; species Stenurella melanura. Next base: position 130,921,797 of record OY757310.1, on the reverse strand, counting down.
TTAATTAGTTTATACATTTATTTATAGTATAGGATAAAGTAAGCATGTGTTACATTTTACGGCACAATATGACACGGTGCCTTGTTGCAAATTGACAATTTTTCAGCAAAAATTTAGCGAAATTTAAAGTAAAAAATAGAATAATATTACAAATTAACAACTAAAATATAAATGTTTTTATTGAAAATTTTATATTTTATCAGGAAGTACTTCGAAACACGTGATTCAGAAAATTGTTTCTCTTCTTTATATGGTTCGTGTCACTGGTGTAAATAATTTAAAACCTTATAACTCTAGAAAAATAAAAATAAATTTATAAACTTTCAACATATAAAAAGCGCCTAATTTTTTAGACATTAGAGAAACTGATTCTGAACAGAAACAAAAAGTAGAAAACAATGACCCTATTTAGTTGCTCGGATCCTTATATTTATGGCGCTGCATGTGTCTCATGAGCATGCTATTTGAATTATTAACTAAGTAGTTGTATTAAAAATTAAGTATATATAATTATTTAATTAATCTTCAATGATAATGTCACTGATGTATAACAGTGCAATGTTTAAACTAGTTTTAATGTAAGAAACAAATAAAAAAGTGATAAATATTTTATTACTTTTTTCAAAATATGTTGCTTTCAAAAATATTTTCGGAAAATATCGTTATGTCATTTTTGGGACTATTTTTATACTTAACACCTTAAATAATTTTTGAAGTCATTGTTAAGTACCAAAAGAAATTCAAAGATAATTTGCTTACCTGTTTATTCAGAATTTGATGAATTATATAGTATTATAAACGTAGCATAACTCATAACAAGAACATTGATCTGTTTAATCCTGTATGCTATTAATTCATATAACGAATTTCGAAGTTAAGGTGGCCATTCCCTAGAAAGAGACATCCGATAGGGAAATATTTATTATTTTTGAGCATAACTTTTTCCTTACTACTCATATTTAAAAAAACTATAAGACTACCTAAGTAGCACCATTACAAGACTATTGCTATGAACTTCTACTCAATAATTTTAGTGGTTTGCAAAATAGCTTGATTTGAAACTACGAAATAGGAAGATCAGCACAATTTTTAAATTTAAATCTAACTATTTTGCAAATCAGTGAAATTATTGAGTGATAATTCTTAGTAATATTTTGGTTGTGATTCTACTTAAGTAGTCTTATAGTTTTCTTAAATATATATACTAAGAACAAAAAGCTATGGGCAAAAATAATAAATATTTCCCTATTGAATGTCTCTTTCTAGGGAATAGCCACCTTAATACGATTTGTGACAAGCAAAAATCCCCTAGTATTTTCTCTACGCACGTAATCATAATTTAATGTATGAATATTGCTTCTGTTGGTTTTATTGCTCAATGATGTCTGGCACGTATATTATTAAACAGTACTTTAGATACTTTATTTTTTCATTGTAAAGCACTGAATTAAATGCCCTTTAATAAGTTTAACACAGTTTTACAACTGCCTAATGCAGATCTTAATACAGGACATCAAAACAAATATAAACCACGGCAGCCACTTTTATGATGTCAATGATGTTTTAGCAGTAATTAATAATTTTTTGTTGACTTTCTCGGATAGGTTATATATCTGTCGGTTCCTATTACTGCTATAGTAGTTTGATTAGAAATTGATGTAGTAAATTAATTCCTATTTAGTCAATTTAAATACTTCTGCATACCCTGAACAGAGTTAAAGTGACGAATTATTTGGTGAAAGTCTTTATGTTACTTCATAACGGTTTTGCAACCTAGTAAAGATTCAAGTGAATACAGCAATATAAAAATAAACGCATAATCTAAATATAGAGTACTGCTGCAATCAACACTTGATTTTGCACCAAGAAACGTCTAATTAAAAACAATCACGGGCTGATATCGTTTTCCGCTTCCCTTCTGTTGTCATGTCTTATCATTACTAAAGCGTGCTATGTCTTTCTTGTAGATTATTTTATCATCCCACAGCGCAAATAAAAATATTTTAATTAGTTTCAGCAAATGTTAATTTAATGTATCTCCAAACCTAAACCATAAATGTCATACCTACTTGTTTGAGTAAAAAATATGTTATCTGATGCTCTTTGCGGTTCTTTAGTATAGTTAAAGCCCTTCCTTGCGGTTGAGTATATTTACGTTTATTATAATTTATTCATGAGAGTAGCAATTAAACTAATAGATCTGAAGTGTATTAGGGTAAAAAAATATATTAAGAGAGGTACATATTGTGTTATGTTGACAATGACATTAAAACAGTGTGATTGAAAATTATTGACTATGTCGGTCTTTAACTACCTCTATAGTATCTCTAGTTACTGTATTATGCAGTCGATTATTCCACTGAATGAAAATGCATCGCAATGAACAATTAGAAATTAGCGTAGTTTAGGTTGCGAAAGCTGTATTTTGACAAACCGGTAATACTTTTCAAAGTCAATTTCTATCATTTTGCATATTATTCGATAAATAATATACATGTAGGCATGTCCTTATTTTCTCAATGTTAGTAGTTGCATTGTCTTAATTCTTCTACTTTTGTTTTGGAACTTCCTGTCACATACAGGGTGTTCCTTAATGACGTGCTAATATAGCAGGGTGTGATTTCTTAGGCCATTTTATGAAGAAATGTTCATATGAACATGTCCGCATCAGCTTAAATTCTTTGCTAAAGGGAGTTGAATTTTGCTTTTTAAAAATTTATTACTTCCACATCTACGTAGTGGAAGTATAGTAATCGTAAAAAAAAAATATTTTTTTTTCTTGAAATAGGTTTAAGATGTCATGAAACGTTGAGATTTTAAATTTAAGCAGAAATGAATTTTCTGTCCCTATGTCTGGCTGTTGGTCTGACTGTCGGTCTGTCTGTCGGTCTGTCTGTCCGTCTCTGTGTAACTTTTTTTTGTCCTTTCATTTTCTCCGGAACGATATTCACTTGAAATTTTGTACACGTTTATATTATAACGAGATCTGGAACTGGATAATTTTTTGAACGTATTCGGTGAAGGGTTAAGAGGTAAATAGGGGAAAATAAGTAAAGCAAGCTGGTAGGAGTACAGAAACTTGAAATTTGGTATATGTACTAGAAGCCAAGGCCTCATCATTTTTTATAATATTTTTCATATCCCCCATCACCCCCACTCCATTATTAAAGGGGTTGATACAATAAAATTGAGATATTCACCTGAAATTTGGGATACGTATATATTATAATGGCATCAGGAACTAGATTGCATTTTGGGATTATTCCGTTGAAGGGTTGGTGGTTAAATAGGGGTAAGTGGGGAAAATAAGTAAAGCAAGCTGGTAAGAGTAGAGAAACTTGAAATTCGGTATAGCCAAGGCCTCAGATCAGATCATTTTATGACATTTCTCAACCCCCACCACCCCCACTTCATTATTAAAGGGGTTGATAAAATAAAATTGAGATATTCACTTGAAATTTGGCTACGACATCTGGAACTATATTATATTTTGAGATGATTAAATTGAAGCGTTGTGGGTTAAATAGGAGTAAACAGGGGAAAATAAGTAAAGCAAGCTGGTAAGAGTACATAAATTTGGGATTGTGTGTATACTAGAAGCGAAGGCCTCAGATATTTTTCATAATATTTTCCATCCCCCACCACCCTCACTCCTTTATTAAAAGAGTTAATAAATTTAAATTGAGATTCTCACTTGAAATTTGGTACACGACATCTGAAACTAGATTATATTTTGACATGATTCCGTTGACGGAGTGGGGAGGTAAGTGGAGGTAAATAGGGAAAAATAAGTAGAGCAAGCTGGTAAGAGTACAGAAACTTATGATTTGGTGTATATACTAGAAACCAAGGCCTCGGGTTTCTTTCTAATATCTTTCAATCCCACACCCCCACCACCTCCACTCCATTATTATAGTGATTGATAACATAAAATTGAGATATTCACTTTAAAGTTAGTACATATATGATTGAGATGATTCCATTGAAGGGGTGGGAGGTGGTACGTTGTGAATGGGGGAAAATATGTAAAGCAATCTAGATATTTCATTTTTAACGTATATGGTAGAAACCAACGCCTCAAATTTTACTATGACATCTGCCCCAAATATTATTATTCTATGACCAATAATTTACATATACTAGAATGCAAATAAAGTCAAGATGTTTCCTTTAAAGTGACTTGGATGAAAAATCTGGATGTGGAAGTAGTGATTCCTTAGGCAGCGGTTTTTTCAATATCTCAGAGAGTAGTTTAGATATTATTTTCAATTCTGATATGTGTTAATAGTATATAAAACAACATATTTTAATTAGAAAAGTTATTTATCGCTCCCCCAGTGGCGTGCAAACATGTTCTCTCATTTTTTTACCACAAAAGTGGTACGCCACTGACATTTTTCCATGTGGGTGTTTTTTCTGATTACCCTGGTCAACTCTACATCAGGACGGCCTCTTGGGTTTTTCTCATTAGTTGATTAATAGAATTAAATTCAAATTTTGTAGTAAAATTCAAAGGGTCGGGGCCAGATAAGTATGTGTAAAATATCCCTAAAAGAAATTATATATTAGACCTTATGTCTTGCTGCAATGATTTTTCCTTCATAACAATTTAAAAAAACCCAAATAAAATACAACGTCTGCTCGTACAAGAACCTATCGGTGGAAGTTGTGCCAAAAAATGATTGCAACCTAACTTAAAAGTCTTTTCCACTTGCGAGCAAAGGGGAAGAAAACCAAAGTTGAAAAATACAAAAAAATCCCAAATATCAACGATACCAAAATATTTGTTACTATGTTGTTTCAAAATTCTTTGGGCAAGTTGAACTTTTGCAAAAAAAAGGTTTATTAAAAAATGATTGCACCTTACATAATGAACAAATAATTCTGATCAAATTCCTAATATAGAGGTAGAGGCGGAAGCATTAACTGAAGGTGACCATTTCCAACAATTTTTATAAAACAAAATTTATCATTATCAATATTAATAATAATTTGTTTCAACTTGAATTTAATTGTTTTAATCACGAACTGTGCATCTGACGAAAAAAACACAAGAGACTGTTTTCGTGTAACATTGACTAAGCTAATCAGAAAAAATATGCACATGGAAAAATGTCAGTGACGTGCCACTTTTTTGGCAAAAAATTTCAGAAGACCTCTTGGCAGGGACGACACTGGTGGAGCGATAAAATGACTTTTATAACTAAAATATGTGGTTTTGTATCATATTAATACATACCAAAATTGAAAACCATATTTAAAGTATTTTCTGAAATATTAAGAAATAACGATTTAAAAAAGAAAACCACCTTGTAGCAAAAAAATTAAGCCGTTGCGAACATATATTTATATGAACCTTTCTTCATAAAATGACCTAGGGAATCACAATCTGAAATATTAGCACGTCATTAAAGAACACCCTGTAGGTCTTCACTTCTAAATGAAATCCGAGAAATCTACAAACGAATAAATAAACTATTTGACGTTTCGGAGAATGTTTCCGTTTTGAAAGTGTTTTTTTGGAAAAAATTTTTTGCTGAGAATGTTAAATACATACATAAATAAATACGTTATACACATTAAGGGTTCGATTAGTGAGATGCTATATATTTAACACTATTCTGTGCGGGATGGAAGAATGGACCCTAAGTTTCAAGAAACTAGAGGCAATCAAAATGTTGGTGTGGGCAGAGGAAAACAAATAATCTAAATCATTAAAAGCAGAAAATTAGAATATCTCTGATCACGTAACAAGAGGGACAAATTACAACATGTTACGATTGATTATGCAGGGATAAGTAGGAAAGGACATCGTGGGAAGAAGAAAATATAGTGGCTGTGGAACCTAGAATTTCTTTATTTATGCATATAGTTCAGTTTTTATTGATCTTATCTTAAAATATTGTATTGTCATAGATGCTACATATGTAATAAAAGTTTCTAGATAATGACTCAATTGGAAGTGTTTCAAAATCTTTTGCAAGATTTGAAGTAAACTGACTGACTGAATGACTGATCGACAGACATACACTTGAAGATAAACAAAAGCTTGTAAAGGAGATTTAACATTGTGTAAAATAACACTGTCATCTATATCAACAGTTCTGTGTAAGTGGTATCTAGCTATTGACGTCGATGGCAAACATATTTGTGGAGGTGTAATTTAACATAAATAACATAAATAGCAAAAACGTTTTTGGAAATTTCCAAAACGTCATCGAAATACTTTCTTTTTACAATTTTATTCTCATTTGCGTCGTTTATCAAAGAACACCCACTAACTTTTTCTTTCACGCAATAGTCACGTGTAACGGTTATTCTCCGGTTATATACTGGATAAGCATTATTTTGTAAATTCCTCCGACGTCACTTGGAAACAAAGGCATCTGTGGCAAGAAGTCCCAAGAGAAAAATAGATGAATTTTGCCCGTAACACTTAATTTAATAGAAGTTTAAGTCAGGTTAGAACACTATAATAATTTTGCTTTTTTGTCGATGTTTCGTTTAATACATATAAACTTCTTCAGGGCTACAATTTAATAGTATAATACAAATAAATCTAGTATAAATAATTAATGTTTATAGTTCACAATATCCCAGCTTTAAGAGAAACAACATCATCATATTTAAAGAAAGTTGATTAACCGCAGTAAAGATGATGATTCGACAAATGCAATTTCAACCTTTACTTTTAGGTCAAATACATTTGTAACATATAATAACATATTTATTCTCTTTTATTTAAGTGTTTTAAGTGTTCCAAATGCTTAATTGTATTCTTGATAAAAATTTGGTACGTGCATTATGCATTAAAGATACTAGGCAGCATGTAGTAGTTAGAGTTACAGACGCAGAGTCAAGCTTTGGAATTGGAACCACAAGTAATAATAATTTTTGAACTAACATCATTAATTTTGTAACACAATATATACCTCTTAACGTGTAACGTCTAAAATTGAACCAGTCCAGAGAGGAAGATAAAATTATAAAGCTGAATTTTCCACATTGTTTCTTAAGATTTATATTTAATTAATACTCATACTAGTAATTAAGCAGGTTTTGGAGTTATCAAGTAGAAGTCGAGTGACATTCAAATTTATCTTCCCTCTATTTTCTTAGTGAATAATATGTAGCGTGCGGTTATAATTTTTATTATTAAAGCTTGATTTATATAACAGCAAGACACTTACCGTTTATGTAAAAGGGGGGGGATTATAAATTAGATTCCATTTACTTAGTCTGAAACCAAAAAGAAGGAAATATTAATATCTAAGAAACATCACATACAACAATTGTTTTACTTGTTGGATACTTCAAAATATATTTTATCGGATTATAAAGCTACAAGTGATATTATTTCAATTCTACCTATATTTATTTGATTCCCATATATACTCTACCGTTTCCATTTAAATAAATTAGTTATTTAAAAGTGAATTATTTATTATTTGTTTGCTTATAGTAATGAAACATTTTCTTTATAGAATTTTGCAAACAGTGGAAAGAAAAGCTATCTATGAGAACTAAAGGAAAAACTATATATATATATATAAAAATATTAATGAAATATTTGCATTCTTTCGATAACCTGACTTCTGGTTATGCTAGCAAGTAAAATTCTGATTTGCCATTCTCATTTTAACACTAGCATCCAACCTAGTCCCCTACGGCTAAGCAGGCTAAACTAGTATCTACATGATCCCCTACGATATGTAAATTCAGTTAAAAATGAGAACAAAGGCCTGAAATTAATTTATTTACGTACCTTGTCTTTAAAAATTTTTTTTCATTCAAATGAATTACATTTTCATAAAATCTCATTCAGTTTCTTGGAAATGCTTAGCCTTTGAAACGTTTTTCGTCCTTATTGGGTACTCTTCAGAAAAGCCTAAAGACACTCATAACGATGTTCCATGCAAAACTAAGACATTTTCCATGAATGGTATAAAATAATTATAATTGACATTGACTGCTAAAAAACAACAGATCTTCATCTATCTATTAGCTAACTAGTATTGGAGCCTATATAGTCTATGCATGTTTAAAAGTGAATTATTTATTATTTGTTTGCTTATAGTAATGAAACATTTTCTTTATAGGATTTTGCAAACATGGAACATCGTTATGAGTGTCTTTAGGCTTTTCTGAAGAGTACCCAATAAGGACGAAAAACGTTTCAAAGGCTAAGCATTTCCAAGAAACTGAATGAGATTTTATGAAAATGTAATTCATTTGAATGAAAAAAAATTTTTAAAGACAAGGTACGTAAATAAATTAATTTCAGGCCTTTGTTCTCATTTTTAACTGAATTTACATATCGTAGGGGATAATGTAGATACTAGTTTAGCCTGCTTAGCCGTAGGGGACTAGGTTGGATGCTAGTGTTAAAATGAGAATGGCAAATCAGAATTTTACTTGCTAGCATAACCAGAAGTCAGGTTATCGAAAGAATGCAAAGATTTCATTAATATTTTTATATATATAGTTTTTCCTTTAGTTCTCATAGATAGCTTTTCTTTCCACTGTTTGCAAAATCCTATAAAGAAAATGTTTCATTAAATTAGTTATTGTTTTAATATTGTTCAGATATGAAATATTTGTTTATTTTCTTCAAAAATAACAACCCACATTTTATAAAAAAACACAGTAGTGTTTGTAAACAAAAATTATGGAAAGTTTGAGCAATTAAAATTGGTCGGCTCAATTTTGAGATATCTACTTGAATTTTTTTTTTATAATATTTGGAAAGGCGTTTGGAATAATGGGGCACTGCTGCTTTTTTGACATTTTTTGTTTGCATTGAAGGGTTAAAGTCATTCAAAGTCAAATTCGTTTTTTTTTAAATGGGAACCCCTATTTTCTATCGAAAATTTGGATTGTCTTATTAAAAATAGACTACTTTTTTCGAAAAATGTTTTCTTTCATTTTTAATTATCCGGCGACGAAAAATGAAAATTTTATAAATTTGTGATTTCTTGACTGGGAAAATAAGAAGGTTGGACAAAAATTGCAAGAGGCAGGAAGAGTTTGGAATCAATCCGGGAATATTCTCAAATTATTTCGGAATTGTCCAATGCCCTTTACAGAAAAGAGCATTGTGAAGTTCTCAAGTGCATCAAAAAGGGCAATGGACAACTCCGAAAAAAATTTAAAATATTCCTTTTTTTGCCTCTTGCAATTTTCGGCAAAATTTTTTGAATTATCGCAAAGTTCTAAAATTTTGATTTTTCCTCGCCGGATAACTAAAGAAAAATGATAATTTCAGAAAAAATTTTTGAAACAAAAGTTGTATATTTTTAGTCAGACATTCCGAATTTGCAATAAAGAAATAAGGATTTCCATTTAAAAAAACGAATTTGACCTTGAATGATCTTAATTAAGCCTTGCATGTAAACAAAAAATTTAGAAAATGCCGCAGTGACCCACTATTCCAGACCCCTCTCCGAGTATTTAAAAAAAGAGGCAAGCCGATATCTCAAAAATTGAGCCCTAGAGCGAATTTTGTTCATTCCCCTACACTGAGTGACGTAGCAATTAAAATTAAGGAAATATAAAGGGTTTTAAAAAATACACGATTGTAGTTTTTTGCAATTATTTCAAAACTAAGGAGGTAAGTCAAATCTAAAAACGGCTTTGAAATGCCCAAGAAACTCTCTGAAACATTCTCCATTTATTCGACGTTCCATTTTTCATAATAACTGAGATAGAAATACGTGCAGTATCAGTTTGGGACACACCGTATACCTATATGCAAAAACACAACATTTAAAAATAAACAGTTCTACTTTTATTTAAAAGTCATCTCTATGGGAAAGAACACAATTACTTATGTAACTATATTTAAACATAAAAAACAAACCAGGCTGAGAGTAAGTGCGTAGAATAACAATATGCTCATTTTACATCCGCCATGAAGAAGGCATATCTCGAAAATCCCGGGATGGAGGCTACCACAATCCCAGGCTTTCCAGGACCAAAAATTGGTCAAAATCCCGGGATCCCGATTCCCCATTGTACCCCTTGTGGAGGTAGGAGAATTTTATGATTTTTATGAATGGTGCTTTTTAGATATGTTATTGTCGATTTTTGTGTTTTAAATTTCACCAGTATCTTGATGGCCATTTAAAAAAATGTTTCGGTTCGACCAACGAGAAGTACCAATAAGCATATAGCAGCGAGAATGTGAAGATAACAGATGTGATTCTATGGATAAGTCGGTTATAATTATTTAATGAAAAGGGGTACAAGCTTGGCCATTACGTTTATACAGGGTGTAATTAGCTTCATGTCATTAAAAAAACTGGTGGTAGGGAACGACAAGACAAACAAAAAAACCTTATATAACATGGGGTCTAAAGCTCATAGTTTTGGAGAAAAAAAATAAACAAAATTTCGCAAATTTTCAATAAAACTTTTTGAGAACTGCTGAAATATTGAGGTAGGTTTAGATCTAGATCTGATCTGAAGAAAACTATACTCTAACTCTCCCTTGTGCAATATTTTAGTTAGTTGTCGGTGTTTCGTTATGTACACACGTCCGTTCGTTGTTTTTGTTATTTTTGAATTTCGCGTCATTGTGTATTTATAGTTAAGATTTATTTTATTGACTTACCGTTCACGTTGTCAAATTCTTGATTACGTACATACACAACTTACTTGTTCGTTCTTTTTGTATTCCTTTTTGGCTTTTGTACCAAGTTTTTATTTTATTTTTCTTTATTGACAACGTTAGTTGATAGTTTAATGTTTAGTGTTGAACGAAGTGCGTATGTACTTAATTTGACGTACCGAACTGTGTATTGATACAGATGCAGAGATTTTGAATCATTTAGGTAGGTAGTAAGCTTTTAACCCAAGACACTCATTTCTGTTACAAATGTTAATAAACCTCATTTAAATTTTCTAAATTATAAACAATCCAATATTTTATTCCAAATTAAAATACACACATGTAAAGAAATGCTCTGTTTAAACCTGTATGGCCATTATTTGCTTGCAATTGTGCACGAAGAGAGAACGAATTATTTATCTCATTATACTTGCCTCAGTTCAGTTGAGGCGGTCCATCAAAGGCGGTCGATGATGCTTTGACGCTGCGTGTGCCGGCGAGCAGTTTTTTATGACAATTTAAAAGTTGTATAATTGGGAAGTACCAGTCCATCGACCCAGAAAAGCAGTGGTTCTCAATAGTTGTCTACCATAATATTAAACATGTTAACCTAGATCAGTTTTTTTCAAAGTGCCCCTAGAGGGAAAAGTCGTAAAGGTTTTTTGTTTGTCTAGTCGGTCCCCATTACCAGTTTTTTTTAATGTCATGAAACTGATTACACCCTGTATATTAACGTAGACCCCTTAAAGTGCTTAATTGTGAAATCGGTTTTCGCAAATAACTGACTTGAACATATTATCTTGGTATAGCAGGAAGTTCTCACTCAACAAAAAAATATGTTATGCTCAAGTATGCTCTTGCAGTCCTGGCCATAAAGTGCTACATTTCTATAACTTTTTAGACCATCCGTCAATTATAAACGAAACACCCTAAATGAAAATGCAAATTTTAATAATACATTTATTCTCATTGTGATTAATTAAAACTAATTAAAAATGACATTTAAATTAAAAGGCCAGAACAAAAGTTCTAAAAATTTTTAAACAACAAAATTATTGGACTGTGCTAATCACAAAAAAAAAAAAAACAAAGCATACCAAAATGATGAGTAGAACTAAATAGTGCTTGGAACTGTTAAACTATGTGAATTGTTATTCTCAAAACAACCGAAATATTATTACGTTTGATTGCATTATTAAGGGGGCGTTTAAGATCGTTATATTTTAAGATTTGCATCTCTCCGCCCTAATATCAAACTACAAATTTTCTCTAATGACCGTTACTTGTCAATGATAATACTCGGTCTCTATATTTATAAAGTCACCCATAAATTACGCCACATGGCTTAAGTTACAATATTTTTAACCGATAACACTCTAGACAGGAAAAACAAATAATGAGATTTAAATTTAAATTTAATGCTTCGATATTTTTTGTTGCCATGTTCAGCGATCGACTATCCAGACATAATTCTAGCATTATATTGTAATATTCCGCTTAAAAACTGTATTTCTTTCTTTGAAAAAGACTCCAACCCGCATCGGAATTAAAATTTCTAATTTTATTTAATCGATACTAAATTAACCTCTTTAGATTTCTCACGTGCGAAAACTACTTGCTTTTGTGTAATCTATTTGTAGGTGGATTTCTATTATTATTTCTAAATATAGAAATTATTTTGAAACATCATAATACAACGAAGGAATCAGGGAACTTTTTTATTTATATCTAAAATGAATGTTGAAGATTATCTTATTATGTTAGTATGTGTGACAAATTACAAATATTTTACAAAAGTATATCCACAGAGGTATAGCTGTATTTATTCCAGGAATTGACTTCCTCTCACAGGGTCAACTGGATATTTAGCAGGAAAAAATAATTTTATTGTTTTTTGTTTTCTAAACTATTTTATAAACGGAAAAACTTTGGTCAACGACAGGGATACAACAGAAAAAGTACAAAACAGTAGTATGTCAGTTATATTGCAATGACTGTAGTGCTACAACACACATTGGTCACACTTTCTGAAATATAAAACAGCGACTCAAGAAGCACGAAGAGTCCTTTGTGCATAATATATATAGCGCCAGCGTAGTAACACATTATATCCAAAACAGTCATTTCATAAGTTTAAATACTGTTGAACTACTCAATTCTAAGAAAGAAAAAAAATTGGTCTTAGCAAATTTCAAAATAAAGATCAACATTTTTACTGTTTTTACATATTATAACGCTTGTACCAGTCATATTTAAAGAAAAGATAAATAATATTATTTTGCAATAGTTTTATATTACCACACGTAACAGTAACATGCATCGAGTGCTATTTTGGAACACGTAGAAACGATTACATTGTTATTCTTAATTTGGTACTTGGTAAGTGCTATTTGACATTGTGAAATATTTGATATTTTCATCCCTTCAGTGCAATCCGTTAAATGGGACGAAATTTCGAGATTGACTATTAGAAAATTTATTCATAGAAGTGGATAGCGCATTTGATTCGAATATATATTTATACGAAGTTTGAGCTCAAAGTCCCTTCAAATTAGAAAAAATTAAATAAATTTTTCCTACAGCTATGATACCTGTAAGGAGTGAAGCATTTAGGTGGTCTAAATATGATTTTCACTCCACGCATTTAGGTTATCTAAAAAAGGGTGGTTTTTGAGAAATATATACATAGATATGAATTTTAACGCTTTTTCGCCTTTTTCAATTTTGAGGAAAACTATGTATTTTGGTGAAATATATCAGGAGAGCAACGTTTCACAGCATAAAACGTCCAACAAATTTTGTCTCTAAGTTTTTGTCCGAATTCCGCATAGTTTGGCCGCTAGAGAGCACGAGAGAAATATATGTATAGACTTTTGCGCCTTTTTTAGATCTTCAGCCAAAATTATGAAATATGGTGAAAAATATTATGAGAGCAAAGTTGTAGAGCATGAAATGTCCTACAAATTTTGTTTCTACGTTTATGTTCGAATTCCGCATAGTCACGGCGCCAGAGGGCGCGGAAATATACGTGTTTTTCTTTCACGTCCTCTAGCGGCGAAACTATGCAAAATCCTAGAAAAAAATAAACGCAAAAAATATAGGAAATTTCGTGCTCTACAACTTTGCTCTCCTGATATTTTTCACCAAAATATATAGTTTTTCCTCAAAATAAGAAATAAGGCGAAACAGCGCTAAAATTCATATATGTGTATATATTTCTCAAAAACCACCCTTTTTAGAACTGAGGGGGGCGAGAATCATACTCGGGCAACCCATATGTTTCACCTTTTGCCAGCTTCATAGCTGTAAGAAATTTTTCCATACAACAGCGATTTTTTAACTAATTTGAAGGGAGTAATACCTTATATATTTGTTATACAACGACATATTTTAATATTTTGTCTTTTCGACTTACCATGTATACAATTGTAATACGTTTACAAATCGAATAAAGTAATCTACACAAACTTATGTTTCAGCATCAACTGTCTACTCTTGATAAAAGCCGAAAGACATAGTTTTACCAAATACTTTTGAGCATTTAAAAATAAATTTTCCATATATTTAGAATACTGGACAACATTTCAGAGAATCTTTTTTTCCTTCTTCAATTCTTTGGGACTTCCTGCCACATGTATGTTTTCTTTCTAAGCGGTGCTATGGGAATCTACAAAATATATCACAATTAACCAGTATATTACTGGTAAAAAACCTTTACGCCTGTGATGTTTACGTCAAAGGATCAGTTAAAGGTTGTTTTTTTTATAAATAAACAACACAAATAAGTATAAAAACTTGAAATTAAATATTTCGCCGACGTTTCGGAAATCAAATCTGTTTCCTTTTTCAAGGCTTTTTTGAAAAATCTTTTTTGCTGTGTATGACAAATACACAGCTCTAAGAATGTTTGTTATATTCAATATCCATAGATACTTACTATTTACATAGAACTGTTGACATAGTTAACAGTTTTTTAGTTTCTATACAATGTTAAGTTTGTGAAGTTCTTCTTTTAACATTGGCAGCCAAGTTGTAGAGACATCTACGGAACAATTCGACACGCAATTATCCCCATTCAATAATATTATCGCGGATTCTTTAATTTTTCTTTTTTTGCTATCAGCCTCTTTTGTTAAAATTTTTGCCGAGTCCCAGTTTATTCTATGTCCGTTCTCCCACGCGTGTTCGCAGATCTTGGACCTCTGAATTTAATTTTTTCTGATATAATTTTGATGTTCGCCCAATCTTACACTAAAAGGTCTGGATGACTCACCCACGTATTGTTTGTTGCACTCACACGGAATACTATAAATGCAGTTTTTTGAATTTTGCTCGTGGTTTGTTGGTTTCGGCTTTGTCAGAATAGATCTTAAAGTGTTGCTTGTTTGAAATACTGTCCTAATATCAAATCTATCACCGATGCGGCGCAACTTTTCGGATAATTCGCATACATAAGGAATTAACGCTGTGTAACGTTTTTCAGGTTTTTGTCGTACCTGATTGGTATTTTCAATATTTATGAAGGTTTTATCGACAAAACCCCCAGGGTATTGGTTATTAATAAGAACTTCCTTTATAAACCGCTTCTCATTGTTTAGTATTTCATCATTAGAAGAAATGATTTTGGCCCTATCGTACAAACATTTTACAACACCCCTCTTAACGTGCATCGACTGATTTGAGTTGAAATTTAAATATCTGTTGGTATGTGTTGGTTTTCTATAAACACTTATCAAAATTATATCAGAAAAAATGAAATTCAGAGGTCCAAGATCTGCGAACACGCGTGGGAGAACGGACATAGAATAAACTGGGACTCGGCAAAAATTTTAACAAAAGAGGCTGATAGCAAAAAAAGAAAAATTAAAGAATCCGCGATAATATTATTGAATGAGGATAATTGCGTGTCGAATTGTTCCGTAGATGTCTCTACAACTTGGCTGCCAATGTTAAAAGAAGAACTTCACAAACTTAACATTGTATAGAAACTAAAAAACTGTTAACTATATCAACAGTTCTATGTAAATAGTAAGTATCTATGGATATTGAATATAACAAACATTCTTAGAGCTGTGTATTTGTCATACACAGCAAAAAAGATTTTTCAAAAAAGCCTTGAAAAAGGAAACAGATTTGATTTCCGAAACGTCGGCGAAATATTTAATTTCAAGTTTTTATACTTATTTGTGTTGTTTATTTATAAAAAAACCAACCTTTAACTGATCCTTTGACGTAAACGTCACAGGCGTAGAGGTTTTTTACCAGTAATATACTGGTTAATTGTGATATATTTTGTAGATTCCCATAGCACCGCTTAGAAAGAAAACATACATGTGGCAGGAAGTCCCAAAGAATTGAAGAAAGAAAAAAAATTAAGATAATGCCACAAATAACATTTAGGCAATATTTCAGAGAATCCACCAAAAAATCAACTTATCATTATTATTGTTATTATTATTAATAATATGAAATTTGTATGAACACAGAATTGCATGCTAACATACGCCTAGGATTTGATTGTCGATAATATTATTTTCACTAAATTTCTGATTGAAGCTATTAACTGCTCTAACTTATTTTGTTGCAACATTTATTCAAAAATTCGTTAACATCTGAGACATTAATTTCAAGTTTTTTTAAATCTTTTTTGTAATTTTTAATAGGTACATAGTAAACTTTTTGGTGTGGAATGAGATTTAAGTTTTCCCCGACTAGCATAAGTTTTGCTGTAAGTGTTGCATTTGTAATGTTATCAATCCTTTCCTTTTAGGACTTTTAGTTTTATTAATTTTGACACCTGTTACTTCAACTTTTATTTTCATTTTCTTTTTGTTACCATCGGCTGTTTTCGCTCTTTCTCTTTTCACACTCACTTTATACTTCCCGCTTCATCTGAGGGGATTTCCTGGAATTTCCATATCTCAGATAATGTAAATTACAAAAAATTAGGGTATTTCCATATCGTCAATCAGTCTACTTGTCTGTTGTTTATCTGTCTATTGGCGCTATACCTAAAAGGCCATTTTCAGAGAAAATTAATATTTGTCAGGTATAGTTAACGTTATGGACAAGAAATGCTTCCGAAATAATTTTAGTGAAAAATATACTAGATGGACATTTTAAAGAAAATAATTAATGGAAAGTGTGAAAGAGGACAACAATATTTGTCATGTAGTTGACACAATTGCCAAGGAGGAAACTCAGGAAGTATCTTCTTAAATGAAGGTAATTGCAAGTTATATAGTTATAAATGTTATAATATAGTTTGCTGATAAATACTAGAAACTCTCTGCCCGAGTTAAATGCAATTGTGAGAAGATGTCTCAGAGATTTAGTGCCGATATATCATTTTCAGTACACTGGTGTAAATTTAGAGAATGCTTTGAGGTGTCCTAAAAATTTATAAATATAATCTGGCCCCATTTTGTGAACACGTTAAGAAAACTTGTCGTAAAATATGTTTTGTGGTTTTACAAATTACCTTATATTTCCAGAAACTCATTTTTGTGTTTCCTAATCGCTTATTTTATGCTTTGTGATCAGGCATAATATTTCAAAATGGTAGTAGTGGCCTTTAAGAAAACCCGACCTAACAACTATTGTGGGGATCAACAAAACGAGAAGTTTATTTTACTAATGTATCAAGAGATTATATCGTTGAGAAAATTTGCAGAGAACTACTTACAACTCAGAAGTAATTAGTCCTTGCCGTTAAAATATGTTTGGCCGTTATGAGTAGACACTCGAATTACTTATTTTTTCTGTATCCATAGTATTTCTGTCGTCAATTTGAAAATTTAGGTAAAAGCGTTGCTACCAGGATAAGTCATCACAAAGCCAGTTTGTGATAGAATAACACCCGAGACCGCGTACATGAATATTGCAAACGATACCCGTATACGAATATAGTTAACCAGATATGTTATGCGCCTACCTCAAACGATAGTAGTCAATTGTTTACCTGACTCAGCATTACGAGTCCCTTGTTATAACTTATACGCTCATTCTAGGTTTATTCTTAATATTGCCGGTAGCATAGCCATAGGTTAAATAAGATTCATTAATTTTTATTGAATCATTTATGGAGCTATTTGTTAAACTAACATTAAGTATTTATTATAAATAAATAATTTAGATCACGCCTATCAATTAAGTAGTAAAACAATATTTACAATAATTCAATTCGAAAAATTGTCGGTCGATGTTCATGATGTCGCTCGTTATAACAACTGTTCCTTTGTCGGTTTTATTTTATGATTTTTAAATTGACTTTGGATAAAGTATACCAACCGAAATTTGTGAATTCAGAGGACTTTCATACAAATTATATCTTAAATTGTTCTCTTTCTTTCATAGTGATCTAGGCTTAGGGGTTAGTTATAAAAAATTGTGTTGATATATTTTTAAGAAAGGACAAAAAATCCTAAAAAAATCATGAGTAATATTTTCTGATGAAGTGAAACTCGGAAAAGTCGGTTTTTATGAATAGCTTTATATATGATACGAATCAATCAAGCCGAATTAATTAATTTATCTCTAATTAGCTAGGATTAAACATTGAAACGAATAAAATAATTTACTATCAATTAAATACTTTATTGTAAACATTCATTTTACATAATTAATTGTCAGTCAATTTTGTTAAGTACTATAAAGTTGTTGAACTATAAAATTCCACTAGTTCGGAATATATCATTTTAGTAAGGAGCAGTTTATAATATGTCTGTGTTGCAATATTTAAAATTTTAACTCTAAAACGATGGCTCCTAATAAAATTTATTACGAGGACTCTATCTTTTTATTTAATACTATTTTATTTCGTACGTTCTAATGTCACCTTCTTGCCGTGATTATTATTATTAAAATTCTGTAGTTAATATCGGAACGGTGGTCTTCAGATAAGTTATTATACTCTTCGCAAATACAAAACGAAGAGTATATTGCACTGGATCGGTAATATTGATCGTAGAGAAAAAAAATTCATTTGTTGGTGATCGAATTATGAACAACTTTAAAAATGCCCGTACGTCTGCCTGCCTGCCTGCCTGCCTGCCTGCCTGCCTGCCTTCTTGCCTTCCTGCCTTCCTGCCTGCCTGCCTGTCTGTCTGTCTGTCTGTCCGTCCGTCCGTCTGCCTGTCTGTCCGCCCGTCCGTCCGTCACGTTTCTTATAAGCACGATAACTTAAGAGCGAACTGCCCGATTGTATTGAAATTTGGACAGTGAGTTAGTGTTAGTTAGCGAAAGAACCCTATTGTTTTTTAACAAAATCGATCAATAAATAAAAAAGTTATTAATTTTTAAAATGAAAAAAATTTTTTTGTTTTGTAATTAAACAAAAAAATGTTTGAAACTAATATAATTTACAAAAAAAGTACTGCGAAGAATATCCTATAGAATATGCAACAATTATATTATTATTATATTATAATGCATTGCCTAAAGACTTCCTCGAGGAATGGACTAGCATGAAATTAAAATTTTTCATGATCAGCATCTTTCCCTAAGCTAGGTCTACATGTATTAATGTATTAATAAAAAAATTGTGGAATTTGTATCATCCGTATCGTTTTCACTGAATTTAGCAAATTTAATGAATAAAATAGATTTATTTATTTTTATACAACCAATAATTATTATAATCTTCGCAAATACAAAACGAAGAATATATTGCATTTTATCGGCACATTTCTAAAACCGGTAATATTGTTCATATCACTGTGTTGATGATCGAATGAAAAACTTTCAAAATGTCCATCCGTCCGTCCGTCTATCTATCCGTCTGTCTGTCCGTCCGTCACGTATCTTGTAAGCATGATAACTTAAGAACGGAAAGTCCGATAGTATTGAAATCTGGGCAGTAAGTTAGTGTTAGCTCGAGGAAGAACCCCATTGTTTTTGAACAAAATCGGTCAATAAATAAAAAAGTTATTGATTTTTGAAGTAAAAAAAATGTTTCTTAATTTTTTGTGATTAAACTAAAAATGTCTAAAACTAATATTATTTACAAAAAAACTGCGAAGAGTATCCTATGAATGTGCAACAATTATATAAAAGGGGCAGTACATCAGCGAACAGAATAATGGTTAGCTTGTTTCATTGTGACTTTTTCCTATCTATAAGGAATACTCAGTTTAAAAGAGTATTAAGTAATATTTATTCAAACTCAACATCTATTAGGTAGGGAGTTTAATCTAATGTTTTAAAATAAAATATAGTAACAACCAATTTCATTAAAAGGTTTTCATCAATACAGTTAAAAGCATTATGGTTCACAAATTGTTAATATTAACTTGGTACACAGCAACAGCTGTCAATGTATAAAGAAGTGCTGCAAGGATTAATTTTTGGACCTCTATCTTTTACAATACAAAACGATCTGGAGTTTTAAAAAATATGTTTTACATCGACCAAAACATTAGAAAATTTACAAATTTTTTAAAATGATATTGCTGTATATTTGATACAAAATAATTGTTAAAAATCTCGACTGTCTACGGTATGTTCATATTACTTGCTATGATCATGTCGTGCATCTCACTGTCAGATTCAGTGAAAATTTTAGGAATATCCTTCAACGGTTTCATCATTTATCAATTGGTCTATATTGATATGGGAACACTCTACAGATCGCAGTCCTTGATCCGCTTGATTTTTTTAAATCGCTTCTTCTACTGTCAGAATAGAAAACTATTGAAATTGATAATGTTTCGGCAATATAATTTTTTTAAATTTATTTGTTTAATTAATTTTAATCACCATCCTGGCTATTTAACTACTGAACCATGATATATACATACCCTGACAATAGACAGCAACATTGCCATATGCCGCAGCTAAGACTCGAATTCAGGAGAAATAACATAGCACTGTGTTGTGCTACTCAACTGTGGTCTAATCCACTGTTACCCTTAACATTGTTGCGGATTGAGATTTCTATCGATTTATTGTAGCCGTAATATTGTCCTAACTTTATATTATCCAGTTTTTCATGCGTGTCCAAAATTTGAGAACAAGTTTTTTTACTAAAGTAAAATCTCGTGGTTTATCAAAGAATAGTTACAAACGTTTACAAATTCCTACGTCAGCTAGTACCTATATTTCCGTTATGCTTTTTTTTTTCAAAAACAGATCGATGTTTCTGGCTAACCACTAAATTATCAATACGATACAAGACACAAAGATGTAATGCGACTTGTGACCAACACTGTTGGACCTACTGTCGCTCGTCTACTGTTCACATTTTCATAGAAAAATTGATGCTGAATATCTAAAACTATTGTGTCTTACATGAGTCTTTATCCACTAATATATACTTAGTATTAAGTTCTCTATTTTCTTTCCTGTTAGACTATGTAACTTTTCCAAATCCGTCAGTCTAGCTTTGCCTGCCTCTCTCTGTCTATCTGCTTTTATGTTCGCGCTATATTTACAAACCTATCTCATGAAGAAAAGTGATATATAGTAGGTAGTTGGCGCCATAAGAAAATGGAATATACTGTTAGTAAAGGATATATAGAATAAACGCGAATAGAACAAAGTAATAAATAAAAGATGCCAAATAATAACAACAGATTTGCGTAAATATCTTTACAGATTACATTTTCATTGTTCCTTTGGCACACTTGTATGTTAGTATGTTTTTACTCAATTTCTTCCATTTTATACTACATTGTGTGATGTACTTGTAAAATTATAAATAAAAATTATCTATATATCAATCCATAGGGGAATTTTGCACCAGATTTTGTTTGAGTATAAAAGAATTATTGTTGCCTTGCAGTAAGCATATTATACATGTGTACACGTTCGATTAAATTTATTCATATAGTGTAAATAAACCAGAGTTATTCTAAATGTAATTTTCTCTACGTTATAACAAGATAAAATTGGCGTGTTTTATATTGGCAACAGTATATATTTCCTCACGTGCTCATTACTTGCAATTACCGGTGGACACATCCGTTCCGGAAATGCATATATATCATACCCTATACGCAAGCGCACCCGACTTACCCCAATAGACACCCCGCTAATTGCTAATGTACATATTGCATTTACAACTATATTACGACAAATTGCTAACTTCAACACAATTTGATGAACTAATCCTAATGAGATACGTGGTTTACATATTTACCATTTATAGTCTGATATGTTTGCATATTTTCCTTCTTTTGATGGCTATTTAACTACAAAAAATAGAGTATATTAAGTACAATAACCGATTCGATTTAATTAACGCATAACAGAACCTGTTGCAAATTGATACATAGGCTGTTTATTTGAACGGGACATAGGCAGTTTGAACTATCCTACAAGAAATTCAAGCTACTACCAAAAATTTTTTGGCTGTTGTATGAACTACCCTTTAATGTGTCATCAACATTTTATCATTTTTGCTATTAATTCTTATTGTTTTTTAAGTATACATAAGGCTACTGAATTTTTAGTCTTGGATTCTGATGTTACATAAATCTCCTATTATGGACCTAAATTTTAATACTGAACAATCATGACTTTTTTGAATATCCTGGTATTAAAATAAATATAAAAACACTAGTAATTAAAAACAGTTACCTCAAAAACCTATTTAGTAAAATTGTTACAACAGTTATAACAAAGTGTATTATAGGCTATATACAAATTTTGTCAGATAAAGTACTAAGTGATGGAAGAAGTCAAGCAACTTTTAAAGACAGTGAAAACATCTTTTTTGAAGATCGTTTTGTTGTAAAGTAAGAATTAAGATTCTTACACAGTCAATTATAATTTGCACGGTGTCCTGAAATGGTTGTTTTAAGACTCTCTCCTAACATGTCAGAGATTGTCGACTATTCAAAATATAAAAAAGGAAACCTCCGAATTTAGCACTTCAGTCAAAATCACTTCAGCATTCCTTTAACGTTCAAGTAACAAATGCCCATATAAATAAACAGATTCAAAGAAAGACTGATATAGAGAACCTAAACTCGTCATATTACAATCTAAAATAAAATAAAAAATTAGTCAACGTGATAAAATCCTTGTAACTACACAGATAATTTGTATTAATAATTAGATTATTTCCGTGTTAAAAACTATTTTATAATAATACTGGGTGTAATAGGATCATGGTACACACCCCCTTTTTCCTTTAGTTTTGAAAATAAATTATTAAAATTAGGAACATCCTACATACTTTATTAACGTTACTTTATAACAAATAAGTAGGTTTTTCTAACTTTAGATTTTCAAATGGAACGCTCTATATATTACTGCATTTTGGAAATTTACGTAAGTTTCTGAGTTCAATGATAAGTGACATTACAAACGTGAATATGTACTTCAATTTAATTTTTAATGTATGATTTAAGTATGCCATTACCGTTCCGATTTATTATAATTGACCTTCGTAATGCTAGAAAAATCGAAATTCCGTGGAAAATACTAAATTATGTGAATTATGAGCAAAACAATTTTATCAAAATGGCTTTTGGGAAAAGACACAATTTTTCCAAATGGAGCCATATTATTATCATCTACTAGTAATATTAATAAGAAGTTTGTTCACATATCTTATAAAAATCCGCGATAATACAATCATAATTACAGGAAAAAAGGTCGTCCTGACGAATGGTCCAGCCAGATGGCCTCCAAGGCCACCATATTTGAGTTCACTAGATTTTTTGTTTGAGGTCATTAAACGCAACTGCCGTTACATGGAATTAGGGGTACGAGTAAGACGCGCAATTAATAGCATAATCGCCCAACAGTTGACGAATGTTCTTTGAGCTACATCTATGCGAGTTCATAAGTATATTAACGCTAATGGACTGCATTTTAAACAGATATTGTAATGTCTTGTGTTCCTTTTTTGCATTGCAAGGCCGCCTTATACATACCTAAGTAATTATAAATACATTGTATTCTCTTATTATACTTTTCCCAAATACAAAACGAAGAGTATATTGCATTCGATCGGCACGTTTCTAAAACATGCAGTATTGCTCGTAAAGAAAAAAATATTCTCATATCACTGTGTTGGTGATTGAATTCTGAACAACTTTCAAAATATCCGCCCGTCCGTCCGTACGTCTGTCTGTCTGTCTGTCTGTCTGTCTGTCTGTCTGTCTGTCTGTATGTCCGTCCGTTTGTCTGTCTGTCTATCCGTCCGTCACGTTTCTTAAGCACGATAACTTAAGAGCGAAAAGTCTGATTATATCGAAATTTGGGAAGTAAATTAGTAATAGCTAGAGAAAGAAATAAAATTGCGAAGAGTATCCATAGAATATTTATATAAAAAGTGCAGTAAATAGGCGAAGAGTTTAATACTTGTTTTTTCTTAGCTGTAGTTTTGATTGCATTTATCGCATATCTTAATAAGGTAAATCAATAAATTCCTTATTAATAGTACTAATAAATGGCATCGCAGTACCAATATGGTTCAATTTGAAAAAAAATTGAGTCCCAAAAACCATTTTGATGAACTTTATTGGCTCATAAACGACATAATTTTTATTTATTACACGGGTCAGTTAGAATATATCAAATCAGTCATGGCATACTTAAAAATACAAAATTAAAAATGAAATTAAAATAAATATTGACGTTGACACGTCACTCATGTGGTATCACTGTATTCAGAGAATTATACAGAATTCAAAAATGTAATAATACATAATTGTTCTATTTTAAAATCAATAGTTAGTCTCACTTTCGGTGAAATCGGAAAAACAAATCATTTATATATCAAAAATTTCCGTTTATTAAGTAAATAGGTTCATCCTAATTTCGATCATTGACCTTCAAACCTAAAGAAGAAATTGGGGATGTACCATGATCGTGTTACACGCGGTCTAGTATTACTATTTGCTGTTACCTGTGTATAAGATTCGAAACAGTATAGTTTACAACTTCACATATAATAATTATTATGACACTCTATAATTCTATATAATTTCGTTATTCTTACATATATTTATGTGGTATATACACAGACGTGTACACCTATGAGCCGATATGTATGTATGTATATGTTTGCATATTAATGTATATTCAATATTTTCAATTTACTTAAAATATTATTATTAACAATAACAAAAAAACGTCTTTATTGGCGAAGTTTAGCTACTCTTACTTTCATGTGTATATAATGTATATGTTGTATACTAAAGTATTGTTAAATTTTAATAATTTTATGTTTAGAGCCCTTAGTGCATGGCCACGTCGGTGCACCGCACAGAGCACATCGCACCGCACCTCACAAAGCGCACAGTAAAATTAAAGAAAACCATGCTTTTAAATGAGCCTTCAGTACCGGCGATACCGTGTTTTTAATAAAATTTTGGAAGGAAACAGCCGAACAATATACGAACCTTTTGTACAATTACTTTTGTATGCAGACCAGGCTAGCCACTGTCGATGTACGATGGGTGATGTGCGCTGTGCGATTCGCCGACGTGGCCATGCCCTTAGGACGTCTGACCATAAAAATCGAAACGAATTATAAGAACATAATTTTTAACCGACTTTAAAAATGTTTTAAAGAGAAGTCGACCAGTATGTTTGTTTGTTTCATATTCTTGCATTGATATCCATGATATGGCTAAAGCGATTTATATGAAATTGTTTCGCAAACTGTATAGTATGACTCGCATATTAATTTTATCAAGCTCTGTTTCGTCTAAGGTAAGCCAAAATAAAGGAGAAATAATTTTTATTAAAAAATATGCGAAAACATGGTGGAGGCGAAAGTTAACGTTAAATGATATGCATTTTCGGAGTAACTGGTACTGAATCTGAAGTCGAAAGGCAAAATGTCCATTCCCAAAGGGCTGCCGTGAAGTGCGACATTAAAGAGAGTGACAAAATTTGAACCGCCTTTAAAGAAGCGATAACAAAAAATTATGAAATAAAATTTCATCGTCGTTCGATTTATTAAACCTTATTACCTAATGTCGATTTTGAGATCGAAGTAAAAATAAACAAATAACAAAATCGAATAAATTTTTAATTGATTCAAAATCGATATTAAGTTATAAGTTTCAATAAACGAACGGTGCGTGACGGTGTAATTTTATTTAATAATTTTAACAATTTATTTAACCATAATTCCCAGCCTATATCAAAACTAAATAAATTGCGTATGTAGTTACTCCACAGCACATATTCTGAGAAAGAAGGCAAAATTAATGATATAATTAGTGCTGCAAACCTGAATAAATAACGATGTTTAATGCATGACGGTCACAAGTCCGCATCCTAAGTTGTAGGCAACCAAATATACATTTCAATATCCACACGGTCTGTCTACACATATAAGAGTTACTACACGACATCCCTTATTCTTTACCTGTTCTCACTAAACCGTCGAACCTTAACACTAACAAACTGGCAAATATGTCAAAACGGTGCACGTGACATTTCATTTATGTGTATTGTATTGCAAACTCCACGTGTTGGTCACGTGAGTAGAAGCGTAACATTTAATGAGCAATCGTGTGGGACACCGCAATTAACCATAATGTGTAAACTAGTGACCAAATTATATACATAGAGTGGGGGTGTCATTGATGTTCAGTGTCGATTGATATCGCCATGTATGTTTAGCAAAATACATTAGCGCATATATGTATATATGGTCCAAATCAATTCATGAAAGGTTCATCAAATGGAAATTATATGCAAGGGTCATTAAGTTTGTTGAGATGTAAATCTGTCTACTTAACAATCAAATCCAAAGTTTGTGGGATAATTGCATTCCATTGCTTGAATTTACGAACTTTTTCAAAATAGATTTGTTTGTTAAATGAAAATTACATGCCGAATAGGAGGAATTAAGTTTGCTAGTTGGGTTTGTATTAATGTAAAATAATACGGGGTTTTTCTGTGAAAGATAAAGCTTTGTAAAATAATGTAGCAGTAGTAATATTAATATTGGTTTGCAGAATACTCAACGAGATATTTTTTACAAGTGAAAGAATAGAGTTCTATACATTATATTTTTTATCACTTTTCGACGTTTTGTAAAAAAACACATATGACAAATCATATATTATTTTATTAAAATTTCTATGACAATTTCACCTCTGTCAGTTTTTACCTATTAAAACTCAAAAAGATAACTTGTTGATAACTAAAAAGGGAGGAACAAAATGCAACTCACCAAAGAAAGCGTATATGCTTTTATTCGCTGTCTATGTTCTCATAGTTTCCATAGAATTTCTTGTATTGAAAAGGCAAAAAATTATATTGAAGTCACTTGCAATTTAGAATATATAAATATATTTTTATTTAGTATACCTCGATTTTTCAATATATGCAAAGAAAATATACTAAACGTAATACAAAATCTGACTCCAAGGTAGGCCTTCTGTTTGGAATCAGTTTAGTGAACTTTGCAGGGGCGGAATTTTGATTTGAATTCAAGGCAGCTAATTAAAGATGTAGCAAGCAATCAATCAGTAATTTGATTTGAACCACAATATCAAGAGAAAAATCGGGATGATTACAAGAAATGTGTTATGGAGTTCAATAGATAAAATGATTCAAAGCATATGCTTTGACCACTTCTCAGATACATTATTTGAAAAAGCTCGTGATTCCGAATAATTCAAATGAAAAAAACCACGGGAAGTTAATGGGAAGTGTTTTGGAAAATGTACAGAAGTTTCAAATGAGGTAAATTAAAGGGCGATTATATGGAATGGGAATACTCCAATAGGCTTTTTAATGAAGTTGTTTAACTAACAGCTCATTAGCTTCTCTGGAGGTAATATACTATTTTAAAGAAGAATAATCTAATGATGGCAATGATGGTAACAAGCTGTATTGAGTACTATACTGTGTTCTCTAAAACGTATCAAGATGTCTCAAAAAATACTGTGTCAGCTAATGGATGATTAAAGTGTAAACATGTAAATATTAACTACACAATTTAGTTGCTATTATTGTTATGAACTTTATTAAAGTTACTTCTATTACTGTTAATTTTGTTAAAATATTTCGAATAAACTTCTACGTTTAGTTTTCATCTAAAAATAATTTAATTTTCTAACTCCTGGAAATTTCACAATAAAGGGAACTAAACCTGTAGTAATAATTTTAGCAGCCCAGAACGGGTAATAACAACACAGACATACAAAAAAGAAGTTGAGTGCGAAAAGGCAGACCTATGTATTCCCATGTATTTTGACTCAAGCTCAAAAACATCGTCAGAACGCAACACACAAAATCTCAAACAAGTAAATAAAAAGCTTAAATGTGCAGACCACCATTTTCATATGTATTTTGGGGCGTTGAAACCGAATGTGGATGGCATGATGCTCTATGGTCATTTTTAATGGAGATACATACCGCCAAAGTCAAAGGTACGAGGATTTAGCCACAAATTTTGTAAAAAAATTAAGAGGTTCTCAAAAATAACAGTGAAATCGAGTTGCGCAAACAAGTCATCCCTACGATATTCGTTTCCGAGATAGGGTCGCTCAAAGTCACCGGAAGGAGAAAATATCTGTTTTCCCTCCTCTCTCGAGACGCTATTTCAGAAACCAAAAAAGCTATAGACTTCTAGTTTGCGCCATTCGATTTCTCTCACCATCTTACCTATCCCTGAATTTTTTCAGATTTTTAGCAACACTTTAATTTTTCTCCAAAATTTTGAAGGTTGATCATCTAAAAATGTGAGTTTTCAACATCTCGTCACATTGTACACTCAATTTTTTCCAGATACACATGACCGCTTGTACTTAATCGATTCAAAATTTAATTTTCTCTCCGATGGTGGGCGATGATCGCTCCTCGAAAGAAACGACCCAAACTCGTGGGCCGCTGGTCCTCAACAATTCAGAACTACGTAACGAGATATAATAAATCGAATGGCGTAAACAGGAAGTCTAGAGCTTTTTTGATTTCCGAGATGGTGCCTCAAGAATTGTGGGAAAAAGAGATTTTCCCTTTCCGGTGACTTTGAGCAGCCCTATCTTGGTAACCAAATACCATAGAGATATCTGATTTATGCCATTCGATTTATGTGTTCTTTTTGCGTACCTTTGATTATTTTCATAATTTTATGATCTCTTGTTCGAATGCAGTTGCTCCCGAGGCGGTCCCATGTCGCTTCAAGCTTTTTATTTACTTTTTTTCGGGAATTCTGACGGTGTTTTTTAAGATTAGGAAAAATGCAAGAACCAATCGGGCCAAACGGATATCGGATTCGTGTTCAGCAGATCAAAACGTATGATAATACATTGGTCTGCCTTCTGGCACTCGGCTTTTTTTTGTGTGCCTGTGTAATTTTTCTGCTATCTCTGGCTAATAATTATTTACATCACTAGATGCAAAAGCCTATTTTTAGGTGGGGAAGTGGGAAGTGATTTTTGAAAACCATTAATAAGGAATGATCATTCTTAGGTAACCTGACATTTACTATGTCCCATAGCCATATTATATAAGTGAGCATACATTGAAATATTGCAGTGGAAAATCGTCACGTTTGTCTTCGATATGACATTTCTGCATTGACAATTATAGTAAAAGCGAATCCTGAATGACTATTTTGATAAAAAATTCTAACTTCGGATATAGAAAGAAGTAGTAAGTGGAATACTCATGTTCTGCAGTGTCTTTCAACATTTTACACAACCAATTATTTTATAATTAGATTATTGGTAGTGTAAATTAAAGTATATATTTTAAACGATGATATATGAATACCGGAATATTTTTTTAATATTTCGCAAAAGGCGGAAATGATTGAATAAAGATTTCAAAGTTGTTCTGTATTTGCTTATAATTATATAAATATTTATACAATTCCACAAACAATGATATAACCTATATTTTCCTTATGCTAGAAAGTGTAAACTAAAAATGTATTTATTCTTAAAATATCTGTATATTCTTCCTATTGAATAAAAAATTAAATTCTAATTAAAATATAAATGTTTAATCTTTGTACTTCTTTGACAACCAACACCTAGTTTTACTAGACAAAAAATAATAATCTTATTGTAGAGTGAAAATGTCCTATTTCAGTTATACTTCCTTATGAATAAAATTTTTTCGCAATGTGCGCATTCACAAAATTGTGATTTTCGTATTTCTTTCTGGGATATAGCTACGTTACGAAAGAAATTATTTTACTTAGTCCCAGCTCCTCCGCCATTATCAACAAGACAAATCGAACTAATATACGATTCAAATGTATTAAACCCTCAATTTAACCGCGAATATCTCAGAAACGAAGAAGCAGAAAATGTTTTAAAAATTACGTGTCTACTATGAGTCTATTCTAAATCAGTCACTGAAATTTGCATAATGTACATTGAACTCGTCTGCAGTTCTGCTAAGTTATATTGAAAAATATCTTACTTTTTAAGGAAATTTTGACCATACTAGTTTTAAATCCATTATATCTTGGAAAATATGCACAATATGTAAATAATATTTTAGACAGAGATAAAGCACGGTATTTTTGTACGACGAAATTTATTCATAATTTTTCATTCTAAAATTTTGCAGTTATTCTCAAAAACATGACGTCATGTTTATTCGGTTATTTATCAATGTATTTAAATTTTTTTTGTTAAGATAGTTAATTATGTAAAATGCAAGCATTCTCAGAAAAAAGAATTGGTATATATCAAATGTTAATTTAGTTATCAAGCGTAAAGGATAATATCCAAGTTTCCACTAATATTATCTATTACTTTTCATAACTAAATTAATGCTTGATATATACCAATTATTTTTTCAGAAAATGCTTACATATTACATAATTAACTATTTTAATAAAAAAAAATTTAAATACATTGATAAATACCCGAATAAATATGACGTCACGTTTTTGAGAATAACTGCAAAATTTTAGAATAAAAAATTATGAAAAAATTTCCTAGTTCAAAAAATGCCGTGCTTTATCGGTGTCTAAAACATTATTTACATAGTATGCATATTTTCCAAGATATAATGGATTTAAAATGGTCAAAATTTCCTTAAGAAATAGGACATTTTTCAGTATAAGTTAGCAGAACTTGAAAAGTGTCCAATGCACATTATTTTAGGCCTCTGTTCTCATTTTTAACTGAGTCTTCATGATCGTAGGGGGTTATGTAGATACTAGTTTAATCTGCATGGCCGTAGGGGATTGTGTGGATGCTAGTGTTAGAATGAGAATTGTCAAATAAGAAATTAGACAAATTCAGTTTAGGATTTTAATTTGCTAGCATAACCAGAATTCAGGTTATCGAAAGAATGCAAAGATTTCATTAACATTTTAACACAAAGTTTTTCTTTTAGTTATAGATAGTTTTTTTTGCTGTTCGCAAAATCCTATAAAGAATGATTCTATACATTATTCAAATTTCAGCGAGTGATTTAGAATAGATTCACACGTAATTTTTTTTCTGCTCCTCCATTTCTGAGATATTCGCCGTTAAAGTGAGGGGTCAATACATTTGAATCGTATATTAAATTGTTATACAATATATTTTGTTATTTCATTCAGCGCGTTATATCCAATATCATAAGTATGATGAGTAAAAATAAAAATCATCATAGCACATTAAATTTTTACTTCAGTTGGAACTTCTATTAACGGGATCCTTGAATATAATAATCACTCATCTAATGGAAATATCTCTGTATTTACTTGCATCGATTTCTCCATCTATCTTTACCTCATTAAAATGTGATACTTCAATATTAAAATTTATATACTATTAAAATTACTGTTTCAATAATACAAAATAATTGTGTCCTTTTGAATGGATTGAGTCCTCGATATCAAAACAAGAACAAGTAATCTTGAGTCTTAAAAACAAAGAAGTATGGTCTAAGCTACAAGAAAATAAATTTTTGCATGATCTGTCGCAAACAACACTTTTTATTCCTCATTATAGGAACTGGAATAAGGTTTGATAAATATTACTTTTTATGCATCATCAGAAATTATAAAAGAATTATTGATTATTACATTACTACAATTAGTTATAAAAATTATCTGGAAAATAAACTATGTAAATGTAATAATAACATGAAGGGATTTGTCTCGAAGTAGCATCTAGCCACTTATTTTCAATGCTTCATCTTTCAGAATAAGCAGTATTGACCAGCAAGTATCTGATTGAAATATTGCGTCGTAACTGGATTATCAGACCGATATATGTTTTACAATCGTTATATTTTGTTTAAGATATAGCTATGTATGTAATTAGTAAAGAAATAAAAGGTCATTGTCTTTTCCTAGAACGAGGTGTAGTCAAGTTTTGCAATCACATCAGTAAAATGTAAACCTATTACAAAATGGTAACGACTTGATTGTCATTTTGAAAAAGCTTTATTTTTATAATATTTGTTTTTATAACTGTGACCATTATATTCACATAAAAAATAGATATTATATAAATTAAACGTCAAACTTTCATTTTGACTGTATTTTACAGGAGGATTAGAGAAATTCTTAATTGAAGCAAATAGTAAACATCGCATAATGATCATCTGCAGCTGACGATCATCACTTGACGTGTTTGAAACATTATAAAGCTATTATTAAATGACATGTTTACTTTTTATTAGATTATGCATTTTCTGTTACTTAAATTAACTATAATTAATATATAAATATGAAAAAGATAATTACAATATCAGTGATATATCTCAATATTTCCGGCTTCATCATACCTTCTATTGCAGAAAACTTAAAGTAGAATTCAACTGTACATGAGTAGAATACAAAGAGAAATTATATAAATATATAGACATTTTTTTATTCACTTATTTAACGTCGGTCTATTTCCGTTACTAAGGCCAATCACCGAAGCCAGGAGATGAGCTACCCCAACCTGTACATTTTTGTCTAACCTCTAGTCTATACTGGGGTAAGGAGTTATTAGACAAGGGACCGACTGCCTTACAACCACCCCCTCGATGGATGTTATATCCACTATGCAACCCATGCATAAAATTGCACATCTTCTACGAATGCCATGATATACAAGCAGTTAGAAGATGAAGGAAGAACGCTGTATTTCCCTGGAGAGGGTCACCTATTGAATTACTAACCGCAGTCAAGATATAATTTTATTACTGTTCGAGGAATATTGGGCATAGTTCACGGAGTTGACGTTCCATAGTTTATGCAAATTGCTCTTAACCTAGTTCAGTTATTGTATAGAAGACATGGGCTCTGCGTCAACCAGGGAAGTTTTGCACGTATCTATGAATGTATCTTCTGTCCTAGGTGAGGAATAAGTCCAAAGACTACTCTCTGGACGTATACTGCTATGGTAAAATTCCCCAAAATATACGCGGCACTGATATGGTAGCACATCCAGGAGCTCTCCTCAATTAGAGTTGACTTATGTCAAGTTCAACGACTATCTTGTTTAAAAATAACAGAAGCAATCAGAATCCACTACAATTAGACTCACACCCTTGTACTTCGAAGTGACTGAAAGTCAAGATAGCAACAAAGGGACTGTTCAAAAATGGAATGTGGAATACGACGGGCCAAGGGCTGGAGCATGATAACTCAGTTAGAGGATGACCGGTGTCTCCTTGTTCATAGATTCACCATTCCATATATAATCATGTCCTCTTGAAAAGATGAATAGGGACACATTAAAAGGCATTTTTTAAGCAACAGTAGTTTGGAGTGGTGTACAGTCATATCAAAAACTGGACGGAACCGCTGCTGGTACACACTGATTTCAGCCAAGGACTAACGTATCCTGGTGTATTCTAAGCAGAGCCATATACCGTTTACTTCGTGCCAGAGAAAATGTCAGAAATTTTAGGTGGTTTGAGGGTTCAAAACAAAGTGACCTCTAAACTGGTTCTGAATATCCGAATATTTTGACTGAGTTGTGTGAACGCAACTCAGTAAAATTCATACGAATGTTCGAACAAAGTGGTGTGGAGGGCAAAGAAGACGCAAACAGTTTGACGGGAGAAAGAGTAAAACTCATTTGCCTTGTTGTCAACCAGCTCTACGCTTGCCAAGAACTTTAATTTAGTCAGAGCCATTGGAGCCAGATAATAAAGCGCTGTCTTCTGAATAAGCACATTAATACATTGAGGTTCAAGTACGAACCTATTTGTCGAATGTGTGGAATGGAGAATGAAATCATCATTCACGTTCTATGCAGTTGGCTAAGAGCGTAAAGGCATATGCATATAAAGTATAGACCTGAATAATGTGAACAAAATCTGCTCCTGTTCTTGATAATCATAAGTAGCCATTAATAGTAAACAAACGTAATTCATGTGATTGATGAAATTTAATTTTGAATATTTTTTAATAAAGGTGTTGAAACTTTTTTGAAACCTCTCAAACGTACCCATGTCGTATTTGAAACAGATATTTATTACATTTTTTATTTTGCAATTTGAAATGTATTAAAGCAATTGAATTTCCTCATTCCCTATATCGAAAACAGTTCACATTAGGTCATGTGTGTATGAAATTTTCAGTTATTATTTTAGATACTACCTGCTCAGAAATGTTGATGTGTATCTTAATGCACCCTAGATATAAATAATAGCATATTACAATGAGTATTTATTATAAAAATGTATAATAATTAATTGGGAGCGCTGACCTTTTGGCTAATTAAATTTCTATCGGTTCACCGCAATGAAAGTTAATTTTAAGCTATATTGTTTTATTATTATTCATTTTTGTATAGTAATGTAGCCACAACAATATAAATGAACATAATTTGTAGAGAGTACGATTTAAAAATTGGCAACACAAAATAGTATTATTAACTATGATTTAAAATGCAGCTCATTAAACAGTAAATACAATAAAATATTATTTAAATAATTTCATTATCGAACACAATACTAAATGAATACGCTATACAAATTACACTATGTTCAATGCAATATTTTTATTGGATCTTTGGTTCACTCTTGTTACGATCGTTCTTAGATAGTGAGAGCTCATTGTACCGCAAGCTCGACTTATCACTGTCTATTCTGGGTTAGAATGTTGTCTCGGATTCCATGGAGGACAATATCTGCTTAACCGCTTCTGATTAAAGAGTTATAGATGTTTTAAAACAATTTGGGACAGCTTATGTTACAGTTTTATATTTTTGAATCTTTGCTCGCTAATTCATCTATGTCAAACTAAGGTTAGGTTTGTCGGAGATGACAGTCCCTCTAGGGAAGGAAAGAAAATATAAGAAAACAAACTATTTTACACAATCTAGGACTGTTTTCTAGCACTTATTTTCATGACTTAAATTTTGAAAATAAGGGAGTCAGATGGGTTCCGCAGTTCTCGGTGGAGATCGGGTCTCATAAACATATAAAATAAGTTCGATAATTTACCAGTGTTTTACCCAACTTATTTTTATTTTGGTAATGGTCGTGGGAATTCTTTGAGGACCGTGAAAAAATTAAACTCTTTGGTGTTCGCCGATAATTTCTCGATGTACGTCCCATAGACGAAATCATACTTATATAATTAAATTCCAAGCGCCATCGCCATTTTAAGCTTCAGTTAATGGATTTTAGCAATTACACTTTACATTGTTTCTAATATTCATTCATTTATTAACATAGTAATTTAACAATGCGCAACCCAATACAGCACGTCAATCAAATCATGATGTAAGTTAGTACTGATGAATATGTAACAGAAATATATATAGAATCATAAGTAATCTAAAATAAACAGATCAAACAAAACATAATATGTCTGCAATTAACCTTTTTATCTTAGACGTAGCCAACCAAGGCCCTCAACGAGATTTGGCATGACGGTCTCCTGGCGAATATGTTGTCGATGGGTTACCCTGTGGGCATCGTCAAGCTTGTGAGATCCTACCTTCACCGGAGGCAACTTCGTGTAAAGATTGCCGACAAGCTGTCGAACTACAGGCCTATGAAAGCAGGCGTACCGCAGGTATCGGTACTCTCTCCCTAGCTGTTCACCATCTACACCTTCGACATGCCGAGAACCGCAAGGACCTATTTGATAATCTACACAGACGACACGGCCATAATCGCAAGATAATGGAGTGCAAGACTTGCCACCCGCAACCTCTAGGAGGCAGCATCCCTTGGAACAGTGGTGCAACAAGTGGAAATTCAAAGTCAACGTGGAGAAGAGCAAAGCCATCCTCTTCAAAAGAGTCAGGAAGCAAACTCCCATAGGACTCGTCTTCACGAACGACGAGAACATACAATGCACGATACCATCAAGTACCTTGGCGTTATCATGGATCGAAGCCTGACGTAGAGACAGAACACGGAAGCATTAATACAAAAAGCGAGGATGAGGAAGACTCTACTCTACCTTATGATAGGACAGGTAGACAGAGCCAACTCAACCTGAGCAACAAGCTCACGCTTATCAGGACCCTCATTGCACCTATTCTGACCTACGTCTCTGTTTCTTGGGGATACCAAGCACTCACCCACCTGAAGAGGATACAGGCCGTGGAAAACGTGGCACTTAGGTACGGATGCACCATGGTTTGTCAGAAACGCCGACATCTTGAGAAACCTGAAGTAACTGAAGTCATCCGGAATAGAGCGAAAAAGAGAGCGGTCTACAGCGATGATTGGGGTAAACTGCTCAAGCACGACCCCTAATCATCCGAGACTGTCATCTTTAGTGAAGAATATTGGCGCGAACCTTTTTATCGCAGCTACAATGCAGTAGAAGATATATAACTAGTCTTTAAGATAATTTCAGTTGTCACACATATTGTATAATGATGAGGGTTTCTTAAACTTAGTTGTGTGCTTTGGCAAATAGACTAAAGGCTGTTGCCTTGCACCTGGTGTTCGCGTATTTAATAAACATAAAATAGCAACACAACCTGTTATACCAGCGAGAAAGCGAAAATCTGCTTAACAGTATGGCAGGATAGACACAATCTTTCTTATGACAAAATCGTTAAGTAACGCCTCTTATTTCTCTGTATCTTATATATGGCTATTGCAATGAGGCGACTGACATATAAGCACTGAATCTACTAAACAATAATTAAATTCGACGTACTAATGTTTATTAATGAAATAATATTATAACTGAACTGAAATTTGTATAAATTACATCACTGACTGAATTTATTAAGAGCAGTTGGTAATCCACATTGTCATTTACATCATGTACTTTATTGTATAACTTCGTATCATTTGCGTATAAAAAGTAATTGCATCCATCTCAACTATATAATAATTGATAAATTTATTGAGTAATAATGGGTCTAATACAGAACCCTGCAGCATACCTGAAATTTATATTATTTCTATATCTATTCAATTACAAGACTATTGAACTTTAGTATTCAATGGGGTGATGTCTGTTTTCAGAATATGATCGAAAAATAACAGATTCATTTAGAAGTCAACTTTTTGATATTTTGAGCAAACTATACTGCGATCAAGTTTGTCAAATGCTTTAGTGAAGTCTATATATATTACATCAAGTTGCAAGTTAGCTTTGATATTATTAGTCTATATTGAGTTGTAAAAATAATGGAAGGTATAGAACCCAAACAACAATATAAAGTGTCAGTGACAATAAAATCCTAACTCAAATTTCTGCACAATGATATAATAAAATGTTTGTGGAATTATTTTTCACTCTTTACTTAAAAAAATATACACTTATGAACAGGTGTCCAGAAACAGAAACCTATTTTTGTTGAGCTTTCGCGAAGTATATAGTCTGTTTCTCGTCATTGCTAGGTCCTTAGGACTATGTAGGTAACACACTGTCAAATTTATTTTTTATTTGTTTTGTGAATTTGTGAGTGGTAGTTCAATCATTGCCCTTTGGCATGTAGGCTTTCTTTCTAGATCCGTGAATCCATTTGCCTCTTGATTTTTTGTATTTTAAATGATATTAATACATGCTAGAACAAAGTTTCTGATTGTCTGAAGTCATTTATTTCCTGATACTCCCCTACAGTTCCTACAGTGTGTTAGTAGTAATAAGTTGTCTAATTTATATGATGGTATTGCTGATATGAGTATCCAATGATAATCTTAAATACGATACCATATGTAAATTATTATTTTATGAGTGAGATCATGAGACACAATATACAGACACACAGGTTTATAAAAACTGATAATTAGATTTAAAAATCAATTAATGCAACATGGATAAGTATCAACAAAATACCTTTCATAAAGATAAGGTACGTGTTGTATACTCTTTCGATCATCCCATATGTTGGACCAAATTAATTTATAGGTATAAAATAAATATGGTCTAATTACTATTAAATCATAATAAATGCACAATATACAAAAATGTAGATGCAATAAAAAGCGCGAAACTGTGACAGCTAATAGTGAATTTAAAATAATAGCAAATTTTTATTTTGACAATACTTTTAAATTGATATTTATTGAAAGAATTTACGTTACTATGAAGTTATCATCACTTCTTTATTGTTCAATAAGATTCATCAGCATTCATATTGTGGTGACCAATTCATTATAATTGCAGAGGTAAACAACAAAAGACATAAAACTTTTGTATTATATTTAAGTAGAAGAAGTTATTAGTACAGGCAAATTAACAATTTAGGGTAACAAAAATTAATAAAAGGATCATCTCTGGGATTTAAGTAGGTAATAACCTGGAGAATAAGATGATGCATTCTTTGTACTTCCAAGTTCCGGGAAAATTCAAAAAAATTTGGAAAAACTTTTTGATTTTCGTTTTTTTTGCTCTAGAAGTTCCCAACAAAAGTTGTAGCTCGTCTTTTTCTCTACAAAAAAGGTCTTAGCAAATTTTTGTCTTACTTAAGCCGTTTGGAAGATAAATCGAGTTTTCCACTTATAGTTTTAGGCCGCATCAAAATGCGCGAAAAATGAGAATTCTAGAGGAGTTTCGTACGACCGGGCTCATCGATCGATAATTCTTACTATTCAGAGCCCCTAAAAATGAAAATAAGATAAAATGTAGAGAAAAGTCTCAGCTTTAATGTGGAACTAATCACAAAATTCATAAAAAAATTTATCAAGGAGAGAAAGTGTCAGAAGATGGCTTAGTGAACTTTGTGCAGTTGATCCACAGATTTATTCATATCTTTGCCGGGAGTCGTTAGAATGATAATTTATTTTGCTTATATATTCTTATATGATATATTAATCAAATTAACATTTTATTACAATTACTTTTGTTGGAAAAATATGCCTTGCGATCAAAGTCGAGGGTATTTCTCATCGATCAATCACCCCTAAACTTTGGAGTTCAATTCGCTATATCTTAAGTAATAATAACAGCACAGTCTTAATTTTTGGATTATAAGTACAATAAAGCATATTCTTTCGAATGGCTTTAGAGTTTCTTAAATGGGCGCAGTGCTTTTTGAACTTGTCTACATTATTCATACACGTTCAGAAAATACGCAATTATACAATAAAACATATACAACTTATTTGTTTCTTAACATTCTTCAATGAAATTTTCACGAAATGTAGATTAAAGTGCGTGGAATCGAATCCATGTAGTGAAGAAACACCCATTGTTACGGGAGAAATAGGCAGGATGCATAGAACTCAAAGATGTGAATAAATCAACTGTATAAAGTTTACTAAGCCATCTTCTAACACTTTTTACTCTATGATAATAATTTGTATGAATTTTGTGATTAGTTCCACATTAAAGCCGAGACTTTTCACTACATTTGACGTTGCTTTCATTTCTTTTAGCGGCTCTGAATAGTAATAATTATCGATCGATATGTCCGGTCGTACGAAACTCCCAGAGAATTCTCATTTTCCGCCCATTTCGGAGCGGCTCAAAACTATAAGTGGAAAACTGGATTTATCTCCTAAACGGCTTAAGTAAGACAAAAATTGGTAAAGACTCATTTTGTAGAGAAAGAGACTAGCTGCAAATTTTGTTGAAAACGTTTTTCTGTATTTTCATTATTTTAGCCGTTAGAGCAAAAAAACCGAAAATCAAAAATGTTTCCAAATCTTTTTGAATTGGAACTTGGAAGTGTAAAGAATGCATCATTCCATTCTACAGATTATTAACTGCTTAAATTTCAGAGATGATTCTTTTATTAATTTTTGCGAGGTTTTTACACCATTTTGCCTTCATTGCCTGTACTATATATTTTTCTTATAATATAAATACCTAGATAAGTAGTTAAATCATAATCTATTAACAATTTATTACTATAACGGTTGCGAAATTTTTAAATTAACATAAAATGTATACGAAAAATGTATATTGTACAATCATCATGAACCCCTAAGAAAGAATTTCGAAACAGAAATTAGTGCCTTAGCATACAGATAATGATGTAATATACCTCAAATACGTAATAAATAGATTTGAAAAATTTAATAGATCTTAATTTTGAGATTATAGCATGAAACTGGAAAGTTCCTTAGAATTCTTAGAAATTAGTAAATTTTGGTAAAATCAGTATTTCGTATGATCAGTTTAAACAAAATGTTCAGGCGCCTGTCAACTGCTGAGGAATGTATTTGAAATGATTTAAAATATTGCAGTAATTTAACAATTTAAATTTTAAAACTATATATTTAAAGTTATGCAACCTTTTATACTCCAGTACAGGAGTATAAAATGTTGCCTAATTTTATACATTTATTATTCCCTCCTTTGTTGTACGAATACCACACTTCAATGATCAGAAGGGCTCTACCTCTCGGGTTTCTGAAAGAGGATTAGTTTCTACTACTTATTATACAACCAGCTTTACAGTTAACTAAAATTAACTGTCACCTGCGAGCTTGTATAATTTTAGCAGTGGCGGAGGTAAAGGATTAAGGAGGGATATTTTATATTTTGTGAATCATGGCGATAAGCAGTTCTGTCAACTGGTCTACATCAGGATATCTAACTCTGAAATCAATTATTGTAATAATACATATCATAAGTAATTACTGAATTGTGTACAAAAAATTTAGAAAATTTAGAAAACGTGCTGTTTTATAAATAGAAATATAAAAACAAGAAACAAATGTTTAAATATCAGAAGTAGTTAAGACCTTAAACCCTTTTTTTCTCAAAACCTGAAAACTGAAAATAGGCTGTTTGACAAATTTAGGTCCTAACAATTTTTACGCCTAATCTTTGATAAGTTTATTAAAATTGTACCATTCGGTAAGAAGAACATACGACGATATATTATAATGATCGCAGCTCGTTAGTAATTTTAATCTAAGCAGGTTCAATTGTATTTTGACCCCTCCATTAAAATTCATTGCACCACACTTTGTGGGATTTAAACACAAACAGTAATCAAATGATACTGTGTACAACTATTTTGTCACTCTGTATTATTTATCAAATTGCTAAATTATTTAATTGGTTTACTAGATGCTGAGGCCACTTGGGCCCATTGTGTTCTTGGAATCTCCAGTTTGGTGCGGAATCCTTACCACGGTCCTCGACTACAGACAGCTGCTGTTTCGTCAGCACCGCCTTGCTAAGCAGCTTACCAGCCCTGGATTTTTTTACTTAATCACCTAATAGACAAGATACTTGATTAACCATCCAAGTGCCGGACTTGACCAGCATAACTTAACTTCATTAATCGAGCGTCGGGGCCGTACCTCATCCCCTTATCATATTGTTAAGTAAGATTACTGAATGAAATGGAAAATACAGGTGTATGTTTTATGATTATATTTGTACCCTCCAATTATTTAAAATAGAGAAAAAGAGAAAAACATAGGCATGTAAATAGTGACGGGAATCGGTCTCAACGCTGAATAAGTGAAGAAATTTTTACTGAATCAGAAAATAAATTATTAAGCATTGTGGATATCTGTCTTGTGAATAATAAAAGAAGAAAAAGCAGATTCAATTAATTCTGTGAATGTTTAACCCAGTGTGGTCACGCAAGATGTCAAATGCATTGGAGTAACCATAAGCAGTAG
Source organism: Stenurella melanura (assembly GCA_963583905.1). Lineage (NCBI taxonomy): Eukaryota > Metazoa > Arthropoda > Insecta > Coleoptera > Cerambycidae > Stenurella > Stenurella melanura. The sequence continues at coordinate 130,880,309 of OY757310.1, read as the reverse complement.
TAGCACAGTATACATTTCGTCATCTGTAACCCTTAATATTTTATCAGTAACGGGGAAAGTAGTGACACAACTGTGACATTTTCCAAATATAAATTGCTCTTTATTCATTTCCGAGTTATTTTCTATTTGATTCTTGATGATATATTTTAAAAGTTTAGATAAAACGTACATGATATTTAAAATCATTAAAATTTCAAACCACCCTTAGGTTCTAGAATGGCGAATGATAAGAGCCATTTTTCAGTCACAAGAATAGCCTGATATTGTAATGCTAGAATTTATTAAACAGAAATATATATTAAAATATATGGACACCATATAATGACATTTGCTTATATTTTATTTCCTCCAATTATTGAAAATTATTATAAGTATTGTTGTTTTGTGACTTGACCTCCGGCTTTATGGCAAAATTTCAAATTTTTGCTTAATATTAGACAATTTATTTTCTTTCACTTTTAAGTGAATGGTTTAAATGGGCTTTTTTTTCTTTTGTAATATTCATTTCCTTATTTAGATTTTTTACATTCTTGGAAATTTTCATATTTATGTAGCTTTATTTTCAAATGAAAAAGATAATAAAATACCAAAATATGTAAGCTATGATAAATACAATTATAAAGGGATTAAATTACATTACGTTTTTAATTCGTGGTTAAGTAAAGTGGTTAAACAAAAGGTAAAAAGAAATTCAACGAGATCCCCTAAATGCTAATGTAAGTTTATAGGTATTCTGTACTCGATAATCAGATCAATGCTATTAAGGAGGTTGATCCTTTAGACGAAGATAATGAAAGAAATCTGAAATGAAGTTTTTTTAATAGATATGACACAATTTTCTGTTAAAAAATCAAAAGTCATTAGGAAACTCATAAAGTTAAAGACTAACCATGTAAAGCATTGATGTCTTACGCATATTTTAATATTGTTTCCAATTTAATTAGGAAAGTTTTAATAAATAAAAAAAAATTAAACGTTTGAATACTGTCAAATTTCTTTTTTCGTCAATGATTTTTAACTGATTTTTCAATTATTTAATGATTTAATTTTAATTTTTACTGCTTCCCATTTTAAAAAAAAATTATTTGCTGAAACAAATTTGTAAAATACACGGGATATTTATATAGATTTATATTTTTTAATAAGTTTGCACAACATACAAAAGTTAGTTCATTATGTAAAATAATAAAATCTAATTAAATAATTAATTAATAATAAAAAATGATTTATTTAGTTAGTGATGCCTTTATGACAATAATTACACGGGTTGACAAAAAGAAAAAAGTTTTCTGGATTTGGGGTCAGACCATACGTTTCTTATGTATTTTTCGACGCTGAATTCGAATCTGTTTTTAGTTTTGCTCTATCGCGTCAGAATTTTGAGACATTCTAACCTAAAAGTTGGACATATTTGAGGTTATGAAGCTTTGAGATTTTTTTTCCTCAAGAAACCATGTGTGGGATCTTAAAGTACAATTCTTCACCTTTAAAATACCGTTGAGTTTGCTCAAATATATTTTTTTTTTCGCCGAGATATTGCAATTTAAATAATGACCATAAGGTTTCCGTACTAATTAAATCTATTGGGAAAGATATGATATGAACAAACAATTTTAAAAATTCGATATCTCAGCGAAAAAAAAGATATTTAAGCAAACTCTACGGCATTTTAAAGAGGAAGATTTGTACTTTAAGATCCCATACATGCTTGGGAAAAAAAATCTCAAAGCTACGTAACCTCAAATATGTCTAACTTTTAGGTTAGAATATCTCAAAATCCTAATGTGATAGAGCAAAACTAAAAACAGATTCGAATTCAGCGTCGAAAAATGCATAAGAAACGTGTGGTCCGACCCCAAATCGAGACAACTTTTTTTTTTGTAAACCTGTGTTATTGATATCATCGAATTATAACCTTTGGTAATAATTTATTATGGAAAAGTTCCGATTTAGAATTCGACTTACTTTTGGTTGGGACTGTAACGCCTCAACCTGCTTAAAGCACACCTGAAATGTAAATACTTAATCGATATACAGATTCAGAAAGTATTCGTTTTGGTATGGCAATAATTGGCAATAAGTGGAAGCGAGAGCGAAGCAACTAGGCTATTCTTTTCTATCGTATGTATAACACATCGTACAAAGCGCCACCTGCTATCTCCACCACATGTGTGTGGACATTCCTAGAGTTTACACACGTCAGTTCTCGTTTTGCCCTATACGATAGAAAAGAATAACCTAGTTGCTTCGCTCTCGCTTGCTCTTATTGCCAAATATTACCATGCCAAAACGAACACTTTCTGAATCTGTATAATCAAGCACTACATATATTTCACCAAATCAGTTTTAATTACCTTCAGATAACGCAATTTCATTGGTAGAAACTGCATCAAGTGTATGTTAAAACACGTGCTGATTTTTTCATAAATTAATGTGTTGTCCTAAACTGCACCAAAAATTAATTCCGGAATATACCACAAGATTATTTCTACATCTTTCATCAGCGAAACCAAAAAATGACTTACTTTGAATTAAAGTCACAAGAGAATTTTTTAAATATATGTCCCCCTTTTCATCGATATTTTAGGCTATTGTGCTACCATATTCACAAAAATTTCAATGGGCTTTAAGTCGTTGAATATCTGAGAACTGGTGCTCCAATCACAAAAATTTCACCAAGGCTCAAAGTTCTATTAAAGCCCATAAAGAATAAAACTTTACGCAGCCAACATTTCCATCATCTACTTGAATCATGACAATACAGTCTCCTTATTAACTTCAAAACACTATTCAGCCGACGAATGTCTTAGTGCGTGGCCACGTCGGCGCACCGCAGAGTGTACACCGCTCTGTACATTGCACAGTAAAATTAAATAAAACCATTATATTAAATGAGAGTGGCCAAATTAACAACTTGAACCTCGCACACCGCACTTCGCACCGCACTTCGCACCGCACTTCGCACAGCCTTCAGCACACACCGTGTTTTTAATAAAATTGCCGAACAATATATGAACAATTAGTACAATTTGTTTTGTATGCAGACCAGGTTGGGTGCCGTGCGATGTGCGATGGGCGATGTGCGATGTGCGGTGAGCTACACGCGATGTGCACTTATAATTGATTCTTAGAGGCTTCACCACACTCGCATTTTTACGATCGTCCACTAAATTATTACAAACTCTACAAATTATAGATTACTTAAGAAATTAATTATATTGTGTGTACCACAAATCATCAAATTAAAACTTTTTGCTGTTCATTAAACTTAAATATAAATTCAACTGTTCACAGCGATCTGGGAAGCTGAGATGATACACAAAAAATTCATAAATATTCTCTGACGTTTAAATATGAAAATTCAAAAATTTTCAAAAATTAGCAATATAAAACTAGTAAATATTAAAAATATGGTATAAACTACCGACAACATTTGGAAGATAGAAGTTATTGTGTCGTGAAAATTGCATATAATTTGAACTGTGCGTTTACGATGCAAGAAAATCCCGACAGTAATATAACAATAGAACAATTTCTGAAACAATCCTCGAAAATAATTCAATCAGAATCTTATCAGTTATTTAAAACATCGCGATACACCGTCAATAAGAGACGCGAGTGAACTCAAGCAAACAGGCACTAATGCTTTACCTACAAAAAGCTACGTTTTGCAAATAAGGCATTTCGAATGGTTTCTCTTTCCGCTCAGTTCATATCCGGTATAGAATTTGCTAGAGAGAAACCAAATTTCTACCCTTTAATCTTGTTTTAGCATGAAATATAAAACATAACATTAAAATTGTTCACCTGTAATTCTGGCAAAAATATTAATGACATCAACATTCTTTTTAACAGCACCATTACATATAATTGTTCAGAAATGTACTTAAGACAATGCGGTCGAGTTGAACCAGCAAATAATCGGTGTGAATACAGAGGACAAATATTTTTTGATAATAATTGAACCCCTATTAAAAAGGCGGTTAACAAAAATTATGAAATCCAATTTGACAGTATTTCATTAATTGAACGTTGTTACTTATATTGATATTGAGACCAGTTAAAAAATCATTCAGTTTTGTTATAAGTTCATTGTTACACAGGCCTCAATATCGATATTAAGTAGTAGATAGTGGATATTAGGTAGGTATGATTAGCTGAACAATGTGAGTTTGAGTCCCGGCTCCGTCAGATGGCGTTGTCAACATGAAATGGTTTTGTGTCCTGAATTGTTCAACTTCCTTCTATGCAAGTTCTACTTTTAAATTTGAGGGTAATCCAATTTATATTATGGAAGTACTAGAATTTCAAAACATAGCAAAATGTACGACACAATATGTTTTAAAGAGATTAATGTATGTTCTATGTTTATATATAAAAACGAAAACTCTCTCGCCTATCCCTTTGCAAATATTTCAAACCCCTGGCGTTGAGTACTTGAAATTAGGCATAAATGCTCTGTTCTAGATCTAGGTTGGAAATGAGAAAGGATTTCTTGAAATGTAGGGGGGTAAAACCGCCCCTTAAATTTTAAAATATTTCTTAAAAACTATTAGACTAGGTATGTAAAAATGTTAATTACTTAATTACATCCTTTACAAATCTAACCACTTTTTTTGTATTCTACAGGGTACCCCAAAAAAATTAAGCATGTGGCAACAGATAAACTTAAATTTCTCTGCGAACGAAGTCGAGGTAACACGCTAGTACTAATATAAAACATAAAGTTTAGTAAAAATTAGTGAAGTACAGTTGCAACTAAAATGTCACAGATGAGCCTACCTCCACCCTTATCAAAGGTAAATGTTAGTAATGTAAGTAAACCAAAGACGATGAAAATAATGTCAAAAATGCCATTTGATACTATGGAAGAAGAAACTTAACATAGCTGTTAGTAAAAACATCATTTCAAGTTTGAATTTTTCAAAAATACACGACCAATGCATCCAGTTCTTTCTTAAGAAACCATTTCCAAAATTATTGTAATTAACAAAATACATTCAAATAAAACATCGTAATCACATCATCACTCAAGAACAATTTAAGAATATAATTGTTAAGTTGGAAGTAATAGAATTTCGGTTTATTGAATCCTTTCATAAAAATCAACTAGTTGCGAGAAAAATATACTAGCAAAGATGTTTTACACTTACGTATTGATATCAACCACTTAAAATAATTAAGGATTTTGGGGTCGAAAAATTTCACTAGAATGTGATATGCAAATAACAAAAATTTAAATATTATCAATGTAAAATCAAGAGAAATTATTTTTAAAATCATAAGCGAAGCATTTAAGTCGAAAATATTTACGACAGCTAAACTTTCATTTCAAATCAGTCTAAAACATGAAATTTTGCCGCTTTTCTATAATTTTTTTCTTTAGAATATCATGCTATACAAATTGTTTCCGTATTAGTTTTCACAGAATTCTTTTAACTAGATTGAAAAATGTGGACAAAATCAAACTTGCTAAAATAAGTCAACAACGATATTTTTTGTTAATAAGGTTAATTTATGATATTTATTTTGTAAATTATTTCACTTTGAGCCAATTACATTACTTTCGAGAGAAACATCATGTGCAATGTAGTCTACGCTTCGAGATTGTATACTTTTGATGTAGAATATTCAACTACTGCTCATTTTTGTTAGAAGAATATGCTATGCAATTTTCAGAGAAAATAATTTGTCGTAAAGCCTATAGTTTGTGAATTACAAGGAAAATGGCATGAAACGTTCTGCTTCTCCTAAAATAATAGCATTTGATCTATGAGATTTATGTAAAAAAATACATTTACTATATAATTAAATGCAAATAACTCGGAAATCCCTTGAGAGACGTTAAAAGATTGTATGAACTTTAGGCGGTTTTTAGTTCATTTGTTATACACTATAACTTGCCCGACCGTCATGCTTATCATTTTTCTAAGCGTTGCACTAACTTGAAATAAGAAAATCATCGTATTCTCTCTCTGTACACCAGAAACTATAGCTTTAGAAATAACGACAAGGATGCGATTAATACTAGGTGAATGATGTCCGCTCATTTAAAATGTGATACTTTTCCAATTAAAACTATGGATTAAAATTTAAATACAATTATTAAATTAAATCAAGTACTTAATAAACACACATATGCTGATAAAATTTTCTCGAAGATGAATGAATGCATGTAAGAAATGTTCATTTTTCAAATAGATTTAACTCTAGCAATAGGTAAAGTAATATATCTTGATATTATTATTTCATAATTTATAAGTTCCCTTGCAGGTTTTATATTTTCGTATTATGTGATTTTGTAGTAAAAGTCTACAATTTTTTTAAAAACATATCAGAAACAAGATAAGCTAATATTTCCAATATTCAGAACTGTTTACTTCAAACTTAATATCCTTATACCAATTTTATAATTGCTCTTGCGAATTTACTTATTTACTGAAATTCTTAGGTCCTAATACAGTAAATTTAAGATACTCAGCAAATAATCGGAGAAATACAGTTTAAGGTTTGATGCTATAAAGAAAAACAACTTGAGATTCGTCGCCGCATTACATCTTCCGCTTGAAAAAGAACATCTGCATTTTTATTGTTAAAATAAAAAAAATCTAATTTAATGTCTAATGAATAGAGCGATGTTTGTAAGTTACTAAATCCAGCATCAAGTAAATATTATTTTCGAACAATTTGTAAAGATCATTACAATTATTTTTGTTGGTATTCACATTACAACAAAAAATGTATATATTCTTAATACGACAACATGCTTTCTTAGCAGAGAATATGTTTCGTATAATTACTATTTAAAATAATGTCTTTAATATTTTAGTACCTAGTTGCCAAACACTGAAGATAATAAATAGTGAAACGTGACTTTAATTAAATCTACATTATACTGAATTAAATATTATGATATGAATATTATATAAATACACACATTAACAGAGTTGCGGGGAACTGACTAAACCTTGTTAAACCAGACTGAAATGCAGGTTTGCAGGACAATGAGGGGAAAATGTAAGCAAAACAGCCCTTTATATCACGTATACTTTCAAGTCTCTTAGCTTGAAATGCAGGTATTGTTTGGCTTATAATAACGGACAGTGATTGTTCACGACGTGATTTATAATGGAGAGAAGTACAGTATTTTCTCAGTGTTCATGTGGAAGTTGTGATCAAAATATCGAGAGCATAAAAATTGTAAGTAAACTTTAAATCTGTAGATAATAAACAGCTTTAATATATACTAATTTTGTCAGAAATACAATTTCGTTAGTGAAAAGAATTTGAAACTCAATTCCGTTCAGCACTACTTAAAAAAAATACAATATGTCTAAAAAGTAGCCGTAATTTATATAAGCTGTTAAAAATATAATTTATTGAGTGCGACAAAAGTCTCAGTGTTTATGTGGAAGTTATGATCAAACTGTTGAAAGCACAAAAAACGTAATTGAACTTTAAGTTGGTAGCTAATAAATACTGTCAGAAATATCTGAATAAATTTGAAACTTTCATTCGGTAAGCACGCTATTAACAAAATACACATTTATCTAGAAATTAGCTATAATGTATATACGTTGTCAAGCATATAATTCTTCAAAGCCACAAAAAGGTTAAAGCTGCAGTAGCAAAGATTATACGCATTTTTGTACATAAGAATTTGTGTGAAATACATTATGACAAAAACGTTTGAACATTAAAGAAATATACACATATTTAAAAAATAGCTCTAACTTATATAAATTGTCAAAAATGTAATTTCTTCAATGCCAAAAAAATTGTTTACTGCATTTTTGACCAGCACTAGCGATAAACGAATTTCCTACATATAAACTCGCGGCTTGACTTCGTATTATGATAATATGATTATATTTATGGTCATTTATATTATTGGAGGCAATTTAAAAAGCGGGCTTTTCAATTGAATGAGTTATATGGATATCAGGCTAATTATTTAGTATTATGTATAAGTATGCAATAAAAATGTATTCAACAATTGTAGCCACTGTTTATATAAATTATTTATAAATAGCTTCAAATTAAAATGCAACCAAAAATACGATACAACTTGAAATATTTAATCGCTGTGTGATCGCGGAAATTATTTGCATTCGAAATAATAATTTGATTAATATTTACAAATAATGTAATACGCAATGTAATGTGATAATTAAATTTAGTTAATTGACTTTTAATTTTATTAATAAATTTACAATTGGTTGCGATTTAATCAAACCTAGGCGAAATAAAACCAATAACAAAATAACAGAATTTGCATCTTATATTTATTTAATTGAATCACAATAAGTAAATGAAACGAAAGTAAAATTGCACAACATCGAGAATCATGCTAAGTTTACCTTCATATTCGTATAAAATAATCCATCCCGAGAAACTATCACAAGAGTCCTTATTCACTTATCACTAAGAAGAAGTCTAATCGTAATAAACCTGAAGCACAAAGTTAGTGGTAAGTAGTAGTGAAGATGTTCAGAGTTAAAGTCCAAAATTTGCTTGAGCGTCGGCAAGTGTAATATCCTGCGCAGGACTAGGCACCGTGTCCTGACGCTACGAAGGATACCGAAGGAGTGAAGGCGTCTAGATAAGACATGGGTTTAAGGTGCTCCTTAGGGAAAGACGGCGCCGTTGCAGGACGCCCGCCGACGACTGACACAAGACGTTACAGGGGTACGACGCGCGCCGACGCTATCTCTCCCCACCAACCTCGACACGCCTCCCAGAGGGGAGTACTATAATTAAGTGATATTTTTAAGTAGCTGCTAAGATTTTTAAAGAAGGACTCTCAGTTTCATTGTTTATTAACGCTCTTTTTATGTATATCCTACGAAATTCACACTTCGCTGATTGTGACGCTCGTTGGATACGATTACTGCTTGCATTCGCAGGAATTCATATACGCTACCACTCAAGCCACTAAGGCTGATGAGATTATAGTTTACCACACATTTTTATTTTTATATTTGCCCTTTATACTAAGTGCTGTTTTATTTAAATTAGAATAATGAATTTTTTACCATACCTGATATTTCTTTCTTAACATTTCTATTATATATAGTTTTCTGCCAGAAGTTATATTTTCCATCATATTTTTTTAGCAGTAGGTATAGATATGTGGATTTTGATAAAATAAGAAATGTCGTCATTTATTCAAAAACTGAAAATGTGTAAATTCAGATTATTATTTATCTCTAGTAAACACTTCATTCATGCTGAATATTACATTCTAAAGTAGATTCCCATCAAAGCATTAAGATTATTGCTACTTAAGATTTTCATGAGACGTTTACTAATATTTGAAAAAAAATACTCGTCTGGTTACAAATAAAAAATAGTAGTATAAGAAATGGACAATTAAGTTATTCCTTAATTTTGTTATGAACAGCTAAGTCAAGTTTCATTATAAGGATTTCAATTAATTATGAAACAACGGTCCAATTGAAAATCTGTTCTCAAATTTTCAATACTATTTGGAGGTTAAAGAGAACATTATTATAATATTTACTTTTGTCCTGGAACGTGCCTATAAATCTACTTGGAAATGATGAAGAGTAAAGAAACTCATTATAAATACAATCCCATAAAAGCATAGGTAGTCAGCTTATTAGTAATTTCTTCCTATTTGTTAACTTTCACGACTGACTATGTTATTAAGTATACGATTTTTTCATAATGAACTTATCTTGCTCTTCTTCGTTAAAGAAAATATAGCGAAATAATTACCGAATTACATATTTTTACTCCGAATTCCAATAGTGTAGTTAAAATGTTGATTCGCGCCCAGAAACGATATCTGTAGGATGTAGTCAGTCTGCGAGTGTAATATCAAACTATTGTTTTTATTTTCAAGTCATTCGGTTAATGAAACTCGGATTGCAATCAAATCATAGAACTCAATACTCCCCACCACAAAATTCCACGGAACTTTCATTTTTTCATTGTTTCTGTATCTGACCTCTCGATGACAAAAAGTCAAATCAACGTTTAACTCAGATAGATAATAAACAAAACCACGGTTCAATGATTTCACATTTTCAGAGATAAAAAGCTCAACACTTATACAACTGAGAATAGTATTATTTTTTACAATTCATACAGATATAGACGTAGGATATTAATGATTGTTTGTGTTGCACGTGAAAAAAATTACCCTACAAATTTAATTACTGAAAATGTAATACATCATGCAAATATTCTTGCATTTGACCTATTGCGTTTACTGTTTTTCATGTCTATTCAGTATTTTCGTTTGTTTGACCTAATATTAACGTTAGTTTTGATGTTTCAGAGCTGCCCGCCAGTTAGAGAGAAAAGGGTTGAAGTAGTAATTAAAAGGGTCTGCGATTTCGAGGCTGTAAGCGGTCATCGTCCGCACATACGAACGTGAAATGCGAAGCTAAAACCTAAAAATATTTATCTTTCAAACAACGTTCAAAAGGGAACTTTTATACTTAATATCTAACATCAAATCAAATTACATTGCTTGCAAGAATGTTATATTGTGTAATTTAGTTTCAAAATTTTAAAAACATGTTTAGTTTTTACTTAAAACTTATTATAATGAGTGTGCCTAAATAGTAGTAGACTGCACACATTTTCCGCTTTATTAATCTTGATAATATTGATTTATTAATACATATTTTTAATTCGTAATTTGATACATATTGTTTAATTCACTTTTTATTTGTTTTAAAAACATTTTTCACAATTAGTTTTAAGATTTTGTATTATATTCTCCAAGCGTTGTCCATTTAGAAGGTTTATGAACGTTTCAACTTTTCCTTTAAAACATCACTTTTATGAACTTTTTTAAAACTTATTTAATGTTTAAATTATTAATTTATAAAGTCTAGTCCCTTGCATCACTGATTATTAAAAACTTGTTTTATTTTCTGGTGTTTAATTTGTCTATCCTCGCACTTTCCGTTTTGTTTTAAAGTTTACCATGTCTAGCCGGCAAATTCACTTTCACTTATTTTAACCTATAGAGCAACTTAAAGAAACCTTGCAAGCAGAAACGCAGTACAATAAAGAAGCGCCTTTACTAAATTAAGAATAATTCTTAGATATCTTACCTTGATTTTTTTTCTTAGATTAAAAAAGGCGCGTACACTTACTATAGGAATCATAACACTTGGGATACATGGCAATGAATGTTCGTCTTGTGGGATACTATCAGGCATTATCAAGGAGTGGGGAGACGCATGAGCACCGCCGCGACGCCAAGGATGCCGACTGGTGGCGCCCCCGCACATCCTTTGGCGACTAAGAGAACTTTCAACGCAGCTTTTTTGCACGCATCAGTGTAGAAGAGAGGATTTCAAAGCATTTCGAAGGGGAGTACGCGTTGTTGGCTGTAGCATACCGCAGTGTGGACGGTTTCACATTATTCTGTCCAGAATATTGCTATTCTATTTATTCTCTTCGTTCTAAATATCAATATTTTTTAACTTTACATTATAGACGTATTTTAAACAGACAGCTTTTTCTAAAAGAATTATAAAATACTAAACAAAATTTGTTACAAATTATATAAAAATATTTGTAATTACCCACTGCTGTACATAACTCATTAACCTCATGACAGGCTCAATAATATGTATATTTGCACATGCATAATTTAAAAAAAAAGAAAATTTTGAAATTCTATCAGTTTGAGCTTATGTAAATTTGTAAGCACCAGAATTTAGAAAGGAATAATTAGGATTAATAATGATAATAATAGGTGATCAAAGTAGTAAATTGCTAAGGAAACATCTTAAACAAATATTTTTTGTTTCTTGGACTATGTTATTGATTAGATGATAAAGATTAGATACAAGATACATTAAAGAGATAAATAAACAAGCTAATCATTATTCTTTTCGCTGATTTACTACACTTTTTATATAATTGTTGCACATTCTATAGAATACTCTTCACAGTCTTTTACTTCCTTCTCATACCGAAGAAAAGTATTGTATTCGAGAATCACCCTCCGAGATTTTTTCGGATTTTCACGTTTCAGATCATGCAGATTTCGAAAATATAGGTTTTTCAATTCCATCAGTCTGTCTGCCTGTCTGTCGGTCTGTTGGTGCATCAACTAAAAAACTGCTTGGCGGAAGACAGTCAAATTTGGTAGGTAGCTAACGCCACTGACACCGAAGAAATGGTTAGAATTTCACTGGAAAATATGCAGGGTGGACCGTCTAAAGGGAATAAATAGATAATGGAAAAAAAAAATTTCGTTTCATGAGATTCTAAAGCCATCTCTAAAAAATTTCTTTTTTGAAAATTTGAAAGAAAAAAATTTTGGGAATTTTGAAAATATTGAAAATTTTTTATAAAATGGGTGATGGAATTTTTTTTTTGCTCAAATTTAAAATTTTCACGTTTTGTGACATTCTAAACCCATTTCAAAAAAAAATATTTAATGAAAATTTAAAATAGAAAAAAATGTTGAAATTATGAAAATTTTGTATAAAATGGATCATGGAAAAAATTGTTTTGCTCAAATTTGAAGTTTCCACATTTCATTACATTCTGAACATATATAAAAAAATCGGTAAAGGTATTTACACAGAACTTCCCTCGTTATTTGTGCGTGGCGGTCACTCTAAAAAATTATTAAATACGAAATGACATTGAGAATAATAATCGAAAGATAGTTATTGCAATTATTACAAAGAAATCCTGATAACTTTTGGCCAAAAAAATAGTGCTCATCCAACAGCAAAAATTCAATACTAAATAACAGGTCTACCATGAATTATTTCTTGGGATGACCACCCTGTATATTTTCCAATAAAACTATAATAGCATATGTCAAATATTATTGCCATTAGACACATTTTCAGTTCCACATTCACGCAGTGAAGTGGAAGTATAGTGGTGGTTAAAAATTTCATTATTTTGAAATTTTTCAAAACGGTTTGTTAAAAATGTTCAGTCTTTTTTCTCCTGCAATAGGTTCAGAATGCCATGAAACATGGAAATTTGAAATTTGAGCAACGGAAAAAAATTTTCCATCTGTTTTAGTGGTACAAATTTTTTCAAAAATGCGTGAAAAAAAATTTCAATTTTTTTTTTGAAATAGGTTTAGAATGTCATGAAACGCGAAAATTTTAAATTTCAGCAAAAACAAATTTTTCATCTATTCTATAGTTAGTGAAATAGATTTTTTAATTTTTTTTTTAACTTGTATGAATAGGTTCAGAATGCTATGGAAACGTTGAAATTTTAAATTTGAACTAAGAAAAAAACAATTTTTTTTGAAATTTTTCAAAAATGGTTAAAAAATTTTCTATTTTTTTTCTTCTGAAATAGATTTAGAATGTCTTGAAACGTGTATATTTTAAATTTGAGCAAAAAAAATTTTTCCATCTATTCTAGTGGTAATTATTTTTTCCAAAATGGTAAAAAAATTTAACAATTTCTTTTCTTCCGAAATAGGTTTGAAATGTCACAAAGCTGTGAATTTTAAATTTGACAAAAAAAAATATTTTCTTCTATTCCATAGTAAGTACTTAGTAATGAATACATAAATTTTTTCAAGAAAATTTTTCAGAAATATTTCTAAATTTCTTTTAATACGTTTAGAATGCCATGAAACATGAAAATTTAAAATTTGAAGAAAAAAATTTTTTTTCAAAAATGGTAAAAAAAAATTTCAAAATTTTTTTTTTCTGAAATAGGCTTAGCGCGTCATGAAACGTGGAAATATTAAATTGGAGCAAAAAAAATGTTTGTTCACTATTTATTCCGTTTAGACGGTCCACCCTGTATTTTCTTCAGTGAATATTCTACCATTTCTTCGCTGACAGTAGGGTAACTACCTACCAAATTTGACTGCTCTCCGTCAAGTAGTTTTTTAGTTAATGCACCAACAGACAAACAGACAGACAGACAGACAGACTGACGGAATTGAAAAACCTATATTTTCGAAATCTACGTGTTCTGAAACGTCAGAATCCGAAAAAATCTCGGAGGGTGATTTTTTCTCGAATACAATACTTCCCTTCGATATGCGAGAGAAGTAAAAACATTTTTTAAGAAAATTCAAAAAAGAATGTGAACATTTTTTATAAAATGGGTGATGGAAAAAAATGTTTTTGCTCAAATTTAAAATTTCTATGTTTTATGACATTCTAAACATATTTCAAGATAGAAATTTGTTTTGAAAATATAAAAAATAAATTTATTTTTTATTATTTTACCACTACCATACATGATATGCAGCGCTCACAGTAGTAGGCTTCTGATTGGTTCAGAGCAAACAATTTAAATGAATTGAAAACACAAAGTATGATTTTCTCAACTTGGAGATCAGATCTTCTTTATAATTCCAAAAATATCAAGTTTTTAGACGGTAATTGTAGACGGTAAGTTGTGTTGGCATCAGCATGTGGACTATCTGGCTAATACATTGTCGAAGGTAATTTGCCTCTGAGTGTCATAGAAATGGTTTATTTTTCGCTGTTTCAAAGTGGTTTTTCCTATGCCATAATAACTTGGGGACACTCAGCTCATATGAGCAGAATATTTTCATTTCAGAGATGAGTTGTGAGAGTAATGTTGGGTTTACCATTTAGAGAGGACGTTAAACAAAAATTTAGTGAGCTGAATATCTTGACTGCTCCTAGTTGTTTCATTTTCGCAGCCCTTATGAAAAAGAAAAAAAAAATAATGACTATGCTTCACCTGGTGAAGTTCATAATCATGATACTAAGCAGAGAAATAAGACTGCAACAAATTACTATGGCCCAAAATTCTTTAACAAATTGTCACTCAATATCAGAGTGTTGCCGGAAAATAAGTTCCATTATAACATTAAGCAAATTCTGCTGAAGAGAGCATACTATTCATTTGATGAGTATTTATGGGATGCTATTATGTGTTAAATTATTTTCAATGTGTGTTTACCGCTGTATGTTTTAATATACAATACTTGTATTTCGGTTCTTATGTGATTTACAATATCTGTAATTTTGACTTGTGTAAAACCTGGTTTCCAACATGAACAAATTATTATTATTATTATTATTATTAGATGATGGAAAACATTCTTTTCTTCAATTCAAAAATTTCCACGTTTCATTATATTCTTAACCTATTTCAACAAAAAAATTTTTTGAAAATTTTGAAAAAATCCCACCACTATTTTATGGAATGGCGGAAAAAAGCTATCTATTTTTCTCTGTAATGATAGGGCTAACTACATGACGATTATAATTCTCCTATGTCATCTCTTAATTAATAATTTTTTAGAGGGACCGTCTTGTATGAATAAAGAGGGAAGTTCTGTGTAAATACCTTTACCGATTTTTTTATCAATAATATTGGTTTTAGACATTTTTTGTGTAATTACAAAATATGAAAAAAACACTTTTTTTCATTTAAATAATTTACAACTTTTTTATTTATTGACCAGTTTTGTTGAAATAATTTCTTTCTCTAGCTAGCACTAGCTTGCTGTACAAATTTCAAAATAGTCGGATTTTTCATTCTTAAGTTATCATGCTTAAAAAAATGTGACGGACAGACATGCAGCCATATCGATAAATGGACAGGCGAACAGACAGACAAACGGACAAGTTGAAAGTTTCTCATAATTCGATTACCAAGACTGCGATTGAAATTTCTTCTCTAGAAGCGATATTACCGGTTTGAGAAATGTGCCGATTAAATGCAATACAGTCTTCATTTTGTAATTGCGCAGTATAAATATCTCTCAAAAGAGGCGATTGAAGCGACAGCTTAACAACCTCTCACTCAATAACTTGGTGGAGTGAAATCTATATTTGAAATAAAAAATAGATGAACAGATAATATTGCTTCAATGTCTATCGAAGAAGCATTGCATTCTTATTGATCGTAGTACATTGCCAGTAAACGATGATATACATGGAGGGTGTTCCATTTTTCATGGAGCCACCCTCATGTCTCGCTCATCTCATATCCGAATATTTTGAAATTTTGGTGGCTATAAAGTGAGTCTTTAAGTGCAACCAAATTTGGTTTTAGTCAGAAACGTCCGAATCTAGGATGGAAGAAGGGCTGTCAAAAGAACAACTTTTTTAACAGCCGATGCAAAACATTTTGCTTTGATAACTTTTATTGTCGTACACACACTACATCGCAATTTAATTTTGTTAAACCCTTTAATGATAGAGCGGGGTGGTGGTGGGAATGGCAGACGTCATAAAAAAGTTGAAACCTTGGCTTCTAATATATACACCAAATATCCAAGTCTCTGGACTTTTACTAGCTTGCTACTCATTTACCATTATTTAACTCTGTATATGCCTATTCATCTTCCCCAATCCTTCAACGGAAAAAGATAAAAATATATTAATATAGTTCCAGATCTCATTATAATACATATGAATACCAAATTTCAAGTAAGATATTAATTTTAATGACGGAGTAATGGTAGTTGTGGGGGTGGCAGATGTCATTAAAAATGTTTGCCCTTGCCAGCTTTTTTTACTTATTTAGTCCTATTTACCCGTTTTTACCCCCAACCTTTCAACGGAACAGATGAAAATATAATCTACTCCCAGATCTCATTATAATACATACGTGTACCAAATTTTAAATCAATATATAATCTGTTCCGGAGTAGTCGTGAGAAAAAAAAGTTACAGACCGAAAGAAATCTTGTTTCGTTCAAATTTAAAATCTTAACGTTTCATGACATTTTAGAATTAATTTTTTTTTCTTGAAATTGGTTCAACAAAAAAAATGAAAATTCCACGAAATGGACTAGTTTTCCATTACTATACTACCACTATAGTAATGGAAAACTAGTCTCACACAAAAGACCTTTTTTTAACATTGGCTTCCGTAACATTGTTAGAAAATTGTAAAGTGTGGAAAAACACTCCTTTATTTGGAGGTGGCATTGAAATTAATAGCAAAACTTGCAACAAAAAGTTATTCTTTAGTACAAGAATTTCTTTCAAAATTCTCAGTTTCGCTTACCCTTCACCGTCCATAAGAACGGGGTAAGTTGTAATATCTAATATATTTATTTATTAAAAAAAAGCAGAACTCCTCCTTAAATAGCTATTATCAGTTTAAAAGTGAATTATAATTTGTTTGCTTATACTTCTATCGAAACATATTCTTTATAGGATTTTGCATTCTTTCGATAACCTGAATTCTAGTTATGCTAGCAAATTGAATTCCTGAAATGAATTGGTATAATTTCTTATTTGAAAATTCTCATTCAACAACTAGCATCCACACAGTCCCCTACGGCCATGCAGATTAAACCAGTATCTACATAACCCCCTACGGTCATGAAGATTCCGTTAAAAATGAGAGCAAAAGCCTAAAATGAACATTTACCTAGCTTGTCTTAAAAAAATTTCATTTCAATGGATTACATTTTCATGAAATCTGTCATTCTGTGTTTGGAAATGCTTAGCCTTTGAAACGCTCCACACAGTCCCCTACGGCATGGCCGTAGGGGACTGTGTGGATGCTAGTTGTTGAATGAGAATTTTCAAATAAGAAATCATACAAATTCATTTTAGGATTTCAATTTGATAGCATAACCAGAAAATAGGTTATGGAATGAATTCAAAGGTTTCATTATTATTTTTACACAGTTTTTCTTTTAGTTCTCATAGATAGTTATTTTTCTGCTGTTTGCAAAATCCTATATAGAATATGTTTCAATACAAGGCTATTATCAGGTTATAATATGACTACTTCTGAATATTCTTACACCGGCTCCACACATGAGTCCACAAATATTCGGCACTTTTCAGAATATTTGTGTAGACATATTCGTTTATGAATATTTTGCGAACACACCCTCCACACATCGTTGTTTGTATACGGCAAAATTTCAACACAGTGAATATTCGTTCCCTTTGATGTGCGTCTGTTTACCGACTCGAAACGGAAACGTGTTCGTGTTCGAACCAAATATCGAATATTTGTGCACGAACACGAACATTCAATCCACACTTGCGTACATTCCTATAAAAAGGACACATTTATATACGAATAACACATGTGTGTAGCTGGCGTTATGCCAATTGCCAACAACTAAGGTGGTGGATTTTATCTGTTTAGAGTTGTATTGATTTTAAATGCTATAGAAATCCCTAATCACCCAACATCTTGTAGTTCTAAATCCAGTGGCAAGTTATAGTATCAATATTTCAATGTCACCCCCAAATAAGGGTTGTTCTTTAATGAGTTAGCAAGATTTTTCTCCAAAACAGGTGACGCATTCGTTTTCAGCACCCCAAAATTAATAAAAAAAGCTCCCACACTTTACCACAGAAGGGCCACAAAAGCCTTTTTTTAACATTGTCCTTTACCTTAGCGTGACAAGAATATCACGAAATACACAGAGATTTAAACTTGCCAATGCCCTATTTTTCTGTATGCTTCTTTATATCTCTAAAATACAGACAGTCACAGGTAGATAAACGGCCTGCTGTATTGATACTCTCAAGATGTGGGTCTGGAGACGCTTGTTACGAATTTCGTTGCCAACTAATCGCACCAACATCTCTTGAAATATGCCTCCCAAAGCTAGTCCTCAGCACCGTATCCTCTCGAATTATCTCATTTTTTGACGATATTAATCGTCCGGATGATAGGTTCAAAGTTCAAGGAAAATCAGACAGGAAAAGGTGAAGAGAGGACCACCGGAAACATTAGGTTGATGTCACCAAACATCTGATGGGGAAGATAATTGGTTGATGAAGCCGTGCGCTTAGCACTCAATTACGTTAGTTAACGCGTTGCTGTCAAACGTGCTGTACAGCAAAGAGCGGCCAACTAAAATAATGCAGATCACAAAACTTTTGCCAACAAATTATGATTTATAAGACAAGGTAATATTTGTCGTTATTGCGTTTGGTCCATGGTATTCAGGTATTCAGTATTTACAATATTTTATCAAAAATGTCCTAGCATTTCGGAAACTAAATTTTAAGAAAAGATAAAACACTTGTTCAAATGAAAATATGCATTCATAACCCAAAGATTTATTTTAAACGAGGTTTTAAATAAGGAGTTTAAATTTTTACACTATTACATCAAGAGACACGGTGGTGTCTCGCGCCAAGTTCACTCTAACACCCTCCATGGTCACAGAAATAATAAGCGAGCACCCGTGTATCATCATAGAAATGATATATACCCCCTCCACCGCCTAGTTTTTGAACTGAATTCCTCAATAAATATAAGGATTTAATTAAAAATTTGTTTAGTTACCATTATAAATCGATAAGTCTCTATTGATTGAGACCAAATATTAATTACATGTTACATATTAACGAAGATACGTGCATAGCAACGCGTAGCCACGCCCATTGAGCTGTAAAGCAGGATTTTATTTCTTAATAATTAAAATACATATATGCGATTTGTCCCACTTACTTCGGCTTTCACCGGTGATGATCAGATCCAATAGATACATAGTAGGCACTGCAGCATTTTGAACAGGCCTCTGGCCCCCAGAAATGGGCCCCCGCAGGGCTCCGTTGTGGCGCTCATAGGGCCCCAATATTGAGGCCCCTGTTGGACTTCGCCATGGCCCCCATAGAGCTTTGCTGGGCCCCATTTCACTTTTCCCAATGGGGCGTAAATACGACATGATATCTTCATCTCTGGGGCCCGTACCAAGTATTTCTGTTCACTCTGCAGCCTCCTTAATAGAGCAGTAGCACCATATGACTAACATAACCTCTAACTTAACTTTACGTACATTTTCAATGTTGCTATTCACATTTCTAGATTCCAACTAGCGTAGTTTCTTAAATAGAATACATATAAATTTTCAATATTGTTGTTTTAAAATAATGTACTAATATTTACAGGTTGGAAATCCAGCCTGTAATCAGTGGTCTGATTTTAATATTCGGCAATATTAAAAAACCATATGTATTCTATATGAGAGGGTTTATTAATGTTACACTGACTCCAATCTAAAAATACGAATAGAAATATTAGAAATTAGAATAAACTTAACTATAAAATTTGAGGTTATGTTAATTATATGGTACTAACTCACAGTATAACCCCACTTCTATGAAATCTCCGAATTGATCACCAGGCGCCACCTAGTATTCTCTAGACTATCGCACTCTCGTCAGGGCCTCCATCCGTACATCCCGTCAGGGAATTTTTAATTTTAAAATACTTATAGCCATCTAGTGCCGTGAATCCAGATTTCAACATCATATTGTAGTATCGAAAGAAATTTTGTTACAGATATTAACTTCATATTGTTGAAAAATAGTTGAAAACGCTCAGGGATCGAACCGTGGACCTCAAGATCCGTATGCTGACAGTTACACCATATCGTTAGCGCGTCACTTGGTTGATGAAATTCTGAATGATTCTAAACGTGTAACGACAGCGTTCTCTATTATAGCTTTATTTATTTGCGAAATTGTGACATAATCAAGAGCAAGGTAGTGTCTCCCGCCAAGTTCACTCCAACATCCTCGACGCTCATAGAAATGATAAGCGAGCTCTAGTGTATCTTCACAGGAATAATATCTACAAAAAGTAATGAAATGCCCACAAAAGCAGATTCTATGTACGAAAATTGTGCCAAGTACACTGTGTCCAAAGAAATATCTTTCGTCTCTACAAACATAAAACGAGAGATCGTGTTCTCTCCAAAAATATTTCAAACCGATTAAAATCGTCAAGTCCAGCATCTATTTATAAAAAAAAAATTATGTAAAACATTTTTCTTTCAAACACAAAAAAATCGCATTTCACTAAGTGGCAAAATGCTGTTTGAAGTCACTAGTGCCACTCAGTCAGTGTTATACAAATTTCCCTGAAAGTGAAACGCGCGAAAGTTTTTTTTTTGTATTTGAAAAAAAAACATGTCTTTCATAATTTTTTTTCACTTCCCTCGCATACCGAAGTATTGTATTCGAGAAAAAATCACCCTCCAAGTTTTTTTCGGGTTTTCACGTTTCAGATCATGTAAATTACGAAAATATAGGTTTTTCAATTCCGTCAGTCTCTCTGTCTGTCTGTCTGTTGGTGTATTAACTAAAAACTACTTGATGGAGAACAGAACAGTTGGTAGGTAGCTGACGCTACTGTCAGCTAAGAAATGGTTAAACCTTCACCGGAAAATAAGTAAAGGGAATAAATAATGAAAAAAAATATCTGCTCAAATTTCAAATTTTTACGTTTCATGACAATCTAAACCTCTTTCAGAAAAAAATAATTTGGAAAATTTTTCTTACCAACATTTTTGCAAAATTTTTTACCACTAGAATAGACGGGAATTTTTTTTTTTTGTTCAAATTTAAAATTTCCACGTTTCATGGCATTCTAAACCTATTAAAAAAAAAAAATTGCATTATTTTTTTTTAAATGTGTCTTCTTTTACCACTGCTATAGAATAGGTGAATATTTTTTTTTTCTCAGATTTTAAATTTCCACGTTTCATGACATTCTAAACCCATTTCAGAAAAAAAAATTGAAATTTTTTTTAACATTTTGGAAAAAAAAATACCAGAGGAATAGAATAGATGGAAAGAAATTTTCTTGCTGAAATTAAAAATTTTCACGTTTCATGGCATTCTAAATCTATTTAAAAAAAAAATTTGAAAATTTTTAAAATAAAATTTGTAATCTTTTTTCATCGCTACTATAGAATAGACGAAAAAATTTTCTTTTGCTCAAATTTAAAATTTCCACGTTTCATGAATTTCTATTTCAGAGAAAAAAATTTGAACGTATTTTTATCATTTTGGAAAAAAAAATTACCGCTAGAGTAGATGGAAAAAAATTGTTTTTGCCCAAATTTAAAATTTCCACGTTTCATGACATTCTAAATCTATTAAAAAAAATATTTGAATACATTTGTAATGGTTTTCTACCACTGCTATAGAATAGAATGAATACATTTTTTTGCTCAAATTTAAAATTTGCACATTTCATTACATTCTAAGCCTATTTTAGAAGAAAAAAAAAAAGAAAATTTTTATACCAACATTTTTGAAAAATTTAAAAAAAATAACATTTTTGACCACCACCATACTTCCACTCCACTACGTAGGTATAATTGAAAATGTGACAGATGGCAATAATATTTGGCATATGCACCTATTATAGTTTTGTTGCAAAATGTATAATTGTACAGGGACGTCATCCCAAGAAATAATTCAACCATGGTGGACATTTGTAAAGATATTTGCGCAAGCCTTCCATGTTTGGCACCTGTTACTAATGAATTTTTGCTGTGGAATGAGCACTCTGTATATTTTTTTGACCAAAAGTTATCAGGTTTTCTTTGTAATAATAGTGATTACTATATTATTATTCTCAATGTCGTTTCGTAATTAATAATTTTTTAGAGTGACCGCCATGCACACATAAACAGGGAAGTTCTGTGTAAATACCTTTACCGATTTTTTTATAAATAGGTACCGAACTTGGCGATCCTAATTGATTTCAAATATTTTTGGAGAGATCACATTTTCCTATTTTATGCTTTTGTAGAGAGGAAAGATATTTTTTTGGACAGAGCATACCTGAAGCTATTTTTTTACAAATACTCTGTTTTTGAAGGCATTACTATCTCCTTAAAATGCAGACACATTAATTTTTACTACAGTTAAATCTTCTGCAATGGCCAATAATAGACCAATGTTTTAGTTACTGTTACGTCGATGTGCATAATTCAGTCTTAACACCAACAATGAACCGATTGCTAAAATTAATTTATGTATTGAATTGTACGAGCGCGGTTAACCAAATTCCAGTTTAGGAGCCAATTAAATTGCCATACACTTGAATTAGATCTGAATGGTCAAGAAAGAAATACGACGGCCAGTACATGTTCTTTCAAAGTGGCTGTCTGATTAAATTTACTGATACAGTACACCCTCTCGGCAACTTCTTTCCAGATGGCCATATTTAATTAGGGATATATCCAATCTACTTTTAATTGAATTAAGGCTTTTTCTCCATTAATCAAATCCTTGATAATTTCTGATATAGAAAGTAGGTCAGATGATAATTACCTTATAATATAATTTGTTAATGTGTCTAGCAGCAGCTATTTTAAGTAACCTCAGTGTTCAGCTTAATATGTAATATTTAATACGATAAAACTTTTACGTAAAAATGTAAGTGAATTATATCTTTATAAGTACCATTGCATTATTGTATTGGTACAATTTCAAAAATATTGCTGTTTAACTGCTCTTGAGCCGAAAATAAGAATTTACAGTAGCGCCACAAAGAGTTCCACATTCGATCCATTCATTATTGATACATCATTGAAAAACTCATTATGCCACCATAACTCAAAATACTATCCTGACGATGCGCTTGTTGTCTGGGGTTAATAAAGAGACAGCTAATTACATCCATATCCACGTAGTGGAGTGGAAGTCGTAAAAAAGCCGTCGTAAAAAAGTTTCAATTTTCTTTTTGTTGAAATAGGCTTAGAAAACCATAGAACGTCGAGATTTTAAATTTGAGCGAAAAAAAATTCTATCTGTCTATCTGTTTGTCAGTCTGTGACTTTTTTGTGCGCACGTTTTCTCAGGGACGGTTTAAGATATTGATTTAAAATTTGGTACACATATGTACCAAGACGAGCTCTGGCACTAGATTATATTTTGTGCTAATTTCTGTGAAGGATTGGGGGTTAAATAGGGGTAGATAAGGGAAGATAAGTAAAGCAAGCTAGTATAAGTACAGTAACTTCAGATTTGTATATACTAGAAACTAAAACCTCAGATTTTCCACCTCCCTCAACAACCTCCACTACATTATTAAAAGTGTTGATAGAATAGAATCAAGACATTCCCTTGAAATTTGGTATACCTAAGTTTTATAACGACATCTGGAACTAGATTATATTTTTAGAAGGTTTCGTTGAAGGGTTGGGGGTTAAATAGGGGTAAATATTGGAAAATAAGTAAAGCAAACTGCTAAGAGTACAGAAACTTGGAATTTGGTGTATATACTAGAAGCCAAGGCCACAGAATTGCATATATATTTTTCAACTCTACCACCATGCCCACTCCACTATTAAAAGGGTTGAAATTTGGTACACATATATATTATAACGACGTCTGGAACTAGATTATATTTTGAGATGATTCCGTTCAAGGGGTGGGATGTAAGTAGGAGTAAATAGAGAAAAACAATTAGAGCAAGCTAATAAGAGTCCAGAAACATAATTTTTGGCATATATGCTAGAGGCCATCACCTCATATATTATATTAAAATTGTATGACTAATTATTTCCTCATACTAGACTGCAAATATATTAAAATTGTATGACTAATTATTTCCTCATACTAGACTGCAAATATAGTGACGATATTTTTCTTTAAAGAGGCTTGGATGAGAAATCTGGATGCGGAAGTAGTGATTCGTTCGGCAGCGGCTTTTTACTTTATCGAGATACAGGGTATCTATTTGAAGTTTTCGAAACTATTTGTTTTGCTATGAACTCCAGTAACAATACACTTCATGTGTTTGAATCGAAGAAGCAGCGATAATATTCTACAAAGAACTTGAGTGTAAAAATGTGTATAGAGATTTAAGTTCCCGTTATATAAAAAATCTAGAATTTTGTTTTATGGTTCACAACTCCAGTCACATTTCAATTATTGTATATGTTTAATTTGAATTGAAGTGGAGTTGAATTAATTTTGTAGGGTACAATCACTACGACTCCAGTGAAAATCACATTCTTAGCCATTGCACTTTATTACAAACGTTAGAAAAAGTAACCTACCAGATTGCCGTATACACCGATGCTTCTAAGCATCATGTAGGTACAGGCTATGCATATTACCGCCCACAAGAAGCTTTATATAAACTCCCTTGGGATATGTAGATTTTTTCTGCGGAAGCATTTGCTATACTTCAGGATATAAAATACATTGTATCTAACAATATAACATTTTCTATCATAGACTCGCTAACAAAAGAAATTAAATCTCTATCAACCAAATGGAAAGCAAATGGTAGCAGTATCACAATTGTATGGATTAAGGGGCACAATGGTTTACAATATAATGAACTGGTCGACACATTGGCAAAACAAAGTATTAACTGTGGAATTAAGGTAACAAATGACATATGTTTAAACGACTGTTTCAATGTTTTCAGAAACAAGATGAAGGAAAAATTGACACAACTCTGGCAACAGTTTTGCTGTACATCTTCCACAAGATACTCACCCTATATATTCACCCTGAGATACCAATAAAGTTTTGGCACGATGACCTTCATATTCCCCGAAAATAGCATTATTAACCGCCTAAAATTCGGACATGGAAGTTACCCAGCTCACCTTGCTAGACTCAAACTTATTACATCAAGTTTATGCGAACATTGCAATGTAGGTGACTTAGATCATATAATGTTTAGCTGTTTAGTTAATTAGAGGCGGGGTTTCGGCTCCATTGAATCTACTACCTGACTTATTAAAAAAAAACGATTTATTAAGTATATAGTTGCTTTTTGGAGTAAAACTGGTGTAAAAATTTAGAAATTTTATACTTTAATTAATGTTACATTTTAATGCACAAATCCTATTGTCTAACCTCATGTTGTTATCCCTATTTACCATGGCCTTACCCAGTTTGTACAAGAAATTTTCAAAACGCCTTGATAGACCTCTAGGCGAAAAGCGTGTGTCCCTTTCAACTTTCCATTAATTATTATGTAATTTTCAAATATGACAAAGAACTTAAATGTGTTCTTCCTTTTGCAATATTTATAATTACACTATATAGATGTCTGTGGTCTATGGGTTTATGGATTCAGCAAATAAAAGTAAGGTTCAAATGTTTAATCTTTAGTCAAGTATTGACCTTACCATTTACATTGTGTTTCTGGCTGATTGGGCTAGTTCCATAATGCCACAAAAAGAAACCGCTACGAGTCCAAGATTCTTGTGGATAATTTATCGAGAAGGATAAAGAATATAACGTGCTCACCTACTCTTCTTTAGTAAATTATTCTAAGGCTTTTGTCGATGTATAATGAGATAAACTGTGATCTGTTTCATCGAATATGAGGAAAATCCTGATATTCAGTTTTTAATATTAACCGACCGTACCAAGGAAACTCTACTTGGGAGATGCCACCTATGACAGGACTTTGTGCGGCCACATCTTTAACATCCATATTGATCACGCGATGAACCGGATGCTAGAGAATTCGATATGGGCGTCGTTGTAGTTATAGCTACTTCCCACTTCATTTATAGATTCTAACTTGAGAATTCGCAGATAATACCATTTTATTTGCAGCAAGTTGGGCCCAGGCCCCCTCAACAGTAATCTCTGATTCCGGCACAGTAAAGTGAAAATTACCGAGAAAAATTAAAACCGCGCAGATATATTATGTAGTAAACAATTGGAGCCCTTGTGGATTCTGAGAGATCTCGGAGACCCACAGTGCAGAAATTAGATAGGATGTTGATGCTTTTAAGATGTTCTTGGTGAAATGGTTGCTGCGAATACCCTGGATATATCAAAAGTCAAATTCTTCAAAAAATACGAACTACAAAGTGATTTTCCTGCATCTCATAAAATGGAAGACGGAATAGACATAGAACGGTTTTAAGGAGAATCAGCTGTAAAACGAGATGACAAATGGAGACGAGGACGCCTTCTGGAACGTTAGGTTGACATCACCAAGAAAATCATGTTTAAGAGCTTTGGTGAAGTTGTGCGTGTAACAGTAATCACGAAAAATGGCTTGATTGAATCAGACGTGCTAGACAATAAACAAGGGCCAACTGTTGCGTATTTAGCTACTGGTCTCCTTAATATTTAAAACTCAGTAGCTAGTGATAACTAAAACTACCCGTGAAAAAAGTTTTGTTATTTTTTTTGGACAAATATTACATTTCTGATTTCATCATCATCTGTGCGGGTCTTGGCTTCCACAGGTTTTCTCCTTCATTCATCCCTATTTTTTTTCACTGCTCTCCAGTTTCCAAATTTAATGTTAGATGTGTCTCTAATACTCCCACCTCCTATCTAAGTTTTAACCTTCCCTGTTTCCGTCTTCCTGTCGTTTACCATTCAATATTCTCCTTGGCACATATGTGTCCTGTCCTCGTTCTAGAATCCTGCCCATTGTAATCGCGAGGTTTTAGCCGTAGTTATGATGTCCAGCTCTTCGTGCCTTCTTAATAACTGATGTAGTTCGAAATTGTATTTGCGGAGTCATATTCCGTTTCCACAGGTTCCCTTGAATATTGTGCGAAGAATTCTTGTTTTGAAGATGTGTAGAAGGGCGACGTCTCACTTACCAATTGACCATGTTTCCGCATCGTAGGTGACAGCAGGCGGAATCGTGGATTGTCAATTTTGTTTTTCTACTTTCGTTGCAGTTGAGTTGCTTACGTAGGGCATTGTAGCATTTATTTTCTAGCATAATCTGTCTTCCTATTTCTGCAGCGCTATCGTTCTTCGTATTCACACTAGAACCAAAATAGGTGAACTCTTGTACGATTTCAAAATGTTCTGTGCCAATTATCTATCTGTAGGCCGTTGCTGCTGGCTCAGCCTGCATTTCTGAATTAGTCTTTTGTAAAAATGGTAAAAATGCAGTTACTATATTATGGTATTTTTGTGATAAAATAAAATGTATTGCTAGTATGTAAGACACCGGTCTAACTTCGGCCAATTGGCATTATTTTTTTATTCAGTATTAAACTCAATTTAATATCTAACTCATGTCTATGGGATCTTTTTTAATCGTCATTGATGCCACCGTAGAATTTTTCTCATTAGGGTTTTACTGCCTAAACATGCCTAAATGTGGGTAATAAAGTGTATATGGTAATTAAATGAGTTGCTACGCCAACAGAAATTTGATATTATTTAATAACGTCATCATCTTTTATTGATGTTTATTACGTTATCCACGAATAATAATAGTTCACCATATCTTAATCCATAAATAGATAAACCTAAGAGTTTTCACCGCAAGCTCATGTGTGCAACGTACATGTTTTATCCCACATCTCGTGTATGTGCATTCTCGCAAAGTTGCATATATGGTAAATGAGACACAGTGTATTGATTTCTATTAATAGCGGGAAGCTAACAACAGGTGTCCCGTACTCCTGTAGTAAAAAATAAAAAAGTGCAACATTTTTCAGTTCGACTTTTTTCAATGGTTTCGGAGTGACACCTATTAATACATTTTACGATTTTACATTGTGTTATTCATTGAGCGGTATAAAAATTTTACTTTTTATTAATTATGTACACACAAATATATTATATTGCTACAATCTCTATCGATTTTATACTCGTTAACGGTTTAATTTATTTATTTAGTGTTTACGAATTGCTTTTTTATTTTTATGTGTTAATTAATTAATATACATTTTATCGAGGGAGTTATGAAGAAAAAAAGATTCATGGATTGCGTCGATTTAGTATTAGGCAACAGCATTATTTATGGCGATTGCCGTCGATTCTCATACAAGTCTCATATCTATGTATATTAGAAGCACGTATATTACTCAGTTTTTGGCGCCTTAGACAAATTTCTCCGAGAGCCACTTGAGTTCGATTTATTAAAGACTCGCTATGTTCAATTGTCGTTTCATGTAATGTTTCCTTAATCCATCTCCTTGTAAATAAATCAGGTTTGTTAGTGTGCTCGTATTCTACATTGTTTACACCTCTGAAACTTGGATCATTGGAGAATCAGTCATATGGCGTATAGACTTTTCGAGATGATTCCCTGGACAGCCCATAGCACCATAGCTCAATTTTTCAAGAAATACATCTTTGAGGGGACTCTCTAGTATCGTATTCTCTTAAATCCTCTCATTTCTGGCCACATCAACCAAAGAGAGAACAATATAACACGGTAGAGAATTCAGGGAAAACTGGATGACAGCAGGCGAAGAAGACTGCCTTGAATATGTTAGGCTGCTGTCACGAGGAAGTTGATGGAAAGAGTTACGAAGACCGTGCGCATAACAGGCAACCGCGACGGATGTCACAGGCTATCAGATGTACTGTGCATATATAAGAGACTGAACTAGAATATTCCATGAATCACAAAATGACTGTCAAGATGTTATGATTAAAAAGTTAAGTTAAATAATTATAACATAATTAGAATAGAATTATCCGCAACACCAGTAGCAGTTTTCGAACAAATGGTAATGTTTCTAAAAAAGACTAGAGTTTGCGGCATTATGATATCTCCATTGTATCAAAGAAATTCACAACAAACGTCTTCACATTAATAAGGCATCCAATACCAAAGGCGTATTCGATGCTATCTCTCTACCTCTCTAGTGGCCCATACCAGAGAATCGTAAAGAACGATGGACAAAGCTAGGAAGACTGATCTTTGCGCGTTTCATAATAATTGGGTCACACCAAATGTTGTGCAGCTGGCAAATTGCCGATTTAGTTATTGTCAAACCTAAGGCTTCATTTTTATTCTTGGACTCATCTCCTTGCATGTTGAAGTGGAACTTGGGGCAAGAAAGCAGCAAATAGGCTACT
The DNA here is from genome assembly GCA_963583905.1 of Stenurella melanura. NCBI lineage: Eukaryota > Metazoa > Arthropoda > Insecta > Coleoptera > Cerambycidae > Stenurella > Stenurella melanura. The sequence goes on along the minus strand of OY757310.1, from coordinate 130,850,787 downwards.
CAAAAATGAAATATGCAATATTTTGGGTTAAGACCTGTAGCACACCAAGGCTCTACTAGTAAGAGACCAGGCCGATACTCAGTCAGAGTTTCACCTCTTTACTGGTTCGCCAGTCGTGTTTCTTAGTCGACATGACTGAGAATGCGACAAAAGTGTCTTTACAGTCCTGCTGGTACATAGATAATTCCACAATTCAGGAGGATACAGGTCCTAGCATACACAGATACAAGCCAAGGGTTTGTATTGTTTGTATTGGCAATACTTGGCCAGTGTCCTAGTGAATTCCAGGCGGTGGTATATGCCAACTTACTACGTGCCAGAGAAATTCTCATAAGAGATTTCGGTTAAAAATATTTACAAATATATTTATAAGTAACTGCAGCCGGGACGTATTAAGCATCAAATAAGGTGACTTCGGGGGTTTGGCTCTGATTTGGAATATTTCAATCAGAGCTAGGAGACTGACCCGTAGCACGGAGTGGGGCAGTAAAGGATCTATGTAAAGAAATCCTCAACTAACTTAACCCTAAAGGTTTTGTTTGGGCTTGATAGAGAGAGAATGAGATGGAAAATAAGCTTGATAACATCCAATATTTTGTCATTAAAAATTATCATTATTCAGAATCAATCTTATTTGAACACATTATATTTATTAGCAAACAAATTTAGTAGCAAAAGAGGTTCTGTGTCAGAGGCAGCATTGAACATGCCTGCAATTATAAAGTGTTCATGCTATCACTAATTTAGGGTGCTTAAGTGACGATATAAATGATGTTGGTACTGGCCCACTCGCGCACTCGTAGGAGTTCATTGCGGCACCGGAAATAGGTCCGAAGTATTGCCTCGTTAAGAGCGTTCCTAAGAACCATGCTGTGGGTTTGTGTTTTTATTATTTCTGTATTTTATATATTTGATACTGTAGCTTCATTTTTAAAACAAATGGTTTTGCTTGTAGCCTTTCGTGATTTCGTGAATTTAGTTCACTTTCCCATTTTCGTAGTTGCCGATATTGTTTACCAGGTCTTCAAAGTATACCATCGTAATTATTTCCACACTGACCTTCTCGATGGTACCTACCTACACACTTATTTTTTTCGAGGATTATTTTTTGATAATGTTGCGTACATCTGGCAACTTTAAGTAATTTTATTAAATTCTATTAAACAAAATTAATTTTTGAGAAATATGTACAGGTATTTGTCATACTCCAGTAACTAAAACGCCAGACATTAAATTATCGTAGGTACTTAATCTGTTTAAATTTAGGAATGTATACATTTATTATATTTTCATGTTTTAACCATTTAACTCTTTTTGTATTACAGTTTTTGCTAGCAGCTCTCATAGAACACAGGGGCTTTGATCGAATAGCAAATATATCTGTATTGCACAGCACATATTTCTGAATTATTGGTTAAACCAAATATACTGCAGGAAGTATTATGGGTTGCATATAACAACGCGGACCCAAATTCTTAGTAATTTTTAGTTTATAGTATGGTAATATGTTAATTGAGACTTGAGAAGGGATATCTCTTTTATTAGCTAGCTGGTAGCAGAATGGCCATTTTCTGTAGCCAATTCTGCAGCAGCATATACTTTGACTTTTAAGTTTTTTTTGATAATCATTCAGTCACGAGTTGTGACACTTCTGCTATTATCAAACTTTCTCATAGTGATCTATCTAATAAAAGAGTTTTGCTGCCAAATAGCTGATTATATAACTGATTACATTAATAAATGATTACATGATTATATAACTGATTATTTAGATAATTTAGATAATTTAAATAATTCATCTACCTAATAAACACGAGGAAAATCTCCTTTCGTTTGACGGTTAAATGCCTGCTAAATTTCATAAGACGGATAGTCCAGTCAAACACAGTTTAGTAAAGTTCAGCATAGTCTATTGAAATTCCGTTCAGTCAAGTCCAGTTTATGAAACATATATTCTTTATAGGATTTTGCAAACAGTGGAAAGAATATATGTTTCATTACTATAAGCAAACAAATAATAAATAATTCACTTTTAAGTCCAGCTTAGTCCAGTCAAACCAAACCAACAGCAAAACCCTAGCGTGATACAGGTTAGCAAGACATCAAACCACGTCGAGGGGCCTTCTGTGTTCGGAGAGGCTGTTGGGAAAAGCTACCAGAACTCACCAGGAGCCCTCATCCACTACCTATCCATCGTCAGGAGGATTGGTGAGATTCTGAGAATTTCATTGGTATTTTTTTTGTTGTGTAATATTTACTGTACTTTCATTGCACAAGATATTTCTTTTCTTTTAATGATAAATTTATTAAGCTATAAATATTTTCCCTTGGAAACTGTGATGATATTACTTAATATTTCTATTTGATAATTGATAACATTATTTTATATTTTTATATCGATTAAATTCGTTGATTCGTTCTTATATTGATGATTTTTTCTGAAGTTATTAATAAATATGTCTATTTTATCGTAAAATTAAATTTTTCAATTTTTCTGTTTGTCTGTCCGCCATAAGATCAAATCTTTCCACGGCGGTTGGTTTCACCATTACAGGAGTAGCAGTAACTCTTAAATTTTCCGTGGATGGCGCTCATAATTTTTACATCATTTTAAGCTACCTCTGAGTGTTGGAACAAACTAGCTAGGTAAAATATCACAAAAATATTGGTTCACCCTCTGGCTGATTTAAAAAAATATATATTAATTGAACCCGCGAAATCCCAGCCACGCACCAGATCAGCTAGCCGTTCGCCGTCACTACTTGTGTGTTGGTTGAATTGTCTTTGGTTATCACCTTAACCGGTGATATCATTGTTAATTTTTCTAAGGCCAAGTAGTGATGTAACAATAAATGTTGTTTTCAATTAGATATTTTTACGAAAATTTGCTTTGCAAAAAATATTTTCGTCTGGGAACGTGCTCAACAGATTCAGCTTTTCGGTGGCCTAGCTGCTTCTAGGTCCAACTAAAAGGGACCTTCCATTAAAAATGTTATTTTAATTTTACAGATTCAGGGTTCCTTAAGGACATTAACATAGATTTCTTGAAACATCCCTCTATTTCTTCCCCTAAGGAAATTGAAAATTTGATTCTGTTGGATTCTGTTGCCAACGTCCGATTGCAACTTTAACTCATTCACCTCAGTAAAATATTTCACTAAAATTGTAATAAAACATAGCTTACATAAAACATAACATTTTACACTCCTTCAGCGATCACCCTATATGACGGATGTGATTGTTTAAAAAAAATATTCCTTCTACACTATTTTACACATTTCCTAATGAAAAATGTTCGTAAAAGAATTCGACACATGCATTCGAGCACTCACGCGCATACACCTATGCGCATGCATAAAATCGCACATATAGGTAAGTACGTGTTATGAAACAGGTTTATGTAAAGTTCTACAATGATTATTAAAAGATTTCAATTACGTACGTATGTTTTTTGTTTGTTCAATTATTAGTCTCGATTGACTTAAGCAATTGCCGTAAAATCTTTTGCAAACTATCGAGTATCGCTTGACTTTGGTGCTTCAATAGTTTCAACAAAGTATGTTTAGCATAAAATAAGCGAAAATCGCTAAAAAGAAATTCCATTTGATAATTTGGCAAATGCCCTATTGATAACGGAAAATGATTCCGGTGTATTTGGATTAAAATTGGGGTTAGGTATATTCAGAGTAGACGATGAATCTGATGTCAAAAGTTAAAAATTCAAAATTTTGAAGTAACAAGGGTTGCCATTATGGCAAAATTTTTGCAGATATACATGAATTGTGGTACGGCTTGAAAATTCTAAAGATCGGATATTGTATTCTACTTTGTAGAAACAACATAAAAAGCCACTTAAAAGATTAAAAAATTTGGTTAAATAAAATTGAAAATCGCCAATATTTTCAGTCCCCAGCTATACAGGGTGTGCTAAAAGTCGGTACCAACTTTCTTATTTTAAATGGAAACCTACATTTTTTTGTCACATCGTTCGATTGGCCTTCCAATTCTGAGCTTAGACAATCCATTATATTATATTAGACGTCTAGTTAACTGCTTCATCAATTTGGTTTTATAATTTTGAACAGTGTGTGATATATAAATAGGTTCGTAAACTACTACAGCGGCAATTTTTTTCGAAAACATTGATATCTAACAGATAAGTTGAAAAACTGCAAGTTGAAATATTATTTCACAATTTTTAGTGACCATTTCTTAAAGGCGGTTCAATATTGTTCAAGAATTTTTAATAGCCTTATTTCATCAATCAAATACGTATAATAATAATAATCATGGACATGTTTTTGAAGATGTTTATTGTCATCCAAAATGTACAAAATTTGAATAAACAGTCGTTGACCGAAGTACTAGCCCATAAAGAAATAATAGAAAAGCGTGGTTAGACTGAATCTTTTAGACAAAAAATTTCTAGTTTTATTGCAGAAACGATTAACTCTATCCTTTTCTATATTGCTACAAATATAATTTTCTTCCATTACTACCCAAAATGCATGAGATAATATTTTAAATGCATTACAGCATTCTCTATTGATATCCTACCGAGAAAGGATAAAGTTGTTACGACTAATTTATTTCAGGGATATTTTGCCCAGATAACATTTTAATAACTGACCTAGCTACACAGAGTTAATATTACACAAACATGGTAAATTTAAAAAACTCATAACACAAACTGAAGCATGACAAATTTGATGTTCGGTAACTTTGATCATTCTAGCAAAGTTATTCTAGAGCGTTAAATATGTGAATTTTACAAAAAGTAGCGTTGCACGTTGCGATAAAAACAGTCAATAAACTGTCCATTAAAACTTGTAATTTGGTAATATGCATAATGTAACTAATATATTTTTTTTGTAAAATAAATGTAGTAATCAACTGATTGTTAATTATGGCCCGATGACTAACATGAAAGGTGTTGTTGAAATATTACCTTAAGATTCTAAGGCATTTGAAAATTATGAAAATAGAAGAATACCCATCTAAAAATGATAAAACTACATGTGTTTTACTATAAAAAATACAAGATCTAAGAATATTTAATATCTACCTAAAAATGTTGCAAAAAAGTGAAATTTTGGCTTACTAACTTTTTTAAATATATTTTTTTGAAAAACAATAAGATATACGGAAAAATAGTTTAAACAAAAACTGTGTAGAATTTAATGCTGAATGCAACGATATATAGTTTATTGAGTATTTGTTAAACAATAATGCTCTAAAATTTAAAAATCATAGCGCGCTACAGGTATTGTGGAAGAATATTGCGGTGCGCAAGATTGGTTTAGTCGGGTACACAGATAATTAATGGTATACGATAATACATCTTCTCTAAGTTAGCAATTGTATTCGGGCCATGTCAAAAATATTTTAAATTTTTTAGTGGTAAAGAATTACAGCTTTTTCAAAATGGCGGATTAAATAAAGAAGAACTACTAACTTTCCTATTTCAATCAGCATTCTTTTTTTTTGTCTTACCTAATAGAGGTTTGAATTACCTTTATAACAGTTTGCCAAAATGAAAATCGAATCAGAAGTGACCTTGTAAAATACTGTGCCGTTGGCATATTTGTGACGGTGAATAATATTTCTTATGTACTGAAATTACAGGCCTTCATACGCCTTGCAATTATGGTTTTCATATTTATGAACATAGTACGTGAAATGAAATAATACACAGTTTTGAACGTTGCCGGATTTGAAGGAAGTGACTCATATTCAACCCGCTCTGCCTATAGTTCTCCGAAATAAATCGATGTATTTCGCTAGAATAATGCGGTTGTAAAAATTCTTTCACTGAAATTAAATTCGGAACTTTTGCTACAATACCGCTCATACAATTGATATATTTTTAGAAATAAAAAAGTACCAAGATGCTACATTTTCTCTACAATATTTCAACACCCTCGCGTTTTCTATTTTTACTTCCACATCCACCTAGTGGATTGGAAGTATAGTTAGTAATCGTAAAAAAAAATCAAACTTTTTTTTTTTAATAGATTTAGAATGTCATGGACCGTCGAAATATTCACTTGAAATTTGGTATACGTATATATCATATTGACATCAAGAACTAGATTATATTTTAGGATTATTCCATTGAAGGGTTGGGGGTTAAATTAGGGGTAAATAGGGACCAATAAATAAAGCAAGCTGGTAAGAGTACAGAAACTTTAAATTCGGTGTATATACTAGAAGCCAAGGCATCAGATTATTTTTATAATATTTTTCAACCCATTATTAATGGAGTTATAAAATAATATTGAGATATGATACACGTATACATTATGCCTACATCTGGTACTAGATAATATTTTCAGATGATTCCTTTGAAGGGTTGGGGGTTAAATAGGGGTAAATAGTAGAAAATAAGTATAGCAAGATGGTAAGAGTACATAAATATTTGATTAGGTGTATTGTAACATGCGGAATGCTCAATAGCATCCTTCGTTACACTGTTAATATTTATTAGAAAAATTATCGGAATTATTGTTCCCACAAACTTTAGTATTAATAGAGTGCCCTTACTCCTTAGACTATGATGAACGTACGTCATCTGTCAGCAGTTAAAGTTCGCGAATACTAGATAGCGCAGCAGGAATGATATTTCAACTAAATAACACCGGGTGAAACTCTTTCTCGTTGAACCATTGCACTAATTAGACGTATTTATAATTTTGTTTGACCTGTAATGGGGATGTAAGAATTTGAAAAACCTCGTGATGATCACATGAGGTTTTTCTTATATTCGTATAAATTAAGAATTAATTTCTTAATAACAAAACTTATTCACGTCTAATGTTTTTAACGTAGAAGCATTTCAACGTTATATTATTTGCTTTGAGCAAGATTTGAGATTATCTACATTCAATTTGCGATACCTACTATGTTTCCACTAAGCTAACAATATTCATATGAAGACAGCCTTTCTATACTATATTTTGAATTTGGATATACGAAAACATTCTGAGCGATGAGATTTTCTTCATTTTGTCTTGGCGACAAATCTTGTACGAATGTTTCTACGATTTCATAACCTCAAAATGGGATTAAGGCAGCCACATGTGAATTTAAATCCATAATCATCGGATAACAGGATCGTATGTAGGACTTTCCTTAATCAGGATAACAAAATAAATCATAAGTACTTTTGATTGCTACATATAAAAGGGATTATTTTCACATGATTGTAGTTTTGGGTTATAAAAGCCAAGTGTCTAAATTTAAAATATGAGATTCAAGCTAATTCTATTACAATTTTTTGTTACATTATATTTTAAATACGCTGTTATATTTAACCCATTGTCGTACATTAATTCATAGTTACTTGTATCTTAAATTCATTGTCGCACATATTTCATCGTAGTATTAATTTCGTGGTTGATTTTATCGTGATTCCTTACTGTTAATATTTTATCGTAGTATTATAATGCATTTCTGTTGGTAACATAGTAAATCGTGGTTCATTTTGATGGTAACGAGAGTGTTTAAGGTTTATGAACTTTGAGATAATGTTACGAGACATATTTGTTGTAATATAGTATTTTGTCTCTCGTAAATAATCTCAAGTTCCTAGTTTTGTTGTAATATATGATTTTAGTATTGAGGTGAAAGTTACGAGACGTATCTTTTGTAATATATTTTTGGTTCTCGTATACTCCTCAAATTTATTTTGCTGTTGAGCAAATTTGTAATATAGTGTAACTTGTAATATAGTATTTTATTATCTTGTAATATATACTTTTGTTTCATAATTGAGACAATTTACGAGTCATCTCTTTTGTAATATATTTAATTTGGCTCTCGTAAAAGTCTCAAGCTTATCTTGAACTTCGGTTATTGTAATATATTATTTTGTATATATTTCTGTGTGTTGTTTTGCCAAACAGTATCGCTGATGCTGTGATAGCTCGTTCACTTTTTGTAATATAATATTTTTGTAATATAGTACTATTGTATATATGTAACTTTTGCCTTTTGTTTATCTTTATCTTTAATTTTCTTTGATTACCCTAAGTAATCAATGGCGCCCAAGTCTTGGACTCCACGCCCTTTTGCTGTTTGTATCTTTACTGTGCTAGCCAGGTTACACCAGTGACGCTTACCACGTCGCTCGTAGGGTGGCCCACACTAGAACGACTTGGGCAAACTAAAACCTTCTTTACAATGCGACAGTATACACTAGAAGCGAATCCCTCATATTTTTTTTAAATAATATTTTTCATCCCCCACCGCCACTCCCTTATTAAAATATATTATAAAATTAAATTGAGATTTTTACTTGAAATTTTGTACACGTTTATTCTCTAACGACATCTGAAACTAGTTTATATTTTGATATAATTTCGTTGAAGGAGTGGGGGTAATTAGAAGTAAATAGGGAAATATAAATAAAGCAAACCGGTAAGAGTACAGAAACTTGGGATTTGGTGCATATACTAGAAACTAAGACATCAGACTTCTTTCTAATATTTTTCAACCCCCCTACCCCCGCCACCTACACTCCATTATTAAAGGGATTGATTACATAAAATTGAGATATTCACTTGAAGGTTAGTACACGTATGTATTGCAATGACATCTGATTGAGATGATTCCGTTGAACGGGTGGGAGGTGGTAGGTTGTGAATAGTAGTAGTAATGACCACCGCCCTGAAGTCAAGCGAAAGCAGTTCCGGGGCGGCTGGAAACACTGAGAAGGGGGGGTTTTAGTCGGTAGGAGTCCGACACTACCCAGCGCGTTGGACACTCAGCGCTGGGTGTCCATGAAGGATTCCCCCCCCCCCCAAAAAAAAAAAAAAAAGGTTGTGAATAGTGCAAAATAATTAGAGCAAGCTATAAACTTAAGTTGCTTACTTCTATATCCACGTAGTGGATTGGAAAATATCGTGAATAAAATTAAAATATTTTTTCTTCTTGAAATAGGCTTAGCATGCCATAAACTTCGAGATTTTAAATCTGAGCGAGAAAATATTTTTCCGTCTGTCTGTCGGTCTGTAACTTTTTTTTGTCCGCACGTTTTCTCCGGAACGGTTTAAGGTATTGACTTGAAATATAGTACACGTATATTATATTATAATGAGATCTGGAACTGGATTGTCTTTTGAACATATCCGGTGAAGAGTTTGGGGTTGTAATAGGGGTAAATAAAGCTAGCTGGTAAGAGAACATAAACTTGAAATTTTGTGTATGTACTAGAAGCCGAGGCTTCAAATTTTTTATATTTACCATTACCCCACCACCACCCACTCCATTATTAAAGGGGTTGATAAAATAAAATTGAGATATTTACTTGAAATTTGGTATACGTATATATTAGAATGACATCTGGAACCAGATTGTATTTTGGAATAATTCCGTTGAAGGGTTGGGGGTTAAATAGATAAAAATATTTAAAGCAGGCTGGTAAGAGTACAGAAACTTGAAATTCCTCGTATGTACTAGAAGCCAAGACCTTAGAATGTTTTATGATCTTTTTCAACTCTCCACCACCCATACAACATTACTAAATGAGTTGATAAAATAAAATTGAGATATTGACTTAAAATTTGGTACACGTAAATATTATAATGACATCAGGAACTAGATTATATTTTGAAATGGTTCCGTTGGGGGGTTGAGGGTTAAATAGGGGAAAATAAAAAATGCAAGTTGGAAATAGTACAGAAATTTGGGATTTGGTATATATAATAGTAACGAAGATCTCAGGTTTTTTAATTATATTATCCATCCCCCACCACCCTCCACTCCCTTATTAAAAGAATTGATAAAATTAAATTGAGATTTTACTTGAAATTTGGTACACATATGTATTATAACGACATCTGAAACTAGATTATATTTTGACATGACTCCGTTGATGGAATGGGGGGAAAGTAGAGGTAAATAGGGAAAACTAAATAAAGCAAGCTAGTAAGAGTACACAAACTTGGGATTTGGTGCATATACTAGAAACCAAGGCATCTGATTTCTTTCTAATATTTTTCAGTCCCCCACCACCGCCACCTTCACTCCATTATTAAAGAGATTGATAACATAAGATTGAAATATTCACTCAAAGTTCGTACACGTATGTATAGTGATGACATCTGATTGAGAGGATTCCGTTGAATGAGTGGGATGTGGTAGGTTGTGAATAGCGCAAAATAAGTAGATCTAGTTAGATTCTTCATCTTTAACGTATGTGATAGAAACGAACGCCTCAAATTTTTCTTTGATATTTGCCCCAAATATTATTAAAATTCTATGACCAATAATTTCCACACACAGGAGTGCAAATATAGACAAGATGTTTCCTTTAAACTGACTTGGACGAGAAATCTGGATGTAGAAGTAGTGATTCCTTAGGCAGCGGTTTTTCTTGGATGATAAATAACCAAAATACTAAGTCATCGTAATCTCCATACATTATTTAACTTTCGTCTAAAATTTGATCGTCATAGCTTTTATAGTTTTCGAGACAGCACGAGTTATACTTATTCGAAAAATTATAAATATCGTGTACCAAGAAGAGGTATAAATTAACATAGGCGATGAACGCAAGCCTATATTGTATATCGCCCCCAGGAAATGGATTCAGCAGACAATTTTTCATAATATAGATCTAGTTCTAAAGGTATGTCCAAGAGAAGCTTAGGACTGAACGTAATCAGTCACTCAATCCTCTACTATTGAGTAATTACATAAATTTAAATTTCCAGGTAATTTCTGACTCGATTTTGATTTTGAAAAATCTATTGTAAAGATAATTCAAACCTCTATCAGACAAGATTAAAAAATATACATTTAAAACAAAACGTTTTTAAATAAAAAAGTTAGTAGTACTTCGGTCAACCCGGCAGTGTTTTATTGGGTCTAGTTATGTCTAGAAATATATTCTTATACGAAACATTCTGCACCCTAATTTTAAAATTTGGTCTTGAAAATTAAAGAGAAACTGAGGGTGTGCTTGGTTTCGTGGACACCCAGTATAGTCTGAAGCTTGAAAATATAAAGAAATCTCGTGGAGTGCTTTTCTCACTGTTACAATACTTCTCGACGGAAATAAGAACCGTAGTTAAATTTTTGCCCTTGAGAAACTACTTCTAATTTCCTTTACACATTTTTTAAAAAATATCTCAAAACATGTTCATATTAGCATAACATTAAGATAATGAACACGCTCTGCAATACCTGTCTATTTCATTTCCGCGTTGGACTGCATCTATTTAATTTCTATTCAGTACAGTGTTGGGTTGGTTAGCTTTGTATTGGTCGACATGTAACATAATGCTTGACTAATGGATCATGCTCTATACCAAAAAATAGCTATAAGCAGAATACTGTAGTGTTTTGTGTTAAAGCCGCTGGAAACCTTAATATACTACATTAATTTGCAAATATTAATCTGCAATAAATAATTCTCATGTAAATTCATTTAATTCACAAAAATAAATATTACCGAAGAAAAAAGTAGTGTAATCGTGGAAAAATTATTCTCACGCTTCAGTCTATATATGTTACGGAATTAAGGTCTCTCATTCCGTCTGTCTGCCGGTTTGGTGCCTGTCTGTCTGTCTGTTGTCTGTTTACAAACCCATTGGACGAAAGAAAATAACATTTCGTAGCTAGAAAATACTATACATCTGGTAGTAGATTATATTTTCAGATGATTCCTTTGAAGGGTTGGGAGTTAAATAGGGGTAAATAGTAGAAAATAAGTATAGCAGGCTGGTAAGAGTACAGAAATATTTGATTAGGTGTATATACTAGAAGCGAAGGCCTCAGGTTTTTTTAAATAGTATTATTCATCCTCCACCGCCCCCACTCCCTCATTAAAATATATTATAAAATTAAATTGAGATTTATACTTGAAATTTTATACATGTTTATTTTCTAACGACATCTGAAACTAGTTTATATTTTGATATAATTCCGTTGAAAGAGTGGGGGTAAGTAGAAATAAATAGGGAAATATAAATAAGGCAAACCGGTAAGAGTACAGAAACTTGGGATTTGGTGTATGTGCTAGAAGCTAAGACATCAGACTTCTTTCTACTATTTTTCAACCTCCCAACCCCACCACCTACACTCCATTATTAAAGGTATTGAGATATTCACTTGAAAGTTAGTACACGTATGTATTGCAATGACATCTGATTGAGATGATTCCATTGAAGGGGTGGGAGGTGGTAGGTTGTGAATAGTGCAAAATAAGTAGAGCAAGCTAGAAACTTCATTTGTTTATTTCTATATCCACGCAGTGAATTGGAAAAATATCGTGAACAAAATTTCAGTCTATATAGGTTACGGAAATTAAGGTCTCTCATTCCGTCTGTCTGCCGGTTTGTTGTCTGTCTGTCTGTCTGTTGTCTGTTTACAAACCCATTGGACGAAAGAAAATAACAATTCGTAGCTAGAAAATACTACTCACAATGGAGAAATGATATATACCGCTAGAAAAAAATATACTGATGGGACACTCCTAAAAAAATAATTAACGAAAATAATGGACGATTCACAGCCTCACAATTTTTTTTTTCCGATCTGGGGATTTGACCATGTTTACTATACGTTTTGGGGTCGCTGAATCCGAAACCGAGGTCCATTTAACCCCATTACATCAGGATTTTGCCATAACCTTAAAAAACTCATAACTGAAGCTATTAAACCCAATGCCACCCTTCCGGTGGACTGGAGAATTTAGTTGCTTTTTTGTCTTTTTCCCAACGTTTCAATATCAAGAGACACAGTAGTGTCTCGCGCCAAGTTCACTCAAACATCCGTCTCACATAAATAATAAGTGAGCACCCGTGTGCCTTTACAGGAAAAATACATACCCCCGCCACCAAAATTATTTTGAACTGAAATATCTCAATAAATATAAGGATTTGACTAAGAATTTGTTCAGTTACACTTATAGATCGATAATTCTCTATCGAATGAGACCAGAATCAATTAATTACATATGAATGAAGATACCTTCATAGCAATGCGTAGCCACGCCCCTTGCGTATAAAAACACATAATTTTATATTTCCAACAATTAAACTATGTATATACGATTTGTCCCATTAATTTCGGCTTTCGTCAGTGATGATCGGATCCAAAATATGCACAGTAAGTATTGCGGCACTTTGAACGGATCCGTAGAACTCCATCGTGGCTCACATAGGACTTCGCTGAGCCCCAATTCGTCCCCATAATGGGGCCCCGTTGCGGCCCATACATGGCTTCGCTAGGCCCCATTTAGCCCCTATTGGGGCCCTCGTAGATCTCCATCGTGGTTCTCGTAAGACTTCACCATGGCCCCCATAGGACTTTGCTGGACTCTATTTCACCCTTCACAATGGGGCCGCCGTAGGACTCGTCATCTCCAACTCTGGGTCCCACAAGAATTCCTGTTCGTTCTGTGGCCTCTTCAGTAAAACAATAGCACCATGTGACTAACTTAACCTCAAATTTTACACTTTTGTAAATTTATTATCATTTTTAACTTGTATTCGCCTTTCTAGATTGGAATCTGTGTAACATCAATAAACCCTATAATTTTGTAATATCGTTGAATATTAAAAACACAGGGCTAATTTATAGGTTGGATTTCCAACCTGTAAATATCAGTACATTTTCTCAAGTCAATAATATTAAAAAATAATATGTATTCTATATTAGAACGTGTATTAATATTAAACTAGTTCCAATCTAGAAATGTGAATAAAAACATTAAAACTGCGAACGAACTTACAAATACGTAAAATTTGAGGTTAGTCATATGATATTACTGCTCTTTTCTCGCACAGTATAACCTCACTTCTATAAAATCTCCATTACCGGTCTCGTGATTTTGACGCAGCTGTCTATTTTAGAAACCCTATCCTGCTTCTCGGCGTTATTTTGACAGTTTGTTGTTATTTTCTTCACGCTTCTTTAAAATAGCAGGAATTCTAAAAAACGAACGTTGTCCCTTTCTCATATATTACCTTAATTCAGTAGTGAGCAAGACAAAGGCAATTTCGTAATTTTTGCAAATGAAAACAGCGGCTATTATAACATTCACACTTCAGTAACACAGGAATCCAAAAATGAAACAATGAGTTATCTGATCTCCACGCAAAATGGTACCGACGACAGCATGACGTCAATTAAAAACAAACTAATTGATCACCAGGCGCCACCTAGTGTTCTCTAGACTATCGTACTCTCGTCAGGGCTTCCATCCGTGCATCCAGCCCGGGAATTATTAATTTTTAAATACCTTTAGCAATCTAGTGCCGACAATCTAGACTTCATATTTTAATCCGAAAGAAATTTTGTTACAGATATTAAGTTTATATTTGTCGAAAATAAGGTGAGATCGCTCGGGGATCGAACCGTGAACCTCATGATGCATACAACAGCGCGTCACTTGAAAAATGGAAAATTTGGGATGGGCATCATGGTTCTATATACATGGATATACGTTTTTTCGTGCTTTTTTGACGTAAAATCCAAAATATCTCGAAAACGGTTCATTTTATAAAAAAATGGCAAATTGAGTTTCCTTATTAAATTACCTACAAAATGACCTATTGTACGATATCGATTTTTCACACCGCTTTTCCGCAATTAATGAAAAACTGTTGTATCTATACGTTTTCTCGGAAGAACATCGCGAATATCTCGAAAATGGTTCATTTATCAAAAAATGTCAAATAGATAAAAGTTTCCTTATTAAATTCCCCACAAAATGGCCTATTGTGCGATGTCGATTTTCCGCACCTCTTTTTGGAAATTAACGAAAAACTATCATATCTATACATCTTTTTGTGTTCTTCGGCAGAAAATCGAAAATATCTCGAAAAAAGTTAATTTTATCCTAAAATGCCAAACAGAAAAAAGTTTCCTTATTAAATTTCCAACAAAATTATCTATTATACAAAATTGATTTTCCGCACCGTTTTTCTGAAATTAATAGTTTTCACTAATAGAAGATAGTATGTTTTCTCTTTACGTGTTAACTACATGCCAATTTTGTTGTCATCCATCACACTTTTTCATTATTGATTTTTTTACAATGTGCACCCGGTACATTATTCACTAAAAGCATATCCCAGTTCTACTTTTTTAAATTTTACTTACCGACTATTATACTCAAATGGAACAAGATTGTATCTTAATCTTGTTGTTACTTTTCAGAACTATAATTATTGCAGCAGAAATCACTATTATATCACACTTTTTAATAATCCTATTTGCACTTCGTTTCACCTATATTAAATATTTGCACAAAATCAGTCTTAAAATTTTACGTATATACTTGTTCTTTCTAAGAAAACTTAAAAAGAACTACTACCTTGACAATTACATAATAAGAATATTATCTTAAAGGCTATCCCCACTTTTTAACGGATAATTTTTGAAAATGCCATATGTCAGTACAGGGACGCGTGCCCCTTTAGAGGGGGATGGCAAACAGACAATAAGACACGCGACCGTTAAAGATGTTCTCCTTCAGTGATTCTGTCTTGTGCCATTATGGTCTGTTGGCTACATAGTGGCTTATGTGTCGTACGAACACATTTGTAGAATATATTATCTGCTATAAATAAACAAGATTTTCTCTTGAAGCCTTTCTTTATTATGTTTTTCACGATAATAATTTTTATTAAATTCAGAGTTATTAATAAGTTAAAAAGAAGTTATTTGTTTTTACCCCATCTTTGATTTTAAACAAATTCGATTCTTCCGAAAATCTTTTAATTGCAGATGCTTCGTATTTCATAGTGACATGTGTTATTTTATTTCCATTCAAGCAAAGCTTAGGTATACTTCGTATTATTCGATATTCGATATTATTGTTTTTACCCCATCTTTGATTTAAAACAAATTCGATTCTTCCGAAAATCTTTTAATTGCAGATGCTTCGTATTTCATACTGACATGTGTTATTATATTTTCATTCAAGCAAATCTTAGGTATACTTCGTATTATTCGATATTGAACTAAACATTATTAAAATGCATGACGTTAAAAAATTATTTGATCAATATAATCATCAAACCACTACTACATTCTATACTACGTAAGTAATAAAGGTATACAGGTTAAATCTAATGCATTGCACATTATTTTTCGCTACGAGTCCTCCCATTTTATTAAACTTACTACAAGGCAAGCTATACTAAATTAATTTAATGTAAGGCTTATCGAGAAAACTAAGCCAATATTAAACAAAAAATATTACAGTTTTCTATTTAGTTATTTGTTCTTTTTGCGATCTAATTACAGGATAAATGAGAGAACAATAAAGTATATAATATACAATACAATATTACATACACAAAACTGCATGCCACCCTGTAAACTCATAACTACTGCTAGTAGTTTATTAAGACCACATGTAAATAGTGATTGTAGGTTATTTTAAAATGACCGATACAAAATAAATTGATTTCAACCAGTCCCAGCTGAAAAATTATCCCATGTGAATGATATGTCATCCGTATATTGCAATTTCCAACTTCTTGGCCTTCGTCAGTATGAAGTAGGTAATTACGAAAGGCATAATTAATTTTCTCTCTCGGCATGCACGTTGAATAAAAGTAATGAAACAAATTCTTTATAGGATTTTGCAAACAGTGGAAAGAAGAACTATCTATGAAAACTAAAAACTATATGTATAACCTGACTTGTGGTTATTCTAGCAAGTTAAAATCCTGAAATAAATTTGTCCAATTTCTTATTTGACATTCTCATTATAACACTAGCATCCAACATAGTCCCCTACGGCTAAGCAGATTAAACTAGTATCTACATGACTCCCTACAGTATGAAGATTCAGTTAAAAATGAGAACAAAGGTCTGAAATGAATTTATTTACCTACCTTATCTTAAAAAATATTCCATTCTAATGGATTACATTTTCATAAATTCCCTCATTCAGTTTCTGGAAAATGCTTAGCCTTCGAAACGTTTTTCGCCCTTATTCAGAGCTCATCGTAAAGGCACAAAGCCACTCATAACGACATATCATGTAACACCAAGGGAATATCCATGAATAAGTATGAAATATTTATATTTGACATTGACTGATAAAAACAACAGATCTTCACCTATCTATTAGCTAACTAGTATTGGAACCTATAATATACTCTATGCATGTTTAAAAGTCAATTATTTATTATTTGTTTGCTTACAGTAATGAAACATATCCTTCTAGGATTTTGCAAACAGCGGAAAGAAAAACTATACATGAGAACTAAAAGAAAAACTATATGTAGAAATAATAATGAAATATTTGTTTTCTTTCGATAACCTGACTTCTGGTTATGCTAGTAAGTTCAAATCCTAAGATGAATTTGTCCAATTTTATATTGAAATTCTCATTATAACACTAGCATCCAACAGAATCCCCTACGGTTACGCAGATTAAACTGGTATCTACGTGACCCCCTACGGTATGAAAATTCAGTTAAAAATGAGAACAAAGGCCTGAAATGAATTTATTTACCAACATTGTCTTAAAAAAAAATTAATTCTAATGGATTACATTTTCATAAAATCTCTCATTCAGTTTATTGGGAATGCTTAGCCTTAGAAAAGTACAAAGCCAATCATAACGACGTTTCATGCAAAACCAAGGCCAGTTCTGTGGCGTAGTGCTAATGGTGTTTGGCTTGAGACCACGGAGTCCCGGGTTCGAATCCTGGCCAGGGTATGGATGTTTAGTGGCGTTTATTCATGTTATACCGAGACGGTAGCTGTGAGCTAGACCGCTGTTGTCTTGACTTCGAGTCTCAGCTGCGGTAGATGGCAATATCGTAGGGAATGGTTGTTGTGTTGATGTCTATGTGCATGTGTCCAGGTTGACTGGTAGAACAGCAATAGTGGAACTTTGCCAGGACGTTAATATAACTAAGGCAATTAAAAAAAGTATCCAATAAGTATGAAATATTTATATTTGACATTGACTAATAAAAACTACAGATCTTCACCTATCTATTAGCTAACTAGTATTGGAGCCTATATTATATACTCTATGCATGCTTAAAAGTGAATTATTTATTATTTGTTTGCTTATAGTAATGAAACATATTCTTTATAAGATTTTGCAAACAGGGGAAAGAAAACCTATCTATGAGAACTAAAATAAAATATATATTTATGTATTTATTTATTTATTGCATACACTGTTCAACAGGTAAGATACCCAATTACAGAAAAGGAATAAAGGCATACAAAGCATTAATTACATAATATACAACATAGAAAGAAAGTAAAATGAAGAAAAAATTTACTTAAATCTACGAACTATGAATAACTAATGATACGAAGAGAGAGAAAAAAATAACATGGAAAATGTTTAAATATAAAAACTATATATACATATATACACATATGTGATTCAAAGTAAATTAAGAAAAACAAAGACAATCACTGGTTATTTAATTTAGAACTTTTGTTTTGTCACTAAGGCTGCAATAAAATATATCGAAGTCGATACATAATTTGTTAGAAGTACTGCAAATCGTATATAAAGGTGAATTATTTAGTACGTTGGTACGCGGCGTAGGTAAATAGAAAACTTAGTGTTTACGAGAGGTTAATCTGGGAACGTGAAAATTAAGCTTACTAATTATTTCGGGTGCGTCAAAATCATTGTGTTGTAATTTAAACAAAAATACTTGAGAAAAGTACGTACGCCTATCCTCAAGAGTAGTCCTAGAATATCTTTCAAGCAAGTAGTAACTTGCTTGAGTATTGTGGAAAATCAATCACTAGATAGGTACCGTCGGATTTGAACCACAGTAATTTAAGAAATCTACGTTGAACTGCCTCCAAGTTATTCTTGTGAACATCAACTGGAACTCCAAATTAGCGATGCGTACTCAAGTTTCAATCTGACGAAGGATTGATAAGGAATTTTCAGAGTATGAGTAATAGTGAACTCTCGACTAGTACGAACGATGAATCCAAGGGCTTTGGAGGCTTCAGACTCAATGGTATCGATATGATCAGTGAAGGATAATTTACTACGAAAAGTTACGCAGAGGTCGCGAAATGTTATAGGTCTTTGAAGTATTAAATTATCTAACCTGTAATCAAAAATAAATGGTGACGTTTTTAAAGAAAAGGGCATTACGTTACATTTACTAGGATTCATGAATAATTTATTTACTATGCACCAGGTGTTTATTTTGTCAAGAGAAGTCTGAAGTTGAAAACAGATTTCATCAATTGTTGTGAAAATTTTTAGATCGTCGGCATATAAAAGGTGAGGCAAATTAATTTCGTTCACTATGTCGTTCATAAATATGTTAAAAAACAGGAGCCCCAGAATAGATCCCTGGGGAACTCCAGATGTGGCAGCAAATGCGATCGATTTGAACGCAATTAATGCAACGTACTGACTCCTATTCATTAAATGAGATTTAAACAAAAGGAACAAAGAATATGAGAAGCCGATTTTTTCTAATTTATTAAGTAACAACTGGTGATCAAGTCTAGCAAACGCTTTGGAGAAGTCGGTATATAAGAATTCAGAAATATATTGAGTTACACAGAATAAATTTGTTGTTGTTGAACGCTCTTTTATAAATCCATGTTGATTAATAGAGATTTTGGTGTTAATTGAATGATATATTCTATCATGAAGTAATATTTCTAAGACTTTACAGAAGTTACAAATTACAGAGATTGGTCTAAAGTTCTCAATATCTAGTTTGTTTCCCTTTTTGAAGATGGGACATACTTTGGAATATTTCCATAGGTCAGGAAATAGGCAGTTTTTTAAGATTAAGTTAAAAATTAGAGTTAGAGGATATGCAAAGATGATAGCGCAATCCCTTAATAAAAAAGCTGGAATAGAATCAGGACCGGTCGTCATTTTGGGTTTAATTTGTTTTAGAGCCCGAATAACCTCATCTTCACTGAAAGAGTTTATAAGGTTATTGTTAGGTATATCGGTCTCAATGTGATGTTCCTCGATATCTAATGAGGACTCATTATAAGATTGACCGAAATAATTAGCAAATGCATATATGTATATATGGCATATATTTAAATAATAAATGTAATCACACTAATTGTACGGAGAGTCTTTTATCACCACGTATTGCAACCAGCAATTTATATAGACTACAGGTAACTTTAAGTATTTCATACTTTTGCTACTTTGTTCTTAGCGTTATCATATTTTTAATGAACGAATAGACGTTTATGTTGAGACCATGCCATTACTTTTTATTCAGCAAATTTTTTGGAAGAGAAAACAAAGACAAGAAGATATGGCTTTTCATATCGAAAATACTTGACAGTGTGACTGTAGAAGAGTTAGAGAACTATATAAAAACACGTGCAGATACAGAGAATCCTTAGAAATATTAGACATACACAACATGCGTGCTGATAATCAATCGTTCATGATGGGGGTTGAACCTCATTTACTTCAACAAGTGTATGAATCTAGCTTTTGGTCAAAAATGGTAATTTTTAATCGATTTAATTTTAAATTAGGTAAGCGCTTCCTTGATCAACCACAACATAATCAAGGACAATCTCAAGCAGAATTAAATAATTCACTTTCTTTTTTATTAAATCCAAATCAAGAATAGGCACAAAAAAATACAAATAATGTAAAGTTTTATCACAAAAACCAAGCAAAAAAAGATATAATAAGAGTAATGCACATAAACATCCGAAGTGTTAGAAATAAAATGAACGAATTGGAGTTATTTATTATTAATGAAAGTGTTCCATTAGATATCATATGTGTCACTGAATACTGGTTAAATAGTGATTTCTTTGAAATAAATGATTACTGCGCAGCTAGTATAGTTTGTGGAACTGAATTTTCTCATGAAGGTACCTTGATAGCATTACAAAAATCTCTGTCATAAACCTTTAACTTATTTAAATGATATCTGCTGAATGACACCGCGAAATAACGGCTGTGAAAATAGAAAATTTTAATATTATTGTTATAAACATCTACCGTTCCTCTAATGGAGACTTTAATATCTTCTTTGAAATAGTAGACAAAATATTAAACAAAATAGGCAGCAATAATAAGGTAGTAATATGTGGGGACTTTAACATAAGATTTAATACGTCTGATCGAACAAATACAACATTAATCGATCCACTCAAAACATTTGGGTTGGAGCAAACTGTATTTGGGAATACATCAATAATATTTTTATAAATTGTTCAGTAGAATACTACAAGTCCTACAATACCGAACCACTCTTATCAGATCACTTATGTCAGACTATAGAGGTGCTAATATATTCTAATATAAAGAATCAAGAGCATCACAAACTGATTAGACCTATCACATTTTTCTGTAAGAACAAATTCCTCGAAATTATGATAATGACAATGACACTCTGAACATTAATGAAAAGTATCAGTTATTTTTAAACACCGTTTTAGAAGTTTACAATGTTTCTTTTCCAGAAAAGCTAGTTCATTTTAAATACACCGATTTTTTAAATCACGTGGTTCACAGAAAACCTGAGACAAATGCGAGATCATTAGCAATTTCTCGATAAAGTCTGTACAATTCAAAACACAGAGTTGAATAAAAACATCAGAAATTAATATAAACTAAGGTACAGAAATGGCCTAAAAAATGAGAGAATTAAGGCGAATTATAATAATATTAAAACATCTGGTAATCCTGTAAAAAACATGTGGCAAATAATAAATTCAAAGAGAAAAAAAAGTTTTAACCGGTTTCACAAATTGAACCAAACGCTTTTAATGAAT
Organism: Stenurella melanura; assembly: GCA_963583905.1. Lineage (NCBI taxonomy): Eukaryota > Metazoa > Arthropoda > Insecta > Coleoptera > Cerambycidae > Stenurella > Stenurella melanura. The sequence goes on along the minus strand of OY757310.1, from coordinate 130,829,046 downwards.
TCTTTATTAATATCGCTGGAGATATTACTGATGGGCTTCTTAAATTAACTATTGACCCTCTGCACTCTGTCGAACAAACAAATAGAGCTGAATCCTTTAACTTTCGTGAGGTCACATACAATGAAGTTAGAGACATACTTAATTCCCTGAATACCAGTAATAGTAAAGACATATATGGCCTGAATACTGACTTAATAAATATTGCAAAAAATCACGTCGTAATTCCCCTAACTAAGATAATAAACATGAGTTTCCAGACGCACTAAAAATAGCAGCTGTTGTCCCAATTTTCAAAAAAGATGATGCAGGGAAATGAAGTAACTATAGGCCAATTTCCCTGCTTCCAATTGTCTCAAAAATATTTGAAAAATCCATTAAAATTCAAATAACGGAATATTTAGAAAGAAATAAAGGGACACTATTCTGCTTCTTTGTTCTGTGACCTCAGCAAAGCATTTGATTGGGTATCAAATACTATACTGGCTCAAAAAATGTCCAAATACAATTTCAGTAGCACGAGTATCTCACTAAATAAATCCTACCTAGAGAATCGAAGGCAAACCGTCAGACTAAATGGAATAACATCTGAGGAGTTATATATTAAGTCTGGAGTACCACAAGACCCTGGGCCCTGTTCTACTCCTAATTTATATCAATGACTTACCAAAAGCACTTGAAAAAGTCACTTGCATATTTTATGCTGATGTCCGATCCTAACTTGGGTAACCTAATGTCGAAGTGTGATGATGCGCTCTCACATGCTGAAAAGTGGTTTACATCTAATTATTTAACACTTAAAGCAACTAAAGCGATAAAGATGATCTTAATTACACGCGACCTAAGGAACTTACCGAATAACCCCTTAAATCGTAAATTTCTAGGAGTATTATGTTGCTGAACAATTGACAAAAAATATATATTGCCTGAGGCAAATGTCTAACTCAGTGTCTTTAAATGTGCTAACAACAACCTACTTTGCACTGTGTCATTCTCGACTGACGTATGTCATCCTTGCTTGGGGGCACTCTGCAGGTAAGCACCGACTTTTTGGTCTTCAAAGGAGAGCTGTCAGGATTGTGGGTAGTGTAGGATACCGTGATGATACCAAATATCTGTTTACATCTCTCAACATACTTACCTTGCCTTGCACATACACATTAGAATGTCTTTCATACGTACGTAATCATTTGAATGATTTTAATACCCATGCTGACCTACATCAGTACGAGACCAGACACATAGATAGTACATATCCTGAATTTACAAGGCTTACCTGGTGACAAACTGGTGTTAAATACTACGGTATTAAGATATATAACATTTTACCCAATAATATGAAAATTCTGGCCACAACAAAGTTCAGATCCACAATTAAAGACTTTTTTTTTTAATAAAAAACGCGTTTATCTCGTTAGAAGAAATTGAATATGAGATTAAAAATATAAAAATGTGATTTTAACATAAGTAGATCATTATTATTATTATTACTAATGATTTGTATGCAGCTTTTTTATTTATCGTAATTCGTCCATTTTTACATGAATTTTAAATCTATTGTATTATTTTACACCAATTTGTAAGTGTAACTCTGTTTGACGTGTGTACAATTTTATAATTTTTAACATGAATAAATCTATCTATCTATCTATTTATCTATTTATTTTATTTGATCCTCATTCAATGATCGCTTTCATTATTTAAAATTATTTTGTTTATATAGTTTGTTTTAAAACTAAAAAAATAGTACGTAGAAGTATACAGTAATTTGCTAAAGAACTGCAAAAATTATATGGATGTTATGCTATAACAATTTTATCACTCCAAATACTGACGGAATCGATAGCATCATAGCTACGGAATTTGAGCTCTAAAGATCTTCTGTTTCTGCAGAGTTTCAAATGCATCACCATCTGTAGTTTTGAGAAAAAATACATTTTCTGTGAGAAAATCATGAAAGAATTCAAAATTCCAGAAGAGAATATAGGAAAATGTGAAACGATTAAAGCAGGACTATCAAAAGCCATGTAAATCCTTTATGATACCAACTTGACGATGAGAATAAATGAATTTGATTTTATAGCAATACAAGTACATTATCATCATCATCATTTAAAATCAGGTAATAATGGATTGATATATCAATAACACCAAATATCTTCAGTAAATATAGTTGCTCTAGCACTATATTGCATCTTCGTAAAATAATTATTACAGAAGACAAACTAGTTTTCTACTCAGTCAGGCTCGTAACACTCAAGCTTAGAATGTTTTTCAGGTTTTATTTTCCCATCACTACCAACATCCCAAGTTGTTAAGCAGTGTTAAGAGAGACACAGTGTTCTATACAATGTATTAACTAACCATGCGCTTCTTGATCATCATTTCAAAATATGTTCGACTAATAGAGGTTGCTGAAGCACATCATTTGGCTTCTGTGACAGTTATTTTTCAGAGGAGCAGTGCGACTGAGGGAAGGAAAGAGGAGAGAATAGAATGTAATTGGAAGGAATTGACCAGAATAGAATGAAGCAGAATGAAATAGGATGAAATGGAACGGAATGGATAGGAATGGAATGGAATGGAATGGATAGGAATGGAATGGAATGGAATGGAATGGAATGGAATGTAAACGAATGGAATGGAATGGAATGGAATGGAATGGAATGGAATGGAATGGAATGGAATGGAATGGAATGAAATGGAGTGGAATGGAATGGAATGGAATGAAATGGAAGGGAACGAAATGGAACTCGAGGAATTGGAAGAAAACGGAAGGGAATGGAAGGAAACGGACGGAAATGGACGGGAACTGACGGGAACTGAGGGGAAAAGGAGGGAACGGAGCGGAACAGAAAGGCACGGAACGGAATAGAATTGAATGAAACTGAATATTATATAATAAAATATTTTCTCCTTTATTATAAAATAATACAATCATTGCGAAAGCCAATTGGACTGAAAAATAAGTGTAAATAATCTACAGAAGGTAGTAGACAGCTAATCGACCAATAAATTGCTAATATCGCTCTATGAAACAAGGTACATTTATAAACACTGCGCAAAATTCGAAGATATGCTTGTAAGTATGAATTTCATAAATTGTTTATCTAATATATTGCGTATTTTTTTCTGAATTTTAGGATGAATGGCATTTTAGGGAAAATACAATATATCCATCTAAACATGCCTATCATTGTATATAATAAGATACATAGACAAAAATTAATTATTATTTGTTTGCTTATAATTCTATTGAAACATATTCTTTATAGGATTTTGTAAACAAAAAATAACTATCTATAACTAAAAGAAAAAGCATATGTAAATTATTAATGATATCTTTGCATTCTTTCGATAACCTGAATCCTGCTTATGCTAGCAAATTAAAATCCTAAAATTAATTTGTCTAATTTCTTATTTGACAACTCTCATTGTAACACTAGCATCCACACAGTCCCCTACAGCCATGCCGATTAAACTAATATCTACATAACCCCCTACGATCATGAAGATTCAGTTAGAAATGAGAACAAAGGCTTAAAATGAATTTATTTATCTACCTTGTCTTAAAATTTTTGCATTCTAATGGTTTACATTTTAATGAAATCTATCATTCTGTTTCTTGGAAATGCTTAGCCTTTGAAACGTTTTTCGCCCTTATTCTGGAGCTCATCAGAAAGACATAAAGCCACTCATAAAGATGTTTCATGCAAAACCAATACATTTTCAGGATCGTAGGGGGTTATGTAGATAATAGTTTAATCTGCATATCCGTAGGGGACTGTGTGGATGCTAGTGTTAGAATGAGAATTGTCAAATAAGAAATTAGACAAATTCATTTTAGGATTTTAATTTGCTAGCATAACCGGAATTCAGGTTATCGAAAGAATGCAAATGTTTTATTAATAATTTACACATACTTTTCTTTTAGTTATAGATACTTATTTTTTTCTGCTGCTTGCAAAATCCTATAAAGAATATGTTTCAATAAACACATACATATTAGATACACATTTATATATACAGATGTGCCATAAGTAATTGATAATTTATTTAATCATGTTAAAAAGTATACCGTATGGTTAAGTAAAACAGAAATTTATTAACGTTATGAATGAACTTATATTGCATATTTATGTGTATGTCACTAATGCGAGGATGTTGGACGGTCAATATCTCCTCAACTATTTGAAGTTTGAAATAATGTCTCAGATAAAAGTTGTAAGAGATCGACACATTAAAATTATTTATAAATCTACAGGGTGTTTCACATAGTGGTGGACGCGTACACTTGGATTTTTTAAATGGATCAGCCAAGTTTTTTTATATATTTATATTATACATTTAATTTTCTATCCAGGCGTGTATAATTTTTGGAGTTACACTAAGGCGTTAGCACGTTATCCCACTTTTTCCAATATAAATTGCATCTGCTGCGATCAAGCAAAATCTACGATTTTCATAAATTCTGAATATGTTACAGTCCAACCTAATTCTACATGGTGTTCTCTACAATGATTCAAATTTCTACATTTCTAAACTGCCATAATTTTTTTTAATAGAATCTTTATGTGTTTACTTAAAATATACCAAATAAACAACATTCTAAACAGTGGAGTAATCCCTAATAAATTTAAAGAATCTGTCGTCACCCCCATTCACAAATCTGGCAAAACAACAGATAAAAATAATTATAGACCTATCTCCGTAATAAACTGTTTTGCAAAAGTCTTCGAAAAAATCCTCAAAATGAAATTAATGGAATTTATTAATAAATATAAAATACTACCTAAAAGCCAATTTGGGTTTATCGAAAGTTAAGGAACGGAAGACGCCATAATATACTCACTAATTAATAAAATTGTAGAAAATTTCAACAAAAGCAAAAAACGATTTGCACTTTTCTAGATTTAAGGGAAGCATTTGACACTGTCCCACATGAAGAATTATTAGAAAAATGTGAGAAAATAGGCATTAGAGGAAATGTACTGACGCTTTTCAAGAATTACCTCGCAGAAAGAAAGCAACGCGTAAAAATTAATAATTGCATGAGTGACAACAAAATAGTACGAATAGGCATTCCCCAAGGCACCGTACTAGGCCCCATTTTATTCTTAATATATATTAACGACCTATGCAACATCGACATAAAAGGGCAAGTACTATCCTATGCGGATGATACTGTTCTGATATGTGAAGGTGATAATTGGGAAGACACACTGGAAAATTCAAGACACACACTTCAGAAAGTATCGGATTGGCTCAATAATAACTATTTAACACTGAATAAAGAGAAAACAAAATTTCTAATATTTGCCCCCACAGCCGCTGATACACCTAATATATCCAATATAAAATACGAAAATACGTGTATAGAAAGAGTTAGAGACTTAAAATATCTAGGAGTAATTGTGGATGATCATCTAAAGTGTCATAAACATTCGGAACATATAACCAAACGAATTAGGCAGATAATACCAAAATTCTATATGCTACGTGACATATTAACCAAGCAAACCCTATTGGTCGCATATAACTCTCTAGTTGAGTCCATCTTAAGATACTCAATAAGTTGTTGGGGCGGAACGTACAGTAATGCTTACACAACTATTCAAAGCTCGCAAATTTTTTTATTAAAAGTCATATTAAAGAAAGATAGACTATATAGTACAGAGCAATTATACAAACAAAATAAAATCTTAAATATAAAAGGTCTTTATATATTAGCAGCAATAATATTTAAAAGTGAATTATTTATTATTTGTTTGCTTATAGTAATGAAACATTTTCTTTATAGGATTTTGCAAACAGTGGAAAGAAAAGCTATCTATGAGAACTAAAGGAAAAACTATATATATAAAAATATTAATGAAATCTTTGCATTCTTTCGATAACCTGACTTCTGGTTATGCTAGCAAGTAAAATTCTGATTTGCCATTCTCATTTTAACACTAGCATCCAACCTAGTCCCCTACGGCTAAGCAGGCTAAACTAGTATCTACATGATCCCCGTTTCAAAGGCTAAGCATTTCCAAGAAACTGAATGAGATTTTATGAATTGAATGAAAAAATTTTTAAAGACAAGGTACGTAAATAAATTAATTTCAGGCCTTTGTTCTCATTTTTAACTGAATTTACATATCGTAGGGGATCATGTAGATACTAGTTTAGCCTGCTTAGCCGTAGGGGACTAGGTTGGATGCTAGTGTTAAAATGAGAATGGCAAATCAGAATTTTACTTGCTAGCATAACCAGAAGTCAGGTTATCGAAAGAATGCAAAGATTTCATTAATATTTTTATATATATAGTTTTTCCTTTAGTTCTCATAGATAGCTTTTCTTTCCACTGTTTGCAAAATCCTATAAAGAAAATGTTTCATTGCAATAATATTCACGCATAAAAAATCCAAAGAAACCTCAACAAATAACAGAAACACGCACCATCAGACACGATCACAAAGCAAAGAATTATTGAAAGTACCAAAATACAACAAAAATGTTTGTCAAAAGTTCGTAAATTTTTCTGGTCCAAAACTATATAACTTATTACCCACGATACTTAGAAAATATGATAACATTAAAAAATTTAATAAAGCCGTAAAGAATTATACGATAGATAATATAGATATATTTAATGCAGTTCTCAATCACTGAATCATTGAAACAGTACAGAAATGGTTAAATTGTTAATCTATTATACATACAACAATAAAATATTTAAATTCTTACTTACAATTAGCACAGACAACAAAGTTTAAGACATTTCTACTGTTATTAGTACTGCTAGTTACATAAGAATAGAAATAGTTTTTAGTTTATAGTCTATAGCTAAATAGGTTAAGAAAATGTAATCACATTCAAAGCGCAAAACAAGTCCCCGTGACTTAGGTGCTAGGTAATTGTAATCGTAAGTTATGCTAATTGTAATTATAATAATTGTAAACATATAAAAAAATGAATTGTAACTTACAATGCAATAAATAAATAAATATCCGCGGAGAAAAAAAAAATCAATTATATACAAGCCAATATCCATATTAAGTATAACTTTTTTTGTCTGAAATTTTGCGAAAACAGTGGAGGAAAGTGGTCATTATAAGGTATCAGTGTGTAGGTAATTGATCATTGAAACACTGTAAGTAAGAGTATACAGGGTGATCCATTTATGGAAATTGAGTTATGTCAATTAAAAATGTAAGAATTGTATTAATTGTGGAGAGCACCCTGGAAAATCAGTTATGTCTTTGAGATGGGTGGAAATCAGTACATGACGGTCAAATTTATGAAAAAGTAGATTTTAGATTTATTTTACTCTTAACCTCTGCCAATGCATTTTTATCGGTAAAAGTGGAATACCATAGCAACGTCGCAGTGTAAGTCCAAAACTGATATATGCATGGATAGAGACATAAAAGGCACTTATAAATATATAAATAATTCTAGAACTTCCATTTAAAAAATCCAAGTAATAGCTCAAGTATTAGCTTGTCACTACTATGTCAAACATCCTATAAATTTAAAAATAATGTGCTGCTCTTGCTCTCCAGTAGTTTTCATCTCAGACATTTTTCAAATTTCAAACGGTTGAAACAGTGTTCACCATCCACCCTGTATGCACAAACACAATATGTAAATGATATAATTAACTTAAACAATTTGTGGTTGTTACTTGCTATTAATGTAAATACATTACAATGAATGCTTATTTTAGAAATCTTTATTTAAAATTAATTAATTTTTGTTATAATCAAAATTTTCAAAATATGCAATCTAATTTAATTTTTAAATAAATCCTCAAAGTATATTGACTTAGCTTCTAGTGGAACTAAGTTGTAAAGGTCGCATGCAAAGCAAAGTGGTAACTTTTCAATTAAGGAAAAATTTACAACTAAATCGCTACAGTATAATAATCTCAAATAACAATAAACGATTTAGAAAAATAATAGATTTCCTTTTCAAAATATTTGATTCTCTTATCATGCCAACTGTCGACTCGTGTTTGCCCCGTGCTGCGTTCCGCTAAAGTAAGCTAGGCATCCGGTCTGTCACGCGCCGCTGGGGTATCGCAACCCTTCAACTAACGTCTTTAAGACATTGCCAACCTCTTAAGGTTATACCTCATTAAGAAGATCCGCCAAGCATATGCTCCCACTGCTATAATCTTTGAAATATAAAGTTAAGTATCCTACTTTATAGACTTTTTTACAGCTACACCTTTTTGCCTCATCAGCGGTATAAATGGTTGGTAATAAACTGCTTAATTGGAACTGGAAATAATTAGTATTAGTCTAAAGTAAGGAATGAAATATTTAATTTCATGTTGAGCTTAAAAGGAATATATGTTAGAGTCAGATGAACTAACAGTAGCACAGACTGTTAAACAGTCGAAAACATATATAGTTAATCAAGAAATTGCTTTATCGTTCTATTTTTATTTAATTAACTGAAAAATGCAATTTGGCCAGAATTTGACTTCTATATGGTAACATGTCTTTACGTCTGTCTGTCGTTGTCTTTATTGCTGTAATTAATAAGTTCTGATTCTATTACATTTCAAAAACGCTCAAAGTAATTTCTGAACAACTTAGTGCATATATTTGTTATATATATATATATATATATATATATATTGACATGATATAAAAAGGGTCAATGCAAATCAATTTTACAGCTTTACAGTCTATAAAAACCAAAAATTAAAGTTGTGCATTTTAAAAGAATCAACTGGTGTGATTTCAAGTACTAATAAAGAAAATGAAATTGGGTATAACAAAGAAATAAATAGTTATTAAGAAATTTGTAAATTTAAAATGTATGCAAATTTGTAAATCTTACTCTATCTTGAAAAGGTAACCTTCCTTTTGTGCAAGTGCAACAGTTCAAATTAGTGTGGGAAATCCATCGTTGGCAAGTTTCGAGGTGGCACAGAAACAATAATTGCTCAGGAACACTTCACGGTGAAAAGAATTCTGTAAAATGGAAAGTGCGGGTTTCCATACCTTAAAAGACAAAATTGTTAAAAATAAGCCATAGACTTGTAATTAAATGGTGAAAACTTTACAAATTATTAAATTTTAATAGGAAAAACAAACCTTATAACAAAACAAAACATTAAGAGTAGCAAGTTTAAAAGGTTTGAAACAAAGTCAAAGAAAAAAGCAAATAAAAAATGAACCTTTCAACATTACTCAAATTTCAGTGATCGCTTTTAAAATATTTAAATGTAATTACAAAGACACTTACCTAAAGTAACTTAATTAAGAGCCATCCCTGAATTTGATGTCCTAATTTAGTTTTTCATGTGAGAAATACTGGCTGAAGTAAAGTTTGTGTTAAAGCCAGGTACTTTCTAAGTTTTTTTTTCAAGTTTAAAGATGTATTGTTATACATATTTTGTTTCACATTTGATACTGGAATCTCTAGGGAGTTTTATGATGTCTTTTCAGGAAGTAAAGCATATTAATAGGGGCTACAAAGGTCCAGAAGTCACATGTAAATTCCTGGAAAGGAAATCATGCATAATTATATTAAATATAAACAAATAACTTTATATTGTATAGGTATAGTTAAAATAAGTAAGATAGAATGTTTAAAAGGGTAAACGAAACAAAAATTGATTGTAAAGTAGGAAATAAGGAAGATTTTAAATAATTGATAATTATCATGAAACAAAATTTCACAGGTCAACTATATGCATGAAAGTCACATATAAATGATCAGTGAGAAAAGGGGAAAACAATTTAATAGCTTAAAAAGAAATAAGAAGCAGTATAAGGAAAATATAAATTTGAAATTTTATAAAAATTAAATAAATTTCAATCAAGTGATATAAAAAATGTCAGATAAAATACTTTTGAGTTGGGGTAACCAAGCAAAATAAAAAAAAAAAAGAGGAGTAAATAATTTTTTGAAAACGACGCTTTTTGGGAAATTTGTCCATTAAAAACGAAAAATTTAATTAAACATTGAAGAAAACTACTCAAAACCAGTTAAAAGTAAAGAAAAAGGAAATATGCAAAATTAAATTCAAGAAAAGTGACAGTAAAACGTCAAATGAAAATCAGGCAAGTCAAATCTCCATTCATTTCCAATTTAAGACAGAAAGCATAGTTGTATGAGAGTTTGTTTCACGAAATTAATCATAATAACAAATATCCAGAAACAATAAAGCAAAAGTAGTATTGAAAATTGAAATTAATATTGGTAGTTGTTTTTACCTGATAATAAAGACGTATCCAGAGGAGAAGAGCATCCAAAGGCACTAAAATTTTAATATTTTTGGGAAAGAAGAACACAAATTATAATATTATTGTAAAGGTTAATTTCAAAACGTTAAATTAGCCACGAAAGAACAGCTGAGGAACACAGATAATAGCGCCATCTATTAGTGGAACTTGGAATTGCTAGCGAAGAAAAGAACATCTAGGAAACAGGTACCTTTAATCAAAATAAACAACATTTGAGTTTTATTACTTTATTTTTAAAATTTTCTTTTCATTAACAATAAATAAAAAAAAATTCGATTTACAAATAAAAGAAAAAGGCCTATAGTATAAGTTATTTAATAAGAATATATGTCAATTTATCACAAAGAGTTTACCCTTGTCCAATAAATTTGTTATATTGATTTCATTTTTAATTATTTCATTAATTAAATCACATGATCTTTAAAACGACTGGCTAGTGAGTGAACTCGCACTGGGAGAGTCTTTTAAAAACATGCTCAACTGTTGTGATTGTGTGTTTATCCCTAGACAGTGGCGCCCATAAATAAATTTTTCTGTCTATCAAAAAATTTTATTCTAAAGGAAAAGGTGAGTTAAAGTAGAATAGAAATTAAGAGAAGGGATAAACGAAAAATATAAAAAAATAAAAAAAATAAAAAAACACAACACATTGTCGCCCAACGCGAGGCAGAGTAAATTATTGGCTACGCAACGTAGGACAAAAGTAAAAAGTCAGCTTTGTGAGAAATTTATTAATAAAAATATCAGATTAAAACAAGGGTATAAGGTTTGAAAGGCTTTGGTAATATTTTAGAATTGAATAATAATGTAATTGATATTTGCAATATTGGTGTAAGTAAATGAGATTAAGGTCAGGTAAGAAAATGAACACGGAAGACAAACAAACAGCACAGACATCCGCAACAGGAACCGAAACACGGGGACAACAAATAGAAGGACAGGTTGAACCAACAATAATGGGGGACAACGTACAAACGCCACAGGTGGTTGATAATGCTCAACCACAACTAACAATGGAAGCAAGTATGTTACAGCGAATGATGGAAATGATATCAGGACTAGGTACCAAAATGGAAGAAAACAAGGAAGACATGAACAAGAAAATGGAAGAAAACAAAGAAGACATAAACAAGAAAATGGAAGAAAACAAAGAAGACATAAACAAGAAAATGGAAGAAAACAAGGAAGACATAAACAAGAAAATGGAAGAAAACAAGGAAGGCATAAACAAGAGGATGGAAGATATAAACAAAAATCTAGAACAAACCGACAGAAAATTAGAGGAATGCATGAACGATATGAAGGGAAGAGTAGCAAATGTGGAAGTAAAGTTAAATAGAATCACAGAAAACATGGTAGAAGAAATAAAGGAAAAAGTTAAGGTCGTCGGAGAAGAAATGAAATTTGAAGTACAACAGAATGTTGAAGGTCTCATTGTAAGAGGTTTAGAAGAAATTGATGGACAAATAAGTAGGCAAAACACAATGTTTGAAAATTATAAAAAAGAACAGGAGAGCATAGTCGATAAGGTCGAAAAGAATACGAAGATATTGCAGGCAAGACAGGGAGCGAATGCTAATCAGATGATCATGAACAACCATCCATGCAACAAGAACACATTCTATTTTTATGGTGATTCAAGGACACATCCGAAGATTTTTGCAACGAGATTACGACAACATATAGAATCATTGCACCCAAGTACCAATATCAAACAAGTCATACAGACAATGTTAAGAAACGAGGCAGAGATATGGTACAACGTAATCGAACAAAATTTCGAGACGTTGGATGAATTTGAAGAGCTGCTGATGAAACAGTATTGGGGAGTGTACAACCAACAAAAGGTGAGACACAATTTGTTTAATGGGAAATACATAGAAGCAAATGGAGTGTCAAGAGAGAATTATATATTACGAAAAATATATAATATAAAATACCTTGAACCAAAGTTCACCGAAGCTGAAATGGTACGCTATCTAGGAAGACATTTTCCGGATGACATCAACAGTGTTATCATCACTCAAAGGATCATCACATTGGAACAGCTGATAAATTACATCAGAGACATTGACGATCACAGGACTGGATGGAGAAGACCATTCTTACAAAACGAAAACAGAAATGAAGACAGGAACAGAAGGTATGAAATTGAAGCAAATATGAACCATGGTAACCAAAATTATGAAAATAGGTACAGAGAAAATGACAATAAACGGAAATGGAATTATGGAAGTAAGCAATATGAAGATACAAATAAAAGGTATGAAGCAGGACAAGATCGGAACTATACGAACAGGAATAACAACTACAGAAACTACAACCAAGAAAATAATGGGAATCAAAACTATCGAACAAGACAACAACAATCAAAGGAAGAAAAACCACAGGAAACAAGAACCTATGCACAAGTCACGAATACAAATGTAAGAAAAAGCACTCAACAACCTCAGGACATGAACAGGATAGAAACACAAGCACAAGTTAATCCTCGTCCGCAGGATTTTTAGAAAGGAAGATTTTAACTACAAAATACAGTCATATGCGCGAATTTATAACAATGGACAACGATAAGGATAAAATGCAACAAACAAGAAAGGGTAAGTTACCAATCATAAAGGTAAACATACAAGGTATAAATTTATCATCGTTACTGGATACTGGTTCGGAAGTATCACTGCTCAATGAGGATATATTTGACAAACACAAAGATAAGTTTGTACAAAATTTCATTAGAATATCAAAGGTAAAATTACTAAATGCGAATGGTCGAAAGTTTTCGGAAAGTAACAAAGTTTTAAATACGAGTTTTAACGTAGAAGGTCAATCTTATAAATGTGAATTATACATAGTACCAGATTTAAATTTTGATATGATATTAGGAGAAGATGTTTTATCTCAATTACGTGCCAATATTAATTTGGGAACAAGATTCCTAGAACTTGAGGGTAAAATAATACCTATATTAAATAAAAGTGAGAATATAATAAATAATGTAATAAAAATAAATAAAGGCAAACGAGCCAATGCGGGACACGAAATAGGGTCAGAGAGTACCTGTGTCAAAAATAATGCGGTAAATATGAGGGAGAAGAATCCTACATATGTAATAAATAATAGTAATTATAAAATGCACGAAAATATTGAAATAAAATGTCCATCTGAATATACAGAAGTTATTTATGAACTATTAAAAAGGTACAATTCACTTATAAACTATGAAGCTAGGGTAGCAACAGGGTATGTTCACAGATTACAAGTTGATGAAACAAAACCATTCAAAAGTAAAAATTATCCTATTCCATTTAAATACAGAGAGCAAGTACAATATGAAATTCAAGATATGATACATTCTGATATAATAGAGTCAGCTAAAACAAACTACATAAATCCATTGGTTATAGTAAAGAAAAAAGGTAATGATATTAGACTTTGTTTAGATGCACGCACTTTAAATACAATAACTAAATCGCAATTTGTTTCGCCACAAACAATTGATTCAATGTTATCTAGGATAGGAAAAAACACGATATTTTCCAAACTTGACTTAAAAAATTCTTTCTGGCTTATTCCACTTCATCCTGACTCACGAAAATATACTGGTTTCAGTGTGGAAGGGCATATTTTTCAATTTAAAGTGGTACCATTTGGACTACAAAGTGCAAGTTCAGCTTTAGTTAGAGCAATGCAGAATATTCTTGATCGTTACGAGAACTTCTGTTTTCATTATATCGATGACATTCTGATTTTCTCTGAAACAACAGAAAAACATTATAAGCACTTAGATACAATTTTAAATGTTTTACATGAAGCAGGATTAAAATTAAATATTGAGAAGTGTGAATTTTATCAAAAATCGGTTAAATATTTGGGATATAAGATAACGCAAACAGGTATTAGCATTGGTAAGGATAGAATAAAAGAAATAAAGGAATATCCTACTCCAATAAATTTAAAAACTCTAAGAGGATTTTTAGGAATTCTAAATTATTACAAAAAATTCGTACCTAAATTATCAGAACTCGAAGTTCCTTTGATTGAACTTTTGAGAAAAGATATCAAATGGCAATGGACTGAACGTAGAGAAAATGCTTTTAACAAATTAAAGGAAAATTTTCATGAAAACTTATTGTTATACAGTCCTGACTTTACGTTACCATTCATTTTAAGGACTGATGCGTCTGAATTTATTATTGCCGCGGAGTTAGTTCAGTATCAGGGAAATATAGAAACACCAATCTGTTTCATTTCGAGAATTTTGAAACCGTATGAAACAAGATACTCTACACCGGAGCGAGAAATGCTTGGAATTACATATTCGATTTCTAAACTGTCTTTCTACCTCACAGGAGCTCACTTCACACTAGAAACTGATCATGCTGCACTGTGTTTTCTAATGAACAACAGATTTGCAAATAATCGCATATATAGGTGGTCACTTCTTATTCAAGAATTTTCCTTTACAATTAAACACCGTCCGGGTGAAAACAACATTACTGCAGACTCGCTAACACGAAATCGCCAAGTAAATACTGAACCAATAAACACTTACTTAGTATCACTAAACACACTATCACAACATGAAGGTCTATACACTACAAGGGAAATATTATACAGTCAGCAACGACTACAAACACTAAGAGAAACGATACAAAATTCACAACATAAAGGGTATTCATTGAAAGACAATTTCATAATAAAAACAATTGCAGATGAGGAAAAGTATGTGTTAGATAAAATTTTGGCCACAAAAATAATAATAGATTTACACTGTCGTTTTGGACATGTGGGAGTTAGAAAAAATTGGCTAATCTATAGGGAAACTTTTTATACCAAAAATGATTTAAGTTTAATAAAAGAAATTTTGTCAAATTGTAGAGAATGTTGTTTGGGAAAAAATAAGAATCATGTAAACAAAAATGAAATTAAAAGTACATTGACGACGGAACCATTAGAACTTGTTTCAATAGATTTTGTTAGTAATTTAATCAAAACAGAAGATGGTTATAAGAATATTTTAGTAATTGTGGATAACTTTTCAAAATTTATAAAATTATATCCTACAACTAGATGTAATACCACCACAACCATTAATAAAATAAGACATTATTGTAAAACAGTAGGAAAGCCAAAAAGAATGTTAACAGATAACGCGACATATTTTAATAATGATAGGCTGGCAAAATATTTAAAAAGCAAAGACATAAAATTATCTTTCACAACAATTCGACATCCAAGATCAAATATATCAGAAAGATACATACAAGAGGTGATAAGATTCCTAAGAATCGTGGTGCAAAGAAACCATACAAAATGGGCACAAGCAACAGAAACGGTAGAAAACTATATGAATAGCATACCAAGTACAGTAACGAAATTACCTCCTAGTACAATATTATTTGGTGACAGCCCAGAAAGACCATGGGAAAACCAAAATATTAAAAATCTACAAGATATCCATGAAATAGTACGTATGAGATTAAGACGAAATGCAGAAAAATATATGATACGCGAGAATAAACGTATAAAGAAGAAAATAACATTTAAAGAAGGGGACAAAGTGGTTGTTAAGAAAATGAGAATAACAAATAAAAAGGAAAACATTTGTGCGAAATTAGCATATCCATATGAAGGACCATATGTTATAAGCAAGATACTCAATCAGAATACATATGAATTGAAATATCCAAAAGAAGACAAATTACGGGGGAAATTTCATATTGAAATGATTTATCCATACGTAACAGATGAAAATCAATTTGCAAACTATCAATATTAGTACAAATATCCTGTCAACTTAGGAAACTAAGAAATTTTTCAAAGTATTTCAAATTTTATTAGTTGGGGGGGGTAAATGACATGATATAAAAAGGGTCAATGCAAATCAATTTTACAGCTTTACAGTCTATAAAAACCAAAAATTAAAGTTGTGCATTTTAAAAGAATCAACTGGTGTGATTTCAAGTACTAATAAAGAAAATGAAATTGGGTATAACAAAGAAATAAATAGTTATTAAGAAATTTGTAAATTTAAAATGTATGCAAATTTGTAAATCTTACTCTATCTTGAAAAGGTAACCTTCCTTTTGTGCAAGTGCAACAGTTCAAATTAGTGTGGGAAATCCATCGTTGGCAAGTTTCGAGGTGGCACAGAAACAATAATTGCTCAGGAACACTTCACGGTGAAAAGAATTCTGTAAAATGGAAAGTGCGGGTTTCCATACCTTAAAAGACAAAATTGTTAAAAATAAGCCATAGACTTGTAATTAAATGGTGAAAACTTTACAAATTATTAAATTTTAATAGGAAAAACAAACCTTATAACAAAACAAAACATTAAGAGTAGCAAGTTTAAAAGGTTTGAAACAAAGTCAAAGAAAAAAGCAAATAAAAAATGAACCTTTCAACATTACTCAAATTTCAGTGATCGCTTTTAAAATATTTAAATGTAATTACAAAGACACTTACCTAAAGTAACTTAATTAAGAGCCATCCCTGAATTTGATGTCCTAATTTAGTTTTTCATGTGAGAAATACTGGCTGAAGTAAAGTTTGTGTTAAAGGTACTTTCTAAGTTTTTTTTTCAAGTTTAAAGATGTATTGTTATACATATTTTGTTTCACATTTGATACTGGAATCTCTAGGGAGTTTTATGATGTCTTTTCAGGAAGTAAAGCATATTAATAGGGGCTACAAAGGTCCAGAAGTCACATGTAAATTCCTGGAAAGGAAATCATGCATAATTATATTAAATATAAACAAATAACTTTATATTGTATAGGTATAGTTAAAATAAGTAAGATAGAATGTTTAAAAGGGTAAACGAAACAAAAATTGATTGTAAAGTAGGAAATAAGGAAGATTTTAAATAATTGATAATTATCATGAAACAAAATTTCACAGGTCAACTATATGCATGAAAGTCACATATAAATGATCAGTGAGAAAAGGGGAAAACAATTTAATAGCTTAAAAAGAAATAAGAAGCAGTATAAGGAAAATATAAATTTGAAATTTTATAAAAATTAAATAAATTTCAATCAAGTGATATAAAAAATGTCAGATAAAATACTTTTGAGTTGGGGTAACCAAGCAAAATAAAAAAAAAAAAGAGGAGTAAATAATTTTTTGAAAACGACGCTTTTTGGGAAATTTGTCCATTAAAAACGAAAAATTTAATTAAACATTGAAGAAAACTACTCAAAACCAGTTAAAAGTAAAGAAAAAGGAAATATGCAAAATTAAATTCAAGAAAAGTGACAGTAAAACGTCAAATGAAAATCAGGCAAGTCAAATCTCCATTCATTTCCAATTTAAGACAGAAAGCATAGTTGTATGAGAGTTTGTTTCACGAAATTAATCATAATAACAAATATCCAGAAACAATAAAGCAAAAGTAGTATTGAAAATTGAAATTAATATTGGTAGTTGTTTTTACCTGATAATAAAGACGTATCCAGAGGAGAAGAGCATCCAAAGGCACTAAAATTTTAATATTTTTGGGAAAGAAGAACACAAATTATAATATTATTGTAAAGGTTAATTTCAAAACGTTAAATTAGCCACGAAAGAACAGCTGAGGAACACAGATAATAGCGCCATCTATTAGTGGAACTTGGAATTGCTAGCGAAGAAAAGAACATCTAGGAAACAGGTACCTTTAATCAAAATAAACAACATTTGAGTTTTATTACTTTATTTTTAAAATTTTCTTTTCATTAACAATAAATAAAAAAAAATTCGATTTACAAATAAAAGAAAAAGGCCTATAGTATAAGTTATTTAATAAGAATATATGTCAATTTATCACAAAGAGTTTACCCTTGTCCAATAAATTTGTTATATTGATTTCATTTTTAATTATTTCATTAATTAAATCACATGATCTTTAAAACGACTGGCTAGTGAGTGAACTCGCACTGGGAGAGTCTTTTAAAAACATGCTCAACTGTTGTGATTGTGTGTTTATCCCTAGACAGTGGCGCCCATAAATAAATTTTTCTGTCTATCAAAAAATTTTATTCTAAAGGAAAAGGTGAGTTAAAGTAGAATAGAAATTAAGAGAAGGGATAAACGAAAAATATAAAAAAATAAAAAAAATAAAAAAACACAACAATATATATATATATATATATATATATATATATATATATATATATATATATATATATATATATATATATATATATATATACTCCGAAAAGAGTAATCCGAGATCCATGATATACATGGACAACCTGAGATCCACCCGTTAAAAATTAGTTAGAGACAAGACAATGTGGGCTTTTAATTACGGCAAAAATAGTCTCTAGAATTTAATAAGAGGGGTAAGATTTATCCATTATTGTGAAAGTTATAATTGTAGGTGAATTGCAACATTACGAGATCCATGTAAAATAGAATAATATGGGATCCGTTGGGAAATACAAAAATATATCTACGTAATTTTGCGACACGCGAGATCCTGCAACGTTGCCCACTTTACGGATCTCTTTTTGTTATAGTATGACCTTATTTACACTCAGTGTATATATTGTCTATAAGTTGTTTCAGGGATGTGCTGTTATAAAATATTGGTTAAACTTGCTGCTAAATACTTCATACAAACCAGTTGTATACCAGGTGGCACAGACCATACGAACACTCTTGTAACTTTTGAATGGATCAGTGGACTATTTCAGATTTATTGTAGTGATATTAAGTGGGTTTGATAAGTTAAACCTGCTCAGGGCCAAGTAATTCAAAATAATTAATAGTCTAATTGAATAACAAATTTTGACACAAAAGTTCCATTCAAAAATAGATATAGTTCTTAATGAGAAACTAATATCGCTGTACTTGTAGGTACTAAAACAAAAAAAAAATAAAATCGAAATATATATCATATGTGTTTAGGCCAGTAGGATCCACAGCTGCAAAAATATAAAGGTTGTACGATTTAAAAATTTGATTTTGTTGTAAATTACATCGAAACCGGAAATCGGTAGTTTGCGTCAATTAATGTTAAATATCTCGCTGTACCAAATTTCAAAATAATTCCCTCGTCAATTGAAAAGTTACAAAAGTGGACCATCCGGTATATCAACACAACATCAAGACAGACGTTCTATGACCCATGTAATTATTATTCTAGTCGGCCTCTTTTTACTATATGGTACATTTAACAGCACCACGCCATCAATCGCGGTTGCGTGTTAAGCTATTGCCTTGTGAGAGGACTAGAATTAACAAAAAGAAAAAATCGGCTTAACAAGTAGTGTAAATTATATATTATATAAAACTAATATCTATATTGTATGAAGAACTACTACGTAAGTAAATTGTTGTTAGCGTGCTATGCTAGAAAGTTATATGTTTGCCTTGGGTAGAAATATATAATTACTTCCACATCCACATAGTGGAGTGGAAGTATAGTTAGTAATCGTAACAAAAATTTCAGTTTTTTTTTTGTTGAAATAGGTTTGGAACATCATGAAGTGTCGAGATATTAAATTTGAACGAAAAAAAAAAATTCTGTCTGTCGGTCTGTAACTTTTTTTTTGTGCGCACGATATCTCTGGAAGGGTTAAAGATATTGACTTGAAATTTTATACACATATGTACTACAACGAGATCTGGAACTGAATTGTTTTTTTAGCTTATCCGGTGAAGAGTGGGGGGTAAATAGGAGAAAATAAGTAAAGCAACCTGGTAAGAGCATACAAATTTGGGATTTGGTGTATATACTAGAAGCCAAGGCCTCAGATTTTTTATTAATATTTCCATCACCAACCGCCCCCCACTCCATTATGAAAGGGGTTAATAAAATAAAATTGAGACATTCACTTGAAATTTGGTACACGTATACATTATAGCAATATCTACAAGTAGATTATATTTTGAGAAGATTTTGTTGAAAGGTTGGGGGTTGAATAGAGGTATATAGGGGAAAATAAGTAAAGCAAGCTGGTAAGAGTACAGAAACTTGAAATTTGGTGTATATACTAGAAGCTAAGGCCTCAGATTTTTTATAAAATTTCCATACCCCCCTCACCACCCCACGCCATCAAGAAAAGGGGTTGACAAAATAAAATTGAGATATTCACTTGAAATTTGGTACACGACACCTGGAACTAGATTATATTTTGAAATAATACCGTTGAAGAGTTGGGGATTAAATAGGGTTGAATATGGCAAAATAAGTAAAACAAGCTGGTAAGAGTACAAAAAGTTGGGATTTGGTGTATATATTAGAAGCCAAGGCCTCCGATTTTCTTTTTACAGCTACACCTTTTTGCCTCATCAGCGGTATAAATGGTTGGTAATAAACTGCTTAATTGGAACTGGAAATAATTAGTATTAGTCTAAAGTAAGGAATGAAATATTTAATTTCATGTTGAGCTTAAAAGGAATATATGTTAGAGTCAGATGAACTAACAGTAGCACAGACTGTTAAACAGTCGAAAACATATATAGTTAATCAAGAAATTGCTTTATCGTTCTATTTTTATTTAATTAACTGAAAAATGCAATTTGGCCAGAATTTGACTTCTATATGGTAACATGTCTTTACGTCTGTCTGTCGTTGTCTTTATTGCTGTAATTAATAAGTTCTGATTCTATTACATTTCAAAAACGCTCAAAGTAATTTCTGAACAACTTAGTGCATATATTTGTTATATATATATATATATATATATATATATATATATATACATCCTGCTATCAATGCTGCGTCCTTTCAAAAACCAACCTTACTGCGTCTCCTAGAAATACGCTATTTAGCTCAAATCTAATGGAGTATATTTGATCTACTAATTAAATGCAGTTCATAGCTAGTTTCAAAATATCAATAACTCAAGAAATAAAAAAGTTGATATACTGTACAATGCTGCGTCCTTTCATTAGTGGTACACTACTGCATCCGGAGAATATTTTTGTTTAATGTCAATACAATACTGCGCCCGGGCGGTATATTTTTTGACAAACTTAGGACAATACTGCGTCCGGCGCTGTTGCCATATGTATCGTGATAATTTTATAGAGCAAACAAATGGGAATCATTTAAATGGTAAAAATTGCAAGTAGAATTCGAATTTTGTTTCATCTGTCTATTATTATTCTAGGATAAATAATCAATAACGTAGTAAAAATAAACATCAATTTGTAAGGTAAAAGAAAAATGTCTTGATCCTCTGAGCAATTCAGCATTATATGAATAATCATTATTACATATTCCTTCAGGAACTTACAAGCCAAGATCGAGGGAGAGCGTGCTTTTGATAAATATCTCGAACGTCGTTTTGCAAAATACGTTAGAGATATTGTGAAATTTCTGTTAGTATAAAACTGGTCACGTCCATTTGAAATAAAAGTTGATCCCGACACAGTGTTGTCCCGACACAATTACTGAAAAATAAGTGTTTTACGAAATATTCACCATAAATGAAGAATGTGTCTATTTTTCTCGAAATAGTTCTCTGAATTTAGGTTTGACGCGAAATAGTAAAATAACATTAAAATTTGCTGAAAACCCACATTTGATACCACAATTTCAAATTGCTCTCTTACCCCAAAAATATAAACTAGCAATATACAACTCCATGACACATACGGCTTTAATAATAACTATTTGAAAGGAACAATTAAAGAAATTGAAATAAAAACCATAATAGCAATTGCCATAAGCAATGTTTTCAAAAAACAATTCAAATTAGTCTCAGAATATTCATTCACGGATTAAAGTTCGTGATAGCAGTAAATATACCTCCAAAATATCTTTATAAAATTTGTTGGAGAATCGCTGATGTTCTATCATTACCTGATTGAAAAGTCAGTTTTAAAACACCAAACTGAAGAATCCAGAACTTTAAAAATAAACATGTCCGGATTCTCTAGTTTTTTATATAGTTTATTTGAAAATATATGGACAGAGCTCTTATGTTTCCTTAGACTCCAAAAAACAGCATTAATAGTTTAGGATCAGGTAATGATTTTCCAGATTTAGGCAATCTTGACACACTATGCGTCCTGGGAACATAGAAGAAATCCCAGAACTTTAGAATGTTCCGAAATTAATCGTAATAGCGTCTATTTTATACTGTGATATAATATGGTATATAGCTATATTCACTATTTATTTTAGTGATGGCTAATTTGATATATTTACCTATCCAACGAATTTAACAAGTAGATTAGCATTAGCATTAGAAAAGCATTTACATTTCATTATAGGACCATTTCGGAAA
This sequence comes from Stenurella melanura, assembly GCA_963583905.1. Classification (NCBI taxonomy): domain Eukaryota; kingdom Metazoa; phylum Arthropoda; class Insecta; order Coleoptera; family Cerambycidae; genus Stenurella; species Stenurella melanura. The sequence goes on along the minus strand of OY757310.1, from coordinate 130,806,572 downwards.
AAAATTGAGCAACAAGCGTTTCTTTAATTAATTTACTTTTTTAAATCCAAACACACTTTGATGCCACAACTATTTAGTAACCAACACCAGCGTGGGATTAAAGAGGCTACTTTCAGCAGAAAGTTTTTTCCTCAAAGGTCCGCTCGAAATTAAAGAATGGATTCGTAGATGCGGGTGAGAGAACGTGATGTACTTGGGTGTATACTTAGATAGATGATTAACGTTTAGCTGGGATGAGGGCGAAACTGTACACTGTACGAACAGTCTGTTCCATGCCCAGGTGCCTGTATCCGGTCTTGTGCAGCAGATTAAACACAGGATAATAAATAAATGTCCACCGTTATTGTAAGACAGGCCTCTATATACGCAGAGTCGGCGACATGGTGCAGCACGTCGGTCATCGCAAGGAGAAAACTAATAATTTTGGAATATAAGTTTATGAACCTCATCTCATTACGACCGCCTTCTTAAGGGACCTCTATGCACATTATCACGACATAATTGCACTAGCAGACTACATCAAAGTTATACCTCGAAAATTATACCAATTCACACTTGGAATAATCCGCTTACAAACAACATTGCAGAAATTAGAGAGCATAACGCATAAAATACCAATGGGCTTGTTTCATGATATTCTTTTTATATGGTTTTTACACTTTTTCATATAGTACTCGATATTCTCATTATGCACTTAAAATTTAGTATTATTAACTTTTTCTGTTCTCGAGATATAAGGAGTTGAAATTAGTAATAGTTGCAAAAACGGAGCGCTCATTTGTGACGTCACTATACGCAAGTGACGTAGAAAAAGGGCTTTCTGGGATCTTTCAAATTTAACCTGAAAAGTCGAAAAACATGGAATTTTCAAACGCTGGTAACTAAATAAATACGTCGAGTGGAAGTTCGTTCTATGTCTCTACGGGAAGGAGAAGATCGGCGATGAATCCTAATCGTAAATTGCAGAAATGCCGAACAAGCCCATTACCATATCAGACGTTGTCAATTTCTCAGCAGACCATTTAGTCACATTTCCTCATCTCGATGCAATTTTAAAATCATATCACAAATTTCTGATCCTTAATTATTTCCTGCTCTTTTCTGTTTCTGCTTGTTGCGTTCTTTTCATTTCTAAATTTTTCCCTTTATAATCATGAGTAACATAAGTAATGAGTATCATGATCTTTTAAAACCATAACATTTTAAATATTAAATTGTGCGATTTGGCTCAGCCGTTCACTGTCACAATTGCTTGAAACGGATTTTCGGTCAGTAATTTTCTCGTGGCTTTGTTATATTTATCTCCGCTATATTTTATATTGACGTTGTGTTCACCAAGAAAATAATTTCTATATCTCAACAGCTTTTATCGAAAAACGCTTTACAATATCTAACTTAGCGTGTCTATCTCAATTTACTTCTAATATACTAGCCAAACGAGGGCAGGTGGACGTGATATACATCTCGAAGGCTCTTGACCACACCGGCCATAGACTTTTAATTAATAAACTTTTTGAATTCTACTTTCAAAGCCGGTTACAGTATGTTCAGTACAGTGGTTTTAAATCAAATACTTAGGTCGCAACGTCTGGCGTACCTCAGGATTCAAACTTGGGTGCACTCTTCGGTAATTATTAATGACATATGTGATGGATTGAATTGCAACAAACTTTTCTTTGCGGAAGATCTGAAATTATTTAGTGAAATTACTACCCTAGAGAACTGTGCAAGATTACAAGAACTATTAAATGTCATTGAGAATTGGTGCCTAGAGAATAAATTATCAGTGAATGTATCAAAATCTAACGTTACGACTTACTCACGGAAGGTGAATCTGGTTGAATATCTCTTTAACACATTGTGAGAGTTAAATATTTGGGTATACTGATCTACTCCAGATTGGAATTCACAGAACACATTAACTCAATTTCTAAGTCTGCGTTAAAAACGCTCGGTATTGTTTTAATAAATTCAAAAATTTTACTAATTCAGAAGCATTAAAAACATTATATTTCTGTTTCGTGCGTTCGAAGTTGGAGTATGGTTAGGCCATATAGAGTCCTATTTATGAGAAATATTCACAATCATTAGAATCTGTTCAACGGAAATTTCTTAAACATTAAATTAGATCACCAATACCCCAAACTAGGGCTATCCCAATTATTTAATGATAATATGGTTTAATTCTGATTCATTAGAAAACATAGGAATTATGTCAAATTTAATATTTATTTACAAACTGATCGAAAATACAATAGACTCTCCAGAAGTCCTATCGTAAATTAATTTTAGAATTCCACGTTTAGACTCGCGTCAAACCTTTACTTTTGCACTACCATCTGAAAGAACAAACATCCTTGCTAAATCACCTATTTATTTCACGATGGAAATATATAACTCTATTGGTGACCATGTCACATGTTTAGTTTTTCTTTAAATAATTACTTCAAGACCATTAAACTCCGTCTAAAATAGATTGTAACCTAAATTTAAATATGTACCATAATATTAAGCTACTCTAAACTAAATAATTATTTTATACTTTTATATTTTATACTTTCCTTTTATATTTTATATTGTATACTTTGCATTTATGAAATTTATTTTTATTTCGTAAAATTTTCCTGTAACTGGAAGATTCTGTTGAGCAACAAATTCTTTATCATTATTATTTTATTCATGATCGTGAAATTATTAGAAGTATCCTATAAATTATCTTTGCATGTTCGTTATCTTTTATCGTCTGAAAATGGCACATCAAGTGCTGAAAATGCGATAACATATAAATTACAATAAATTGGTGATAAACGAAAAGTAAAGTAGTAACGCTCACTTGTCATTATATGCTAAGTTAATTTGTAAACTTCAATTATGCGTGCTGCAATTTTGTAACGTGCATCTTTTATAAAAGCATGCGCTACTGTCCGTGCATTATTTGAATTTAAATCCTGTCGGTTATGCATGACAAATCTTTAACCAATAGGGGGCGAGCCTATAACTAGAGAAGAGGAGACATCCTATGGCGGGTCAGTTTGCCAGAGGCTAGATCACAAGGTGGATTATTAAAGATTACTTCGATAAATTTAGGGGGAGATTGTTGAATCTGATATCGCTCTAATTTGTTTAGTTTGCGAAGGCATTTAGTGCCCTAAAAGTAAAAGTTACCTTAAGTTCAGTGCAGCCTAAATGAGAATTACACGTTGCTACAGTTAAATGTCGTAGTAATTTCTTATTAATTATATCGGCAGTAAAACCCGAGTATTTCCTATTTTTTCGGTTATGATATGAGTAAGCAACTTGATGTCCAGTAAAATCCCGCATATCGTTGAATAATACTGGGGGATATTTGTTAGAACTGAAGTATGTGTTAGAAACTTTGCATTTCAGACAAACCTATTAAATGTCAATGTAAAATTGGTTGACGCAATAATTACATTACATTACATTACATTACAAATATTTTGGTTCTACGACATCTGCAATTATTTGGTGAGAGAATTTTCGTATTTAGTGATAACTGTTTCTACTGTTCGCTAATGGACCCAGTGACGTCGAGCGATCGGGGCACGGGTTATTTAATTCTTATTAGTTAAACACTTACGTTTAAATGTTATTAGCACTGTAACTTTGTAGTTAAGATTTGTTTATATTTTCAATTCATGTGTACATTTTCATTTCATGTTTACCCACGGGGGTTACTGTGGGCTTTAGCTTTTGTTTAATTTGCCTGTTCTATTTTATGTTAAGTGCCATTCGTAAGTTGTTGCCTTGTTCAGATTTATTAACCATAAGTATTGTTAGGATTTACGTTTCATGGGTTGCAAATATGTAGCGGAAATAAAACCGGTACGTTATATTCTTTAGTATATTTGTTGAGAATCAAGTAAACTTGATTTTGTCGTGTTGTTTAGTTGGTTGCCATATGTTTGTTATAGTACGTGTATTTTGTAAAGAAATTTCTGATAATGTATTGTTGTTGTTATATTTCCGTTTTTGAATTGACAAGTTCCGTTTCATTCAATTAAACCGTTTTTTCTCTGGTCTTTGCGGTGAACTTTATAAAGACCCGCGGTTGAGTTTTCTATTTTTTGTGCTTATTTAAACATTTTTCAGTTACGTAAAAGTTATAGTAAGCCTGTGGTGACAGTCAACTGCATTATTTTTTTGATTTAGCAAATTGACTATCAGAATATTGCTCAACCCTTGAGATCGGTTTCTAGGCTCGGCTTTTTGAATCTAAAGTTTAATATAATATAACCCCAGCAAGTAAGGTTATAAAGTATTGGTGTTTCTCTTATGTCAACTTGATTAATTATATCAAAAAGGTAAGGCCTACACAATTCAATTTTGGAAAAGATACTGTTTAATTACTAATTACAACAATATCCTTTGAGCAATATTAATGTCCGTTAAAGTTGCTTTCATTTCATGAAAATTAATTTTAGTGATAAAAGTGTTCATTATGTGTAGCAAGATAATGGATCTATAATCTGTATCGAATGCCACCTGTCCCAGTGCAGATGAAGAAAGTCCTATTATTAAATACTTAAGATTAGCCGCTTCTACGCTCCGTAACTACAAATATATTAAATAGGGGACTTTGTACCCATAAAGATTTCTATTCAGTGAGCCGTAAGCTATCAAATGCCGCTTGTTCCATCAAAATCGTCCGAAATTCAGAATCTCATGCATTTGATGTTGGCTCCTTTCACATATATCAGAAGTCATCACTCGTCCGATGAGGAAGAAGTACCTAAATATCGGTTAAACGCGGCGTTGCCAAATGTCGGACGCATCATTATGCCATATCTGAATAGTGTATATTAAATGTATATTTCTGTACAAAGATTGTAGCGCCCTCAAACATAATTCGCTTGAACTAAAAATATACTTTGAGTTATACTAACCGTATAATACTGCGCCCGAATCGTAAAAAAATGAAGGTCGATATCTCATTCAAGTAAAATGGCACAGAACTTATTTCCATACCTACATATAGCCCAAGAGACAAAGAACAGTCGGAGATGCTGGAAATTGTTCAATCGTGTACTATGTTGATGCTAGCATAGGAAAACAATGCTGCGTCCTATATACGGACGCAATATTGTACAGGACGCAGCAGTGTATGGTCCAATCCCCATGTATGGACGCAGCATTATGCTAAGGACAAATATATATATATATATATATATATATATATATATATATATATATATATATATATATATATATATATATATATATATATATATATATCTTAAAACATCAATATTTGAAAAGAAAATTGATCACTGACAATATAAAATGTCGGGTAGTAGAATCGCATACAATCAATTTTGCTATTTACGCAAAGAATGTAAAAAGTTTGTCAAGCATGATTTTGAAAAATGTATAGAAGGTGTCGAAAGCATTCCCAACAATAATAAAAATTTGTGGAATTTTGTTATGATATTTAATGATAATGAAAACAATATTCCATCTACAATGATTAGTAATAACATTGAAATCGCTGGTGGTACAAATTTAGCAAATTTGCAAGTAATTTTAAAAACTGCTATAATAGCAAAAGTAATAGGAAAATTAACCTCAACTCAGTAACGTCTAATAATAATAATAATGGGGTTAATATATCCGTTGAAATAATTTATGACATTTTGGCTGACCTATATACAAACAAGAACCCTGGACCTGACGGAATACCTACCTTGCTATTGAAATCATGTAGACTTACCCTATCAACTCCGCTATACATTCTTTTTTATAAATCACTAACCACTGGAATTTTCCCAGATAAATGGAAACAAGCTTATGTTTCTCATATTTTCAAATCAGGAAATAAAGATGAATATTTCATGCAAATATTAATTCGCAATAGCTTAGTTTTCGAGTTACAAAGAGAAAAATTAAATATTTTCTTGGGTTTAGTTTTTTTAAATTTGTCTCATTCGCTTCTTTTTTTTTAATGTGATTCAATCAATTCTCCAATTGCCTCCCTTTGCTGTATAGCTTATCGGGCAGTCTTATGCTGCACCTTCTTTCTAGTCCAACAAGGGACTGCTCTTAATATTAACTCTATAAATCAATTGAATTATTATTATACTCTTCACAAATACAAAACGAAGAGTATATTGAATTTATAAAACCGGTAATACTACTCGTAGAGAAAATATTCTCATATCACTGTGTTGGTGATCGAATCCTGAACAACTTTCGAAATGTCCGTCCTTCCGTCTGTCCGTCTGCTGTCTATCTGCCTGTCCGTTTGTCTGTCCGTCCGTCTGTCCGCATGTGTGCCCGTCTGTCTGTCCGTTTGTTTGTCCGTCTGTCTGCCCGTCTGTCTGTCCCCCCGTCACGTTTCTTCTAAGCACGATAACTTAAGAACGAAAAGTTCGACTGTATGGAAACTTGGACAGTAAGTTAATGTTAGTTAGAGGACGAACCCCATTGTGTTTGAACAAAATCGATCAATAAATAAAAAGTTATAAATTTTTTAAATAAAAACGTTTTTTTTACATATTTTTTTCATGTTTTTAAGCTAAACTAAAAATATCTAAAACCGATATTATTTACAAAAAAAATGCGAAGAGTGTTCTATAGAATGTGCAACAATTATATAAAAAGTGCAACATATCACCGCGTTGGTTCTCGAATTCTGAACGACTTTCAAAATGTTCGTCCGTCTGTCTGTCTGTCTGCCTACCTGTATGTCTGTCTACCTGTACATTGGTACGTCACGTTTCTTGTAAGCACGGTAAGTTAAGAACAAAAAGTCCGATTGTATTGAAATTTGGAGAGTAAGTTAGTGCTACCTAGAGGAAGAACCCTATTTTGAACAAAATCAGTCAATAGACAAGTTGCTAATTTCTTAAATCAAATAAAAATATGTTATACAATTAAACAAAAAATGTCTAAAACGAGTATTATTTACAAAAAAACAACTGCGAAAAACATCCTATAGAATGTGCAACAACTATATAAAAAGTGCAGTAAATCGAGAGTATAACGGTTAGCTTGATCACTGACAATATAAAATGTCGGGTAGTAGAATCGCATACAATCAATTTTGCTATTTACGCAAAGAATGTAAAAAATTTGTCAAGCATGATTTTGAAAAGTGTATAGAAGGTGTCGAAAGCATTCCCAACAAAAATAAAAATTTGTGGAATTTTGTTATGATATTTAATGATAATGAAAACAATATTCCATCTACAATGATTAGTAGTAACATTGAAATCGCTGGTGGTACAAATTTAGCAAATTTGCAAGTAATTTTAATAACTACTATAATAGCAAAAGTAATAGGAAAATTAACCTCAACTCAGTAACGTCTAATAATATTAATGGGGTCAATATATCCGTTGAAATAATTTATGACATTTTGGCTAACCTGTATACAAACAAGAACCCTGGACCTGACGGAATACCTCCCTTGCTATTGAAATCATGTAGACTTACCCTATCAATTCAGCTATACATTCTTTTTTGTAAATCACTAACCACTAGAATTTTCCCAGATAAATGGAAACAGGCTTGTTTCTCATATTTTCAAATCAGGAAATAAATCCAATCGAGCAGATTATCGCCCAATAACAATTCTTTCAACAATTCCAAAAGTACTGGAAAAGACAATTACAAACTTTTTAACGTCTCAGCTCAAAAACGTCACCATTAACGAACAGTCGGGTAAGTCTACTGCAACAAACATGGTCTCACTTGTAAATTATGCCCAAAATTCCATGGAAGCAGGTGATGAGGTACATGCAATTTATACGGATTTTCGCAAGTCATTCGACAAGGTAAACATAAAACTCCTAATCCAAAAGTTATCCAGCGTTGGGATTGGTGGTATGTTGCTGGAGTGGATATCCTCGCACTTGCTATATAGGTGTCACCAGGTGCGAATCAATGGGCACTTATCCAACATTTTCACACCTACCTCTGGTGTGCCTCAAGGCTCTCACCTAGGACCATTATTATTTGATATGTTCGTTAACAATATTTATGAATACTTTGAATTCTGTCACACATTACTATTCACTGATGACTTAAAAATGTATTCAAAGGTATCTGATTTACACGATTGTGAAAGAATTCAAGAAGACCTCAATAGATTCACGGGTTGGTGTCATAAGAATGAAATGACATTGAATGTTGATAAATGTCATTTTATAAAATTATCGAGGAGAATAAATAGAGGTATTAATGTTATATATCAAATTAATGGACATGATCTCCATGAAACCAACCAAGTACGACAACTTGGGGTTACACTTGATCCTAAGTTAAGTTTTAATAGTAACATTGATCATGTCGTCTCAAAAGCTAATAGAATCTTAGGCTTCATAAAAAGATCTACTTCAAGTTTTAAGGGTTTTCAAGCTCCTCGTATGCTATATATTTCGCTGGCGAGATCAGTACTTGAATATTCCTCTATTGACAATAAGATGTAAATTTCATGCAAATATTAATTCAAAATAGCTTAGCTTTCGAGTTACAAAGAGAAAAATAAAATATTTTCTTGGGTTTAGTTTTTTTAAATTTGTCTCATTCGCTTCTTCTTTTTTTTAGTGTGATTCGGTCAATTTTCTAGTCTAGTCCAACGAGGGACTACTTTTACAGTTAACTCTATAAATCAATTGAATTATTATTATACTCTTCACAAATACAAAACGAAGAGTATATTGAATTTATAAAACCGGTAACATTACTCGTACTCACGTTTTTTGTAAGCACGATAACTTAAGAACGGAAAGTCCGACTGTATGGAAATTTGGGTAGTAAATTAACGTTAGTTAGAGGACGAACCCTAGTGTGTTTGAACAAAATCGATCAATAGATAAAAAAGTTATACATTTTTTAAATAAAAACATTTTTTTATACGTTTTTTTAATGTTTTTTAACTAAACTAAAAATATCTAAAAGTAACATTATTTACAAAAAAAATGCGAAGAGTATTCTATAGAATGTGCAACAATTATATAAAAAGTGCAGCATATCACCGTGTTGGTTATCTAATTCTGAACGACTTTCAAAATGTTTGTCCGTCTGTCTGTCTACGTGTATGTCTGTCTATCTGTCCGTTGGCCCGTCATGTTTCTTGTAAGCACAGTAACTTAAGAACGAAAAGTCCCATTGTATTGAAATTTGGAGAGTAAGTTAGTGCTACCTAGAGGAGGAACCCTACGTTGAACAAAATCAGTCAACAGACAAGTTATTAATTTCTTAAATCGAATAAGAATGTGTTTTACAATTAAACAAACAATTTCTAAAACTAGCATTATTTACAAAAAAACAACTGCGAGGAGCGTCCTACAGAATGTGCAACATGATATAAAAAGTGCAGTAAATCGAGAGTATAACGGTTAGCTTGTTCACTAGTGAACTGCCACTGCCACACAAAGACGAAACACAGGAAACGCAGACTTTATAAAAAAGGTAGAACGTGATCCTTCAGGATAACCCATTAGATTCTATATTTGAACAGTATTTATGCTGATCGTTCAGTAATGCTGTTTTAATATGTTTGTAATATGTTTAAATGTTAAAATATTACAGAATTTTATAGGATAACAACTTCTTTAATATGGCTTTTGTAATTTGGTAAAAAATATTTCAAAAAGTCAAGAGGTATTTGTAAGTGGACTGCAAATATCGAATTTAAACGAGGTGGGTCAATCACAGACACACGCATCCACATCCGCAAAGGTATTTGCGCTCTTCGTAAGGGGTGGAGCATGGTAGAAAGGTGGAAGGGTGTCAAAATATATACCAAATTCTTTGATTGAATTTTTCGTAGATACTGAAAGAATAAAATATTATTGTAGAGATGTCGTTTACTCCAACGCCTTTTACCACTTTAGAGAGTGAAAAGAGGTAGAAGGGTGTATTTTTGGAAGCCGGATCCATGGAAACTTTTTATCTACTCTACCAGTACAGCAACCTTTCAAAATTTGGACGAATTTAACCGATGCCGGATTTTCACCTGTGGTGTGCGGGATTCTTTCTTCTAAAGCTTTTTCAGAATTAAGGAGTATTATTCAAATATATAAAGCCACATTTTTGGATGATTACATTACTTCACTCAATCCTAATGTCGCTTGAAAGTAAAAAATCGCTGCCTGAGGAATTACTAATTCCATATCCAGATTTTCCATCCAAGTTACTTTAAAGGAAACATCTACATACGTGTACCAAATTTCAAATGAAGATCTCAATTTTATCTGATCAACCCTTTTAATAATAGAATGGGGGTCCTGGGGTGATTAAAAAATATTATAAAAATCTAAGGCCTTCGCTTCTAGTATACTTATACAACAAATCTCAAGTTTCTGTACTCTTACTAGTTTGCTTTACTTATTTTCCCCTACTTACCTCTATTTAACTCCCAACCCCCCAACGGAATCATCTCAAAATATAATCTAGTTCCAGATGTCGTTGTAATATATGCATGTACCAAATTTCGACAGAATATCCCAATTATATTCTATCAACTCTTTTAATAATAGAGCGGGGGCGGTAGGGGGATGGATGGAAAATATTGTAAGAAAATCTGTGGCCTTCGCCTCTAGTATATATACCAAATCCCAAATTTTTGTACTCTTACCAACTTGCGTCACATATTTCCCCCTATTTACCCCCATTTAACTCCTGTATCAACCGAATCATCTCAAAATATAATCTAGTTCGAGATGTCATTATAATACATAAGTGTGCCAAATTTCATATTAGTTCTCAATTTTATTTTGCCACCCCCTTTAATAATAGAGGGGGGGTTGGAAAATCATCGCTTCTAGTATATACACGAAATCTGTACTTTTACAAGCTTGCTTTACTTAGTGTCCCCTCTTTATTATTATTTGTCCCCAACCCTTCACCGGATAGGTTAAAAAAGCATCCAGTTCCAGATCTCGTTATCACGAGCCAATATCTTAAACCGTTCCAGAGAAAAGGTGCGCATAAGAAAAAAGTTACAGACCGACAGATAGACAGACAGAAAGTTTTTTTTTTTCGCTCAAATTTAAACTTGGTTTCGTGACATAATAAGCCTATTTCGACTAAAAAAAATCAGTAAAGTTATTTACACAGAACTTCCCTCGTTATTTGTGCATGGCGGTCACTCTAAAAAATTATTAATTACGAAATGACATTGAGAATACAGATCGGAATATAGTTATTGCTATTATTACAAAAAAACCTGATAACTTTTGGTCAAGAAAATATACAGACTGCTCATCCAACAGCAAAAGTTCAATACTAAATAACAGGTGCCAAATATAGAAGGCTTGCGCAAATACCTTTACAAATGTCCACCATTACTGAATTATTTCTTGGGATGCCATTATTCAATAAAAGTATATAATAGGTGCATATGCCAAATATTATTGCCATCTGTTACATTTTTAATTCCACATTCACGTAATGGAGTGGAAGTATAGTGGTGGTTAAAAAATATAAAAAAATTTCAAAACTTTTTTTTTTAATAGGTTTAGAATGTCACGAAAAGCGAAAATTTTAAATTTGAGCAAAAAAAAATGTTTCGCTCTATTCCAGTGTTAAACTTTTTTCCAAAATGATGAAAGGATGTGGCAATTTTCTTTTTCCGAAATAGGTTTTAAATGTCATGAAACGTGGAAATTTTAAATTTGAAAAATATATATATATTTCGTCTATTCTATAATAGTGATAAATAGATTACCTAAACATGTTTTCAAATTTTTTTTAAAATTTTTCAAAAACATTTTTAAATTTGTTTGAATAATTTTAGAATGCCATGGAAACGTGGAAATTTTAAATCTGAACAAAGAAAAAAAAATTCCATCTATTTTAGTGGTCAAATTTTTTTCGAAATTTTTTAAAAATTTTCAATTTTTTTTTTAAATAGATTTAGAGCGCTATGAAACGTGGAAATTTAAAATTTTAAGAAAAAAAAATTTCATCTATTTTAGTGGTAAAAATTTTTTCAAAAATGTTGGTAAAAAATTTTCAAACATTTTTTTCTTTTAAATAGGTTTAGTATGCCATGAAACGTGGAAATTTTAAATTTGAACAAAAAAAATATTTTTTTTAGTGGTAAAAATTTTTTCAAAAATGGTGATAAAAAATTAAAAAATTTTTTTTTTCAGAAATAGGTCTAGCGTGTCATGAAACGTGGAAATTTTAAATTTGAGCAAAAAAAAATTTTTTTCATCTTGGTAAAAATTTCTTCAAAAATGTTGGTGAAAAAAATTTTCAAAAATTTTTTTTCCCGAAATAGGATTAGCGCGTCATGAAACGTAGAAACGTTTTAAATTTGAGCGAAAAAAAATTGTTTTCACTATTTATTCCGTTTAGACGGTCCAGCCTGTATATTTTCCAGTGAAATTTCTACCATTTCTGCGCTGACAGTAGCGTCAACTACCTACCAAATTTGACTGCTCTCCGTCAAGTAGTTTTTTAGTAAATGCACCAACAGACAGACAGACTGACGGAATTGAAAAACCTATATTTTCGTAATCTCCGTGATCTGAAACGTCAGAATCCGTAAAAATCTCGGAGGGTGATTTTTTCTCGAATACAATGCTTCCCTTCGGTATGCGAGGGAAGTAAAAATACACTTTTTTTTTTTTATTACTATACTTCCACTTCACTATGTGGATGTGGAAGTAAATAAGAACGTAAGAGTATTAAATCATGTCCAAGTTATAAAGTAATAAGTTCATCAGTAAAAGTATTCTTGGCATATTTTCTCTAATAATGACTCACATTTTCCTAAGAAGAGAAACAATTTCCTGGAATTAATATAACTCCACGCTAATGACATACTTTTGTCTACTGTGTATTAGAAGATACAAGATAGTGCCTTACATTTGTCAATACAATGGAGCCGGACCCTCTAAATATAGACTTGGCTTATCAGATAACTGAATATTTAATGAGAAAGTTCCTGTTCTGTGTAGATCGTAAAGTATACATGTACGTATTATACTATATTAAGGCAACCAAATTTCCTTAGAGTGTATGTATTATATTTAACTGTACATTTAGGTTGAAAAATTAAAACATACAGAGCGTTCAGAAGTGCACCTCTGGCAAATACAGGCGTAACATTGTTCTATTTATTCACTCAATATCAGGTTGGGTTCTAGTTTTTCCTTAGCATGCATAATGAAAAAATCTCTACACCAAATGGATCGGACAGAGGTTGTAGACGGAGAGCTGGCTACGGAAATTAGAAATAATAAGGTGAGTGGTCAAACACGTTAATTTTTAATTAAAATAAAATGTTTGAGTGCAGCTCTGAAATTTTGTGTAGCTATAGTTTTTAACTGTAAAAATAAATAAATAAATGCGATGCAATTTAAGGATAAACAGTTGAAAACAAATTTAAAAAAGTACACGCGTACAGGATTCGAACCGAGAAATCCGCTGTGAATGATCGCTTAACGCGATGTGCTACGGTCGTGGTGGACTTGAAAATTCAATAGAGCACTAGCAGTGACGTCACAGTATTGCCAGCTGTCAGTTGCCTGGTTGGTAAATTAAGAAATTTGACATTTGAGTTGGGGTCAATTTTCGTTCAATATAAATTAAAGTGGAGGATTTCTTAACATCAGATAGATGTAGTGATGTTTATAAATATATATTTTTTAAATCTACTGAGAGAAAATTTTATATATACTTTATTAGCGTTGTTTTTACAGTGTAATGTTTGGTGTCAAGAACGTTGACATCTTTGTGAACCCATAAATTAGTGAAAATAAAGGCTATATTGGATTTTTTACATTTTTTGTACATATATAATATCAAGACATATTTTAGTAAATGTTTAATTAATATACGCTCAGTTACAGCTAGGCAGTGACATAGGTTAGGTAGTATTATTACACTAAGTTAAAATTTATCAAAATACTCATTGATTTATGCCAATATATCAATCATATATTAATGGTCTTATAAACATATTGTAAAATCTACGTTTTTTGACGATTTAAAATATTTCCCTTCAACTTTTTATTGATTTATATCTTTTGTTAGGCTCAAAAGTTTGTAACGAGTTTAAGTGTTTATCACATTAATAACAACAATCAGAGGTTTGTATTATGAAATGCAGGAGTAATAGTAAATCTAATAAAAAGATAGGACTGTGAGATCATTTCAGTTTCCACTTAATTTAAATTGCGAGCAAATATGCAACATAATACGCTCCGAATACTTTATATAGCTATATACCTAGTTTGGTATCTGTTCTGATTCTTACAATTATAATTACAGAGCTTCAAAATATTGATAACGTACACAAATAAAATACCAGTGAAGGTAAGTGAGCTAAAACACAACAGAATTTAAAAAATAACACACTTTTAACAGCATCGTCTACCATCATTGAATATTTCAAATTATACATATTATACATAATTATAAGGGTAAGTATGAATAATAATAGTCTTATAGTTTAGATATAAATTTTATTTACAAGAAGGGTCACAATGGTTCATTAATTCAATGCTATATTATATTTTTGAAAAATCATCCAACGATATAGTTTAAATCTCTCACTTTTAAATCATATAGGTTGGCTCCATTAATATATTTCAGCTTATAAATGTAATGAGGGGACTCCTAAAATGTAGAATATAAATAAAATTATAATTCACTGAAATTCACTTACCATATCGAAAATTAATAACTTTTGACAGGTACGCAAGATAACACGACTAACAATATACAGCTCCGTAGTCGCCTTTTTAAAAAGAATTTTTAAAGTTTTATAACAAAATGTCTTTATTTCGATTTTTATACAGAAGATAATAATTAAATGTTTACTGCTTGAAAGCTTACAATAGACTGACTAACATAATGCAAAGCAATTCTAGTATTCCGCGAGACGCAGATAACGTCTCGCTGAGTCGGCGGTTTCTTTAAAGATGCAGGGGCGGTGCATGATGTAATTCCTCCCCCCGAAGATTCAACTACCGAGGGTAACTAAGGGAGTTGAACGGTTGAAAGGTCCATATCTTCTGTTTGATGCTCTTTCTTGGGTTTTTGGATGTACCACTTAAGGATGACTCTCTCCCAGACAATATAGACCAATATTAAAATTATTAGGCCATAAATAAATAATGTCCAAATGCTCGGTACGTGGGACACTTTTTGGAAATACATATCGGGCTGATTTTGGATTATTTGTGTTTTTATTTCTTGAAGTTCATCAAGTTCAATGTTGTCAAGCTGGAGGCTAATATTTATTTTTGGTGTATTCATAGCTTCCGTATTTAGATTTGGAAACAGTATTGGTTGATTTGAACTTATCGATTGCATCGTATTATCGATAGTTTCATGGCGGGTGGCTATTTGACAACCAATTGGAATATTTAGTAGGTAGGTACCAGCGGTAATTTTTCTGGTTTCTTCTTGTTGTAAACAGTTTAATTTAATCGCTTCTTCAGATGGCAAGACTGCAATCCACTGATCAGATTTATCCAATTGTTTGATTATCGGTCTGGATAAGTCAACTTTTACTTGTTCACACGTAGAATTACTTGTGTCTAGCAGCTGTATTTCGCAAGGGGTTTCTTTCTTGATTTCTTGCAGGTCTAATCTCGCACAGGTGAAGGTTTGTGTGGTTACTTCTATACAGGGGTTGCTCAGAAATGCGTAGTACAATCCGTCATTTACCAAAAATTTGTTTCTTGGAATTATAGCCTTAAACTGACCCTGGGTCAAAATGGGGATAGAGTAAAGGTGATAATAATTGAATTCTGAAGGGTAAGTTATTGGAATATATAGGATGTAAGTAATTTTGTTGTTCAATATATATCCATCTATTTTTATAATTTTTTCGAACAATAATATATTATCCAATGTGACTTCAAAAGGAAGTTGGTTTCTTTTTACTTGTTTTTGTAATTTTTTCAATTCATTAAACAAATCTTTTGTTTTTATAATACTGGGGTGCATTATTTGCAATTTTAAAAAGGATATAGAGTTTTCTATATCTTGCAATATTGAGTTAATCATCTCATACATTGTGATAATTTGGTTCATAATATCTTTTATAAACAATGTAGTTTCCTTGTATAATAAGCGGTCTGAAATTTGGTTGATTTTCAGTTCCAAAAGTTTTTCATTATGACTTATTTGTTGAATTGTTTGATTGAATTTGTCTATTAACTCTATTGAAAGTGAATTTTGATTTTTGATATTTGAAGCTAATTTTAGTTGATTTTCTTGTAGTTCTCGAATTAACATCTCGTAACGTTCCCCGTCATTTGCATCTAAATTTCCTGTGATTGATTTGAAAATCGATCCTAGGCCATTTATTAGTCCCCTCTTTATTCTTTGACGTTGGGGTAGTATTTCCGACAATTTGTTTTCTACCTTTTCTTCAGCAAATTCAAGAATTTTTAAATAATTTGACACTTCAATTGAATAGTATTTATCTTCGATAATTATTTTTTTCAAATTTGTGGATTGTGATTTCAAACGATTTATTTCGGCGATGACTGGGTTAAGGTTATAGTAATGTATTAAAGTATGTGAATATTTTGTAATTTTGGCTGTTCCCAGTTTTAGGGGAATTATTCCAGGATTACCTTCTAAATTTCGTAGGGATATTTTTTGTGAAGATCCAAAAGTTCCCAAAAATCTGAAATGAATTTAAAATTTTATTTTAACTACTGTTTACTCGTTTTACGTGGTCGTTTTAAATTGTCCATATGAACGGGACCTTGTTGGACAGTAGATACTGTTTTCTTTTTCTTATTAACCTTTTTTATTGTGGTAGGTTTATGGAATTTATTTGCATGTTTCTGGCGTTTGTGTTTTTTAACATATACCTTTTGTTTTCGCTTGAAAATATCGGGATTTTCTCGATCTCTGTTTTCTCTTTCAATTATCTTTTCTTTGTGTTGGATTAGATCCGAATTAATTTTTGAGTATAATAATTTTGATTTCTCTTTATGTTCGTTAACATAGTCATTAAGGAGAATTTGATCGATCTGCATGTTAAATGGGTCATTATCAGTGATATGCCCGCTAACAATATCAATGGGCTTCATTTTAGTTGCCGAGTGTATTGAATGATTATAAGCGAGGACAGCATATATCATTTTCATTTTAATGGGTGTTTTTAAGAAACCTTTGGTATTAAGCAGACGAATGTGTTCGGCGATAGTCGAATGAAATCGCTCGATTACCCCATTCGATTGAGGATGGTAGGGCGTACAGAAATGTACTTTAATTTTATGTAAACCTAGAAGTTCCGAGATTAATGAGTTTTTGAATTCGGTTCCATTGTCTACTATAATTTGTTTTGGGATACCGTGGTGAGAGAAAAATTGCAACAAGTTATTTGCTATTTCTGTGCCGGTCAACGATGTAATGAAATATGCTTGTACATATTTTGAAAAACTATTAATAATTGTGAGAAATTTTGATTGTTCAAATGTGTATATATCTAGGTGGATAATTTCGAACCGTTTCATTGTGGTTGGAGTAACATTCATTTTTACGCGTACTGGGTTGCGTTCATATTTGCTTTGTAAGCAAATTTCGCATTCGTTAATAAAGGTTTGAATAGAATTTTTGACATTTGGCCAATAATATCTTTGATTTTCAAGTACGTTACGTCAATTCCGCGGTGATTTGATTTACTTTCGTGGTAGCCTTTTATAGGTTCCTCAATGTCGTTCTTATTCGTGACGTCAATTAATTTTTTGGTACACCTTTTAAATTTGATTGATCTCCATCTAAGATATTTTTCAAGAACAGTTGAAAATGGTTCATAGATTTCGGGTTTTTCGAGGTATATGTAATATTGCATTTCAGGAGATATATAATTTTTAATTAGGCCTATGACATCTTGCTCAAAACCGCTTTCAGAAATTTGAACATTTAAACATTTTTTCTTCTCGAATAAAATCGTAATTTTCGATTTACCTGGGGAGTGCAATACAGAATTTACAATAATTTTATTCTGATCAAATTTAACAAGTTGATCTGTTACAGGAATTTCTACAATTAGGTTTTGTTCTGCATTTAAAAGAATAGTCTCATCATCGATTTCAGAGTTATGTAGTAGACCTGGTAAGGATATAATTTTTTGGACGAACTGATCGATTTCGAGATGTTCGGTTTGATTTCCATTATTTATTTCTCTTAATTTTTCAATGTCATCTGAGACTGTGTCGATTTCTTTACTGTGAATTTCATTTGTTATTGATGCCTGATTTTTTATTTTACTAGTGAAACTTAATGGCATATTTTCTTGATAGAATGTATCCGAATATTCCTCACACAATTTAAGAAATTTTTTCTCCGAATTTAAGTGATTAGTTCCGATTTTTGACCAGTCTAAATTACAATTTGAATAATCATCAAAATTATTTAAATCAATTTGTTCAATTATTTCCGTTTCAAATTCGTCAACTTGAGAAGGCTCAGAAAAATCTAACGTTACAGCTTGTCCACTGTTTGCAATTGCAAGCGATTCAGGTATTTCGTAGTTATGAAATTTTTCATGGGGAATTAATGTCAGATTTAAGTCATTCGATTTTTTATGATACAAAAGTTTTATTCTTGCATATGGGGTAATTAAGTAACCTTTGTTAAAGTCCAAGACTATTTGTAAAAGCTTTAAATTGTCTATCCCAATTAAACCATTAAAAATATTGTGAAACTTAAATAAAAAGAATTTTAAATTTTGTTGTTTTGGTAAATTAAATATTTCAGAGGCTGGTATATAGGCACTGCATTTATGCGCAGAATTTTGAAAAACTGTCGAAACAATGAAAGGATCATACACAATTGAATTTGGAAAAAGTTTTTCTGCTATCTCGGGGTCAATGAATGAATTTGTAGATCCCGAATCAATTAGAAATTGAAGTTTATATTCGGGAAATATAATATATGTTAATTCGCTTGAATTAAAGGCATTAAACGATATAATTTGGGGGTTTATGTCTGATCGTATGGTTGAGGCACTAATTGAAAATTTTCCTCCGGCGTTTCAACTTCATTTGCATTTTCAAATTCATTTTGGCTATTATATTCAGTAAATTCATTTTGATAATTAAAATCCATAAATTGGTCATTTTCAAAATTTTCATTAGGTTGATTTACTTCAGTATTAAATAATTTTTCAGAGACAAAATTTCCCTGTGGTTGGTGATATTGGCGCGAAGTTGACGCGCCTTGTTGATAAGTATTTCTGGTAGATACGCTCATAGGTGTTTGCTGTGGTAAAGTTGATGGACTTTGTTGAAATTGATTTGTAATATTTCTACTAGATACGCTCATGGATGTAGGTTTGGGTAAAGTTATATTTGGGTCTGGTTTAAAAACATTGTTATTTTGCTGTGGCTGTTTAAATACTTGCGCATTTGTGAAAAATCGTTGTGGCTGATAATTCATTCTAGGCTGTACCGGTATTGGTTGAGATGGAAAAGAATTCCTGTTATTAAAATCATTATTAAAATTTTGATGTCCGAAATAATTCGGTCTATAAAAATTTGGCGTATGGGCATTAAAATGAGATTGTCGAGGAGCTTCGACAGGTCTTTGATTTGATAGTTGTGGTCTATTAGGTACCTGAATATTTTTTACAAAATTTTTATTAGAATAATTTTGAAAATAATGAACGTTATCCTCCTGAGTTACAAGCTGTAAAGCTTCGCTAAGAGTTTTCGGCTTCATACAGCGAATAGTTGTACTTAATGGTTCTTTCAGCCCAGATAAAAATGTTCTTAATGCCAAATTATTATAAAGATCTCGCTTTAACTTTTTTGAATCCTCCGTAGTTTCATGTGCACTAATATAACTACATAATAAATTTAAAATTTCTAAAACTCTATCATAAAACTGTTGAGGCCTTTCGTTTTGTAATTGTCTCATTAAAACAAGATCTCTATTAAGACATGATTCGTCTCTTTGGTCAGCAAAATTCCTAATTAATGTTTCTTTTAGTTCCTCCCATGTAGAAACATTTTGAATGTTTATTACAACTTTTGCATTACCGGTTAATTTTGAAATCAACGAATTCAACAAATAAGTATTCTGAAAATCACTTGTATTTTCGCGATTATAAAAATGTGTAATTAGTGAATCACAAATTGACAAGTATCGATTTAATTCATTAGGATCGCCATTAAATTCTGGCACACATTTAAGATAGTCATTCTTAAATTGAGGCATAATTCTAGTCGTATTTTGATTTGGTTGCACTGCTTGATTTGACTGCATAACTTGATTTATATTTAAATTTAAAATAGTATTTTGATTTTCTTCAAGAATTTGAAGGAAGTTTGAAGGATTTTGTGAGTCAGTTGAAGAGCTTTCTAATTTCAAATTTTCCAAAATATCACGTAAATCTTCTACAGACATGGATTGTACTTACATTAAACTAAATGCGACGTAGAGCATCTTCTATAAGGTTAACGTTCGGTTCGGCGATTCGGTCCTCTCCAAGTACGTTTCCCTTGCAAGACTGGACGATTTGTGTTCCAATCCTCGATGAATAATTGCTATTGTGTGCTGCTTTCAGGTCTGCGATAGACAGGGTTTCTTGAGTTTTGAAGAGCCACTCCGAAACAACACCTCCAGTCAATAAAATTCACCAATGTTCGATATTTCGGCTAATCGATGAATCGAAAAACTATACGTTCGATACGCGTAGTCCCGAAATTATCCGCACGACTGCGCCACTAACAATATACAGCTCCGTAGTCGCCTTTTTAAAAAGAATTTTTAAAGTTTTATAACAAAATGTCTTTATTTCGATTTTTATACAGAAGATAATAATTAAATGTTTACTGCTTGAAAGCTTACAATAGACTGACTAACATAATGCAAAGCAATTCTAGTATTCCGCGAGACGCAGATAACGTCTCGCTGAGTCGGCGGTTTCTTTAAAGATGCAGGGGCGGTGCATGATGTAATTCACGCCGGTTGAAAAACACAAATAAAACACTAAATTAAAGTCAGATCAATAAATCCCGAAATGTATAATAGACGAAAAACACCCAAAATTGATGTGAAACGAAAAAAACGTTTAAAAAAGCCCTACAAATTCTTTAAAAACTCGAATTAATCAGAAAGCACACAAATGCAAAACTAGGTTATTACCACCCAGACAACTTTGGCGGCCATGTTGTGACGTCAGCTGCTACTGCTCTATTAGTCTCGACGGAAAAGGCAAAACAGAAGGTTTCCTAATGTTGATATCGAATGATCAAAATTGGCATTTTCACGGCATCGTTAGTTGCATGGGCGAAATCGATAATTCGAGCCGACAGAAGTGAACTAAAAATAGCATTTTTTGACATTTCGCGAATTTGATTTGCTTTTTGTTCCATTAATGTCACTGGTACGTTAATAACCGGAAAATCTGGAAGAACAGGGAGATTTTAAATACAGAAACAAAATCGCCAGAACTGCACCTTGACCAATGTCGAATTTTAGTAATTTGAACAATGTTCTTACAACTTTACCGACTTCTGGCAACGTTTAATCCCCGAACTAGACTTCTGGTAACAATTTTACACAATTTCTATAGTTAATAGTTATTTGTGCACCAAGTGCGTTAGATAGATTATAACGCCCGGAGGGTAACATGATGCAGCCCGAGGGCCCTTGGCCCGAGGGATGCGTGTTGCCTGATAGGCGCTAAAATCTAATAACACTCGTGGTGCATACAATATTTCATTTTTCACGAAAAATATATTTTTTTAATGAAAAATTGACTTTTCATTTTTTAAATACATTTCTTTAATAGTCTATGACATTTGTTGATACTTTGACGTATGTTAATTGTTTCTGTCGGTATGTTGTGTTCTTTCAAATTTGGTAACTTAATATACGATTCAAATGTATTAACCCCTCAGTTTAACCGCGAATATCTCGGAAACGGAGGAGCAAAAAAATTTTTTTTAAATTGTGTTTTCATTATGATTATAACCGAATAAACATGACGTCACGTTTTTGAGAATAATTGCAAAATTTTAAAATAAAAAATTATGAAAACATTTCCTCGTACAAAAAATGTCGTGCTTTATCGGTGTCTAAAATGTTATTTACATAGTATGCATGTTTTCCAAAATATAATGGATTTAAAACTGGTATGGTCAAAATTTCCTTAAAAAGTAGGACATTTTTCAATATAACTTATCAGAACTTCAGAAGTCTTCAACATACATTATTTAAATTTTAGTGATTGATTTAGAATAGATTCATAATGAACTCGTAATTTTTTCAATTTTTGCTACTCCTCTGTTTCTGAAATATTCGTGGTTAATGTGAGGGGTCAATACATTTGAATCGTATAGTAGTTCAATGCGGCTAACTTTTTCTTTTTACCCTTTTTACCAAGTAGTCTATGAGAGTTGTTGATATTTTGACGTTTGTTGATGTTGCTTTGCATTGTACCTAGATAATACATTTAACAAAATAAAAGGAAAACTAATACGGAAATATCACAAAATATCCGAAATAATGCGGAGAAGGCCACAGGAAATGTATTGCCGGCCAAATCCAAACCATTATACTATAAGGAATATTCTCTCTTTGTTTCTTATATAACAGGACGTTATGGTCATAACGTCCGCTCATTATACCCGTGGTCATTATGAGCTTCTTTATGGCAAGCGTAACCAAGGTATAATAAACAAATAATATGCAGGCGAAAAATAAAAACTATAACTACACAAAATTTCAGAGCTGAACTCAAAGATTTAATATTGATTAAATTTAAATTAACGGGATGGACTTCTGGCTGCAGAGCTATGTACTTTTCAGCTAGTAAGGATGGTTTTTACATAAATATTTTCACTGCACCTTATCATTTTTAATTTTCGTAGTCAGCTCTTAGGCTATTGGTTCTTGAATACTTGATTGTTACAAAACGTCTCATACTTACAAGTATATGAACTAGAACAATGTTATAAACTTAAAGGTGTATTATAAAAAACCGCTGCCTAAGGAATCACTACTTTTACATCCATATTTTCTGTCTTTTTAAAAGAAAACGTATTGATACTATATTTCCACTCTAGTATGTGGAAATAATATAAGGTTTGTTTCTACAAGTAGTTAGCACTAGTTTCAAACCATGGGGAGTTTGCGCACAATGATTTTAGGCAGCTTAAAATCATTGCCAGCAAACTTTTAATGATTTGAAAACAGTTCTTAGAACTTCACAGTGGGTCAGAATCTAAAATGTCTGGCCAACATTCTGAATATCTGCAAATGTACTTATTGTGCATAGGTTATTAAGGGAAAATTAAAAAAAACTGGCACCGGCTGGGGGTGAGATATAGGGGTTGAAAATATAAACAACCCTCGATAATTTTGAAACTCAGTTTAGTATTCTTGAACCTAATTTGTATGAAAAAAATAAGGAAAAAAAATGATCAACCCCTGGGGGTAAGTTATAGGGTTGAAAATATAAATAATACACGATATTTTTCAAATTTGGCATGTGTGTTGATTGCTCTTAGGCAAAATTCACAATTCAAAAAAACACTAAATATTCTCTGCATAATCTTAACATTAAGTATAATGGTCACCCTTACCAAGAAGCTTGTTTATTACCCATTCCTCGGAAATCTATTAAAATTGGCTCAGTTGAGTTTTGGTCAGAAATACCTGAAAGCGAGCCACTGTGCACTTATAGAAACAAAACCTATAATTTCTGATATCGTCTGCCCCGAGGTTGTAATGGGGCTGGCTGATGCCGGTTCTTTTTTGATAAATACACCAAATCAAAATTTTATTTTGTTAACCTCTTTAATAATGAGGTGGTGATGATAGTGAGGGTGGCAAATGCCATAAAAAAGTTAGAGACCTTGACCCCGTACACCAAAATCCCAAGTTTCTGGACTTTCACTAGCTTGCTTTACTTGTTTACCCCGTTTTATCTCTATTTACTCCCCAATTCTTCATCAGAATAAGCTCAAAATATTATCTAGTTCCGGATGCCGTTATGACACATACGCGTAGTAAACAAGTAAACATCTTAATTTAATTTTTTTACCACCTTTAGTAATAGAGTGGAGGTGATGGTGGGGGTGGCAGATGTTATAAATAAATTTGACACCTTGTCTTCTATTAGATACACAAATCCCAAGTTTCAGGAATCTTAGTAGTATATTTTACTTAATTACCCCCCCAACCCTTCACCGGCATATGCTCAGTATACAATCTAGGTCCAGGTCTTGTTGTACTAGATACGTGTACTAAATTTCAAGTCAACATCTTAAACCGTTTCAAAGTAATCGTGCGCACACAAAGATGTTGCAGACGGGCGGACCAACAGGCATACGTTTCCTTTTGCACAAGTTAAAAATATCCACTTTTCATAACATTCTAAACCTATCTCAACAAAAAAGTGGAAGTCTATTTTACGTAATTATATTTCCAC
The DNA here is from genome assembly GCA_963583905.1 of Stenurella melanura. Taxonomy (NCBI): domain Eukaryota; kingdom Metazoa; phylum Arthropoda; class Insecta; order Coleoptera; family Cerambycidae; genus Stenurella; species Stenurella melanura. Next base: position 130,782,181 of record OY757310.1, on the reverse strand, counting down.
TCCGAAGTAGGTAATGTACCCTATCTAATTATGCAAACGAAATGGCAACACCAACGTCAGATCTTACGTTTGTCATAGTTCATCAACTCGTATTCTTTTCATAATTTATTCATAATTCATATAATTAATTATTCAACATTCATTAATAATAATTTCACAAGTAATCTTACGTATTGTATGTACGTACTGCACAACGTTATTGGATCTAACTAGACGTGTTTCAAAATCTTATGAGCCGCGAAATGCGCAAGAAGCAAAGTTTGTTCTGCGTTATAAGTATTTTTTTGAAGACACTGGGGGCTGCCTTGCTGTATACATAAACAAGAGCTCGTGATAAATTGTAAACAATAAATACAATATTTTTAAGAAGTGTAACTGAGTCGACGAGAGATTATGTCTCTGCGCACATGAAGGTCACAGCTCATGAGATTTTAAAACACCTCTAATGATGTGTTTCAAGTTGCTGATAAAGGATAATGTACGGAACTGGAATATGAGGAAATATTTTGCATTTGAAATTTCTTACAAGAGGTATATCACAGGGTTCAATGCTTGGGTCACTTTTATTTGCTTTACATATCAGTCTGTTTTCTTATTTCATCGAAGATAGTAGCACACATATGTATTCCGACGACACACAACTAAATCCGCAGATATAATTTTATTTGCAGCAAGTGAGGATGACCTAATTCACTTGCTGAACAACAATACAAACAATTGCAAATATGAATCATCCACAGCCACAATCCAGAATCGTATTTTTCCGATTTCCCTAATTACTTGGTTACGTCACCCGAAGAGATAACGATATAAATAGACAATAGAAAACCAGAATAGAATAGAATAGAATATGTCTTTTATTTGAAATGGAATTTTTACATGGATTTTAGCTTGGATTTGAATATATAATTGATGATTGCAATTCTTTGTAACGTAACGTAAAAGGAAATAAAGTCAGAAGATTAAAAGTAGTATTTCAAAATAAGATATAAAGCAGGTATTAGTGCTTACATGTTTTATTACTTCCACATCCACGTGGATTGGAAGTATAGTAATCGCAACAAAAATTTCAAAATTTGTTTTTCTTGAAACGTCGAGATTTTAAATTTGAGCAAAAAAAAAATTTTCTGTCTGTCTGACGGTCTGTCTGTCTGTCTCTAACTTTTTTTGTCCGCACGTTTAGTCCGGAACGGTTTAAGATATTGACTTCGAATTTTGTACACGTATATATTATAATGAGACCTGGAACTGGATTGTTTTTTGAAGATATTCGGTAAAGAGTTGGGGGGTAAATAGGGGGAAATACGTAAAGCAAGCTGGTAAGAGTACAGAAACTTGAAAGTCGATATATCTACTACAAGCCAAGGCCTCAAAATTCTTTATAATATTTTTCACCCCCCACCCCCTCCAATTCATTATTGAAGGGGTTGATAAAATAAAATTATTCTGATGAAGGGTTGGGAGTTAAATAGGGGTAAATAGGGAAAAATAAGTAAAGCAAGCTGGTAAGAGTAAAGAAACTTGAAATTCGGTGTATGTACTAGAAGCCAAGGCTTCAGATTTGTTAATAATATTTTTCAACTCCCCACCACCCTTACTCCATTATTGAAGGGATTGGTAAAATAAAATTGAGACATTCCCTTGAAATTTGGTACACGTATGTATTATAACAACATCTGGAACTAGATTATATTTTGAGATGTTTCCGTTGAAGGGTTGGGGGTTAAATAGGGGTAAATAGGGGAAAATAAGTAAAGCAAGTTGGTAGGAGTACAGTAACTTGAAATTCGGTGCATGTACTAGAAGCCAAAGCCTCACATTTTTTAATAATATTTTTCAACCCCCGACTACCCCTACTGCATTACTAAAGGGGTTGATAAAATAAAATTGAAATATTCATTTGAAATTTGATACACGTATGTATTATAACGACATCTGGAACTAGATTATATTTTCAGATGATTTAGTTGAAGGGTTGGGAGTTAAATAGAGGCAAATGGGGCAAAATAAGTAAAGCAAGCTGGTAAGAGTACAGAAACTTGAAATTCGGTGTATGTACTAGAAGCCAAGATATCAAATTATTTATAACATTTTTCAACCACCCGCGACTCTTACGCCATTATTAAAGGGGTTGATAAAGTAAAATTGAGATATTCACTTGAAATTTGATACACGTATGAATTATAACGACATCTGGAACTAGATTATATTTTGAGATGATTCCGTTGAAGGGTTGGGGGTTAAATAGGGGTAAATAGGGCAAAATAAGTAGAGCAAGTTAGTAAGAGTACAGAAACTTGAAATTCGGTGTATGTACAAGAAGCCAAGATATCAAAATATTTATAATATTTTGAGATGATTCCGTTGAAGTGTTGGGGGTTAAATAGGAGTATATAGGGGAAAATAAGTAAATCAAGCTGGTAAGAGTACAGAAATTTGGGATTTGGTATATATACTAGAAACCAAGGCCTCAGATTTCTTTCTAATATTTTTCAAACCCGGCCATCCCCGCTCCATTATTAATGGGATTGAAGACATTGAATTGAGATATTCACTTGAAAAATTAGGACAATCATGTGCTATAATGACATCAGATTGAGATGATTCCATTGAAGGGGTGGGAGGTGGTAGGTTGTGAATAGGGGAAAATAAGTATGGTAAACTAGAAACGTCATTTTTATCGTATATAGTGGAAACCAACGCCTAAAACTTTTCTATAACATCTGCCCCAAATATTATTAAAATTCTATGACCTATAATTTCCACGTACTAGAGTGCAAATCTAGTCAAGATGTTTCCTTTAAAGTGACTTGAATGAAAAATCTGGATGTGGAAGTAGTGATTCCTTAGGCAGCGGTTTTTTAAATTGTGTTGAACACGAATCCGATGTCCGCTTAGCTCCATCATCCACCAATTTTTTGTAAATCACGAAAATAACAGAAAACCTGAAATTTTTAGGTTAATTTCGCGATTTACAAGAAAATGGTGGGTGATGGAGCAAGGCGGACAACGGATTCGTGTTCAGCACGTCAAAATACATACGGCTTACTATGTCGGGTCCCGGTAACAGAGCATTTTATTTTGTATGTGTGTAATCTATGACCTGGTAGCAGAATTATATCATTATTATGATGAATGCCGGGATTATTAACAGTATCGACAGAACTATTTCTCTTAACAATGTCTTATGCAATGTCTTTAATATACAAAGGGAGGTAACGTCAAAATATATAAAGCTGTAAAATACGATTTGCAAGATAGGTATATAAGGACTAATTTTAGAAGTAATTCTTATTCCAGGTTTTCATATTACAAATGTTAATGCTCAGTGGCTAGAAATGCCCTAGAAATTGATACCATTAAAATAAGAGAACCAAATATTACATGATAATGGATTTTTAAGGCGTTACTTTTATACCTTTATTTGCCATTGCATTTAAACAGTAATATGCACTATTTAATTGTTCATCTACTACTAGAATATGCTTTTTTACACTCATTTGACTGTCAAGGGTAAACCAAAAGAAATTAATTTCGTTTGTGAGTCACATTTAAATTGACAGAATTAATATTTGTTCTTGGTCTATGATAAGAAATTGATTCAATACTGTTTTGAAAATATTGATTGCATTTACATTGCATCAATCATTTATGTTCTCTATATATCAATTTATAATACAGAATATTCGGTGAATCGCCTTTTAAATTAAATAGCGAATCGACAGCAACTACGGTTGCTGTTGAATCGACCACATTTAAAAAAAGATCATTTATATAAAACTGATACTATAGTGGGCTCAAAACTGACCCTTGCGGTACCCTACTCTTATTTCTACGCCATTTTGATTTATAAAAAATAATTTATTGAAATTTTTTCCTTAGAATAGTGCATTGAAGCACTGCATGCTTCGTATAAATTCCATGCCATTCCGAATAGTTGGTAAATAGAGTTCAAATATTCCACAATAGTCTTTGTTATGTTACATGTTGTAGTTGTTGTTGATTTTGAACTAAAAAGTACGTGCTGATTTTTATATATTAAATTATAGTCATATAAAAATTTCAATTTTTCTAAAATGTTTTAAATAGTAATTAATAATTTTATATCATGGGGATCTCGTTTTTAAACAGCGACATAACTTGTGACAGCTTTAATGAAATTGGAAAAATACCTTGTCAGATCGATTTATTAGAATTTCTTAAGTTCATCAGCTTTATGATTAATATAATTCTTTAATAATATAGGCGAAATATTCTCGTAACCTGATGGTTCCATGTTTAATGTTTATATTGCAAGGGACAGTTTTGTCAGTAGGACTAATGAACATGGTAAGAGGTGGAGAGATCAAGTAGAATAAGAATCTAAGGAAGCATGTCAAAAAGTTGTAAATAAGAAATATAATTTTACAAGAGTTTCTCTTACTATTTCGCATAGAATAAGCTAACAACAGAACACATTACCAGAACGTCCTGTATAAAACGTTTCGAGCTATAATATAATAAATAATTTGGGTTTGTACTTTTATTTAAGACTTTCAGTGGAAGAAAAATTAAATGTCATATTATCTAAAGTACATAGTAGTGCGTATTCGTGCACGACACGAAACCCCAAAATTAATTTGAATTTTTAAAAACTCCAAGGGTACAATTTCATAGTGAAACCTAGATGACCTCGTAAATAACATTTTTAATAGCTAGATGGAGATGCTCGGACCGATAGTGAGAACGTAAGTAAATTAGCGGTGAGCCTTGGAAAGGTGCGGTTCCCGAGAGATGTCTCTAGGAGCGGTAAAGCTCTCTGGGCAGACAGGCGTGGGTCCCTTAGCGTGATACTAAAGTAAACTAACTGCCAACTAATGAATTCACTTCATTTCATTTTCAATATAGGTTGGGCTTAAAATAATAACGAAGAAATTCCCAAACACGTATGATACGCATGATATGTTGGATCCTTGGAGACCAATTTTTTTCCTAGTTACAAAAATAGTCGGAGGGCAAATGCTCATACAGTAAATAAATGGGTTAATCGGTGGAATACCAGCTATTCAGTAATATGGTGTAAACATAATGTTTTAAATATGAGTTCAAAGTTATTTTTGGAGGTACCTATTTTGGGTATAGGTACGAGGAATTTACAACTGAAATACCACTCTGTACTTTACTAGCTTCAGTAACTGATTATAATAACCGCTACTTATAGCACATCGCAATATAATGTTTCCTCTAATGTTCTTTCCATTTTAGGAAAAAGGTTATGGGTTTACAGCATTTGTTTACTTGTTCGTATCATATACAGCATGTCATCTGATGGAAAGTGCTCGTTGAAGCAAAAGAAATTGTTTTGAATTGTTCTTCGTTGCCAACAGATGTTATGTCCTATAGGGATGGGCAAGCCCAACAAACTACGTGTGTTCTTTAAAGAGGCGTGGCCAAAGAATTGCGATACAAATATTCTTGGTTTCCCTGTTGGTTTCTAATATCATTGTACTTATTATTTTTCTTTTATTACGTATGTTATTCACAACAGCGTCTAGGCACTTCACTTTATATACTGAATGAAGGCGTCTTGAGTCGGTGGTACTGTCCTCAAATTCATTTTGCAACTTTTAAATAAATGTGGTCGTAAAGATTTAAACTACCTTCAAAATTGGAACGATTGTACAAGCATTTGAAAAAGTAAGAAGCTGCTGCCGTAAATTGGCACATATCTGCTTGTTGAGGACATCGTTTAAAATTACAGAAGAGTATGTAGTAGACGATGTAAAATATGGAGATGCATCAAATATTTCTTGGTAATATAATTCTGTAGGGTTGGACGTAAACAACTTCCACTCAGGAATATGAATTTTATCTCCCATGTCGAATTCCAGAGATGATTTGGTTATACGTCGGACTCTTTCATAATATTTTAATTCATGTTCTTATGTATTCCGTGGAAGTATAAATATTTTTGGAAATATCAATTAACACTACAGCTTTCAACGTTGCCGGATTTGAAGGAGGTTCTGTGAAATAAATCGACATCTTTCGCTAGAATAATCCGATTGTAAAAATTCTTTCACTGAAATTAAATTTAGACTTTTTGCTACAATACCACCCAAGAATCGATGTAATATTTCTAGAAATAGAAAAAGTACCTCGATTCTATATTTATCTCTACAATATTTCAACACCCTTGCGTTCTATATATTTCTTAAATGATAAATAATCAAGTTACTATTTCAACACCGCTATCGTAGTCGTCATTAATTATTTAACTTCCGTCTAAAATTTGATTCTTACAGCTTTTATCATTTTCAAGACTCATGTTGAGTTATATTCAAATAATTTTAATTATCGCGTATTGCTAAAAAGAGGTGTAAAATTAACGCAAACCTATATGCAAGTCGCCTTTCGGAAATGAACTCGGCAGAGAATTTTAGATAATATAGACCTAATTTTAAAAGAATGTAAAAAAGTTGCATAGCTATGGAGAAATAAGTGGAATTTCGATTGCTGGATCCCTGACTGTGATCGACTAACAAATTAACTCTAGTATACGTCTAACATGCTCTAGTTATAAATCAGTATGTATGATTGAATAACTTTAATAGTAAGCACATTTAATTTCGATGCCATTTCAGTAGCACTTTGCTGTTAGAAATAAAAAAATATATTTAATTCACCAGGCTAGTTAATTATAAAATTATATCCGTAGTGCAAAATGCACGAATAGTACCATAATATGGAGTCCTGCTTCTGCTTATGATCATGAATTTTAATAAGTCTATTTTAAGTTAATATCATGCCAAAATTCACTAACATATTAACCCAGTCTTTCTACTAGGTGTTATAAGTCATGTCCTGTAGAAAAGTTGTTGGATTTTCTTGACCTTAAATCTCTATCCTATGTCGATATAGGAACAGATCTTTGTAAACATCGACTCCACAAATTATAATTTTACTCGCATTTCGAGTGAGGATGGAAACTACGTCCATCTATCTAGAGCTCTTACATTAAATGGAACAGTACTGAATTTTTCCAATGGAATTAAATATCTGGGAATAATTCTGAATCAAAGAATTACCTGGATCTCACATCTAGAAAGAATATTTACCAAAGACTCTGCGACTATTTGAGCGTGCCGCAGATTGTTTAGGATCTGAAACCGAAAAGAATCTACTACTCCTACCTTTCGGTTGTGAGACCCTTACGCGTCATGAGTATGGTGAAGAAAAACTGAAACAAAATTAACACAAGGAAAGTTGCAGAAACTGCAACGCCCTACCGGTTTAGGGATTGGAGGGGCCATATGCTCCTGTCCCACAACAGCAAGCAATGCCTACTTCTCTTTCATCTGTATATAACAAGGGAGGCTGAACTTAGTATTCTAAGGCTGAAGCAAGTACTCTCATTCAATCCAGGCGGTCTAACTGGTCACTTAGGGATTTTGAAGCTAATCCAATTGGAATCTATAACCAAACCTCAATGTCAAACAAGTACTACTTCGATTGACCCTCTGATGTAGTGATTGGAAACGAAAAGACTCAAAGTTCTGCGATTGGACTAAGAGTCACTCATCTGTGCAGAGATGAATCCAAGATGACTTGAAGGGTAGGTGTGGGCGCAGCGGGGCTTAACTGCGGGCTATTCAGAGCGCTAGGTAAGACCCCAACAGTTCTACAAGCAGAAATCTACGATATAGATCTATGCACCCAGGAATGCAAAAATAAAGGCATTCAAAGGGTAAGAATCTATATACTTTCAGATCAGATTCAGATTTCAGATTCAGCGTTAAAGGCTCGCAAAGCTTTAGTAAATTTGCCTGGGATTGTAGAGAATCTGTGAAGAAACGAGTAAAAACCATTAAGATTGCCTTGATCTTGGTGCCACGACACGAGGGAACTGAAGCAAATTAATCAGCTGACATCCTTGCAGAAAAGAAGCTGAAGCCCTATATTTTGGGCTCGAACTATTTTGTGACTTATCTAAGTGACACATAGCGGAGGGGATTCTAAAGGGGGAAAACGGACACAAACAGTCCTACTGGAAGAATACTCCAGGTCAAAAACAAGCGAATAATTTCATAACTTATTCGACAAAGAATACCATAAGATTTCGCGACCTTGAGAAGTCTGAGTTAAAGCTGATAACGGGCCCTCTAACAGCGCATTTCCTCTTGAGATACTATTTTAAGAACAAGGCAGAAAATGTTAAAAGCAGATGCTGTGGTACTGCGACAAATATTCCATTCAATGCAAGATGCTAGTAGGCATTAGGCTAAAGTACTTAGAAAAAGTGAAACTAACTCCGGAAGATATATTTAAATCAGCTCTCAGGAAAATCACAAGATTTGCAAACCACTTAGGAGTCTTGGACACCAATTAATTGTAGATTCACAGAAGACCCTTTAGGTCGAAGTGAGGAAGCGTTGAAGAGACGAGCGACCACTTGAACAATCCACAATCTATAATCTATACTCTAAACATATGGTTGTGGCTGCGAAGTTATTCGCACACTACTAATACTTCGGAGTAAGAAGTCTCTAGAAACCTCGTTTATAACTATGACAAATCCGAGTTTCCGCATAATATGAAATATGTCAAATTTATTACTTCAAGGTGGCAGAAACGTATATCTATAAACATAGGCGATTTCTGCAAAAACTGTATAAGTTAGCATTGAAGATGTAATATTCAAAGACAACATGTACGGCAAATTTGGATTCCAGAGAATGATGGCTGGGGATTGTCTATACTGCACAACAAAAAGATTGGACGAAAGGGGACCTATTCCGTAAGTAGTCGTTGAAGTCTTGTAAAGCCGATTGAATATAAACTGATCCTTGTTCATGACGGTATCTCACTACATGTGAGGTAACAGGCCAAGGAGGCAGTGAATAACGGTGTAATTCTAATAAAATTTCCAGTTATGATATGATACTTCTAGATAAATGTGTTTTTAAGAAACTCAACGGCAAATGGACCTCTGAATTGATTGCGTTAGATTAACCTAATACCCAACTTAAAAGTTTTCTGCACCCAAAGACTAAAGAGAATAACTGATCAGAAAGGTGAGATCATAACATCATCAACTACTCTGAAAATTCTGAAATGAAAAGAGGGAGATGAAGCAAATCAAGAGAATAAGCCAAAGTTGTAATGATAGTCGGCAAAAAGCAATACTGAAAATTTTGAACCAGCCTAAAAACAAAAATGTGACAAACAGTCGTAGATTGAACCGCAACTCATCCTCTTCATCCGAATCAGACACTGAAGTTGACTTAGAAGAGAATGAATTTGAAGGCGAAGACTTCGATGAAGATGACGATGATGTCCAAGATATTAATGACAGTAACTGAGATAAAATGGATGAAAATCTCGAAACAATTGCAACCGACTTGAATCCCTGTAACATTACAACTAGTAGTTTTACAACAATAGAAGTTTCGTATGCTTATAAGGGCGTCGAATACAATATTCCTAACCTTCCAGATGATGCCTTCAACATAATAAAACTGAAGTGATTTCAAGAGAATCAAAATGGGTAACCATCTATGCCTGATGAGAATCTAAACGGGAACAAAGTCTCAACCTTAGTAATACCTACACCAAGTGGGTTGAAAAATTTTGTTTGCGTAAGATTAACCTAATACCCAATTAAAAAGTTTTCTGCACCAAAAAACTAAAGAGACAACTGATCAGATAGGTAAGATCATGACGTCATCAACTGCTCAAAAGCATATATTGTTGACGATGACAGGCAAGCAAACACCTTGAAAACTTACTGCATGCGAAACTACAAAGAGAAGCCTTTCCACAAATGTACGACGACATCATCGTCTCATATAACTATCTACGCAAGAGAGGACATTACACTTTCAAAATACCGGCTGAATAAAGTTAATATATTACCTGTTTTTGATATTTTGTATTTCTTAATTTTGAAAATTTCAAGTGTTGTGCATAATTCCTTCACTATTATCCACTGTGCTCTAAAATACCCGTACGCTAAATTATTGTCTCCGTCTAAAATTCCTTTATGGGTAAATAGTGGACATGAAATACATTTTTAAAGAATGCAGTAAGATTATTACTAAGCTGAAAGAAATCATTCAGGTAACCTTAATATCTGTAAGGTTAAGTATTTGGAGACAGCTTCGTTCTATTCGCCTTAAGCATAGCTAAAAATAATACATTTTCTTCATAAGTAAATTCTAGGTCCAAAATAACCTCCTTTCTCTTTATAATAAATATTTAACATTATATGAATATTATGTGGGTATTGCATTGGTGTATTTATTGCCATTTATATAATGTCATTATTTTGTCTCATTTAAATGAGTTCCGTTGTTCAAAATTAATAAGCAACAAGCTAACATACTCTTCGCACATTCTATAAGATACTCTTCGCAGGTTTCTTGCAAATAGTATTAGTTTTATGCATTTTTTGCTTAATTTCAAAACAAAAAATTGGTATTATTCTTTGATTTTTGATTTATTGATCAATTTTATTCGAAAGGGCTGTTCCTCTAGCTAACAATAACTAACTTACTTTCCGAATTTCAATACAATCGGACTTGCTATTCTTAAGTTATCGTGCTTGCAAAAAACAACGTGACGGATGGATGGACGGACAAATAGACAGACAGACAGCTAGGCAGACGTATAGACGGGCGTACGGACGTATAGACACATAGACGGACGGACATTTTGGAAGTTATTCAGAATTTGATCACCAACACAGTGATATGAACATTTTTTCTCTATGACTGATATTACCGGTTTTGTAAATGTGCCGATAAAATGCAATATACTCTTTGTTTTGCATTTGTGAAGAGTATAACAAACCAGGAAGTGATATACAAGAAATATTATATGTATTGTCGGTTTTAGATCTTTACATATATGAAATATCAAAATTCATTATTATAGTTACTAAATTATTAACAGCGTTAATTTTCCATATGTCATTTTCCGTCTCTATGAAAAACTTTTATATTCATAAGATCTATAAATACATAAAACAATCAGTTTGTAAAATCTTCAAGGCAATATAGTGAACTAAAATAAAATAAAAACTTGAAGATAACGTCAACATTGGAACGAATACCTTTAAAAATTCATCAGGACTACTTTTACTGTTTTCAGTAGTAAAATGGAAACAATGCAATGTCTATGTATTATAAGACAATCATTACTTATCTGCAAATACAATCTACATATAAAATACCACGCAAGGGGACACACGACTTGATTTATTATTTAGTAAGCCATTTTAATACTATTTGACATAGATATTCCATTACCTAAAAGAAAAGCCTTTTCTTATATTTCCATGTTGACGAAGTTATACAATATTTATAGTTATTCTTGGAAATTCGATTATGTACGAGACTTGTAATAAAAAGTTGTATTGTTTCAAATAAGAAAAATGTAACAGAAAATTTAAATGTCAGCTGCTTTCACACGAATAGGAGAAATTAACTTACAATTTGTATTGAATATTTTTTTAGAAATGTGAGCTCATATCATTTCTATATTCTCTTCCTCATGCTGAAATCTTAATTATAAATTACATGGCTTATTATTTATTCATATAAAAAATTATAACTATTTACAGCTTTTTAAGAGGAATTGGCTTATAGTATCTCGTCGTGAAATTCAGAATGACAGGTAATTGCAGATATGGAGTTTTAGGGTACGTTTTTCACAAAGAGTAGCCACATGTTTCGTCAGTGACTCAGCTTCTGACGAGTAATATCTGTATAAGTAAATATATTTAAAGCGGAAGAATTAACAGTAGAGTAAATTTAGCACAAAAATAGGCGAAACTATCGAAAACCTGTGCAGAAAAACGGATCAAAATGCGATTTTCTGCATTCAATTACTTGATGAATTTATTCAATTTGTTACCTATTTTAATCTTATGCAAATTGAAAATTACACTTGTGCATCGAAAAAATGCATTTTTTGCTTGCAGTTTAGAGGTAATTAAAAAAAACATTATTCGGTAATTCATGGTGGAAATTAACCCAATTTGGTTATTCGGGGGTTTTTGGTGTTGCTGATCATGAATATAATGTTCAAGAAGTTCCTCGATGTACCTGGAGCCATAAAAATGTTCCCTGATTGGTATGCGGACAAGGGCGTTCTTGCACTCTAGGTCATCTCCGTAACTTTATTATAATGATTTTTTTACCAATTCCATTTCTATTATTTATTGTTATCATTGATTTCCAACATAATTGCTACATATCATTATTTAAAATTGTTAGACAAAATTAATAAAAAATTGCCTTGTGTTTTTATAGCAAATTTCAAGCAAATTCCCGTAGATCTCTCGGTAAACGGGTCATCCTGATCCCCAGGTACGTCTACAAATATATCGTATCCATGATCTACGACCTCGAAAATCCACGAGCGAATAAATTAATTACTTTCATATCCACGTAGTGGATTGGAATTCTAAATTTGAACAAAAACAAATTCTGTCTGTCTGTCTGTAACTTTTTTTTGTCCGCACGCTTTCTCCGAAACGGTTTAAGATATTAACTTGAAATTTTGTAAACGCATATATTATAACGAGATCTGGAACTGGATTGTTTTTTGAAGATATCCGGTGAAGGGTTGCATGGTGAATAGGGGTAAATATGGGGAAATATGTAAAGCAAGCAGGTAAGAGTACAGAAACTTGAAATTTGATGTATGGACTACAAGCCAAGGCCTCACATTTTTTTATAATGTTTTTCAACCCAACACCACCCTTAGTGCATTATTAAAGGGGCCGATAAAATAAAATTGAGATATTCATTTGAAATTTGGTACACGTATTTATTATAATGACATCTGGAACTAGATTATATTTTGAGCTGACTCCGTTGATGGGTTCGGGGTTAAATAGGGGTAAATAGGAGATAATAAGTAAAGCAGGCTGGTAAGCGTACAGAAACTTGAAATTCGATGTATGTACTAGAAGCCAAGGTCTCAGGTTATTTGTAATATTATTCAACCCCCACCACCCCTACTCCATTATTAAAGGGGTTGATAAAATAAAATTGAAATATTGACGTGATATTTGGTACACGTATGTATTATAATGACATCTGGAACTATACTGTATTTTGAGAAGCTTCCGTTGAAGGGTTGGGGGTTAAATAGGAGAAAATAAGTGAAGCAAGCTAGTATGAGTACAGAAACTTGAAATCCGGTGCATGTACTAGAAGCCTAAGCTTCAGGTTTTTTTATAATATTTTTTAACTCCTCACCACCCCTACTCCATTATTAAAGGGTTGATAAAATAAAATTGAGGTATTCATTTGAAATTTGGTACACGTATATACTATCACGACATCTGAAACTAGATTATATTTTGAGATGATTCCGTTGAAGGATTGGGGGTTAAATAGGGGTAAAGAGGGGAAAATGAGTAAAGCAAGCTGGTAAGAGTACAGAAACTTGAAATTCGGTGTATGTACCAGAAGCCGAAGTCTCAGATTATTTATAATATTTTTCAACCCCCACCACCCCTATTCCATTATTAAAGGGGTTGAGAAAATAAAATTGAGTACACGTATGTACTATAACGACATCTGGAACTAGATTATATTTTGAGAAGATGCCGTTGAAGGGTTGGGGTTATATAGTGGTAGATAGGGGAAAATAAGTAAAGCAAGCTGGTGAGTATAGAAATTTGGGATTTGGTGTATATACTAGGAGCGACGGCCTCAGGTTTTTCTATAATATTTTCCATACCCCCACCTCCCCCACTCCCTTATTAAAAGAGTTGATAATATAAAATTTAGATCTTCACTAGAAATTTATTACACGTGTAATGATATCTTAAACTGGATTATATTTTGACGATTGCGTTGAAGGAGTGGGAGTAATTGGTGGTAAATAGGAAAAAGTAAGTAAAGCAAGATGATAAGAGTACATGAACTTGAAATTCTGTGTATATCTTAGAAGCCAAGGCCTCAGATTTCTTAGTAATATTTTTCAACCCCCCACCACCCTTAATCCATTATTAAATTGATTGATAAAATGAAATTGAGATATTCACCTGAAATATGGGACACGCATGTATTATAACGACATCTGGAATTTTATTTTGAGATTGTTTTGTTAAAGGATTGAGAATTAAATAGGAGTAAATAGGGAAAAATATGTAAATTAAGCTGGTAAGAGTACAGAAATGTGGGATTTGGTGTATATACTAGAAACCAAGGTCTCAGATTTCTTTCTAATATTTCTCAAACACCACCATCTCCACTCCATTATTAATGGGTTTGATAACATATAATGGAGATATTTACTTGAAAGTTACTAACCGTATGTATTGTAATGACATCTGATTGAGATGATTCCATTAAAGGGGTGGGACGTGGTAGTCTAATAGGGGAAAATAAGTAGGGTAAACTAAAAGCTTGATTTTTAACGCATATGATAGGAACCAACGCCTCAAACTTTTCTATGACATCTGCTCCGAATTTTATTAAAATTCTATGACCAATAATTTCCACATACTAGAGTCCAAATCTAGTCAAGAGGTTTCTTCTAAAGTGACTTGGATGAAAAATCTGGATGTGGAAATAGTGATTCCTTAAGCAGCGGTTTTTAATTAAAACGGATTAGAAGAATCCGTACAGGTACATCGAGGAAGTTGTTTGATATCATATTTGAAATCAGCAACCCCAAAAACCCGAGTGACAAAATTCGATGCCCTTCAATGAAAACTCGTGTAAATGTCCAAGGAACGGCCTAGACAAACAGGACTCCCTGACTTACAGATATATTGGGGAAGATTTTGAACATCAATAACGTAATCATCGACCCCAGAAACCCCCGAGTAAAGATTATGGTTGGACTTCAGAGGAATCTTAGGGAAAAACTACGGAGATGAGCTTCACACCAGGACTTCCTGGTCCCCAGGTATATCCAGGAACTTTTTGAACATTGTATTTATGATCAGCGACCCCAAAAACCCTGAGAAACCAAATTGGGTTAATTTCCACCATGGATTACCGAATAATATATTTTTTTAATTACCTCAAAAACTGCGTGCGAAGAAATGAATTTATTCTATGTACAAGTACAATTTCCCATTTGTATAAGATTAACATAAGTAACAAATTGAACAAATGTATCAAGGAACCCAATGCATTTTGTTCCGACTTACTGCACATTTAAAAGTGAATTATTATTTGTTTGCTTATAATTGTAATGAAATACATTCCCAATAAAATTTTGCAAACAGCAGAAAAAACGATCTATGAGAACTAAAAGAAAAGCTATGTAAAAATATTAATGAAATCTTTGCATTCTCTCGATAACCTGAATTCTGGTTATGTTAGTAAATTAAAATCCTGAAATTAATTTGTCTTATTTGACAATTCTCATTGTAACAATAGAATCCACATAGTCCCCTACGGTCATGCAGATTAAGCTAGTATCTACATAACCCCCTACGGTTATAAAGATTCAGTTAAATATGAGAACAAAGACCTAAAATGAATTTCTTTACCTACCTTGTCTTAAAAATTTTTCATTGGAATGGATTACATTTTCATGAAATCTGTTATTCTGTTTCTTGGAAATGCTTAGCCTTAGAAACATTTTTCGCCCTTATTTTGGAGCTCATCAGAAAGGCATAAAGCCACTCATAAAGATGTTTCATGGAAAACCAATTTCTATGAATAAGTATGAAAAAATTATATTTGACATTGACTAATAAAAACAACAGATCTTCACCTATCTATTAGCTAACTAATATTGCAGCCTATACAATCTATGCATGTTTAAAAAAGCAAACAAATAATAATTCACTTTTAAACATGCGTATATAGTATATAGGCTACAATATTAGTTAGCTAATATATAGGTGCAGATCTGTTGTTTATATCAGTCAACGTCAAATGAAATTATAATTAATTTATATATATATTTTAATAGAGGAATATCAAATTTGTGCAAAAATCTTTTTCTGTTATGAAAAAATTTGGTATGGCAGTATGCATTATAATAAGATCTGAAACTAGATTATGTCTTGGGCTTATTGTGATTTACTTGTGTGAATATTGTATTAAGATAAGAATTTGTAAAAACTTATGGTAATTGGAAAATATTTTAAAGTCAAAGAAGCCCTATGTATGGGATAAAAAAAAATATCGAGAATACATTTTTGAAAGATGATGACAGGAGCAGTTTTTTATAATTAATGAAGGAGAAAAGTCAAAATTTTGAAAGGAAGAATTTGATTTTTAAGAAGCGTGAGATATAATTGAAAAATTTTCGCAATAGACAAAATCAGCATCTGATGTGCTTAGTACTTAGTACTTAGTGGATCCGATGATACCAGTAGATGATTGAAAATCTCTTGCGTCGTTTGTTGACGAGAAGAATTTTTTTGAATGGCCTTTCCCATATTTTCGAAACCAACAAGACCTCCGCTCCGAATTTAACTACGCACAGAAAAAAAATCCTAGGTAAACCTATTTAAATTAAATTAAATGGCCATATATTTTCCAATTTAAAAATTGATTTAGTTTTTAAGTTTTGTTGTATGTTTATGTTTAAAATTTTTATTTAAAAAGAAAAGAATTCATACCAGATTTACCTTATAAAATAAAATTTAAATATTCTTTTAAAAGGGTTTTTGTTTGGAATCTGTGCTGGAAAGATAAGGAAGCAAATGTTCAACAAAAAGGCCATAGAACCGACTTTTTGACCCTGTGGAGTCTTCCTGTTTTTTTTACAGGCTCATGCTCAAACAAACTAAATTTTGTACTGTTATTTTCCTCACATATTCGGTAATTTTTTATCATATGGCGCCCAACAAAATTAATTAATCAAACAGAACCATAGAGAGGAATAACAATACAGTATGTAGGAACAGTACATATATGAAGTGGGAACATACAGAGATTTTCGATGAAATCGGTGAAAGCTCTACCATTTCTACAATTTTTAAAATAAAAATCTGAAAGTTTCACATATTACTCTTGAAGTAATATATAAAAAGATCCTGTGAGTAAAAGAAATCTCAAAAATTTATTTTTGAAGATGTACACTTCCAAAATTTCAAAATCTTGAGAAAGTGATAAAATTTGATATGTATAACTAACTTTAACCACCTATTACTTTGGTTTAAATTGCCTTATTAGATTTCTGTAGGGGCGATTTTTAATGTTTAAGATGTGTACTTTAAGATGTTTTAAGAGGATTTACCGTAATTGAATTAACCTTCTTTCTTTTATGAAAATAAGAGACACATTTTTCTTTGCTCCGAAATTCGTGAAACTTGGGGTAAAGTAAACGCTAATATCTTATATCACAAAAATTGTTTGGCGTACCTATCCATCGGATCTTTTTATGCATTACTACCGAAGCAATATGTGAAAGTTGCAAATTTTGATCTTAAAAATTGTAGAAATGGTAAAACTTTTACCGATTTCATCGGAAATCTCTTTATGTTCCGACTTCATATATGTACTATTCCTACATAGATTTACTTTTATATTTGAAAATGTGATAATCCAATAGCCACATGTTTCTCGTTTTTAAGTTTTGTTGAGCTCAATTTCATTAATTAGTTCAAAAGTTACAACAAATTTAGTGTAGCGCATCCGTGACCGCGCACGCTTCGCGAGCCGTACTTATGTGTCGCCACGGTCCATTATCGTGCGTTAAAAAAAAATCTGGATCCTACATTTTTGATCGTACAAAAAACTTTCATACACGTTTTTGATGTAAAATTTTCCCCTCTATCGCCGAGTTTTTTTATATATTTTGTTATTTTTCGAGTTATTGGCCAAAAACCGAATTTCGGCCAATATTTTCGGGGTCGCCGGCATCTTACAGCTGTAAACTTTCTTTTATCGTATTCTACACCAACAAAACTACTTATTCTAAAAAATCCAGCCTTATAACATTCAGTGACCGGTTTTTATCAATGTCTGTCTCTGAAAACTGGGATACATATTTTGAGCTTATTTCGTTAAAGGGTTCGTGTGTGATTAGGAATAAATGAATGAAGTAGGCTTGTAGGAGTCCCGAACTTTCCGACTTGGTGTACAGTTCGCAAGGGGTAAATAAGTAAAGTAAGCTAGTAAGAGTCTAGAAACTTGACATTTGATTTATATACTAGAAACTAAAGTCTTAATTTTCTTTATGATATCTGCCAACCCCACCACCACCAGCACTCCATTTTAAAAATACTGTATTATTAACATTCTAGGAGCAATTGGTTTCACACAATGAAGTGCAAATATAATATCAAGATGCTTTCTTTAAAGAGACTTGGATGGGAAACAGTTATTCCTTAGGCAAAGGTTTTTTTATGTATAGTGTTTAATAATCCTAAAAATTATGTTCATAAAATATACGACGATTTTGCAAATCAATTAGCTATTGGCAATTGATATACTATCCAATTATCGTTAGAAAAATTCTTTGCCATTTGGCCCTCCTCTTAATTATTATGCAAATGTATACTATTAGATTAGCACCTAACTCGTATTGGAAGGGTCATTTTGACGAAGACATTGGTAGTAAGTTAGAGTTCATGCACTATTGTAGGGGAAATATCTGAGATTCTTATCTCGGATCTCGGTAACATCAAATGACTAACCTATTTACATATTGTTTCCCTTAATTAAAACCGTGAGTTCCGCATGTACCATATAAGAATATTAACGTTCAATTTGTTGCTCGTACGTGTGTCAGGTTTATCTATACAATACTTCTTGAATAAAGTTTGTAAGACGAATATTAAGTTATAAAATAGAAGATGTCGATTCAGGGGCATTGGTAATTCATTTTCAAGCAACCCAAGTTCCAACAATTCTAAATAGTATAATTCATGAATACGACTAGACTCGTCCCCTATAATGCATAGGCATGAAAAATTATTTTTTACAGTTGTTTTTGTATAGTTCGGTCTCATAACACAGTAGGAGAAACTGTATTTATGTTAATCAGAGGATAAATCCAACGATTTTTCATAGTTCATTAATGCCCATTTTTTTCAAAGCCTTTGTTTAAATATCATATGGAAGTGTATTGTGGTCGCGGCAAAAGAGAATAAAATGAAATGTCGATATAATTAGTAAAAAACTCCAAATATTTAAATTGATTATTCAACTTAAGGCATCTGTGCACTATATACGGAGTGTATCCGAAATATGCGCACAAAATTCGTGTGCATAAAAATAAGTTGAGGAACAAGTTATGAAGGTTTTTAACAAGAGATAATTACTTGCGAAAACAATCCAACAATCCTCTTTTTTTGTAACAAATGCTCAACAGATAGAAGCAAAGTAACTGCATATAAAGTAATGTACTATACATTCTTTAAATATCTATTGATTCAAATAAAAGTATGGGATTTATAACATAAATATTTTTTCTTACAATGATGGCGAAGGGTTTAAACTAGGTACTCATATATATCGTAAAATCTTATCTCAGCTTTTAACTGATAAAATTTCAACGATATTTACATTTAAACATAACAATATTTAATGAAAACATACTTTTACTTCCACATCCACGTAGTGGATTGGAAGTTTAGTAATCTAAAAAAAAAAAAAACACAATTTTTTCTTGAAGTGGGTTTAGAATATCATGAAACGTCGAGATTTTCAATTTGGTCGAAAAAAAAGTTTCTGTCTGTATGTCGGTCTGTCTGTCTGTCGGTCTGTCTGCAATTTTTCTTGTCCGCACGTTTTCTCCGGAACGGTTTAAGATATTGACTTGAAATTTTGTACACGTATATATTATAATGAGATCTGGAACTGGATTGTCTTTTGAGAATGTCCGGTGAAGGGTTGGGGGTAAATAGGGGGAAATAGGGGGAAATATGTAAAGTATGTCGGTAAGAGTACAGAAGCTAGAAATTTGATGTATGTACTACAAGCCAAGGTCTCAAAATTTTTCATAATATTTTTCATACCCCCACCACCACCCCCATTATTAAATGTGTTGATAAAATAAAATTGAGATATTCCCTTGAAATTTGGTATACGTATATATTATAATGACATCAGGAACTATATTATATTTTGGAATTATTCTGATGAAGGGTTAGGGTTAAATGCAGGTAAATAGGGGAAAATAAGTAAAGCAAGCTGGTAAGAGTACAGAAACTTGAAATTCGATGTATGTACTAGGAGCCAAGGCCTCAGATTTTTTTGTAATATTTTTCGACCCTCATCACCCCTACTATATTATTAAAGCGGTTGCTAAAATAAAACTGAAATAATCATTTCAAATTTGGTACACGTATTATAACGACATTTGGAACTAGATTATATTTTGAGATGATTCCGTTGAAGGGTTGGAGGTTAAATAGGGGTAAATAGGGGAAAATAAGTAAAGCAAGCAGATAAGAGTACAGCAACTTGAAATTCGGTGTATGTACTAGAAGCCAACATCTCAGATTATTTATAATATTTTTCAACTCCCACGACCCTTACTCCATTATTGAAGGGGTTGGGAAAATAAAAATGAGATATTCACTTGAAATTTGGTACACATATGTATTATAACGACATCTGGAACTAGGTTATATTTTGAGATGATTCCGTTGAAGGGTTGGGGGTTAAATAGGGGCAAATAGGGGAAAATAAGTAGAGCACGTTGGTAAGAGTACAGAACTTGAAATTCGATGTATGTACTAGAAGCCAAGGCCTCCGATTATGTATAACGTTTTTCAACCCCACACCACCCCTACTCCATTATTAAAGGGGTTGATAAAATGAAATTGAGATATTCACTTGTTTGGTACACGTATGTGTTGTAACGATATCTGGAACTGGATTATATTTTGAGATGATTCCGTTGAAGGGCTCTGGCGTAAATAGGGTTAAATAGGGGAAAATAAGTGAAGCAAGCTGGTATGAGTACAGAAACTTGAAATTAGGTGTATGAACTGGAAGCCAAAGCCTCAGATTTTTTCATAATATTTTTGAACCCCTTCCACCCTTACTCCATTATTGAAGGAATTGATAAAATAAAATTGAGATATTCACTTGAAATTTGATGGATGTATGTATTGTAACGATATCTGGAACCAGATTATATTTTGAGATCATTCCGTTGAGGGTTAGGGGTTAAATAGGCGTAAATAGGGGAAAATTAGTAAGTCAAAACAAACTTGTAAGAGTGCAGAAATTTGGGATTTGGTGTATATACTAGAAACGAGGGCCTCAGATTTCTTTCTAATATTTCTCACACCCCACCACCTCCGCTCCATTATTAATGGGATTGATAACACAAAATTGAGATATTCACTTGAAAGTTAGTATATGTATGTATTGTAATGACATCTGATTGAGATGATTCCATTGAAGGGATGGGAGGTGGTAGGTTGTAAATAGGGGAAAATAGGCAGAGTAAACTAGAAAATTTATTTTTAAAATTCTATGACCAATAGTTTCCACATACAACAGTGTAGATCTAGTCAAGGCGACACAATGATCTATGGTCATTTTTAAGGGAGATACACACCGCCAAAGTCAAAGGACCGAGGATTTCGCTTCTCCGACGACATGGACAAAAAAGAACAAGGAAGTCGAGTGGCGCAAACCACACCTCCTTACGATACTTCGTTTCCTAGATAGGGCAGCTCAAATTCACTGAAAGGAGAAAATCTCTTTTTACCCCCACTTCTCGATACTCAATCTCAGAAAAGAGCGAAGCTATAGACTTCTAATTTACACAATTCGATTTCTCTCATCATCTTACGTGCCCCTGATTTTGTCTCAACACTTTCATTTTTTCCCAAAATTTTGAATGTACGCGTTTTCGACATCTCTTCACATTTCACGCTCTAACTTTTCTAGACAAAAGTGACACCCCCTGTTTAATTCTTATTTACTTAATCGATTCAAAATTAAATTTTCTCTCCGATGGTGGGCGGCACGATGATCGACGGTTATTTTTTAGCGAGATACAAGCCGCCAAAGAGGTCCGAGGATTTTGCTCCTCGAACGACACGACCCAGCCTCGTTGGCAGCTGGTCCTAAACGAGGAAACCTAAAATTCTGAAAAAATTCAGAGTGCGTAAAGAGACGTGATAAATTGAGTGGCGTAAATCAGAAGTCTCTGGCTTTTTTTGTTTCAGAGATAGAGACTCGAGAATTGGGGGAAAAAGATGTGAGCGGACCTATCTCGGAAACGAAGGGATGTCTAGTTTATGCCATTCGATTTTCTTGATTTCTTTGCGTATCTCCGATTTTTTTCATAATTTTATAGTCCCTCGTTCGGATGCAGTTGCTCCCGAGGCGGACCCATGTCGCCGGAGAAGTGAAATCCTCGGATCTTTGACTTTGGCGGTATGTATCTCCCTTAAAAATGACCATAGATCAACGTGCCGTCCATATTTGGTCTGAGCGCCCCAAAATACGTATGTAAATGGTGGTTAGCTCGTTTGGGCTTTCTATTTACTTGTTTGAGATTTTTCCGCCATTCTGACGGTATTTTTCGAGGTTAGGAAAAATCCAAGAGCCAATCGAGCCAAACTGATATCGGATTCGTGTTCAGCAGGTCAAAATGCATGGGAATACATAGGTCTGCCTTCTAGCACTCGACTTTTTGTGTGCCTGTGTAACCAGGAAAACATAAGAAATAACTAAGCGTAAACGTTGTACTGTTCGAAATTGATAATTTTCTAGATCGAACTTAATAAAATTAGTTGGAATTCAATGACTAAAATTGATTTGAACTTTTCTTTCTGAACGATATATTGGCATTTAGAAAAGTGCCGATCCTTTTCGTATTTTCGAGGCGTATAATAAAGAGCTGGATCCTTTTATAACTTTGGGAATTACAAATTGTAAAAATAGTACTAATAGTAGTAATAATACTGACAAAGCTTTATCTCAAGTAATTAGCTTGATTAGTTGGTTACTCTTAACTGCACCGAGAAAGTTTAGACTGCTGTGGAAATACAGGTAGGGGTAGAAGGAGGGATACAGGTAGAGGTGGAGGTAGCGATAGAGAGACAAGTAGAGGTACAGGTAGATGTAGGGATAGAGGTGGGGACAGATGTACGGGTAGATGGAGGGGTAGAAATAGAGACAGAGGGAAAAATAAAAGCAGTAGTAGCCGAAATTGTTCACCATAAAAACCATTATCTTGACAAACAAAATTTAGTCAATATGTAATTTTTTAAGTTAAGTTTAGTTTAGTTTTGAACATCTTCAGATGTTACCAAAACACACCTGTTCCTCTTTTTGTAGCAGCTTCTTAGTGTTAGTATTCTTCGCATGATAATGGGGCAACCGTAACACTTTCGAATTAATTAATTAATTTTTTTTGCAAGTGACTGACAAATCATTTTCACAATAATTTGGTATTTTATTAATGCATGTCATCATGACCGCAACCAAAGAATACCATCCAAATGAGAGAAAACCGCTGCCTAAGGAAGCATTAATTTCATATCCTGATTTTCCATCCACGATTTTTAAGGGAAAATATTTTGACTGTATTTGCTCTCCAGTATGTGAACATAATTGGTCATAGACTTTTAATAATATTCAAGGCGTTCGTTTCTGGCATATACGCTGCAATGAAATCATCAATCAGATGTCATTACAATACATATGTATACCTAATTTTAAATGAATATCTCAGTTTTACTTTATCAACCCCTTTAGTCTGAGCCCTTGGCTTCTAGTATATACACGAAATCTCAAGTTTCTGTACTCTTACATGTTGCTTTACTCATTTTTCCCATATTTACCTCTACTTAGCCCAACCCTTTCATTGGAATCATCTCAAAATATAATCTAGTTCCAGATGTCGTTATAATACATATGTATTCCAAATTTCAAGTGAATATCTCAATTTGATTTTATCAGCCCCTTTAATAATGGAGTGTGGGTGGTGAGGGAGGTTGAAAAATATTATAAACAAATCTGAGGCCCTGGCTTCTAGTATATACACCAAATCTTCTCCACCAAGCTGGTGCTACTTATTTTCTCATATTTACCCTTACTTAACCTCTAACCTTTAATCGAAATCATGTCAACATAATCTAGTTCCAGGTGTCGTTAAAATATATAAGACAATATACGTGTACCAATGTTCAAGTGAATATCTCAATTTTAAATTATCAGCCCAATTAATAATGGAGTGGGGTGGTAGGGGATGGAAAATATTACATAGAAGCATGAGACCTTGACTTTTAGTATATAGACCAAATCCCAAATTCTTGTACTCTTACCAATTGACTTTACTTATTTGCCCATATTTACCCCTATTTATCGCCCAACTCTTTACTGGATAATGGAGTGGATTGGTAGTAGGGGAATGAAAAATATTACAAAGAAAGAACGAGGCCTTAGCTGTTAGTATACACCAAATCCAAAATTTGTGTACTCTTACCAACTTACTTTACTTATTTTCCCCTATTTACCCCTATTTATCGCCCAACCCTTCACCGGATAAGTTCAGAAAAATCCTGTTTATGATCTAGTTATAATACATGCTTGTATAAAATGTCAAGTTGACATCTTAAACCGTGCTAGAGAAATCGTTCGCACAAACAAGTTACAGACAGATCGACAGATAGAATGTTTTCTAGCTCGAATTTAAATCTTGACGTTTCATGACATCCTAAACTTATTCCAACGAGAAATATTTTTGATATTTTTCTTACGATTACAATACTTCCACTCTACTACGTGGATGAGGAAGTTTTATATTGATGCTCCCTTATTTTCGGAACACGCTGTATATACATACTTTCTTCTGCTCATTTTTCTGTTATGTACGAACTTAATTAAATAGGAGAAAGTCTTGATTACTTTCGTCCAGAAACAACTTTACATGCTTATTATGAATAAAAAAACATTCATTGTACTTTTTGCTTACATACATGCAAGATTGTCGCAAATATCCTGTGGCATTCCGTGACGTGCTGTCCTCGCGTGTACCTGCTCACTATCCCACCCCACATGTCTCTGAAGACCATCACCTCGAGCAGCGCGTGACAAGACCAGTAGAAGATTCATAATTCACCCCCATTACGTCCATTGTCTTGTATAATTTCTGTCCACCTACCACCCTTCACCTGGTTTGCATGCTCTACCCTTAATTACTCTAGTCCTGTCCAGGAGACGACGTTAATGAAAACTAATGTATCGTCGTCAGTTTATTTAAAAAAGCTTACATAGGTTTTGGGGATGGTTAACAACATGTGGTTGATAGAAAATATTAATCTATGTTAAAATGACCTTTTCTGTTGATGACATTGTCTAATGCTTAAAATAAATGAATGAATAATGGTCACAATTATAATGTTATGGGAAAGAAGAAAATATAATGACTTAAATGTTTTATCTATAAATAAAGCTGAAAATATTATTGTTCGAAACTGAAAAGTTTCCAGTTACACTTTAAACTTGACACTCACACACATACAGCTAATGGCTTAAAGTTTAAAAAAAAATCGCAAAGCGTTAAAAGGCATAGGGGTTGAAAAATATTTCTCTCACCATACTATACGCATGCTATATATTATTTCATAGTTAGTAACTAAGATATTGAAATATCGAATTACTTGGAGAGGCCGTCATTATGACGTCATATCTGCGTACTTCACAAAATAAGAGTATGACAGCAGGTACCTTTCCACTCAAGAGATCTAATTGAATATGTTTTTGCCCCCCGTTGTCACTATAACCCAGATCAGTCTGATGAAAATAGTGATGTGACAAGTTATTTTATTTTAACTACTAATAATATTATTTTGGAGAGAAGTGAGTTAAGTGTAGTCGTGAATAGACGTGTTTTTAAGATGCTCTCGGTATAGTCGGTATAAAAGCGGTAAAAACCCCGTTAAATTAAAAAAAAATTCAGCCACCGGTAGATTAAGAAATTCTGCGTGAAATGAAGCACCTAAATAGAAAAACAGAGTTCATATGGAATTAATAATAATAATATTAAATCAAATAGAGCAAACAAGCTCAAATAAAGTGCAGTGTCCCTACGTACACTCCAGACGACCTAGACCCAACAAGATACTTCTTAAGTGGTTCATAGGCAATAAATATTGGCATAGTCGTTGTCAAAATGAGGCACATATGTTTAAAAAGCAATATAGCTGAGTTGTTATCTAAAGTAATTGTATACAGTGGAAAGTTTTTAAATGGACAAAATCAACTCAACCCAAGAAAGAAAAGGAAAGGAAATAAAATGAAACAGCAATCATAAGACTTTTTTCCTTTTCTTTCTTGGGTTGAGTTGATTTTGTCCATTTAAAAACTTTATTTATTTCATTTTATCTGATTTAATTGATATTATTCTATTCTATCTTTCTATCTGATCTTTACCATCTTAATTTTTATCAGCTCGATTTATTGTTTCAAAACAGAATATTTTATTATTAATTTGGAAGGCGGAAATTGAAACCGATTGTCTCAAAGAAACGACATACAGGGACCTCTTTTTTCCTATAACGCGCAAAAAAATATTGTTACCCTTCCCCAGCAACTCCACTGTAAATGGATATTTAGCTGTGGAACGGTTAATGAATAGAAACAAAAAAAAAAACAAATGAAAGCTGCCAGAAGGAAGAAACAGAAGAAACAGAAAACTTAGAAGAAGAAAAATAAGGAGATGACGTTAGATGGAAATTTAAAAGAAGCATGGAAACTGAAAAGAAGCATCTCGCAAACACCTGCACACCTCAACCAATGATAACAGATGGAAACTTAATAGAAGCATGGAAACTGAAAAGCAGCTTCTCACAAACAACTACACTTCCCATCCTATATTCCCACCCCATGCATCATGCGGCTCTCGCTGCTGACAACACGCATGTTCAATGTCTAACCCGGCGTATGCAGCGGGCCCGTCGGTATATAGACCATTAGAGATTTGCTGGCAAATTAATTAATCAACTACTAATAATATTATTTTAGTAGGGAAGTTAAAATAATACCTACATTTACCTTTTTATACGTACTTCGACGTACTCATGTTATGGATTCATCTTACCCGTTATATATCTCGAAACATTTTTTAAAACCACCAAGCATTGTTTTATGATTATTTTAGGGTTAGACCGTACAATTGTTAAATTCATGTATGTATGTCCGCCTGAAATATATTGCACCTGTAACTTTGTTTTACAAAGGCCTTTGAAAACCTCTCTAAACAAATGTATGTCACATTACGTACTAAAACCACAACACCAGGTGATTGACGTGAATATCCTGTTTTTAATAATAGACTGAGAGCCAGCGTCAAAAAATCTAATCATTTTTAGGAAAGCTGATATTTTAATATTGGTTTATATTTAGTGTGTCAAAGAAAAACCCACGGTTAGTCAGTCAGATATTAGAACCTCTGGCGCCGAAACGTCCTCAAACGTGTCGAAAGAACTGGTACGTGTAAAGTATTTTAGGGAAGCTGAAAGGAGTGACTGCAAAGAAACGTTTTCTCGTTTGCTTTTGCGTAGTTGATGGCTAGCTTGGGAAAAATAGCAGATCTCAAATCAATCATCATTAAAAATCAATAGAGGCAATGTTCTTAGTTTTTAGAAAATGTTTAGTAATTACCCTTATTCAGGGGTTGAAATTTAAAAAATATTCGTAAATCTAAGGAAAATTCTGTTTGTAATATTTCTATTAAATCAATCTTAGAAAAGCTAAATTATGTATTCTCTATCAATATGGGTTAAAAACTCGCCCATAGACCCTCGAAGGGGGTGAAATCACTCAGCATTTTTACTTTCCACAGTGACTAACGGGTGTTGGTCCTGATAAATGGTATTCGATTTGAAACTACTAAATTAGAAAAATTGCACTTTTTCTTTTCTTCAAGAAAAATACTATTTTCGCATTTTCTATGTCAGCATTCCTCTATAAGTTCCATTTGTTTTAAAATATTGATAATTCAATATTATAGAACCTTTCACTTTCCAATGGTATATTATGTATAAAACCCCTGCCTAAGGAATCACTACTTCCACATTCAGATTACCATTCAAGTTTCGTTAAACGAAAGCATCTTATATTATATTTGCACTTCAGTATGTGGAAATAATTACTCAGAATTTGGATAATACAATATTTGAAATCGTCTGCTCCAAAACCCATAAAACGATGGTCAATTTCAATATCTTTTCAACTGACAGACGTTTAATGAGGCTGAGAGTGGTTGATCCCAAAAAAATATTTTGAGAACTTTTGCTCTCATACACACTAAAATCGTAATTTTATTTTGTTAACTCCTCTAATAATGGAGTTGAGGTGGTGGTTATGACAGATTTCGTAAGGAATATTCAGACCTTGGTTTTAACATACACACCAAATCTCAAGTTTCGGTACTCTTACCAGTTTGCTTTACTTATTTACGCCTATATACACCCCTACCTATCAAAAAAGTAAGCTCAAAATACAATCTAGTTGCAGATCTCGTTAAAATGCATAGAAATATAATTCAATATAATAATACATTAATTTTGCTTCGTAACTCTTTTTAATCATAAAGTGGGGATAGTGTGGGAGGCGAAAATTTTGAGACCTAGGCTCCTAGTATATACAGGGTGTTTCAGTTAAAAGTCCCCAGGCCATTATCTCTAAAATTAATAAAGATATTTTATTTTTGTAAATGGCAGATGATTGATACCAAAGAAAGGTTTAAATAACGGTGATTAGAATTTTTCCTCAACAGCACACAGAGATGGCGCTGCGATGCAAAACTATTTTTTGATGGCTGGAACCTTGAAACATAAGTCATGTGATTAAACAATAATTTGTGAATAATTTTGATGGTATAGAGAATTTACAAAAAACAAGCCGTTTTGGAGTTACATGAGTTTCTTTCATGAATGCCAGTACATGTGAATTTTGATAAATCCCTATAATTTATTTATTATTTATTATAGAATATTGGTTACCAAACACTTTGTTTCAAGATAAGGAAAGTGATATAATACACTATCATAAAATTATGTTTACCACTTCCGGCCAAACCGGAACTAACATGATGAACCAATATCCATATGTTCCTACATATTACATTTTTTTTTTCTAATAACGCTTCTAATGAAACGGCTCCCAAAACTTAAAGTAAGTAAGACAACAAAGAAAATACACACTAATTTAGAATGGTAATGAAAAATCTACTTAAGAGATATTAGTAGGCTTTGATTTAATTTTAAGTTTGACAGTTATTAAACAAAGTTTGTAGTTGGTGCATTTCAATCATAGTTTCAAACAGAAATAGTGTACTTAGAAACAATTCAAAGCAAATTAATCCAAGTAAGGCAATAAAAAAAAATAAATTTAAAAAATGGTTAGATACACAAATGAAGATAAGTTAAATATGATTTTAATATACGGTGAATGCAAAAGAAATTCCAGACAAGCAAAACGATTGTTTTGTTTACGATTTCCAAATAGACCTACACCCGATAAAAAAACATTTATCATGCTGTTTAAAAATTTAAGAAACTGGGGTAGTTTTAAGAAAACTATTCGTAACAGAAATAGGCCAGTTAGAAACGATGAAAATACAGCCTTGGTGTTAAATAGTGTTGTCAACAATCCTCAATGTTCTCTCCGGAAATTGGCATCGGAAACTAATCTGTCGATATCTTCGTGCCATAGAATATTAAAATCAAATAAATACCATCCATACAAATTAAAATTGATCCATCATTTAAGGCCTGGTGATTATGAACGAAGATTACATTTTCTAGCTGAATTTTCAGTTCTTTCTGAAGAATGAATTTTTTTAAAAATGTGCTCTGGAGCGATGAAAGCCGTTTTCACAACAACGGAGTTGTGAGTAAGCATAACTGCCGATACTGGTCACAAAATAATCCTAGATGGATGAGAATGACCCGAAATTAGGTAACTTTTGGAGTTAACGTGTGGTGTGGAATATTAAATTCATATATTATTGGACCATATCTATTCCATGGGACTTTAAATGGAAGAAAACATGAGATATTTTTGAGAAATGTATTGCCAGGATTATTAGAGACTATCCCTCATAACCAGGAAAATATTTGGTTTCACCAAGATGGTGCACCACCCCATAACTCAGTACTAGTCAAAGATTGTCTTAATGAAATGTACCCTCAGAGATGGATTGGTACTAATGGAGTAGTCAGATGGCCAGCACCATCACCTGACTTGACTCCATTAGATTTTTACCTTTGGGGGTATTTAAAAAGTGTAGTGTACATCGAACCCATTGAGGATATGTCCGATTTGTATAATAAAGTGTTGCTGCTATAAATACACATACGTTACAAAAAGTTTGCAATGAAGAGTTACTGAAACGGTACAATATGTGTATTCATGAAGAAGGGAGAAATTTTGAACATTTAATATAATAAGTACCTACTAATAAGAAAGAAATTAGTTTAATTTTATTTTTAATAATATTTCGATAGTTTTTAAATGTTTGTTTATAAAACTTTTGTTTACGTTTTTTACTGAATTGTTAATATAAATTTAGCCCATTCTAAATTAGTGTGTATTTTCTTTGTTGTCTTACTTACTTTAATTTTTGGGAGCCGTTTTATTAGAAGCGTTATTAGAAAAAAAAAATGTAATATGTAGGAACATATGGATATTGGTTCATCATGTTAGTTCCGGTTTGGCCGGAAGTGGTAAACATAATTTTATGATAGTGTATTATATCACTTTCCTTATCTTGAAAAAAAGTGTTTGGTAACCAATATTCTATAATAAATAATAAATAAATTATAGGGATTTATCAAAATTCACGTGTACTGGCATTCATGAAAGAAACTCATGTAACTCCAAAACGGCTTGTTTTTTGTAAATTCTCTATACCATCAAAATTATTCACAAATTATTGTTTAATCACATGACTTATGTTTCAAGGTTCCAGCCATCAAAAATAGTTTTGCATCGCAGCGCCATCTCTGTGTGCTGTTGAGGAAAAATTCTAATCACCGTTATTTAAACCTTTCTTTGGTATCAATCATCTGCCATTTACAAAAATAAAATATCTTTATTAGTTTTAGAGATAATGGCCTGGGGACTTTTAAGTGAAACACCCTGTATACTATGTGGACTCTTACTAGCTAGCCTTACTTATTTACACCTATCACACCCCCAAACTTTTAACGAAGTTATCTCAAATTATAATCCAGTTCCATATGTCGTTATAATGCATAAGTGTGGAAATTGGCTCCCTATCGATATTTCTGTGTTAATTTCATAGTTTTCAACTTTCTTCATGGGTTCAAGCCACGAAAATACATTTTCATGGGCGCGAGCCTGAAAATGCCCCGATTCTCCAATATGGAGATTTAAAGTCTTAGTAGATGAAGTGATTATTTCTTCATACGCAGACACGCAAAAATAAACTAAAATGTTTGGCTTGCCCCCATGAGAAAGTGTTTTCGTGGCTTGCGCCCATGAAGAAAGATGTTCAGGAAGATGAGAACTATCAAATTAACACAATTCCAGGGAGCCAATTTCCATAAGAATCGTACGGAGTCTTTTCAAATGAATATATCAATTTTTCATTAAAACCTTAAATAATGGAGTGAGAGATGGTGGTGGGGTACGGCAAATGTTTAAAAAAATGTATTAGGTCTGACTTCTAATATACAGGGTGCGCCACTTAAAACTCCCCAGACTTGTAACTTCCTTATTACTTCCACATCCACGTAGTGGATTGGAAATATATTAATCGTAAAACAAAATTCAAAAATTGTATTTCTTGAAATAATCTTTAGAATGCCATTAAACGCCGAGACTTCTTTGAGCGAAGAATTTATGTCTGTCGCACTGTGTAACTTTTTTGTCCGCACGTTTTCTCCGGAACGGTTTAAGATATTTACTTATAATTGTGCTCACGTATACAGGGTGTTTCACTTAAAAGTCCCCAGGCCATTATCTCTAAAACTAATAAAGATATTTTATTTTTGTAAATGGCAGATGATTGATACCAAAGAAAGGTTTAAATAACGGTGATTAGAATTTTTCCTCAACAGCACACAGAGATGGCGCTGCGATGCAAAACTATTTTTTGATGGCTGGAACCTTGAAACATAAGTCATGTGATTAAACAATAATTTGTGAATAATTTTGATGGTCTAGAGAATTTACAAAAAACAAGCCGTTTTGGAGTTACATGAGTTTCTTTCATTAATGCCAGTACACGTGAATTTTGATAAATCCCTATAATCTATTTATTATTTATTATAGAATATTGGTTACCAAACACTTTTTTTCAAGATAAGGAAAGTGATATAATACACTATCATAAAATTATGTTTACCACTTCCGGCCAAACCGGAACTAACATGATGAACCCATATCCATATGTTCCTACATATTACATTTTTTTTTCTAATAACGCTTCTAATAAAACGGCTCCCAAAACTTAAAGTAAGTAAGACAACAAAGAAAATACACACTAATTTAGAATAGGCTAAATTTATATTAACAATTCAGTAAAGAACGTAAACAAAAGTTTTATAAACAAACATTCAAAAACTATCGAAATATTATTAAAAATGAAATTAAACTAATTTCTTTCTTATTACTAGGTACTTATTATATTAAATGTTCAAAATTTCTCCCTTCTTCATGAATACACATATTGTACCGTTTCAGTAACTCTTCATTGCAAACTTTTTGTAACGTATGTCTATTTATAGCAGCAACACTTGCATATATTTTATTATACAAATCGGCCATATCCTCAATGGGTTCAATGTACACTACACTTTTTAAATACCCCCAAAGGCAAAAATCTAATTGAGTCAAGTCAGGTGATCGTGCTGGCCATCTGACTACTCCATTAGTACCAATCCATCTCTGAGGGTACATTTCATTAAGACAATCTTTGACTAGTACTGAGTTATGGGGTGGTGCACCATCTTGGTGAAACCAAATATTCTCCTGGTTATGAGGGATAGTCTCTAATAATCCTGGCAATACATTTCTCAAAAATATCTCATATTTTCTTCCATTTAAAGTCCCATGGAATAGATATGGTCCAATAATATATGAATTTAATATTCCACACCACACGTTAACTCCAAAAGTTACCCGATTTCGGGTCATTCTCATCCATCTAGGATTATTTTGTGACCTGTATCGGCAGTTATGCTTACTCACAACTCCGTTGTTGTGAAAACGGCTTTCATCGCTCCAGAGCACATTTTTTAAAAAATTTGGGCATTCCTCAGAAAGAACTGAAAATTCAGCTAGAAAATGTAACCTTCGTTCATAATCACCAAGCCTTAAATGATGGATCAATTTTAATTTGTATGGATGGTATTTATTTGATTTTAATATTCTATGGTACGAAGATATCGACAGATTAGTTTCCGATGCCAATTTCCGGAGAGAACATTGAGGATTGTTGACAACACTATTTAACACCAAGGCTGTATTTTCATCGTTTCTAACTAGCCTATTTCTGTTACGAATAGTTTTCTTAAAACTACCCCAGTTTCTTAAATTTTTAAACAGCATGATAAATGTTTTTTATCGGGTGTAGGTCTATTTGGAAATCGTAAACAAAACAATCGTTTTGCTTGTCGGGAATTTCTTTTGCATTCACCGTATATTAAAATCATATTTAACTTATCTTCATTGGTGTATCTAACCATTTTTTAAATTTATTTTTTTTTATTGTCTTATTTGGATTAATTTGCTTTGAATTGTTTCTAAGTACACTATTTCTGTTTGAAACTATGATTGAAATGCACCAACTACAAACTTTGTTTAATAACTGTCAAACTTAAAATTAAATCAAAGCCTACTAATATCTCTTAAGTAGATTTTTCATTACCATTCTAAATTAGTGTGTATTTTCTTTGTTGTCTTACTTACTTTAAGTTTTGGGAGCCGTTTTATTAGAAGCGTTATTAGAAAAAAAAATGTAATATGTAGGAACATATGGATATGGGTTCATCATGTTAGTTCCGGTTTGGCCGGAAGTGGTAAACATAATTTTATGATAGTGTATTATATCACTTTCCTTATCTTGAAAAAAAGTGTTTGGTAACCAATATTCTATAATAAATAATAAATAAATTATAGGGATTTATCAAAATTCACGTGTACTGGCATTAATGAAAGAAACTCATGTAACTCCAAAACGGCTTGTTTTTTGTAAATTCTCTAGACCATCAAAATTATTCACAAATTATTGTTTAATCACATGACTTATGTTTCAAGGTTCCAGCCATCAAAAAATAGTTTTGCATCGCAGCGCCATCTCTGTGTGCTGTTGAGGAAAAATTCTAATCACCGTTATTTAAACCTTTCTTTGGTATCAATCATCTGCCATTTACAAAAATAAAATATCTTTATTAATTTTAGAGATAATGGCCTGGGGACTTTTAACTGAAACACCCTGTATATCAAAACGAGATCTGGAACTGAATTGTCTTTTGAACATATCGGGTGGAAGGTTGGGAGGTAAACAGGGGTAAATAGGGGGACATAATTAAAGCAAGCTGGTAATAGTACAGAATCTTGAAATGTGTTGTATGGAAGTCAAGGCCTCAAAATTATTTATAATATTTTCTATCCTCCCACCACCACCTCCATTATTAAAGGGGTTGATAAAATTAAATTGAGATACTCACTTGAAATTTGGTATACGTATACATTATAACGACATCTGAAACTAAATAATATGTTTGGATTATTCCATTGAAGGGTTGGGGGTTAAATAGGGGTAAATAGGGGAAAATAAGTAAAGCAAACTGATAAGAGTACAACAGAAACTTGAAATTCGGTGTATATACTTGAAGCCAAGGCCTCAAATTTTTTTATAATATTTTTCTTTATTTATATCCTCTGTGCATTTGGCAGATTTTGTAAATATCATGTCAGGCTTAAAAGTTAGCCAAGTTCATTTTCAATGTCTTAAGGAAGCTTGCTAAATTGCAGCTTCTGTAAATTTTTTTATAACATCTGCAACTAATATTATTAAAATTCTATGATCAATTATTTCCGCATACTAAAGTGCAAATATAGTCAAGAAGTTTACCTTTAAAGAGACTGGGAAGAAAATCTAGATGTGGAAGAAGTGATTCCTTAGGCAGCGATTTTTTTTAAGCTACGATCATGTTTGTCACATCAAAGTGTAGATATTTTTAAGGCCTTTAAATATGCACACAGAGTGATTTTAAAAATAATCTTTTTGAAAAAATTATTACTAAATGAAACTTACTTTCCTTGAATATCTTTTCCCTCACCCGTACACAAACAGTATTAATGTTTTCTTATAAAGGTTTTAATTAGCTTCAATTTATGGCATTACGCCATATTCGATATTATCTTTCGTTTTAGAGGAAATAATTAAAAACTCTCTTTTTGACTCCAAACCGAATTATCTTAAAATAAATTTGAATATAATGTAAATAATAATTTTAAGATTTATTTGTAAAAGGCATATCATATACAATATTTAAAGTAACAAAACAGCAACAACAAATAAAAGGAAACAATTGTTTTTTCTCTTTTGTGACATCACTTGATGAACCCATTGCTAATAAGTGCAGGTTTTCATGCGATACACATTTCTTACTAATATGATTTGGTTGTGCTTCTAGTGGCTCTACAGATATTTAAATAAAAAAATTTATAATCATATTCTTCGACTTCGGTCAGAAGAATCCTCAAAGACAAAAGTTATCATGCTTATAAAATGATTTTAATATAACAACCTCGCCAAGGTGACTATGAACAGTGACTTCACTTTTTAGCACGAATGTCCGTACTGAATGAAAGATATAATTTTCTTCATAACACTATTTGGAGCGATGGGGCGACATTAAATGGAAGCGGTAGTGTACACAGTCACAATATGCACTATTGGAGTGATAGAAATCCTATATGGATGCGAGAAAGAAATTTTCAGGTAACATATAAAGTCAACGTATGGATACGTATGCTTGGTGGCAGATTAATAGGGCCACATTTTTTGAAAATAATTTAAATGGCGAAATTCACCCACATTTTTTACGAACTAACTTACATAATTATTTTGAAGTAATTCCCCTGCAAGTCAGAAGAAGTATCTGGTTCCATCAAAATGGTGCTCCTCCACATACTGTATGTGCTGTTTCTAATTATTTAAACACGATGTTTGGAAATCAGTGGATAGGCAATGCCGGACCTGTGCGATGGCCAGCTAGATCACCAGATTTAGATCCGATGGATTTCTTTTGGGATTTGTGTATAACAACCAACCCAAAAACATTGAGGAATTAAAGAATAGAATAAGAAATGGATGTAATTCCATTCGACGGAATACTTTATTACGTACAGTGAATGTTGAATTCATAAAAATATTTAACTATTACATTCACCTTAATGGGCAAAATTATTAATAATATTCGAAAAAAACTATTAATTCTCTCTACCCGATGAAAATTTTTAAAAAACCGTTATTGTTTATTGGAAAATCAACATTGTTTTATTTTTAGTATTCTTGTTAACATAATGAAGAATTATTTTGTTTGTTTTTTACTTCCCTCGCATACCGAAAGGAAGTATTGTATTCGAGAAAAAATCACCCTCCGAGATTTTTTCGGATTCTGACGTTTCAGATCACGGAGATTACGAAAATATAGGTTTTCAATTCCGTCAGTCTGTCTGTCTGTCTGTTGGTGCATTTACTAAAAAATTACTTGACGGAGAGCAGACACTGTCAGCGAAGAAATGGTAGAACTTTCACTGGAAAATATACAAGGTGGATCGTCTAAAGGGAATAAATAATGAAAAAAATTTTTTTTTTGCTCAAATTTAAAATTTCCACGTTTAATGACACGCTAAACCTATTTGAGAAAAAAAAATTTTGAAAATTTTCACCAACATTTTTAAACAATTTTTTACCACTAAAAATTTTTTTTGTCTTTGTCCAAATTTAAAATTTCCACGTTTCATGGCGTTCTAAACCTATTTAAAAAGAAAATAAAAAATTTAGAACATGTTTTTACTATTTTTGAAAAAATTTTACCACTAATACAGACTGATTTTTTTTTCTTGGTTCAAATTTAAAATTTTCACGTTTTCATGGCATACTAAACCTATTCAAATAAATTTAAAAATTATTTTGATTAAAAATTTTGTTGAAAAAAAATCACTGGAAGAAGAGATGAAAAAAAATTTTTTTGCTCAAATTTTAAATTTCCACGTTTCGTGACATTCCAAACCTATTTCAGAAAAGAAAATTTGCAATTTTTTTTTACCATTTTGGAAAAAATTTACCACTAGATTAGATGGAATTTTATTTTCCTCAAATATAAAATTTTCACATTTGACATGACTGACATTCTAAACCTATTTGAGAAAAAAAAAATTACCACTAAAATAGATGGAAATTTTTTTTCTTTGCTCAAATTTAAAATTTTCACGTTTCATGGCATTCTAAACCAATTAAAAAAAAATGCCACTGTAGAATAGAAGGAAGCTTTCCTTTTTGCTCAAATGTAAAATTTTCACGTGTCATGGCATTCTAAACCTATTTCAGAAAAAAAAAAATTTGAAAATTTTTGTACGAACATTTTTGAAAAATTGAAAAAAAAATGAAATTTTTTAACCACCATTATACTTCCACTCCACTACGTGTATGTGGAATTGAAAATGTGACAGATGGTAATAATATTAGGCATATATTTGCACCTATTATACTATTATTGAAAAATGTACAGGGTGGTCATCCCAAGAAATAATTCAGTCATGGTGGACATTTATAAAGGTATTTGCCCAAGCCTTCCATATTTGGCACCTGTTATTTAGTATTGAACTTTTGCTGTGGGATGAGCACTCTGTATATTTTTTTGACCAAAACTGATCAGGTGTTGTCTGTAATAATTGTGATATCTATATTCCGATTATTATTTTCAATGTCTTTTCGTAATTAATAATTTTTTAGACTGGCCGCCATGCACAAATAAAGAGGGAAGTTCTGTGTAAAACCTTTACAATATTTTTAATTTTTAATAAAAATAACTTTACCAGCATATAATTTTTTACTTCCCTCGCATACCGAAGGGAAGTATTGTATTCGAGAAAAAATCACCCTTCGAGATTTTTTCGGATTTTGACGTTTCAGATCAAGTAGATTTCGAAAGTATAGGTTTTTCAATTCCGTCTCTCTGTCTGTTGGTGCATTAACTAAAAAATTACTTAACAGAGAGCAGTCAAAGTTGGTAGGTAGTTGCCGCTACTGTCAGCGAAGAAATGGTTAAACTTTCACTGGAAAATATACAGGGTGGTCCGACTAAAGGGAATAAATAATGAAAAAAAATTCTTTGCTCAAATTTAGAATTTCCACGTTTCATGACACTCTAAACCTATTTCAGAAAAAAAAATAATTTTTTTTTTCAACATTTTTGAAAAAAATTTTACCACTAAAACAGACGAAAAATTTTTTTCTTTGTTCAAATTTAAAATTTCCACGTTTCACGACATTCTAAATCTATAAAAAAAAAATGGAGTAATTTTTACCAATATTTTTGAAAATTTTTTTACCACTAAAATAGATGGAATTTTTTTTCCTTTCTTCAAATTCAAAATGTCCACGTGTCATAGCGTTCTCAATCTATTATGGCTTGTAGATATATCTAGTTTTTCCGCGTTGTTAAGAGACACAATTTGTACATTTTAATACTTTGGATTTACACTGTTTGACCGAATGACTTTCTCCGCAGCGAGGACAGGAGGCCTTAATTTTACAGAATTTGGACGAGTAATGAAACTCAGTGCAGTTAAAACATCTGTATATATCGGTCTCTCGGAATTCTGATTTTTGTAGAAGCTCTTAGAACTTTAAGGTCTTATCGATTATAAAATTAATGAACTGCTAAATGAGCCCATTGCATTTTCATTCATTTTTGATTTGATTTAAAGAATAAGTCATTGTCAAGGTAATTGAAACGTTAATCGGATACTAAAAATTGTATTGGGTGCTATTTAAAATAAAAAAAATCGGTAAAGGTATTTACACAGAACTTCCCTCTTTATTTGTGCATGGCGGTCACTCTAAAAAATTAATAATTACGAAGTGACATGGAAAATAATAATCGGAATAGAGTTATCAGTAATATTACAAAGAACACCTGATAAGTTTTGGTCAAAAAATATACAGAGTGCTCAACAGCAATACCTTTATAAATGTCTACCATGACTGAATTATTTCTTGGGATGACCACCCTGTACATTTTTTAATAATAGTATAATAGGAGCATATGCCTAATATTATTGCCATCGGACACGTAGTGGAGTGGAAGTATAGTGGTGGTTAAAAAATTTCATTTTTTTTTTCAATTTTTCAAAAATGTTTTTAAAAAAAGTATTTTTAGAATGCCATGACACGTGGAAATTTTAAATTTGAGCAAAAAGGAAAGTTTCCTTCTATTCTACAGCGGCATTTTTTTGAAATTGGTTTAGAATGCCATGAAACGTGAAAATTTTAAATTTGAGCAAAGAAAAAAAAAATCCGTCTATTTTAGTGGTAAAATTTTTTTCAAAATTGTAAAAAAATGTTGCAAATTTTCTTTTCCGAAATAGGTTTGGAATGTCATGATACGTGAAAATTTTAAATTCGAGCAAAAAAAAATGATTTCATCTATTCTATCCCTAGTGATAAATAGATTAAATTTTTTTTCAAAAAATTTTTTAATCAAAATAGTTTTTAAATTTGTTTGAATAGGTTTAGAATGTCATGAAAACGTGAAAATTTTAAATTTGAACAAAGAAAAAAAAAATCAATCTGTACTAGGTAGTGGCAATTTTTTTTCAAGAATAGTAAAAAAATTTCTATTTTTTTGTTTTTTAATAGGTTTAGAACGCTATGAAACGTGGAAATTTTAAATTTGAAGAAAGAAAAAAATTGTTCCATCTATTTTAGTGGTAAAATTTTTTTTCAAAAATGTTGGTAAAAAAATCGGTAAAGGAATTTACACAGAACTTCCCTCTTTATTTGTGCGTGACGGTTTATAAATGTCCACCATGACTGAATTATTTCTTGGTATGACCACCCTGTACATTTTTCAATAATAGTATAATAGGTGCATATGCCTAATATTATTGCCATCTCTCACATTTTCAATTCCACATACACGTAGTGGTGTGAAAGTATAGTGGTGGTTAAAAAATTTCATTTTTTTTTTCAATTTTTCAAAAATGTTTTTAAAAATATTTTAAAAAATTTTTCTTCTGAAATAGGTTTAGTATGCCTTGACACGCGGAAATTTTAAATTTGAGCAAAAAGGAAAGTTTCCTTCTATTCTACAGTGGTATTTTTTTTAAATTGGTTTAGAATGCCATGAAACGTGAAAATTTTAAATTTAAGCAAAGAAAAAAAAATTCCATCCATTTTAGTGGTAAAAATTTTTTCAAAAATGTTGGTGAAAATTTTCAAATTTTTTTTTCTCAAATGGGTTTAGAATGTCAGTCATGTCAAACGTGAAAATTTTAAATTTGAGGAAAAAAAATTTTTCCATCTATTCTAGTGGTAAATTTTTTTCCAAAATGGTAAAAAAAAATGTTGTAAATTTTCTTTTCCGAAATAGGTTTGGAATGTCATGAAACGTGGAAATTTTAAATTTGGGCAAAACAATTTTTTTTCATCTATTCAATACCCAGTGATAAATAGATTTAATTTTTTTGCAAAAAAATTTTTTTTAAAAAAATGTTTAATCAAAATAATTTTTAAATTTGTTTGAATAGGTTTCGAATGCCATGAAAACGTGAAAATTTTAAATTTCAACAAAGAAAAAAAAGTCTGTATTGGTGGTAAAATTTTTTCAAAAATAGTAAAAAAAATTTCTAAAAATTTTTTTTTAAATAGGTTTCGAAAGCCATGAAACGTGAAAATTTTAAATTTGAACAAAGAAAACATTTTTTCCATCTATTTTAGTGGTAAAAAAAAATTCAAAAATTTTTTTTTTTTTTGAAATAGGTTTAGAATGCCTTGAAACGTGGAAATTTTAAATTTGAACAAAGGCAAAAAAAATTTTAGGTAGAGAAAACATTTTCAAAAATTTTGTTGAAAAAAATTTCCTAATTTTTTTTCCTGAAATAGGTTTAGTGTGTCATGAAACGCACAAATTTTAAATTTGAGAAAAAAAAAAAAAAGTTCATTATTTATTCCCTTTAGATGATCCACCCTGTATATTTTCCAGTGAAAGTTCTACCATTTGGTCGCTGACAGTAGGGTCAACTACCTACCAAATTTGACTGCTCTTCGTCAAGTAGTTTTTTAGTAAATGCACCAAAAGACAGACAGACAGACAGACAGACAGACAGACAGACAGACAGACTGACGGAATCGAAAAACCTATATTTTCGTAATCTCCGTGATCT
Source organism: Stenurella melanura (assembly GCA_963583905.1). Taxonomy (NCBI): domain Eukaryota; kingdom Metazoa; phylum Arthropoda; class Insecta; order Coleoptera; family Cerambycidae; genus Stenurella; species Stenurella melanura. Next base: position 130,740,860 of record OY757310.1, on the reverse strand, counting down.
GAAACGTCAGAATCCGAAAAAATCTCGGAGGGTGATTTTTTCTCGAATACAATACTTCCCTTCGGTATGCGAGGGAAGTAAAAAATTATTATTTTTTTTTTGAAATAGGTTTAGAATGCCATGAAACGTGGAAATTTTAAATTTGAACAAAGACGAAAACAATTTTTAGTGCTAAAAAATTTTTCAAAAACGTTGGTGAAAAAAATTTTCAAAATTTTCTTTTTCTGAAATAGGTTTAGCGTGTTATGAAACGTGGAAATTTTAAATTTGAGCAAAAAAAATGTTTTCATTATTTATTCCCGTTAGACGATCCACCCTGTATATTTTCCAGTGAAAGTTCTACCATTTCTTCGCTGACAGTAGGGTCAACTATCTACCAAATTTGACAGCTCTCCGCCAAGTGGTCTTTTAGTTAATGCACTAACAGACAGACAGACAGACTGACGGAATTGAAAAACCTATATTTTCGAAATCTACGTGATCTGAAACGTCAGAATCCGAAAAAATCTCGGAGGGTGATTTTTTCTCGAATACAATACTTCCCTTCGGTATACGAGGGAAGTAAAAGGTATAATAGTGGTAATTCCGGTGAAACCAGAAGTATATTTTTCGGCCTGGTTAGGTCAAGAGAATGTATTCAACGACAAATATCCTGCACCCGAAGTTCAAAATATTAGATTGAAAAATACAGAGAAACTGAGGGTGTACCGTGTACGTGGTCTCGTGAACACCCGATATGAATAAAATATTTTGCCAACTAAAGAACTAATATATAGTTTTCCCCCGTTCAGGTACTTTCTTATTAACTGGCCTATAATAAGCACACTTGTAAAGACGTTTAACAGACGATGAAAATGGAAAGTTACAATATAATTTTTCTACTTCCATCTTTAAAATGGCGTTTATCGTATACGTTTCCATGACGCCAAATAATCCTTTAAACACGCTTCGACAAACCGTGACTTCGTGCATTTTAGTCACAGGCTGAACTTAGCAACGAGATATTAGTCACGGCTGAGGTTAATTCTAGATATTTTAATGGCAAAAATCAAGTTAGTTTTCCGTAATTCTTGTCATCAATCTGTCAAAATAAATCGACGCGTTGTGACAAGAGACAAGTAATTTATTATTTTTTACTGTTACCATGTTATTGATACGTTAATAAATGAAATATTAAAATAAATTCCAAATTTTTTATTTAGATATTTGCTGTCGTAGAAAAAGTATAGTATGCAACACGTTTTATAAACTTGTTAGTCACTCATTTTATTAAACACTCGCTCCGCTACGCGTCGCTCGCGATTAATAAAACTCGTGACTAAAATGACGTTTATAAAACTTGTTACATAATATACTATTATATTTACATTTTCTCTGAAAAAGTTAAATTCCGTAAATTAATTTTTAATATGAAGACTGTAGTTCAAAGTTACTTCCATCATTACTTTTCCAGAAATTCCAGCATTCCTCAGAAAATAATTTTCGGGTACTAATGACTCAGAGTGTAATTCCCTTAATTCATTCTAGTAAAAAAGCAAATTTAATTAATTCAATAAAAGTAAAATATTGTTATAACGTAGAACGTGATTACAGAAATTATTTAAGGCATTAAAGAGAATAATTTAAGAATATTGCATGAGTTACGTTAATCCCACATACGAGTTTTAAATGAAAATTAATCGTCAGAGGAGCAAAGCGGCCGTTAATTAAGAGAGTGAAGACAGAGCGTTATTATAATTATTCCACGTTTCGCCGCAATTGTTATTTTATTTATACTTCATATGAAATTATTAAAACATAATTTACTAATTGACATGCTCTTTTATAATTTTTATTATTAGGGTTACAATTTCCACATGTTAATTTAATTCGCTTAGATGTATCTTTGTTGTTATGGGATTATATAAAAGTGAATTATTGCTTATATATTTAAAATAAAAATGATTCAATTTTGGCAGCCCCAGGTCAGCTGAATATTTTAGTGGTTCATGGAAACCTGGCAAAATCTAATTGATTTGGTCACTCTTTCATCATAATAAAATCTAACTAATTAATCAGATATTTAATTAGAGGTTAAACGACTTACCTTAAGGAAGTTGAATCCTCAATTATACGAGATGGCCCCCGTCCGAAGAGATCAAATTATAGTATATGTTTCTCAGCTCTTTTCGGCGTTATGTTTATAAAAATATAAATAAACTGATTTATGTCCATACCCATAAGTCCTGTCTCACGTAACAGTCTAATCATTATGTTTTTTCAAATCGCAGATTTATTTTTGGGTTTTAGTGGGGGTGGGAGTGATCTCTTCGGACGGGGGCCATCTCGTATAATTGAGGATTCAACTTCCTTAAGGTAAGTCGTTTAACCTCTAATTATACTTCGATGGCCCCCGTCCTCGAGATCACATTGTAGATGTTGAAAGATTTTTGACGCGATTTGAGATGTTTGTAAAGTATTCACATTTCCTTTAAATTAAACTCGTGTATAATTTAAAACGAGAATATTTATTAAAATCATAATGTTTTAATTTCTACTAAAGAAGTAAAAATGTGTCATCTATTTGAAATGTGATATTAGTACGAACAAATACTATAGATCTTAATTTTTGTTAGAGTGTAAAAACATTCACTACAGTGTACTCCGAAATGAAATATTTCGCATTTTTGTTTTGATAAGTTGCGAACAAGTCCATCTGAGGGGTATCAAGTATTTTTTTATTAAAAACTGCGTTGTAAGGAAGTGTCATTCAATTCGGAGATATTTATACCCCCCCCCCATTCAGTTTAGGTAAGATATTGTAGTAATGTTATCAACATGTTACAGTGTTTACGTTCCTTGCTTCCTAGAACTGTAATCCTTGAGATCAAGCTAATAATTCTTGACAATTAATGTAGAAATTAATTTCCTCATTTTCATTATGAAGCAATAATTTTCGTGAATCATGTTTATATTGCACGATGAAATTTTATGTTAAATGCAGACATGAAATAACTAACTGTAAGCATAGTCTTTCAGATACATGTTTTCTGCATTTAGTTTTTAATTAAAATTATGACCATATAGGTACGGTTTCTTTTTTTTTTTTTTTGCAATGCCCCACTTGGCGAAGGATACTGTGCGCCATCCTAAAATTCTGGTACGAATTTCACTTTGGGGCCTTTCTTGATGGAAGAAATTCTGCATTCATTTACCTACTCTAAAAACATGTTTATTTTTGAGTGATCAAATGTTAACTATGCACAGAAAATATTTCCTACTTGCGTAATTTACTTTTAACGTTCTCTCTTTTCCTCATATTTTTATCTGTCGCCTTTCTGTTTTCCCTCGAGGACCTCTTTGTCTTCTTTTATATATATTAGGCAAATGTTAATTATTTTACAACACTCTGTATAGTTCTGAATATTTGCTCAGAATGTTAAATAGTAATTTAAACATAACAGCTTGAAGCCCTGAGAGTACGAGGTGATGATCTCATATGTATGGGATATCTATTACATATTATAGAAAGAACTGTTTATAATTTACGCACGTGTGAATATATAAACAAATGTCTTAGAAAACAGTACCGTGTTACTCTTACTCGGATAAGGCATGATTTTAAAAAGCTATGAATTAATTAATCTATTATGATTAAATTATTCTTTGCTTTTTTGTAGAGATCCATGTATAGCTGTAATAGGTAGATTTGAAGTTATTTTTAGCTCCTCTGCGATTTCATTTAGTCTGCACAAATCCAGAAGAGCATTTGGAGTGGTCTCTAGGTTTATTTAGCGCTTAACCCCGGGGTATGGAGGTGAAGTAGACATTACACGGTGGTTAAGAAAGAACAGTTAAGACAATAGGTAATAAATTGACAATAATCATATTTGATATTACAACTCAGAAGAAATAGATTTTTCGTGTTATGCAATCAAAATTGATATTATTCAATCTCTTTGCATTTTGACATGAAATTAGATTTTTCGTGTTATGCAATCAAAATTGATATTATTCAATCTCTTTGCATTTTGACATGAAATAGATTTTTCGTATTATGCAATCAAAATTGATATTATTCAATCTCTTTGCATTTTGACATGAAATTAGATTTTTTGCGTTATGCAATCAAAATTGTTATTATTCAATCTCTTTGCATTTTGACATGTTCTAAAAAAGAAACTGGCATTAAGCACTTCCCATTATAATATTTTGCAATGTCCAGAAACATGTATGAATCATGTTTAGAAATCAGCAACTTACTGTTTTTTGTTTTAAGCAAATATATTCATATTCTTATTTCTCAATAAGATTTTATTCTTATGTGAGAAAGAATGTAGGTATTTTTGTGTTGTTTCTTAAGTAAGATTTTACTCGTTACGTAAGAAAATTAATTAGATATTTTGCTTCTCTATAAGATTTTACTCATTACGTAAGAAACAAAGTAGGTATTTTTGTTTCTTAATAAGATTTTACTCATTATGTAAGAAACAAGGGAGGTACTTTCTCCCTCGAGTAAAACTATAATGTTACTCTATTATTATTAAAAATTTTCAGCGAATTCTGTTATTTACAGCTAGGGATTAGCCAAGCCGTATTATTATTATTATTATTATTATTCCATCTTGTATCACACTTCCTCGCCGAGGAGTGGTTATTAAAAGCTATGACTCATCGGTCCTGGGACAAGATGGTCTGCTTGGTAGATATATTAAAAATATTTATGGTTATCGCCAATTACCCTTCGTACAATACTACATGTGTCCAGTAGAACGGACTTCTGTATTGGTAGGTACAGTTCATGCTCCAGACCTAACTGATTCAGGCTGTTTTTCAACTTTTTCGCCTGTGGTTCCGATTACAATAGGAACGATCGTCACTACATCCATATGCCACATCTGTAGAATTTCATCACGTAACGGTTGATATTTGCTTATTTTTTCTATGTATGTTTTACTAATGTTAGTTGGAAGCGGCACTGCAAAGTCCACTATAAGGGTCTTCTTTTCATTTTTGAGAGTTAACACGAGATCAGGAATGTTGTTTGGGATTGGTCTGTCGGTTTGTATTTTCCTATTCCAGTACAAGCGGACTTCTTCAGTTTCGCACACGGCTGGTGGTTCGTACTGGTAATAGGGGACAGTATCTGTGAGTCCCATAAATTTCTCCCGTAGCTTCTGATGGACGATCTTCCCAACTCTATTATGCCTATCCAGGTAGGCTTTTGGGGCTAGTGTTGAACATCCTGCTACAATGTGGTCCAGGTATTCCTCCTTTGCGTCACACATCCGACATTTGACGTTTTCGACGTCTTCGCCTAGGATTCGCTTCCTATAAACTTTCGTTGGAATTACCTGGTCCTGGATTGCCGCTATAAATCCCTCGGTTTCTATAAATATGTTACCGGACCGAAGGTATGATGTAGATGCATTGGTGTCTACATGCTCGTTTTCAACACTGGCCAGATATTTACCATGGAGTGGTTTGCTTCTCCATTGCTGAAGTAGTTGATCCGTTGTTTTTATTTCAGCGGTAGGGTTGAAGGATCTGTCCGCAAGTCTCAGAGGTGTAGCTCTCTTGTCAGCTTGTGTAACTGCCAGATGTAGGTCACTGGTTTCTCCTTTCTTATAGAAATATTGCCTTAGGTTATCCAGCTGTTTATGATGCCTTATTTTTAAGTCTGGAATTCCTCTGCCTCCCAGCCTGCGTGGCAAGTGGAATCTCTATATGGCTGATTTTGGGTGATGAGCGCGGTGCTTTCGGAATTCCTTTCTTGTTTTTATATTTAACTCATCGAGTTCAGTGGTAGTCCATTTGATGATTCCGAAGCTATAAGAGATGGCCGACGTCGCGTATGTGTTTATTGCTTTTGCCATATTTCTTGCTGATAGTTTGGTTCGTAAGATTGAGCGGACTCTTCTTAGGTAAGTATCTACCGATGTTTGTTTTGCTACCTGGTGGTCGATGTCTCTGGCTTGTAAATAACCTAAGTACTTATATTTCTCCTCCTCACCCATTCCTTCTATTGTGCCTTGGTCTCCGCTTACTTCGTATCCGTTGTGCTGTACCCATTTACCTTTCTCCATGCTACTAATTTTGCACTTATCTAGTCCAAATTTCATTTGGATATCCGTGCTGAACCGACCCACGCTTGCTAGTAGATCATGGAGATGGTTCTTGGTTTGGGCATAGATCTTTAAGTCATCCATGTACCACAGGTGGCTTATCTGCCTGTTAGACTGCGGTAGGATATATCCTTTTCTTTGTCGATTTAGCATAGTTGTTAATGGGCGGAGGGCTAAACAAAACCAGAGAGGGCTGAGGGCATCTCCTTGAAATATACCTCTTTTGATGTCTATAGTTCCTGCGTCCATTGTATCTTCTGGCGTGTTAATCAAGAGCCTTGTCTTCCACTGGGTCATGGCGTGTTTTAAAAATTTACATATATGGTGGTTTATGCCGTAAAGCTCTAATACTTCAGACAGCCAAGAGTGAGGAATGCTGTCAAACGCTTTCTGATAGTCAATATATGCTGTATACAAGGAGCTTTTTGTTCTCTTTGCGTTGAACATTATCGTGGTGTCTATGATTAGCTGCTCCTTGCAGCCTCTTGAACCCTTGCGGCATCCCTTTTGCTCCTCATCCAGTAACTTATTCCGCTCAAGATGATTATATACCTTCTCTGTGAGTATGGCGGTCAGTATTTTATAGATTGTGGGAAGGCACGTAATTGGCCTGTATTTAGCTGGATTGTCAGTAAGTAGTATGGGGGACACTGGCCTTGAAAAGTGAAAGTTAATTAGGTCATTAACATTAATGAGGCAATTAAGATAATGAGGCAATTAAGTTAATGGCGTAATTAGGGAAATCCGCGGATTTTAATCACCGCGAGATAATTATCTTATCTGGTGGGTGGCCCCGGTGATTAACGTTAATTAGATATACGTGTCTTTCAACATGTGCTGGAATTTTTGAGCGATTAAAAAAATGACCTAATTAACTTTCACTTTTCAAAGTTAGTGCCTCCACAATTCTGACGTTTCCACGCATATAAGAATAACATTTTAAATAAGTTTGCATATATTTAACAGATTTTACAAGTTTCGGTGTTTAGAATTATTTAAAAAAAGTGACACATTTTCGAAAACTTAAGATGACTATAATCGTCAAGTTTTGTGTTTAAAAGTGGTATGGATATCAGCTTTAATATTCGACGTTCACCAAGGCATCTTAATCATATTCCAAGAGAAGAGATACCCATTAAACCGCAGTGCAAGTAAAGTTGTTGGTGGCTGCCCCGACCCCCGGCTCATTTTTTAAATATTACAATATTTTTTCAACATAGTTTCTCAACTGGATAATGAAATGCAGCAGGTATTAAAAACTCAGAGTTAGACATTTTTCATTGAATTAACTTTTCAAGAAACGTAGTATTCGGTTCTCAATAAGTTTTTTAAGAAGTGTAGTAAAATATGTGTTCAAACGATGCATGTTGTGAGTTATGGGATAAGGATGACTTTCCAAGCTACAATCCTTTACAGGATATAGAAACAAAGAATGTTTTGAGGAGTGCGTTTTCGGTAATAGGGAAATCTAAAAAAGCCAAGAAAGCCTTCCGACTTGCAGAACGACAACGACTAAGTAAGCTTGAGGAAAAAGAACAGCTTTCAAAAAAAGAAAATTTGAAAATAGATAGTGTCGCAAAGAACTTAAAGTGATATTAGTGGAGTCTGTACAAGTGTTCCGTATTTAAAAAACTTTAAATTTCTGTACATGTATTAATTTGTGATTCTTTTCACCATCGATTAAACTGGCAGTTATTTCTGCTTTAAAATTATTTAAAGTGGTATGAATATAGACATCAACTTTAACATTCAGACATTTTCGGTATTAACAAAAATTTTACCAATCATCTTAAAACATATTCATGTACCCGGCTAATTGGTTAATCAAGTTTGGTTTATTAGACAAATAACTTAAGGTGACTCCATAGAGATTGTATAAGTTTTCGTGTTAAAAAATGTTAAAAATGATATGGGTATGGGTTTTAACATTTACACTCACACATTTTCGGTTTTCACAAAAATTCTACTAGAGGCATCTTAAAGGAGAAGAAGATGTACCAACTAAAACCGGAGTGCAAGTAAAGTAGTTTCTGGTACCCCTGACCCATTTTACATTTTAAACCGTTTTTCGCGAGAGTCTCATTAACGATCGAAAAATAGTGGTCATCAAATTTGTAGCTTCATCACAAATTAATATATGTACAAAGAAAATTAAAAGTTACGAGATATATTGCTTATTTCGCAGGCGTGCTTTGTCAATTTATGATTACTAATGATATAAAAGACTCAGAATAATAATAATAGAAAAATGTAAACTAGAAATTTTCACTGAATGAATTAGCACTAAATAACAGTTATCAAAAAATTCTTATTCGCTGTATTGTTTGAACATTGGTAATCTTATTTTAAAATTAAATATGCAGCAAGTTTTTCGTTTTCTTACTTAAAGGCACTAACATTCCTAAATGATAGGGAATGATATTGTTTAAAAGGGTGCCTGCGAAACTTTTCGACGATGAGTTTATTTTAAACTTTTTAGAAACAAAAAATAACCAATATAAAAATGTTAGCTATATCTATACAGACTTGTTATTTAATTTTAATAATCTTATTTGTAAATCTATACGTAAGGCTTATATCACATATGTTGGAAACAAACAAACCAGTTCTATATATATATATATATATATATATAACAATGTATGTATGTTTTGCAATTATGTATTTTTAAGAAATAAAAATGATCTGTAAATTTACCTGTGTGTTTATTATATTATAGCAAATAAGAGAAAAATGGCCACTTTGATGTTAAACACTAAGTTGTGCATATTACAGCTAAAAATAATGTTATGTATTCAAACGCCTACAATAAAAAGTGTCGTGTTGTACAGCGTGCGAGAAAAAGTAAAACATATTTAAGAGCGACCGATAGAAGTAGAACTACACCAGAGTTTAAAATGAGGCTAGAGAAATACTGCAAAAACTTGGAAGAATTGAAAAAACTCATACATCTTTATGAGGATATACAGAGCATGTTCTTCGGCTTCTCAAATAAAATGTACATTGGGGATTAGTGGGTGTATGGAAAAATATTTCAATACTATGGCTTGTTAAAAACATTGAGGATCTCAGGTGTCCCGACTATAAGCTTTTAAGAAGTAGATTTTTCAAAGGTTAGCTGTATGTCACACATTGAAATAATGTATATGTGCAAATATGTATTCGCTAAAAAATAAAAAAATATTTAAAAAATATTTAAAAAACATGTGTTTATTATATATATTATAGCAAATGAGAAAAAATAGGACCTGTACTGTAGGGTTAAACGCCAAACTCTATTTAGAATATATTAATATTTTATTACATTTAAATGCATAAGACGCGACTATATAACTTTAAACAAGCTATTTTGTAAAATAAATAAAAACACATGGGGGCTGCAATGTTCCCCCAGCTAATAACTTAGTAAGTAAAATAATGAAACCACAAAATATCAAAAACACAGCAGGTGAAAAAAATTAAAATTGAAAAAAGTGACTTCCACTATTTTTTAAACACTAGCCTATTATTATTATCAACTTGCATCTCATATATAGTTTCTTAAAATTACAAGTCACATAAAGCAAGAATTCTTTATAATTGTTATTTAGTGCCTTTAAGTAATAAATTAACAGATAATAATAAAAAAATGCGGTTCACTGTATTTTTACCAGGTTGGTATTGTACGAAACGCCTGCAAACTTCGAAATATAAAAAATACACTCAACGTTATGCGTACCATTTGCGTACGAAAATAGATATTTGTTAAAATAGGGTCATCACTATTGCAAAAATAACAAAAAACAACATTATTTAAAAAAATATTGTGTGTAACTGTCAAAGAGAGCCCCGGTAAAAATTAGCTTGAATCTAGAACGACAAAAGTATTCCGTGAAATAAGTAATATCCCGTACCTCATTTTCAGTTTTTCAAAAAAGAAAGAACGATAAAAACTTATAGTGTACTTGACGTTTTGTGAGTCCGTGGTTGCCAAAACCATCTACATTTATACGGTTATTAAAGAAAAAACACAATAATAAACATTTACCTCTTTCACTGCCACCAAATGTTCCAGCGAATCACTATTGATGTACATGCTTATTAATCCTTTTAAGCTGTATGCATGTAACACAGCTTTAAATTGCTCCATTTTCACTTAACTGAACACAACACAACACAGTATATCCTCAGAACGATTGCTGCAGATGCCTAATTGGCAACTTTTTCTTACAAATAACAATGATCAAAATTAAGTCCACACGGCCATTCCCTGATGGAGAAGGTCTGGCTTAATGTATTTTGAAATACCATCGCACCCCAACTGTAATAAAATATTAATATATTTTAGATAAAGCTTGGTGCAGGTAATTACAGGGTTAAATTCTTATTATTTAAAATACCACTAATATACGAAAGCTTTTAAATAACCATATTATGTTAATGTAAAATGTCGAGACGGACTTTACAGGGGTAACAATGTGAAAGATTTCTATTCATTAAATTCTTATTATTTAAAATACCACTAATATACGAAAGCTTTTAAATAACCATATTATGTTAATGTAAAATGTCGAGACGGACTCTTAAGACGGACATCTCTTAATCTATATATCAATATGAAAGACTTTTTGAAAGTCCCAATTTGTGATTTGATTTAAAAAATCTCGGAATTTAAACGAGATACGAAACAACAATTATTTCACGGAATACTTTTTCGCTAGAAATTTTCGTGTTTAAAAAAATCGAATGGCTTCAACACTTATTACACCCCGTTTTTAATGATAACAGAAAATATGCTAAAATTTATTCCTAAAAAAGCACACATAGTTTTAAAACATTCCTAAATGATATAAGGCGATGATCTCGTTGAAAAGGGTGCCTGCGAAACTTTCGACGATGGGTATATTTTAAACTTTTTTAGAAACAAAATAACCAACATACAAATGTTAGTTAGCTACATCTATGCAGACTTTGGCATGTCTTTAATTTATTTCTTCTAAAACTAAATAACAGCAAACTGCAAGATTTCTAATTCACTCAGCCAATGAAAAAAATGTTTCCATAATTTTTGAACGCCTCTATTAGTAATAATTATTTTTTAAAAAGAAACTGCCAACTCAACCGAAATTTTATGTCGATATCAATATGAAAGACTTTTTGAAAGTCCCAATTTGTGATTTGATTTAAAAAATCTCGGAATTTAAACGAGATACGAAACAACAATTATTTCACGGAATACTTTTTTCGCTAGAAATTTTCGTGTTTAAAAAAAATCGAATGGCTTTCAACACTTATTACACCCCGTTTTTAATGATAACAGAAAATATGCTAAAATTTATTCCTAAAAAAGCACACATAGTTTTAAAACATTCCTAAATGATATAAGGCGGTGATCTCGTTGAAAAGGGTGTCTGCGAAACTTTCGACGATGGGTATATTTTAAACTTTTTTAGAAACAAAATAACCAACATACAAATGTTAGTTAGCTACATCTATGCAGACTTTGGCATGTCTTTAATTTATTTCTTCTAAAACTAAATAACAGCAAACTGCAAGATTTCTAATTCACTCAGCCAATGAAAAAAATGTTTCCATAATTTTTGAACGCCTCTATTAGTAATAATTATTTTTTAAAAAGAAACTGCCAACTCAACCGAAATTTTATGTCGATGATGAAAAGTAACAAATTAAAAGTTGCGAGATATTACTCATTTCATAGTTAAGACTAAACCAGCGCTGTTAGCCAAGTATACAACAATTATTTTAAGTGTAAAGCCGTTGAAATAAAAAATTATCAAAGAAATATTCTTATTCGCAGCTTACAAGACAAAAAACACAGATTGAATATGTACAAAATTAAAAGTTAAAATGACGAGCTATTACTTAGTTATGACGATACCAACAATAGGATTACTTTATCATAACACGACACAGAGAAAATTGTTTTATAATTAAAAATTCAAGTTTTTTCGTTTTCTTACAAATAACAATGATCAAAAATTAAAACCATGCGGACCAGGCAGGGACAGGCCTCGGTACGATTTATTGACTTCTTAATATTTCTTTGTTAATAAAAAATATTATTATTTGCAATAGAATTTTTTCACTAAGAAAACGTTTTACAATCGAAAGAAAAGAACTGTTGGATTAAACATTGCTACATCACTGAATGTAAAAATAAAATATTATTAAGCTCTAGTCCTTTCTTTTTTATTTTAAAAAAAAACCATCAGCTATATTTACGGGCAGTGAAAATTAATGGTTTTCTATAAAATAATAGCAAGATGCAGGTTTTCTAATTCGTTTATTCACTCAATGAAAAATTTCTCTGAGTTTAAATTTTCCATTATTTTGAAACGTTAATATCAGAAATAATTATTTGTTCATCAAATCTTTGAACAAATACTTCTACTTTAAAACAAAAACCTTGATCTTAATCGTAAGCGAAACTTTAAGAGGTTTTATATATATATAAATATGTAAAAGTGCAATTGTCTATTCACTAGAAATAAAGAAAATATTTATAAAAATACATGTATTTATTTTATTATAATAATAATACAACATTCAGAATGTTTGTGAAGAAATGATTACCTACTGTTGATATGGGAACTCAAAAATAATAGAATCAATTTAAGTTCAGAGTTAGAAATTTTTATTGAATGAATTAGAAAATCTGCATCAACTATTTACTCGTGATGTAGAAAAATGTTAAAAAATATCTATTTTGTGCACGATTGGTACACACAATGTATAACGTATTTTTATATTTCGATGTTTGCAGATAACTTTTCATACAATTTTTCCTATCAAATTAAAACAATCTTGAAAATAAAATGAGATATGAGAAGATCATCTCTATGACTCCGTTAGGATTTCGGACATTTTTACGCCAAATATTAGGATAGGTTAGGTTAGGCGCGCGCCTAACCTAACCTATCCTAATATTTGGCGTAAAAATGTCCGAAATCCTAACGGAGTCATAGAGATGATCTTCTCATATCTCATTTTATTTTCAAGATTGTTTTAATTTGATAGGAAAAATTGTATGAAAAGTTATCTGCAAACATCGAAATATAAAAATACGTTATACATTGTGTGTACCAATCGTGCACAAAATAGATATTTTTTAACATTTTTCTACATCACGAGTAAATAGTTGATGCAGATTTTCTAATTCATTCAATAAAAATTTCTAACTCTGAACTTAAATTGATTCTATTATTTTTGAGTTCCCATATCAACAGTAGGTAATCATTTCTTCACAAACATTCTGAATGTTGTATTATTATTATAATAAAATAAATACATGTATTTTTATAAATATTTTCTTTATTTCTAGTGAATAGACAATTGCACTTTTACATATTTATATATATATAAAACCTCTTAAAGTTTCGCTTACGATTAAGATCAAGGTTTTTGTTTTAAAGTAGAAGTATTTGTTCAAAGATTTGATGAACAAATAATTATTTCTGATATTAACGTTTCAAAATAATGGAAAATTTAAACTCAGAGAAATTTTTCATTGAGTGAATAAACGAATTAGAAAACCTGCATCTTGCTATTATTTTATAGAAAACCATTAATTTTCACTGCCCGTAAATATAGCTGATGGTTTTTTTTTAAAATAAAAAAGAAAGGACTAGAGCTTAATAATATTTTATTTTTACATTCAGTGATGTAGCAATGTTTAATCCAACAGTTCTTTTCTTTCGATTGTAAAACGTTTTCTTAGTGAAAAAATTCTATTGCAAATAATAATATTTTTTATTAACAAAGAAATATTAAGAAGTCAATAAATCGTACCGAGGCCTGTCCCTGCCTGGTCCGCATGGTTTTAATTTTTGATCATTGTTATTTGTAAGAAAACGAAAAAACTTGAATTTTTAATTATAAAACAATTTTCTCTGTGTCGTGTTATGATAAAGTAATCCTATTGTTGGTATCGTCATAACTAAGTAATAGCTCGTCATTTTAACTTTTAATTTTGTACATATTCAATCTGTGTTTTTTGTCTTGTAAGCTGCGAATAAGAATATTTCTTTGATAATTTTTTATTTCAACGGCTTTACACTTAAAATAATTGTTGTATACTTGGCTAACAGCGCTGGTTTAGTCTTAACTATGAAATGAGTAATATCTCGCAACTTTTAATTTGTTACTTTTCATCATCGACATAAAATTTCGGTTGAGTTGGCAGTTTCTTTTTAAAAAATAATTATTACTAATAGAGGCGTTCAAAAATTATGGAAACATTTTTTTCATTGGCTGAGTGAATTAGAAATCTTGCAGTTTGCTGTTATTTAGTTTTAGAAGAAATAAATTAAAGACATGCCAAAGTCTGCATAGATGTAGCTAACTAACATTTGTATGTTGGTTATTTTGTTTCTAAAAAAGTTTAAAATATACCCATCGTCGAAAGTTTCGCAGACACCCTTTTCAACGAGATCACCGCCTTATATCATTTAGGAATGTTTTAAAACTATGTGTGCTTTTTTAGGAATAAATTTTAGCATATTTTCTGTTATCATTAAAAACGGGGTGTAATAAGTGTTGAAAGCCATTCGATTTTTTTTAAACACGAAAATTTCTAGCGAAAAAAGTATTCCGTGAAATAATTGTTGTTTCGTATCTCGTTTAAATTCCGAGATTTTTTAAATCAAATCACAAATTGGGACTTTCAAAAAGTCTTTCATATTGATATCGACATAAAATTTCGGTTGAGTTGGCAGTTTCTTTTTAAAAAATAATTATTACTAATAGAGGCGTTCAAAAATTATGGAAACATTTTTTTCATTGGCTGAGTGAATTAGAAATCTTGCAGTTTGCTGTTATTTAGTTTTAGAAGAAATAAATTAAAGACATGCCAAAGTCTGCATAGATGTAGCTAACTAACATTTGTATGTTGGTTATTTTGTTTCTAAAAAAGTTTAAAATATACCCATCGTCGAAAGTTTCGCAGGCACCCTTTTCAACGAGATCATCGCCTTATATCATTTAGGAATGTTTTAAAACTATGTGTGCTTTTTTAGGAATAAATTTTAGCATATTTTCTGTTATCATTAAAAACGGGGTGTAATAAGTGTTGAAGCCATTCGATTTTTTTAAACACGAAAATTTCTAGCGAAAAAGTATTCCGTGAAATAATTGTTGTTTCGTATCTCGTTTAAATTCCGAGATTTTTTAAATCAAATCACAAATTGGGACTTTCAAAAAGTCTTTCATATTGATATATAGATTAAGAGATGTCCGTCTTAAGAGTCCGTCTCGACATTTTACATTAACATAATATGGTTATTTAAAAGCTTTCGTATATTAGTGGTATTTTAAATAATAAGAATTTAATGAATAGAAATCTTTCACATTGTTACCCCTGTAAAGTCCGTCTCGACATTTTACATTAACATAATATGGTTATTTAAAAGCTTTCGTATATTAGTGGTATTTTAAATAATAAGAATTTAACCCTGTAATTACCTGCACCAAGCTTTATCTAAAATATATTAATATTTTATTACAGTTGGGGTGCGATGGTATTTCAAAATACATTAAGCCAGACCTTCTCCATCAGGGAATGGCCGTGTGGACTTAATTTTGATCATTGTTATTTGTAAGAAAAAGTTGCCAATTAGGCATCTGCAGCAATCGTTCTGAGGATATACTGTGTTGTGTTGTGTTCAGTTAAGTGAAAATGGAGCAATTTAAAGCTGTGTTACATGCATACAGCTTAAAAGGATTAATAAGCATGTACATCAATAGTGATTCGCTGGAACATTTGGTGGCAGTGAAAGAGGTAAATGTTTATTATTGTGTTTTTTCTTTAATAACCGTATAAATGTAGATGGTTTTGGCAACCACGGACTCACAAAACGTCAAGTACACTATAAGTTTTTATCGTTCTTTCTTTTTTGAAAAACTGAAAATGAGGTACGGGATATTACTTATTTCACGGAATACTTTTGTCGTTCTAGATTCAAGCTAATTTTTACCGGGGCTCTCTTTGACAGTTACACACAATATTTTTTTAAATAATGTTGTTTTTTGTTATTTTTGCAATAGTGATGACCCTATTTTAACAAATATCTATTTTCGTACGCAAATGGTACGCATAACGTTGAGTGTATTTTTTATATTTCGAAGTTTGCAGGCGTTTCGTACAATACCAACCTGGTAAAAATACAGTGAACCGCATTTTTTTATTATTATCTGTTAATTTATTACTTAAAGGCACTAAATAACAATTATAAAGAATTCTTGCTTTATGTGACTTGTAATTTTAAGAAACTATATATGAGATGCAAGTTGATAATAATAATAGGCTAGTGTTTAAAAAATAGTGGAAGTCACTTTTTTCAATTTTAATTTTTTTCACCTGCTGTGTTTTTGATATTTTGTGGTTTCATTATTTTACTTACTAAGTTATTAGCTGGGGGAACATTGCAGCCCCCATGTGTTTTTATTTATTTTACAAAATAGCTTGTTTAAAGTTATATAGTCGCGTCTTATGCATTTAAATGTAATAAAATATTAATATATTCTAAATAGAGTTTGGCGTTTAACCCTACAGTACAGGTCCTATTTTTTCTCATTTGCTATAATATATATAATAAACACATGTTTTTTAAATATTTTTTAAATATTTTTTTATTTTTTAGCGAATACATATTTGCACATATACATTATTTCAATGTGTGACATACAGCTAACCTTTGAAAAATCTACTTCTTAAAAGCTTATAGTCGGGACACCTGAGATCCTCAATGTTTTTAACAAGCCATAGTATTGAAATATTTTTCCATACACCCACTAATCCCCAATGTACATTTTATTTGAGAAGCCGAAGAACATGCTCTGTATATCCTCATAAAGATGTATGAGTTTTTTCAATTCTTCCAAGTTTTTGCAGTATTTCTCTAGCCTCATTTTAAACTCTGGTGTAGTTCTACTTCTATCGGTCGCTCTTAAATATGTTTTACTTTTTCTCGCACGCTGTACAACACGACACTTTTTATTGTAGGCGTTTGAATACATAACATTATTTTTAGCTGTAATATGCACAACTTAGTGTTTAACATCAAAGTGGCCATTTTTCTCTTATTTGCTATAATATAATAAACACACAGGTAAATTTACAGATCATTTTTATTTCTTAAAAATACATAATTGCAAAACATACATACATTGTTATATATATATATATATATATATATATAGAACTGGTTTGTTTGTTTCCAACATATGTGATATAAGCCTTACGTATAGATTTACAAATAAGATTATTAAAATTAAATAACAAGTCTGTATAGATATAGCTAACATTTTTATATTGGTTATTTTTTGTTTCTAAAAAGTTTAAAATAAACTCATCGTCGAAAAGTTTCGCAGGCACCCTTTTAAACAATATCATTCCCTATCATTTAGGAATGTTAGTGCCTTTAAGTAAGAAAACGAAAAACTTGCTGCATATTTAATTTTAAAATAAGATTACCAATGTTCAAACAATACAGCGAATAAGAATTTTTTGATAACTGTTATTTAGTGCTAATTCATTCAGTGAAAATTTCTAGTTTACATTTTTCTATTATTATTATTCTGAGTCTTTTATATCATTAGTAATCATAAATTGACAAAGCACGCCTGCGAAATAAGCAATATATCTCGTAACTTTTAATTTTCTTTGTACATATATTAATTTGTGATGAAGCTACAAATTTGATGACCACTATTTTTCGATCGTTAATGAGACTCTCGCGAAAAACGGTTTAAAATGTAAAATGGGTCAGGGGTACCAGAAACTACTTTACTTGCACTCCGGTTTTAGTTGGTACATCTTCTTCTCCTTTAAGATGCCTCTAGTAGAATTTTTGTGAAAACCGAAAATGTGTGAGTGTAAATGTTAAAACCCATACCCATATCATTTTTAACATTTTTTAACACGAAAACTTATACAATCTCTATGGAGTCACCTTAAGTTATTTGTCTAATAAACCAAACTTGATTAACCAATTAGCCGGGTACATGAATATGTTTTAAGATGATTGGTAAAATTTTTGTTAATACCGAAAATGTCTGAATGTTAAAGTTGATGTCTATATTCATACCACTTTAAATAATTTTAAAGCAGAAATAACTGCCAGTTTAATCGATGGTGAAAAGAATCACAAATTAATACATGTACAGAAATTTAAAGTTTTTTAAATACGGAACACTTGTACAGACTCCACTAATATCACTTTAAGTTCTTTGCGACACTATCTATTTTCAAATTTTCTTTTTTTGAAAGCTGTTCTTTTTCCTCAAGCTTACTTAGTCGTTGTCGTTCTGCAAGTCGGAAGGCTTTCTTGGCTTTTTTAGATTTCCCTATTACCGAAAACGCACTCCTCAAAACATTCTTTGTTTCTATATCCTGTAAAGGATTGTAGCTTGGAAAGTCATCCTTATCCCATAACTCACAACATGCATCGTTTGAACACATATTTTACTACACTTCTTAAAAAACTTATTGAGAACCGAATACTACGTTTCTTGAAAAGTTAATTCAATGAAAAATGTCTAACTCTGAGTTTTTAATACCTGCTGCATTTCATTATCCAGTTGAGAAACTATGTTGAAAAAATATTGTAATATTTAAAAAATGAGCCGGGGGTCGGGGCAGCCACCAACAACTTTACTTGCACTGCGGTTTAATGGGTATCTCTTCTCTTGGAATATGATTAAGATGCCTTGGTGAACGTCGAATATTAAAGCTGATATCCATACCACTTTTAAACACAAAACTTGACGATTATAGTCATCTTAAGTTTTCGAAAATGTGTCACTTTTTTTAAATAATTCTAAACACCGAAACTTGTAAAATCTGTTAAATATATGCAAACTTATTTAAAATGTTATTCTTATATGCGTGGAAACGTCAGAATTGTGGAGGCACTAACTTTGAAAAGTGAAAGTTAATTAGGTCATTTTTTTAATCGCTCAAAAATTCCAGCACATGTTGAAAGACACGTATATCTAATTAACGTTAATCACCGGGGCCACCCACCAGATAAGATAATTATCTCGCGGTGATTAAAATCCGCGGATTTCCCTAATTACGCCATTAACTTAATTGCCTCATTAATGTTAATGACCTAATTAACTTTCACTTTTCAAGGCCAGTGTCCCCCATACTACTTCAGTATATTGTTCTGTTTTCGGTAGAAGATATGTGATGCCGCTGGTCATGAAGTCAGGCATCATCTCGGGGCGTTGAAGTAAACAGGTATAGCATTTGGCGAGCTGCTTGTGTATCGATTTAAACTGTTTATACCAGAAATTTTGTAGCTTGTCTTGTCCCGGTGCTTTCCAATTTAAGGTTCTGTTGATGGCCCTTTCCACTTCTTCGTACGCTATTTCCCATGATATCATAGCGTGCATGTTGGCTGTTATTTTCTTTTCATCATGCAGCCATTTTGTTGTTTTATGCTGTACTGGCACACTCCATATATTTTCCCAGAAGTCTCTTGTATTGTCTAATGTCGGGATATTGGGCTTGTCTTTTGTATTCTTATCATTCAATTTCTGGTAAAAAATACGCTCACTTTATTATTATTATTATTATTATTATTATTATTATTATTATTATTATTATTATTATTATTTTTTTTTTTTTAAATTTATTTTTCTTTCCCCCACAGGTTCTCCTGGTTTATGGCGTTGAATTAATTAAATTATTATTATTATTATTATTATTATTATTATTATTATTTTTTTTTTTTTTTTTTCCTTTCACAACTTACGTTGGTGGTGTAACTTCTGACTGATTCGGGGCCCCTAGAGGTCAACGTTTCCGTCAGTGGCTAGCACACGGCGAATAGTGCGGCATGTCGATAGTATGACAGCTTTTTGTGCCAAGGTGTCCACTAAGCCGTTACTTGATATTATGACGGGCAAGATGTTAACATTGTTTAGCTGGTATATGTGCTTTACTTCATGCGCTAGGTCCTGATACTTTAATAATTTTCCATTTCTTGCCGTCTTAACGTTGCTATCGAGTGGTATTGATATATCTATGATTTGGGCCCATTTATCTTTCTTATGTATTATCAGAATATCTGGTTTGTTATGTCGTACCTCTCTATCCGTTATGATAGGTGTGTCCCAGTACACTTTGATTTTGTTATTTTCAAGGATGGCACAAGGTGAGTATTTATAGTACGGTGTTATGTTTTTGATTAAGTCGTTTCTTTTACAGATTTCCTGATGGATTATTCCAGCAACTTTATTATGTCTGTCCATATAATCTTTTGGGGCAAGGTATGTGCAGCCAGAAGACAGGTGTTGGATTGATTCAGTCGTTGTGGAACATAATCTGCATTTGTCCGATTTAATGTTCTCTTTATGGATATACTTCCTATGATTTCTGGTAGGTACCATCTGATCCTGTATTGCACCGAAGAATCCCTCTGTTTCGGCTTGCAGGTGTCCATCAGTTAAGTATTTTACAGATAATCTTTTATCCACTTCCTCACTATTTAGATCTGCAGCGTATCGACCATGTAGGGCTTTGCCTGCCCATTCCTCCTCGATTTGTTTTATAGATCGGGGCACTTCTACAACTCGGTCTTCAGCTAGAGAGAGCGGTGAATGATTGTAATCACATCTTACAATTGCTGCGTGAATAGGGTTCTGTTTGCTTAAGAAGTGTGTGCGGAGCAGGTTTATCTGCTGAAGGTGTTGTGTGTTCAAATTCTGCACTCCTCTGCCTCCTCTGCTTCTTGGCAAATATAACCTACACGTTGACGAATGCGGGTGGTGTATTCGGAATTTAGCGAAGGCGCTTCTCACGCTGCGATTGAGGCGATCTAGATCAGTTGCTGTCCATTTTAGAATTCCAAATGTGTATGTCATAACTGGCATTGCCCATGCGTTGATTGCATCTATTTTGGCTTTTGAGTATAGTTCGGTCTTTAGCACTTTAACAACTCGGTTGAGAAAAGAATTTTCAATGGTTAGTCTCATAAGTTTGTCGTCTATGACGAACGCTTGCTTGATACCTAGATATTTGTAGCTTTCGCTAACCGGAAGTTGTGCTATTTCTACGTCACCAGCAAGAGAGATATTATTACTTTCCTGCAGCTTGCCTTGTTTGACATGCACATAAGCACACTTCTCTATGCCGAACTCCATATGAATGTCCTCGCTGAACGCAGCAACCAGTTCAAGCTGCCCATGCAACTCATCCCGGCTCGCTGCATACAGCTTCAGATCATCCATATAAAGCAAGTGATTGATCTTAACTGATGGATTCCTGTCAATGTAGTAGCCTTTCTTACTCAGTAGCAGCATATTACTCAGTGGATTCAGTTATTATTATTATTATTATTATTTTTTTTTTTTTTTTCCTTTCACAACTTACGTTGGTGGTGTAACTTCTGACTGATTCGGGGCCCCTAGAGGTCAACGTTTCCGTCAGTGGCTAGCACACGGCGAATAGTGCGGCATGTCGATAGTATGACAGCTTTTTGTGCCAAGGCGATTATCTTATCCCCATCTAACACCCCCATTTTTCCCAGATTAGTAGGTAGGTGTTTGTCCACTAAGCCGTTACTTGATATTATGACAGGCAAGATGTTAACATTGTTTAGCTGGTATATGTGCTTTACTTCATTTACTTTATTATTATTATTATTATTATTATTATTATTATTATTATTATCATCATCATCATCATCATCATCATCATCATCATCATCATCATCATCATCATCATCATCATCATCATCATCATCATCATCATCATCATCATCATCATCATCATCATCATCATCATCATCATCATCATCATCATCATCATCATCATCATCATCGATCTCTCGCTAATTGCAATTGTTTTCTGGATGTCGTTTGAATTTGGAATGGCTACATCTATTTGCAGTGTTAGCTTTTCTTTTTAAATAGTTAGGACTATGTCTGGTCTATTACTATTAATCGTACGATCAGTTGTTATAGATCGATCCCAATATATTATTATTTTCGAGAAATAAAGTGAGCTACTCACTGTGTAAAAACTGTTACCCCTTCTTGGAAGGTGTAACTCTTACATAATATTATTTCTATTTCTTTGTACTTACTTGAAGTAAAATTATCCATCACCCTGTTATAATTAAATGTTTTAATTTTTCTGTTTTTGTGTCAGCGTTCTTAAAATTGAGGCACCCACACACACACACACTATTTAAACAACGACCGATTCATTGAGCGTTAAAAAACATAATTATTAGACTGTTACGTGAGACAGGACTTATGGGTATGGACATAAATCAGTTTATTTATATTTCTATAAACATAACGCCGAAAAGAGCTGAGAAACATATACTACAATGTGATCTCGAGGACGGGGGCCATCGAAGTGTAATTATTCTTTCTTCTTGTTGCAAATGTGTACATTAATTTAAATAAAAATAACGTATTGTTTTATTTTAGATACATGTATCTTAATAAAGAGAGCAGTTTTGTTTTAATTTTGTTCAGTCAAGTGGGAATCGACAAAAGTAACGTTCATTCCATTATTGTGGTGTCGGCACCTCCGCCAATATTTCAAATATCGTGTTTAAAAGCATTGAATCTATGCTACTGCACATTTTTAACCCCCAATGCAAAAATATTGGTGTTATAAGTTTGGAACCTTTGGCTGTATATGTGTGTGTATCTGTCTGTGGCATCCTAGCTCGAAGACGGCTGAACCAATATCAAAGCGGTTTCTATGTTTCAAAAGCTGATATTTGCGAGATGGTTCTTAGCCATGTTTGGTGGAAATCAGGCATGCTGTTTCCAAGATTTTCAGGTTTCATTGTTAGACACTGTATTTAAGAAATTTAAAAAAATATCATGAACTTGAAGGGTTTAAGTTAACCTTGTAATAATAAAATGATGAAGTTAAATTAAAAAAAGCAAATATCGCATAAACAATTTAAAATGTGTGTACCTATATATGTATATAGGTATAGAAGTATGTTGTTTCTTAGAAGTATGTGTATACAGGGTTATTCACTGAAAGCTGGTATTAGACGTTTCTTAGGATCTGTTCAGTTTAGAAATTTGAAAATAGGGCTAAGGGGATTTTTGGATATGACGGATCGAACGAAAATATTTTCATGCATGTGTTCCTTCCACTTACACCGGATGTAGTGTTATTGAACCAAGTAAAACGATCCATTTGAAAAAATATCCAACTTACTATAAAAGTAAAATCACACAATAATTCCATGAAAAAATAATATTAAAACCATTAAAAAAACTTCTAAACACCGTTGGCCTAATATTAAATCGGAATCTACGTAAAAAATTATTTTACTAAAAATGACCAAAATATTGACTTTTTTTATTGAAATTTTTCATCTCGAGGACGACGGTCAATCGCCTTTGGGCTCCGTCGTTCGAATTTTCAAAAGTACTCCAAAAATTGACCGCTCCGCCCGACAAACTTTTCGAAAGTACCATGAAATTGGTTTTTCGAAAGTGCAACGAATAAAATCACATAAGACGGAAAACTGTTCCGCGCAACAAATTTTTCGGAAGTACAACGAATTAAAATTTTTTTTGAAAATCTCAAAAAATTATTTTTATAAAAATACAATAACAAGACGTAAATAAAGCAGAAAACTGCACCTCGAGATGCATTTTTCGAAAGTACCACGAATTTGGTTTTTCGAAAGTACCACGAATTTAGTGGTTTACAAGTCGAAATCGTCAGTCAGGATGTAGCGAGTAGCTATTTTAAACGTCAAAATTTAGGAAAAAATCAATGGGATGGTTTTTCCAATAAAAAACAAAACCCCTATTTAATATTCCTCAAAGGGTTGGAGCATAATCCTAATAAAAAACCCCAAAAAACGTACAGAAAAATAGTCAAAGAATTCAAAGTCGGAGGGTTGATTCCGACGAACACAAAATACTTTTTATCCCGGCTCAGACGGACAACGCCATACTAATCGCTCGAAGACGAGTCGACGGAAAAAAAGTATATTTGTGTTCGATGCCGTTAGTACGTTTATAAAAGCAGAAAAACCATCGGACATATATAGATAGCTTCTTTAAGCATCTTGACATTCATTCCGATAATTTTAGTGCCAAATTCAAAGTGAATAATTTTCAAAAAGTTTTGCATACATTTTACAAATATTACTAATTGGGAGTCTGAATCTTTTTGTACAGTCGATTGTCATAGTTCTCTCGACGCTGGATGAGTTACACTCCTACGGGAAGTAACGGCTTGCCCAGTGGTGGTGCTCTTTGATGTTTGCCTTATACACATTAGCTAAGTATTGAATATTTATATTTTTTACATTTTATGAATTATTTCAATAAATACAAATATATTTTAAATTCGATTGCTTATTGATCCACTAATTATAAGATTTGTGACCGACGGGCGATTCTGTGGCGTGAGTCGGACAATTACTTTCCGCGGGTCACTTTTGATCCCGCCAAGTCTGTGTACTTGTCCGAATACTCATAGAGTCCATCGACGGTCTTAATTATTAAGAAGTGTTTCTGAGAAGGTGCTAATTATAAACTATATTCATCAAAAGTGCAGTACCCGACATAAGAGTTCGACGGAGAGAGCAGACTGTAGCAATCACAGTAATTATAATTTTGTCTATTCTCGTCTTGGGGAGTCTGAAGGGTATCTTGAATCCCCCTTGTGAGTAGAGTTGATCAGTATCGTAGTGGCGACACGGCTCCGGTCTAAACTATATACATAATATACAATCCTTGTCGTGTCCTTCAGATACTAGGTTCATCTACAGTAGCACCTAGCTTTTTCAGATAATTAATATTTTTTGAGATTTTGACGGTTCCTACCCTTCCGAAAAAGATCAATATCTTCTATCGTGTTGCAGATTTAGAGACTTTATTTTTAAACTCATACAAGTACTCTGTGATCTAAATTGTCTTATATCTTCACAATATCACACAGGGTACTTTATTTTCACAGTCGAACATTGCTCTAGTTCAAGCGTCCAATAGTTAATTTTAGAAATGGAACCCTATGTATATTTCCACAGAATTTAATAGAGTGTTGAATTCTGCATCTCTCAGTTTATTTATTATGGAGGAAGAAATGTAGATATAGAATCAGCACTGTACAATGTACATAAAGTTATATACATAGTAGGCTACGAGAAATTTCAGAATGTTTTGTTTTATCAATATAAACACCGTGTTAGTGTTTCCGAGTCGTAGCGATAGTACAGGAACGTAGTAATTGTTCGCTTATAACAGATTTTTGTAAGCACGTGATCGTACGTCTTCAAGAGAATCATCATTTTTTTACAAGGATTATTTGAACTTACGAAGCTAAATTTTCCAACGCAGGAATTATTAACAGACGAAATGTATACCACTGAGCACAACAAAATTTTCATAAGGCGCGAGAATCAAATTTCCAGGATAAATTTAGGTTTAACGTTTTCTGCTTATTAATAGATAGCAAGTATACGTATCAGATCTAGCATTTAAATAGCAATAAATACGTAAAAAACTTTGTGAACAGTAGCTGTTACTTTTGTTGATAATTTGACCCTAAATATTTACAATTCTATTAATTATGAACTGGATGGTTGTACACATAATACATGGGGAATGTATGACGAATTAGTAGCATCGTTCCAATTTAGCTAGTTTGGCTACCAATGATCTTGGAAATGGCCAGCAAGGTCGTCCCCTGAATTAATTCCTTTAGACTTTTACCTTTGGGGTAATATCAAAAACATTGTATATGTTACCCCGGCTACTACCAAAAAAGTTCTGAAGAACAAAGTACGGGCTGCATTTCAGAATATAAATTTTCTGAGCCACTGTAAGTGCCGTAAATTCCTGCTGCCTATCAGCAGCAAAGTGGAGAGCATTTTGAAGAATTGTTGCATTAAATATTTATATTCAATGTGTTCAATAATTTTGTAAATTTTGTTTCAAAGTATTTGTTATAAATCTATAATATAAAATGATCTCTTGTTTTACTTCCACATCCACATAGTGGAACGGTTTAAGATATTGACTTGAAATTTTGTACACGTATATATTATAACGAGATCTGGAACTGGAGTGCTTTTAGAAGATATCCGATGAAGGATTGGAGGTAAATAGGGGGAAATATGTAGAGCTAGCTGGTAAGAGTCTTGAAATTTGATGTATGTATACAAGCCAAGGCCACAAATTTTTTTTAAATATTTTTCGTTCCCCACCACCACCCCCACACTCCATTATTAAAGGGGTTGATAAAATAAAATTGAGATATTCGCTTGGAATTTGGTACACGTATATTTTATAATGACATGAGGAATTAGATCATATTTTGGGTTTATTCTGATGGAGGATTGTGGGTTAAATAGGGGTAAATAACGGAAAATAAGTAAAGAAAGCTGATAAGAGTACAGCAACTTGAAATTTGGTGTATGTCCTAGAAGCCAAGGCCTTAGATTTTTTAATAATATTTTTAAACCCCCCGCCACTCTTACTCCATTATTAAAGAGGTTGACTGAGATATTCACTTGAATTTTGGTAGATGTATTATAACGGCTTCTGGAACTAGATTATATTTTGAGGCAGTTCCGTTGAAGGATTGGGGATTAAGTAGAGGCAAATAAGGGATAATAAGTTAATCAAACTGATAAGAGTACAGAAATTTGGGATTTGGTTTATATACTAGATACCAAGGCATCAGATTTATTTCTCGTATTTTTCAACCCCGCCGCCTCCGCTCCATTATTAATGGGATTGATAACACAAAATTGAGATATTAACTTGAAAGTTAGTACACGAACGTATTGTAATGACATTTGATTGAGATGATTTTATTGAAGGGGTGGGAGGTGTTAGTTTGTGAATAGGGGAAAATAAGTAGGGTAAACTAAAAACTTCATTTTTACGTATATGGTAGAAACCAACGCCTCAAACTTTTCTATGACATCTGCCCCAAATATTATTAAAATTCTATGACCAATAATTTCCACATACTAGAGTGCAAATCTCGTCAAGATGTTACCTTGAAAGTGACTTGGATGAAAAATCTGGATGTGGAAGTAGTGATTCCTTAGGCAGCGATTTTTAATGTTATTATCTTGATAATAAACAAATAAATATAAGTTATCTACATGACTATTCTCGTTTGTGATAAAAAAGAAACAAGTTACAAGTGACTTGTATTGGCTACTAACAAACATGACGTTGCGTGTACATTTTATAAAAGTTTGTCCATAGTAAAAAAACAAAGAGGAGCAGGTATAGGGAATGCTAATATCAATTGATGCAGAATTTAATACTCTATTAATTTATGTGAAAATATACATGGGGTTCTATTTGAAAAAATTGACTTTTGGACGTTTGAACCAGAACAATGTTCGATTTTAAAAATAAAATACCCTGTATGATTTGTGAAATATGTCAATTTTTAGTCAGATCGTAGGGTAAATCATAGTTTGAAAAGGAAGTTTCTAAATTGGCCACATGATAGAAGACATCGTTTTTTTCTAGAAGGATAGGAACTGTCAAAAATCAATTAATATTAATTATCTCGAAAACTAGTAGGTTTAAGAGTATATTATGGTAGAGAAACCAAAGCTAAAATTTTATGTGGAATCCAAATATGAAATGAAATATAGGGTGTTCCATTTAAAATAACAGATTTAGGTGCTGCATCCTTTATATGTATGAAAATATTTTCGTTAGATCCGCCATATCGAAAACCCCCCCTTATTCAAATTTTCAAATTTCTGAACTGAACAGATCTAGAAACGTCTAATGTCCGCTTTCCGTGAATATTCCTGTATGTGTGTGTGTGTGTGTGACCGTTTCTTGTAAATTTGACAATTTCTGTAAGAAGATTTTTGTTTCATTCATTTATATATAAAATAGCACAGAAGCATACTTCCTATTGAAACTGGACAACAGTCAATCTACACAGCGTGATAGTCATAGGCCTCTAAGTTGTTACTTTTATGTAAAACATGATTCACTATCCCTTTTGAAGATAATGTTACTAAATCTTTTTTATTAATCTCAGAGAAATGCGAAAAATTACAAAATTTCGAAACTGCAATATACTCTATATTCTCTAAGTTTCTCGAAGAATGGTCGCCAATTGCTGGGCCGTTATGCTATTAATTGCTCGTCTTACTCGTAGCTCCAGGTTTTCACGGGTTGTAACCCCAAACTAAGATATCAAGGGGCGTTAAATCAGGTGACCTTGGAGGCCACTTCATAGGACCATTCGTTGAAGTTGCGTTTTCTCCGAATCTCCATTGAAGGTAATCAATTACTATCCTTGAATTATGGGGAGGAGCGCCATCTTGTTGGAAATACACTCCATGTCCTAAATCTAAAGGTAACTCATCTAAAATATCCTCAATCTCATTTACCAAGAATCTCAAGTATCTGGCACCAGTCAGAGGTCCTTCAAATATTATTGGATCAATGATTCTACTACCGATTATTCCAAGCCAAACATTGAAACCGAACCGCACTTGAAAGTTATCTTCCCGTAATACGTTTAGATTTTCTTGTGACCAATATTTTGTATTTTGTCGGTTAAATAATCCCAAATTTGTAAACCTTGACTCGTCGGAAAATAAAATCAGTCCCAAAAAATCATTGTTTGGATGCACGTTATTATATAAAATCCAATTGCAATATTTCATCCTACGTTCGCAATCACTTTCGTACAAATGCTGGCGCAATTGGTATTTAAAGATCGATAGTGGTATTTGTGCAAAATTCGGTTTACTATTTGGTGACTGATGTTTAATTCAAGCCCAACTTGCCTTAAAGAAACAGTCTTATATCAACTTCTATTCGAGCCAAAACATTAATTTCCGTTCTTTCGTCAATATTGAAGTTTTCTTTGGGATCATTGTTGGGCTCTCTTCGGAATTGGTTTTCAACACGTTTAATAGTATATTAAAGTATACTTAAGTGTATATTGATACACGCTCGAAATTGAGCAAGTGTTTTAAAGACCAGTTATCCACGAATACTTTACGCTATTTTTTTTATTGGTACACTTTGAAATCATAAATACTGGTATTATTACTACAAAAAATGGAAATAAGAATTAAGAATGCAAAATGGTTGAATTCGCGATGTGACATCAGAATACCTGTCAGTGTCAAATGAGGAACACAAAAATTAATTTGCAATCTGCCACATAGGATTAATTATGTTATTTCACTAGTTGTTTTACTGATTGCATATTGTTTTAAAATGAGTTCTAACAGTGATTACTTAAATAGAAAAGCAGATTCGCGGTTAATCCAGCAATAATTCCTCTCAGATCAATAATTAAAAAGATGACATTTTGACTTCACGTTTGTCGGGTTATTGATGTTGCCATGGTAACTTTAAAACACGCGCGTTTTTTTAAGTTGGATTTAAACACTCTGAGGTGTACTTTAAATAAGCAAAATAGGGTTTCACTTTGTTTGTATTTATCGCACATTTTAATACGAAATATGCATAAATTCCTTATTAATAGTACTAAATCGTACCACGGTACCGATATAGTTAAATTTGAAAAAATTAAATTTTGCCCCAAAAACAATTTTGGTGAATTTTATTTGCTCATAAATCATGCAATTTTGTATTTTTAACAGGATTTCGATTTTTGGTGGGGTCATTTAGAATAAATCGGAACCGTCATGACACACTTAAATGGAAAACTAAAAATTATATAATAAAAAGAAATTATGTTTGAAATGTCACTTATTTGCCATCGTTGGATTCAAAAAATTATTCTGGCAAAACCGAAAGTGAAAGAAATCAATTATAGCTGAAAAGTGCCGCTTATTATGTATGCAGTATATCCTAAACTTCAATCAATTATCTTCAAAACTAAAGGAGAAAAGACTTTTTTATATATAATTTTTTAAATTAAAACATCTAACAACGTTGGTTCATTTCTGCTTTTTACTTTGATGTAAGCTTAGCAGAAGGTCCGTTATTATTTATACTTTCTAAAAAGTTATTTAGTAAATTGATATTGTCTAAATGTTATTTGGGGCATTATCTTAATTTTCTTTTTCCTTTTTCAATTCTTTAGTAAATTGACTCTGCGAGGCCTAATTGTATAAATGTAGTTGATATATCTCCACCAGATCAGCAGTTTGCATATGTAATTTTGAACATGTCGAATCTCAAGATCTTTCAATAAATAATGTATTGGCTAGTTATTTTATGTCGTAGATTTTACGCATATAATTTTTATAAGTGAAAGTAAAATGCGATAGAAAGAAGAATAGTAGAATGAAATAAAAATGAGGGAAATAGATAAAACTTTATCAATATCAAATTTATGAAATTATAGGTCAATTACATCGGTGATGTAATGCTCAATACCGATTCAGACACGACATATTAAATTGAAGAGGTAAATATCTCTTAACACAAAATAGTGACATTATTTTAAAATAAGTATTTAGTACCCACACAAAGTATTCCACGACGTAATACAAATACCAACCTAAGTATGTTATTAAATATAAATAGAGCTGTAATATTCGGTTTGTTCACGAAATGGTTTAGCAAATATGAAGAAAATGACCAGGGCAGATACGTAAAACGGAAACAAACAATTATAGGTAAAATATTAATACTGGATAATGTGGAAATCTCTTAACGACATCTTTATCGAACCGAGCTAGCGATGTTTGAAGATGTGTATCGCTTACGTTAAGTTGATAAATTTGTCAGTTTTAATGAGGGATAAGCGAAATTGAAATGCTGTTGTTCAATTAGGAATGTCGTATTTAAGATTTTGCAAGAAAATTATTAACAAATTTTTTAATGCAGATCATCACAGCTAAATATGACATCATTATCATGTTACTACCATAATAGGATGTTTGCGGTATATAAAAATATACAAAGGAGGTAAGAACTTCAGACAATTTGAATAAAAAAAATATTCTCAATAATTACTTCCACATCCACGTAGTGGAGTGGAAGTTTTGTAATCGTGAAAGAACTCTATTTTTTTTACTTCCCTCGCATACCGAAGGGAAGTATTTATTCGAGAAAAAATCGCCCTCCATAATTTATTTCCAAATTTTTCTGGATTTTCACGTTTCAGATCATGCAGATTAAGAAAATAAAGGTTTTTCAATTCCGTCAGTCTGTCGGTCTGTTGTCTGTCTGTTAGCGCATTAACTAAAAATCTAGTTAACGGACAATAGTCAAATTTGGCAGGCAGTTGACGCTACTGTCACTGAAGAAATAGTTAGACTTTCACCATAGAATAAACAGGGTGAACCGTCTAAAGGAAATAGCTAATGAAAATAATTATTTTCGCTCAAATTTAAAATTTTCATGTTTCTTAAAATTCTAAACCTATTAAAAAAATCGGTAAGGATATTTACACAGAACTTACCTCGTTATTTGTGCATGGCGGTCACTCTAAAAAATTAATGATTACAAAATGACATTGAAAATAATAATCGGAATATAGTTATCACTTTTATTACAAAGAAAACCTGATAAGTTTTGGTCAAAAAAATATATAGAGTGCTCATCCAACAACAAAAGTTACAACAATACTACATGACAGGTGCCAAATATGAAAGGCTTGCGCAAACACCTTTACAAATGTCCACCATGACTGAATTATTTTTGGGATGGCCACCCTGTACATTTTTCAATAAAAGCATATGCCAAATATTACTGCCATCTGTCACATTTTCAATTCCACATTCACGTAGTGGAGTGGAAGTATAGTGGTGGTTAAACAGTATAATTTGTTTTTTGAAATTTTTAAAAAATGTTGGTAAAAAAATTTTCAAATTTTTTTCTTTTGAAATAGGTTTAGAATGTCATGAAACGTGGACATTTTAAATTTAAGCAAAAAGGAAAGTTTCCTTCTCTTCCATAGTAGTGGTATTTTTTTTTTAATAGTTTTGAATGTGATGAAACGAGAAAATTTAAAATTTGATCAATGAAAAATATATTTCCATTTATTTTAGTGGTAAGAAATTTTTAAAAAATGTTGGTGAAAAAAATTTTCAAATTTTTGTTCTGAAATAGGACGAAAAATTTTTTTTCCATCTATTCTAAATGGTACATTTTTTTTGCAAAATGGTGAAAAAATGTTGCAAATTTTTTTCCGAAATAGGTTTGGAATGTCATGAAACGTGGAAATTTTAAATTTGAGCAACAAAAAATGTTTCATCTATTCTATAGCAAGTAGTGATAAACAGATTAAAAATTTTTTCAAAAAAATTTTTAAACATTTTCAAAAAAATTTAAATTTGTTTGAATAGGTTTAGAATGCCATGGAACCGTGGAAATTTTAAATTTGAACAGAGAAAAAAAATGTTTCATCTATTTTAGTGGTAAATTGTTTTCAAAAATGGTAAAAAAATTGTCTAAATTTTTATTTTAAATAGGTTTAGAAGGCCATGAAACGTGGAAATTTTAAATTTGAACAAAGAAAAAACATTTTTGTCATTTATTTTAGTGGTTAAAAATTTTATCAAGAATGTTGGTAAAAAAATTTTTCAAAAATTCTTTTTTCTAAAATAGGTTTAGAATGCCTTGAAACGTGGACATTTTAAATTTCAGAATTTTTTTTTTTATCTATTCATGGAAAGAAAAATTAAAAAAATGATGATTTCAAAAATTTTATTTTTGTTTTTAAACAGGTTTAGAAGGCCATGAAACGTAGAAATTTTAAATTTGAAAAAAGAAAAAATCTTTCAACTATTTTAGTGGTAAAAAATTTTTCAAAAATATCCGTGAAAAGAATTTTCTAAATTTTTTTTTTGAAATAGGTTTAGCATGTCATGAAACGTGGAAATTTTAAATTTGAGCAAAAAAAATACTTATATATACTTTCCAGTGAAAGTTTAACCATTTATTCGCTGACAGTTAGTAGGGTCAACTACCTACCAAATTTGACTACTCTTCGTCAAGTAGTTTTTTAGATAATGCACCAGCAGACAGACAGACAGACAGACAGACAGACAGACAGACAGACAGACGGAATTGAAAAACCTATATTTTCGTAATCTACGTGATCTGAAACGTCAAAATCCGAAAAAACCTCGGAGGGTGATTTTTTCTCGAATACAATACTTCCCTTCGGTATACGAGGGAAGTAAAAATTGAAAATTT
Organism: Stenurella melanura; assembly: GCA_963583905.1. Lineage (NCBI taxonomy): Eukaryota > Metazoa > Arthropoda > Insecta > Coleoptera > Cerambycidae > Stenurella > Stenurella melanura. The sequence continues at coordinate 130,707,636 of OY757310.1, read as the reverse complement.
CTCTAGGACTATTTTACTTTCACTCTACTACGTGAACATGGAAAAAAAGATATGACAGATGGCAACAATATTTGGCATATAATTATCACAATTGGCAAGGTGGACACTTATTATAGTTTTATTGAAAAATATACAGGGTAGTCATCCTAAAAAATAATTAAACTATGGTGAAAATTTGTAAAGGTATTTACGCAAGCCTTCCGTATTTGGCACCTTTTATTTAATATTTAATTTTTGCTGTCGGATGACAACTGCATATTATATTTCTTTGACTAAAAATTATCAGTGCTGACTACATTGCGATTATTATCCTCATATGTTGTTTCTTAATTAATAATTTTGCAGAGTGACCGGCATGTACAAGTAAAGAGAAAAGTTTTGTGTAAATACTTTTAGCGATTTTCTTCCGTTCAAATAGGTTTAGATTGTCATGAAACGTAAAGATTCTAAATTAGAGCGAAATTAAATTTCTGTCGCTCGGTCTGTTACTCTTAAACGGTTTAAGATCATTCACCTGTGGTACACGCATATACTATAACAAGATCTGAAACTAGATTAGATTTTGAGCTTACTCCGTTAAAGGGTTGGGGGGTAAATAGGGTTAAATAGCGGCAAATGAGTGAAGCAAAATAGTAAGAATCCAGAAATTTTCTCGTAAATAACTCAACAGGTGTGTTCCCTAAAGACTTAATAATAGGTATTTCACATTTAAATTTAGAAACTAGAATTTTGTTGGGTTGGCAATTGCCACACTGGATTTGGTTTCTTGGTGCCATATTCTGGCAATTATATTTTGAATTCGTTGGTGGGAAGTTGTGTGCAGCACTACAAAAAATACAAAATTGGTTCTTTGGAGATTGGGGCTGGACAAGTGACTCCCGTAAATAGCACCTGGCATTTGGGTAGTTCAGAAAGCTTCTGAGAGTATTTTGCTGGCTGTGGACAAGGGTAAGTTGTTGGCCCTTTATTTTAGTTTTCGAGCTTTATCTTCCCAGGTGCAATTTGGGGTACTCATATCTTTTTTTAAATTAATTATAAAAATACAGCCTACAAAGAACAAGGTGGTACATAAAATGAGAAAAAGGTATAGCACAAAAGAAAAGCTATAAAATGACAAATACTTTGGTGATTTCCTTATCCCTGTACGGCGAACGATTCTGAAAAATCGCTGACTAAGGAATTACTACTTTCACATCCAGATTTTTCATTCTAGTCTCTTTAAAGGAGAGCATAAATAAAATAATTGGTCATAGAATTTTAATAACATTTGAGGCAGACATCATAGAAAAATTTGAGGCGTTGGTTCCTAGCATAAACTCCAAAAATGAAGTTTTTGGTCTATTATTAGCTTGCTCTACTTACTTCCCCCAATTTACATCAGGTATAATTACAGTCCATATGTATACCAGTGTGAAGTGAATATCCTGTATATACACCAAATGCCAAATTTACCAGCTTGTTTTACTGATTTTCTCCTATTTACTTCAATTTAATTCCCAACCCTTCAACGGAATCATCTCAAAATATAATCTAGCTCCGGGTGTAGTTATAATATATTCGTGTACCAAATTTCAAGTGAATATTTCAATTATATTTTATCAACCCCTTTAATAACGTGGAGAGGAATGACAGTATTATAAAAAATCTGAGGCCTTGTCTTCTAGTATATACAAGAAATCCCAAATTTTATCGAACAGAGAGACGGACAGAAAATTTCCTTCCGATCAAATTTAAAATCCTGACGGCCAGTCAAAAAAGTGCCCGACCGTGCAAAAGGCCAGGATGTTCTAATTTTTTAATATATTATTAGGACCTTTACTAATAGTAAAAAAACAAGTTTGTAGCTTCGAAAGACCTGTGCGAGCTGCGCAATACTCAAAAACAGCTAAATTATTGCACTTGTTTCGGTTTTTGCTCAATATCTCCTAAGCTATGCGTCCTACAGGAAAAGCTTTTATTCCATTTATTAAGTAGATTAAATTTGCTACAATTAAAGCCCATATCGAGTTCCCTACGTCCAGAATTGTTCAAGACACAGTTCTTCAAAACCTGGTAATTGCATCCTAAAAGTAAACGTTCGAACACTTGTTTCTATAACAAATAATGCATATAATGCAGAAACAAGTGTTTGGATGTTCACTTTTTGGAAACAATTGCCAATTTTTAAAGAACTGTAAGCTCGAAAAGTTCTGGACATACGGAACTCGGTTTGAGCTTTAATTCTAGCAAATTTTATCTACTTTAAAAATTAAGTAATAGCCTTTTCTCTAGGATGCACAGTTTAGGATATATTGAGCAAAAATCGAAACAAATGCAAAAATTTCGCTGTTCTTTGGGCATTGCGCAGCTCGCATAAGTCTTTCGAAGCTGCAAACTTGGTTTCTTACTATTGGCAAAGGTCCTAACATGTTAAAAAATTAGAACATCCCGACATTTTGCCAAGGTCGGATGTATAAATGGACTTGGCCTATGATGACTAGATGTGGAAATAGCATGGTAATTTAAAGATAGAGCTGGAGCGATTATAAGTCAAGATATATTTTAATCTCAAATATCTCAAAAACAATCCATATTTCAACTGCCATATTTAGAGCAATTCGTCGTACAGAAATAAAGAAAAAATCGACGTATCTTTCATTTTATACTTTTTGCTTGTGCTAAACCTCTTCCAGGTGTAACACTTTTTGAATTATTTACGAAAAACGAAGGAAATCAAGAAAATTTACTTACTGCCAAAGAGATCTAGGGTAAAAGTCTTCACTGACTCGACTATCTCTACATTTAGAAAAAACGAATTCATAATGTCGTGAAATATTTGAATATGAGTTATAGAATGAACATAAGTTATAAAAATATGTTTTGCGTCAAAGGTAATAAAATCTATACATGCCATGCCTTTAATACGTTTTAACCAAGTTGGAAAGCCTTGTAGAACTCACTTATTAAATTCATGCTGACGAATGATAAAATCACCATTAGTCGAGTGCAACTAGGTTTTTACCTCGGGACCCAGTTATAATGATTGCATTTTCTTGATTTTTTTTCATTGAGTTTCTAATACTGAGTACAAGAAAGTTTGCCCCTCTAGAGGGGTGGGCCAAAAAATAAAACAGTAACCACCGAATCTAATATAGAATCATAATATTGTAAGAGAAAAAGGTGGTTTAAAATTTTTCATGAAAATTTATATTTTCCAAGTTATAACGATTTGAAGATTGCGATTTTAGCTATAAATCATTGGTACCTTGAGACTCTTTTTCGTAAATACCTCAAGGGTCTTACATTTATGAAAAAGTGGTATGTTACAAGAAATAAGATTATGAAATTACAAGTATTGTATTCTGGCCTGATGAATTGAAATAATGTTCAAATCTCAAATGTCAGAACCAATCAGTATGATGTTAAAAATACATATAATAGAAAATAGCGGGCTTACAGGATTTTTTTTATATCCGTACAGTTTGAAGGATAACAATGTTACGTGCAAAACAATAAGTGCTTTGTAATTTTTGTTAAGAAAAAAATTAAGATATTCCTGCTGTCATTGGCCATTAACGGAAATTCAAAAAATCTGCATCAGTTTTTATTAATATATAGAATTACTAATATGCTCTAATTTTCTTGTCATTTCTAAAGCAGCCGTTTTTTAAAATGTCCCTACTTTAAATTAATAGAAATTTTAAGATTTTGCAGAAGAAATTCCTTCTATATACTTTCAGAAATATGACAGTACAAATGTGAGGCTTGAACTTTTAGTGGCAAAGAAATATATTTAAATCTTATATTTCTTCAAAACTTTTGATAAATTGAAGCTCTCAAAATCAGAGCATGTTGGTAATATTCCATATTAACAGAAACTGGTCAGGATTTTTGAAATTTCTGTTCTATGACCAATGAAGGAAAATCCAAATTTTTTTAATAGAAAATTTTGGATTTTCTTTCATTGGTCTCTCCGTCTGTCTGTCTGCCTCTCTGTCTGTCTGTTTGTATGTATGCCTGTCTGTTGGTCCATTATCTAAAAAACTACTTGACGGATAATAGTCAAATTTGGTAGCTGACACTGCAACCAGCGAAAAAATGATTAAACTTCCACTGGAAAATATACAGGGTGGACCGTCTAAAGGGAATAAATAATGAAAACAAAATTTTTTTGCTTAAATTTAAAATTTCCAGGTTTCATGACATTCTAAATCTATTTCAGAAAAAAAAATGTTTTCAAAACTTTTTGAAAAGTTTTTTACCAGTAGAAAAACGGATTTTTTTGCCCAAATTTAAAATTTCCACGTTTCATGGCATTCTAAATTTATTTATAAAACATTTATGTCTGTCTGTCTGTCTGTCTATCTGTTGGTGCATTAACTAAAAAACTACTTGACAGACAATAGTCAAATTTGGTAGGTAGCTGACGCTACTGTCAGCGAAGGAATGGTTAAAATTTCACTGGAAAATATACAGTGTGGACCGTGTAAAGGGATTAAATAATGAAAAAAAATTATTTTGCTCAAATTTAAAATTTTCACGTTTCGTGACATTCTAAATCTATTTCAGAACAAAAAAATTATCAAAACTTTTTGAAAATTTTTTTACCAGTAGAAAAACGATTTTTTTTGCTCTAATTAAATGTTTCCACGTTTCATGACATTCTAAATTTATTTAATAAAAAAATTTTTCAAACGGGAAAATTTGAAATTTTTGTGAAAGAAAAATTTTAAAATATTTTAAAATATTTTCTTACTGAAGAATATATAAAATAGAAACATTTTTATTGATTAAATTCCAGAAAAAAAAATTCAAAAGCAATAATTTTTTGAAAATTTTTACCTAAGTATACCAAGAATAAATGGTGAAAAAAATGTTTTATTGCTCGCATTTACGATTGCTACGTTTCATGGCATTCCAAACCTATTTCAGAAAAAAGGATTTCAAAATTTTTTGAAATTTTTTTTACCAGTAGAATTTTTTTTACTCAAATTTAAATTTTCCACGTTTCATGCTATTCTAAATCTATTTCATAAAAGAAATTGTTTTTTAGTGAAAATCCCACGACGATTGTATCATGTGGGTAGGACCTACGAATGTTTTCGTTTTCTGGTATTGGCATTGCCCTTAAATAGGGGTGATTCTTGCATTTTTTCAAAAAAGTGAAACATATGCTTAATGCTTAATATGCTTACCTTAAAATTTCTCAAAGTTTAATTTAAGCCCTATAGGATTTATATTGCTCTTTTCCTTGGCCCGCTATCTACTATGCAAAACAGGCGAATTTTCGGTCTTTTTTGCGGTCACTCTTTGTAAAGGTATTTACGCAAGCCTTCCATATTTGGCACCTTTCATTTAATATCGAATTTTTGCTATCGGATGACCACTCGGTATATTTTTTTGACCAAAATTTATCAGGTTTTCTTTATAATAATACCTTCCGATTACTATTCTCATGTGTGGTTTCGTAATTAATAGTTTTTTAGAGCGACCGCCTTGTATAAATAATGAGGAAAACGGCAAAAAAAGTTGTTTTTTTCCGAAATAGGTTTGGAATGACATGAAACGTGGAAATTTTAAATTTGAACAAAAAGAAAATTTCATCTATTCCATAGTAAGCAGTGATAGATTAAAAGTTTTTTGAAAGAAAAATTTAAATTTTTTTGAATAGGTTTAGAATGCCATGGAAACGTGGAAATTTTAAATTTGAACAAAGAAAAAAATTTTCCATCTATTTTAGTGGTAATTTTTTTCAAAAATGATAAAATTATCTAATTTTTTTTTAAATAGGTTTAGAACGCTATGAAACGTGGAAATTTTAAATTTGAACAAAGAGAAAATGTTTTTCAAAAATGTTGGTAAAAAAAATTCCAATTTTTTTTTTTGAAATGGGTCTACAATGCCATGAAACATGGAAATTTTAAATCTGAACAAAGAAAAAAAATGTTTCATCTATTTTAGTGCCAAAAAATTTGAAAAAAATTTCCTTCATTATTTATTCCCTTTAGACGGTCCACCCTGTATATTATCCAGTGAAAGTTTAACCATTTCTTCGCTGACAGTAGCGTCAACTACCTACCAAATTTGACTGCTCTCCGTCAAGTAGTTTTTTTTTGTTAATGCACCAACAGACAGACAGACTGACGGAATTGAAAAACCTATATTTTCGTAATCTATGTGATCTGAGACGTGTAAATCCGAAAAAATCTCGGAGGGTGATTTTTTCTCGAATGCAATACTTCCCTTCAGTATGCGAGGGAAGTAATATTTAAGTCGAGCACCAAACAAGTACCCAGAACAAAAAGAGGCACATCTCGCTGGATCGGCACATGATTGACACAACTTTTACCTTAACTAAACTCAATACTCAATTCAGAGTATACTAGTTGCTCCTTTGCAATCAATTTCATCCCTTCGGATGGTATTGGAACCCTAGATACCTAACCTGGAAATTAACAGCCAAAATGTTTACAGTCACTCGTAATCTATTAATTAATATTTTCTTTTAGTAATTCATAAAATTATATAAATGTAATTGTATATATCGTGAAATACACCAATTATCTGTCTATGGAAAAGAAATATTCAATAACGTTCATACTCTACTTTAGTTCGTTGTCAGGTAATCGCACTAAATATAAAACATAAAGACAATCACGTTGGTGCGTGTCGTTCCTTTTCCGTCAAACCTCAACATGTGAGATTTTGAATGTGATATGGTCAAATATAGAGTAATATAGGCGACGCGTATGGATATGTAATTGCACATAAATACCTATGATACTATCATAGACCTCAAGGTATATTAATGATTTATGTAAAGTAAAAATTATAGACACAAAAAAAGAAACATTTATCTGTACAATTTAACAAGCCACCATTATTGTCGTAAAAATGTATATGGCTAACACGAGTCACTTTAATCAAAGGCATATTTTAACAAGCTAAAAAAGCTACATTTTGATATGCTTTTTTCCCTGTTGGGATGATTCAGGATATTTTCAGCACAGGGTCGTAAGATGACCCAGTACATTTTGCTATATTTTCTTTTTTTTTCTTTTTGCATTGACTAAGGTAAAGGCCAACTACATTTTGAAGTATAGAAAGGACGTCGGTTCTATTTTTATTTAGTAAACTGGAAAACCAGATGGGTGTCTAGGCGAGTGCTGTCGTTTAGGTAAAGCTTGCATCAATATAGAAAGCTTGCTTCTTCAGTTTTCAGTTGTTCAGTTTTTAATATTTTTCTATTTCGATTTAAGATTCGTCATCAGCGACCTGAAAAACATCTAGGTACCGATTTTCAGTCGAGTCGAACCATAAATGATATATTTTGCCCGCCATTTTGGTGCCGCCATGTTGATTGTTGAAAGCTTTGTTTTTCAGTTTTCAGTCGTTTAGTCAGGTTTTCGATTCTTCAGTTTTTTAAATTATTTAAAATATTCAGTTTTCAGTTTTTCAGTGTTTCAATTTTTCCCTTTTTAATTTTTTCAATTTTTCAATTTTCAGTTTCTTTAATTTTTGGTTTTTACTGTTTCAATTTTTCGGTTTTTCAATTTTCAGTTTTCTGGTTTTTCAGTTTTCCAATTTTCAGTTTTTACTTTTCTGTTTTTCAATTTTCAGTTTATAGATTTTCAGTTTTTAGTTTTTCAATCTTCCAGTTTTTTATACTTTAGTTTTCTGTTTTTAATTTCTCAATTTTCAGTGTTTCAGCTGTTCAATTCTTCAGTTGTCAGGTTTTCAGTCTTTCAATTTGTTTTTCAATTGTTTTTTCAATTTTCAGTTTTTTAATGCTTCAGTCTTTCGTTTTTCAGTTTTCAGTTTTTCAGTTTTCACATTTTCAATCTTCCAGTTTTCTGTATTTTAGTTTTTCTGTTTTTAGTTTTCCATTTTCAGTTTTCCAGTTGTTTAGTTCTTGAGTTGTCAGGTTTTCGGTACTTTAGTTTTACGTTTTATCCAATTTTTAGTTTCGTTTTTCAGTTTTCACTTTTTCAATTTTCCAGTTTTCTATATTTTAGTTTTTCCATTTTCAGTTTCAGTTTCAGAGTCGAAGTATGTAGAATACCCTGTCGTAAACCCAGCAGTTTCAGAAATATTTGACATTTTATAGAGAATATGACAGGTGCAACGATTTGCAAGAACCGTTATAATTTTCTTCGTATAGGAGATCTTAATTTGCTTTTTGGTACGTAGAAAAAAACAAGATGATTTACTCCTCGCAATAAAAACAAATTCTTTAATGGTATACGAAGTTTACCATTTTCCACGTTACATTTTGTCAAGTTCAAATCTCAAAAACTTTTCTATTTCAAATGGAACACTCTTAATTTTTGTACATCAAATTATGTGAAATTAAATTCCTATTTTTCTAGTATAGGTATTGCAGGAGTTAAAGTTACATCTTTTTGAAATAGTCGAGATTTTCTTAAACGTGCAAGGATTTTTAATAAAAGTTGCCATCAACTTAGCCATGATTAGAAACAATCATTAGTGTCAGTCATTCTCTTAGGTCAAAAAATGCCAGCACGTTTAAATTACACACACGAAGACTCCTTAGATTTGTTTATTTTTTCTGGATAATGTGATAAAGCAATATCAATATTACATTTGCTACCCACAAAAACAGAAACCATCATCATACATCGTAAAACGCATATTGGATAATTTTAGAATATTTGGTTTTCTCAAGGCAGGAATTCTGAGGATAACGAAGACATAGAAATAGCAATTCTGGGATATTTTCCGGCATTTCCAATTACGTCATTTAGCAAGCTACTTTGGAATCGGGATTTATCCAGGAATTCAATTCATAGAATCTTGTCAAAACATAAATCCATTCTCGTCTCATATAGTTCAACAGTTAACAGAAACAGATTTTCTGACGAGGGAAAATTTTTGTAAATTTATTTTAATAAAACATGAAGGTGAGAATAATTTTTTGGTAAATGTTTTATGGATTACTAAATGATGCTAAATTTACCAAAAATTGACCTTTTAAATGACACAATTTCAATTACTGAAGTATCTCGAATCCTCATGTATTCGGGGAGTGAAATATTCAAGAAAATTTGCAATTAATGTTTACTGTGCCATGACAAACGATAGAATGGAGGCAATTTTTGGAGAAAATTTTAAATAGTAAGTTAAAAAGATTTCTTCTTCAGCTAATATGTCTAAGGCTATTTCCTTAGAATTCCTGCCTTGACAAAGCCAAATATTTTAAATTTATCCATTAAGCGTTTTCTACTGTATGGCGATGGTTTCTGTTCTTGTGGGTATCCAGTAGCAAATGTGTTACATGTTCTTGATATTAGTTTTTCACATTCTTCTTAAATATTAAACAAATCTAAAAGGTCTTCACAAGTGTAATTTAAACGTGCTGCCATTTTTTGATATAAGAAAATGACTGACATTAATGATAGTTTCTAAGCATGGCTAAGTTGATAGCAATTTTTATTAAAAATTCTTGAACACTGGAGAAAAAATAATTTGATGTAGAAAATACACTGTATTCCATTTGAGATAAAAACTTTTTGAGGCTTGAATTTGACAAAATGTAAAGTGAAAAATAGAACACTTGTTTCCTACATGGAAAATAGAAAGCTAAGAGTAAGCTTAGATGGAGTAACGCCTGAAACTTTTAATGTTACAGTTGGAGTTCCACAGGGTTCTGTGCTAGGTCCGCTATTGTTCATGCTGTACGTTAATGATCTACCTTACTTAACAGACCAAGGCCACGTGACTATGTTCGCGGATGACACCACTATTACAGTGTCAGCCGATACACCGGATAAACTTTATTAATTGGTCAAAGACACAACAGAATCTCTAAGTACATTGTGCCAAAGAAACAAACTAATATTAAATGAAAAAAAAACTGTTTGTCTTAATTTTCACCTTCAAAAACCGCTTCCTATAAATTTAATGAACAATGAGGAACTTATATTTTCTGACTCAGCTAAACTACTAGGTGTATTCTTGGATCATAAACTTTCCTGGCAGAAACATATTGACCATGTATGTAGACAGCTAAACAAAGCATTTTTTGCACTGTTACAGATGAAGTCAGTTCTAGATCTGGCTAGCCTTATGACCATTTACTATTCCATGGCCTAATGTCACATGTCCTTCGGTATTCTCGCATGGGGTGGAGCCTCCGACTGTGCAAGAGTGTTTATCTGCCAGAAGAGAATAATAAGGCTCATTTTTGACCTCAAAATAAATGTCAGTTGTAGAGACACTTTTACTAAAAATCGCATTCTTACAGCTCCTTCTATCTATATTTATAAATGTCTAACCTATGCTAGAAATAATCTAAATTTATTTGAAAGAAGGTCAAACTATCACGAGTACCCCACAAGACATGGCAATCTCTTGAGTATACCAATGCATCACAAAAGTATTTATAAGAGATCGCATTCTTACAACTGCATATCTCTATATAATGTTCTTCCCAGTGATATCCGAGATATTTCGCACTTCGCGAAATTTAAAAATAAATTAAAACTCTATTTATATGAGAAATGCTACTATAGGGTATCAGATTTCCTTAACGATAAATGGTTTTAATTAGTACTATCTCAATGTTGTAATAACATAACATATGCGGGTATTTACTTACTATCTGTTTATTTGTTACGCTTTTTTTACAATCAGTAATGTTTGTTCTCTGTTTCTAGTTTAATATTATATTTATTTGTATTTGTTCCTTATTTTAAAACTTAATATAATATTTCAATTATGCCGACATATACTTGCACTTATACTTCTTTCTTTCTTTATTCTCTTCTTGACTTGTCACATGTACAATTTGTATCTAACGTTGACCAATAAATTATTATTATTATTATTATATTATGTAGTTTATTTTTATTGCAGAGACTAGCTCATCCTGTGTTCTTTTTACGTGCCAAAGAGCAAATGAGGATTTTTAGACGAAGAAACCCAATTTCATTGACATTTCGAAAAGTCAAATATATAGGATGTTACATGTGGTTGGATTGGCCACACTGAAGTTATTAACTCCCAACGTTTTCAAAATTTTTTGTTACACACTTTTCCCAATATCAATTGATTCAGTTCCTGGTGAGACACCCTGTGCATTATGCATTAATTGAGATATATGTATGAAACCACTTTTTAATAGAAATATATCTGATTGCGATAGAAAAAAAATCGATAATGGTGTTTACACAGAACTTCCGTCTTTATTTATACCGGGCGGTCACTCTAAGAAATGATTAATTACGAAACCACATATGAGAATAGTAATCGGAAGGTATTGTTAGAAAGAAAACCTGATAACTTTGGTCAAAAGAATATACAGAGTGGTTATCCGATAGCAAAAATTCAATATTAAATAAAATTTGAAAGGCTTGCGTAAATACCTTTCCAACATGGTTGAATTATTTTGTAGGATGACCACCCTGTATAGTTTTCACTAAAACTATAATAAGTGTGTTAACTGTATGTCAAATATTATTGCCATCTGTCATATTTTCAGTTGAATATCCACATAGTGAATTGGAAGTAAGTAGTGGTTAAAGAATTTTTTTTTTTTTAAATAGGCTTAGAATATTGTCTAAATGTTATTTCTTAATTTTCTTCCTTCTTCAATTCTTTGGGACTACCTGCCACATGTAAGTTTTCTTTTTAAGCGGTGCTAGGGGAGTCTACAAAATATATCACAATTAACCAGTATGTTACTGGTAAAAAAACTCTACGCCTGTGACGTTTACGTCAAAGGATCAGTTAAAGGTTGGTTTTTATAAATAAACAACACAAATAAGTATAAAAACCGCTGCCTAAGGAATCACTACTTCCACATCCAGATTCTTCATCCAAGTCACTTTAAAGGAAACATCTTGACTACATTTGCACTCTAGTATGTGGAAATTATTGGTCATAGAATTTTAATATTTGGGGCAGATGTCATAGAAAAGTTTGAGGAGTTGGTTTCTATCATACACGTTAAAAATGAAGTTTCTAGTTTACCCTACTTATTTTCCACTATTCACAACCTACCACCTCCCACCCCTTCAATGCAGTCATCCCAATCAGATGTCACTACAATACATACGTGTACTAACTTTCAAGTGAATATCTCAATTTGATGTTTTCAATACCATTGGTTTCTAGTATATACACCGAATCCCAAATTTCTGTACTCTTACCAGCTTGATTTACTTATTTTCCCCTAGTCCTCCTGTTAACCCCAACCCTTCTACAGAATCATCCCAAAATATAATCTAGTTCCAGATGTCGTTATAATACATACGTCTACCAAATTACAAGTGAATATCTCAATTTTATTTTATCAACCCCTCTAATAATGTAGTAAGGGTAATGGAAGGGTTGAAAAATATTATTAAAAAGTCTGAGACCTTGGCTTCTAGTACATACACCGAATTTGAAGTTTCTGTAGTCTTACCAGCTCGCTTTACTTATTTTCCCCTATTTACCATATTTAACCCCCAACCGTTCAACGGAATCATGTCAAAATATAATCCAGTTTCAGATATAGTTATAATACATAAATGTACCAAATTTCAAGTGAAAATTTAAATTTAATTTTATCAACTCTTTTAATAAGGGAGTGATGGTGGTGGGGGGATGGAAAATACTAATAAAAAAACCTGAGACCGTCGCTTCTAGTATATACACCAAATCCCAAATTTCTGTACTTTTACCAGCTTCCTTTACTTATTTTTCCTTATATACCCCTATTTAACCCCCAAACCTTCAACGGAATCATCTCAAAATATAATCTGGTTCCAGATGTCGTTATAATACATATGCGTACTAAATTTCATGTGAATATCTCAATTTTATTTTATCAACCCCTTGAATAATGGAGTAGGGGTGGTGGGGGGCTGAAATATATTATTAAAAAATCTGAGGCCTTGGCTTCTAGTACATACACCGAATTTCAAGTTTCTGTAGTCATACCAGCTTGCTTTACTTATTTCCCCCTATTTACCCCTAAATAACCCCCAACCCTTCAACGGAATCATCTCAAAGTATAATCTAGTTCCAGATGTCGTTATAATTCATACGTGTACAAAATTTCAAATAAATATCTCAATTTTATTTTATAAACCCTTTTAATAATGAAGTAGGGGTGGTGGGGGTTGAAAAAATATTATAAATAATCTGAGACCTTGGCTTCTAGTACATACACCGAATTTCAAGTTTCTGTAGTCTTACCACCTTGCTTTACTTGTTTTCCCCTATTTACCCCTATTTAACCCCCAACCCTTGAACGGAATCATCTCAAATTATAACCTAGTTCCAGATGTCGTTATAATACATACGTGTACCAAATTTCAAATGAATATCTCAATTTTATTTTATCAACCCTTTTCCTATTGGAGTAGGGGTGGTGGGGGTTGAAAAATATTGCAAAAAAAATCTGACGCTTTGGCTTCTAGTACATACACCGAATTTCAAGTTTCTGTACTCTTACCAACTTGTTTTACTTATATTCCCCTATTTACCCAAAATTAACCTCCAACCCTTCAACGGAATCATCTCAAAATATAATCTAATTCCAGACGTAGTTATAATACATACGTGTACGAAATTTCAAATGAATATCTCAACTTTATTTTATCAACCCCGTTAATGGGGTAGGGGTGGTGGGGGTTGAAAAATATTATAAAAAAATATGAGGCCTCAACTTCTAGTACATGCACCGTATTTCAAGTTTCTGTACTCTTACAAGCTTGCTTTACTTATTTTCCCCTATTTACCCCTATTTAACCCCCAACCCTTCACCGGATATCCTCAAAAAACAATCCAAAATCTGACGCTTTGGCTTCTAGTACATACACCGAATTTCAAGTTTCTGTACTCTTACCAACTTGTTTTACTTATATTCCCCTATTTACCCAAAATTAACCTCCAACCCTTCAACGGAATCATCTCAAAATATAATCTAATTCCAGACGTAGTTATAATACATACGTGTACGAAATTTCAAATGAATATCTCAACTTTATTTTATCAACCCCGTTAATGGGGTAGGGGTGGTGGGGGTTGAAAAATATTATAAAAAAATATGAGGCCTCAACTTCTAGTACATGCACCGTATTTCAAGTTTCTGTACTCTTACAAGCTTGCTTTACTTATTTTCCCCTATTTACCCCTATTTAACCCCCAACCCTTCACCGGATATCCTCAAAAAACAATCCAGTTCCAGATCTCGTTACAATATATACGTGTACAAAATTTCAAGTCAATATCTTAAACCGTTCCGGAGAAAACGTGCGTACAAAAAAAGTTACAGACAGACAGACAGACCGACAGACCGACAGACAGAAAAAATTTTTTCGCTCAAATTTAAAATCTCGACCTTTCATGACATTCTAAACCTATTTCACGAATAAAAATTTTTGAAAATTTTTTTGCGATTACTATACTTCCAATCCACTACGTGGATGTGGAAGTAAAACTTGAAATTAAATATTTCGCCGACGTTTCGTAAATCTAATCTGTTTTCATTTTCAAGGCTTTTTTTGAAAAATCTTTTTGCTGTGTATGACAAATACACAGCTCTAAGACTGTTTGTTATATTCAATATCCATAGATACTTAGATAATATTTACATAGAACTGTTGATATAGTTAACAGTTTTTTAGTTTTTATACAATGTTAAGTTTGTGAAGTTCTTCTTTTAACATTGGCAGCCAAGTTGTACAGACATCTACGGAACGATTCGACATGCAATTATCCCCATTCAATAATATTATCGCGGATTCTTTAATTTTTCTTTTTTTGCTATCTGCCTCTTTTGTTAAAATTTTTGTCGAGTTCCAGTTTATTCTATGTCCGTTCTCCAAGATCTGCGAACACGCGTGGGAGAACGGACATAGAATAAACTGGGACTCGGCAAAAATTTTAACAAAAGAGGCAGATAGCAAAGAAAGAAAAATTAAAGAATCCGCGATAATATTATTGAATGAGGATAATTGCGTGTCGAATCGTTCCGCAGATGTCTGTACAACTTGGCTGCCAATGTTAAAAGAAGAACTTCACAAACTCAACATTGTATAAAAACTAAAAAACTGTTAACTATATCAACAGTTCTATGTAAATACTAAGTATCTATGGATATTGAATATAACAAACATTCTTAGAGCTGTGTATTTGTCATACATAGCAAAAAAAGATTTTTCAAAAAAGCCTTGAAAGAGGGAACAGATTAGATTTCCGAAAGGTCGGTGAAATATTTAATTTCAAGTTTTTATGCTTATTTGTGTTGTTTATTTATAAAAACAAACCTTTAACTGATCCTTTGACGTAAGCGTCACAGGCGTAGAGGTTTTTTTACCAGTAACATACTTGTTAATTGTGATATATTTTGTAGACTCCCCTAGTACCGCTTAAAAAGAAAACATACATGTGGCAGGAAGTCCCAAAGAATTGAAGAAGGCTTAGAATCCTATGAAACGTGGAAATTTGAAATTAGGGCGAAGAAATCTATTGTATAGTAGCGGTCAAAAAATTTTAAAAATATTCAAAAGCATTTTTTTCTGAAATGGATTTAGAATATCATGAAACCTGGAAATTTTAAAATTTTAACAAAACAAAATTTTCCATCGTATATTCTGCAGTAGTAAAAAAAATTTTCTTTAACGAAATTTTCAATTTTTCTTTTTGAACATTTTTTTTATGAAATAGATTTAGAATAGGTATAGAATGTCATAAAGCGTAGAAATTTTAAATTTGAGCAAAGATAATTTTTTCCATCATATATTCTATAGTAGTACAAACATTTTTTTTTATTTTCATTGACAAAATTTTGAAATTTTTCTTTTTGAAAACATTTTTTTTGAAATATATTTAGAATGTCATGAAACGTGGAAATTTTAAATTTGAGCAAAAAAAATTCCCATCTTTCTATTGGTAAAAAAATGTTTTAAAAGTTTGGATTTTTTTTTACCTAGGTTTAGAATGTCATGAAACGTAGAAATGTTGCATTTGAGCGAAAGAAATTTTTTTTTCTTATCTACGTAGAAATTTAAAATTTGAGCAAAAAATTTTTTTTCATTATTTATTCCCTTCAGACAGTCCACCCTGTATATTTTCCAGTAAAAGTTTAACCATTTCTTCGCTAACAGTAGCGTCAGCTACCTACCAAATTTGACTGTTCTGCGTCAAGTAGTTTTTTTAGTTAATGCACCAACAGACAGACAGATAGACAGACAGACAGACAGACAGACAGACTGACGGAATTGAAAAACCTATATTTTCTTAATCTACATGATCTGAAACGTGAAAATCCACAAAAATTTCGGAGGGTGATTTTTTCTCGAATACAATACTTCCCTTCGTTATGCCAGGGGAGGAAAGAATACCTTAATTTTCAAAATTCTAGAGTAGGCACTAACGTGTATGTATCTATTTTAAAAATGTGTGAAAGTCTATTTTGACATCTATAGATTGGCCTATATTTGACTATAATCAAATTAATGGCTTGTTGACAGAGATCTTCTATAAAAGATATTTTATGAGAAACGTGAACGATAAACTTTATAAGATATTTCTATTATATAAGATACTTTATAAAAAGTAAAAGAAGGCTTCTGTCTTTTATGAACCATCAAGGTTATCTGATGTGACGAAATTCTTGATTTCGGAATACGAGATATAAGATAACTGTAAAACAAAGCCTCATATACTATTTGATAAAACATATTTGTAAAAAAACTCATACAGCCTAATAAGGGCCTTATGATAGACGAGATTTAAATACCCTTATAAAAATCTGTTTCCATGTTTCAGTATATTTCATGGTTTATAATCATTTTTTTCAAATGTATTTTCTAAATAAACTCCTCCTCGTGTAGGCAATTTATATAAATTATGCTTAATGTAAATGGATTTTTTTGCATAGAAATACCTTATGAGTTTTCCATTTATGTTTACCCATATACTGATACAACATTTCTCAATTTATGATATTAAGTCAGAACAAACAACATACTGTTTTGCTACACATCTGAAAAAAAGCAAACCAATTTCCTTCTCCGGCAAAATTAGCAACAAGTGAAAGGAAAAAATGATATTCGAGAATTACTTTCGCACATAAACACGTAACAGCCATTAACAGCAAAAAATACCGATTGAGAGAATTGGTAAAACTGATTTAACCCCCCAGACTATATCTCCATCGGTCTATAGAAATGCCTTGTCAACATATCCTCGTATGAATTGACAAATGTACTGTCAATAAAAATGAGAAATTTAATATTACTGCGTTGTGCTTCTCACTTCATACAATGTATTGAAAGCAAACAGAGGCAGCAAACTGTGAACGTTTTCGCTCCGGATCCATCTGAATTCAGAGTGAATTAGATGGCCCATAAACGTCAGTATATTTTTTTTGTTTATTCGTATTCCTGATTTACCTCAACATTGATTTTAGCTAATAAATAAGGGTGAAAAGCGATTTTAGCCCTTGTTCCGTGAGACAAATTAAATAACCAGAGAGTACGTGATCACGCCAGTAATCAATTAATCAATTAATATACCCAATAAAAACTGTCTGCGTTAAGCTTCAAGGAGGTGTCACCATATTATTTTTTAATTAAAATCATTTACTGTAAAAGTAAACTTTTTTGTGTATTAGAAGGGAATTTGTAGTCCTTTCGAACAAAAATTAAACGTAGTTCATGACTGAGCTTTACTTTCATTTGACGAACCCATATAACTATACAGGAAGTCCGAAAATTATGAAACCATACTTAGCTAATGTATAACTTGAGTTATAATACCACTATACCTAAGTACGAGCGCAAATCCGTTTTGACTTTATTCGTATCTCGATATCAAAAGTTAAGCAACATTAGTCGCAGTTGATACTTAGAAGGATGACTTTCAAGAAAATACAAAGACTTTCAAGCCGTGTATACAGTCCCGAAAATGGTGGGCAATCTCTCGGATCTGGGCATAACTAGTGGAAATAATGTCCCGAGTTCGTATATTTTTCTTTCCCCCGAGGTACCCCTACGAAGATATTCGCTCTTGAAGTTGAGGGTTACAAATCGATTTTTCGCGATAACTGTTTTATCGTTCAATCGATTTTAATCATTTTTGGGTCAGTATCATATTATTTCAATCCAGTTAGATCAGTGTATTAGAATCTCGGATAACATTCTTGGGGGCTAGGGGGCAGAGCACCCATTGCCTTAATAAGTTGTAAAAAAAATTTCAGCCTATTTCGTTTTATTTCTAAGGTCATTTTCAACTTTTTGAGCCCTTTTTTCGTAAAAAATAGTATACTAGTTAGATGTCGGTAATACGAACCGTTTAATATATCAGAAGGTATATTTCCCGAATTATTGAAAAGCAGTAGTAAAACCACTCAACAAGGTTAAATCTCCTACTGAGCTCTCGGAGTTACGTCGTGTGAGTTTGTTACCCGTATTATCTAAAATTACTGAACGCTTAACGTATAATCAATTTATAGAGTATGGAAGCGAACATGAAATGATTTCCAAAAATGAGCCTGGTTTTAGAAAAGGTCATAGTACAACTAGTGCTCTTCTCAAAGTAATTGTAGTATTAATAATGCTAGATTATTCAAAGGCATTTCATACCATTAACCACGTTTTGTTACTCGCTAAATTAAAATACTTAGGTTTCACTTACAATGCTCTTAATATCATGACATCATATTTATACAAAAGACAACAAAAAGTGATTATTGCTCAGCATTTAGCATCTGAACTGAAAGTGTTGGAAGCTGGTGTACTTCAGGGATCGATATTAGGACCTATTTTATACTTAATATATACTTCATATCTCAATAGTATCATCAAGAATTGTGTATGCCATTTTTATGCCGATGATAGAGAGCTATATAATACTTTTAAATCAGAAGACTATATTAAGGCAGCTCGTAATATAAGTGAAGATATCAACTGCCTGGTTGGTATATCAAGTAAGCACTGCCTCACGATAAATGCCAAAATATCTGCAGTTATGGTATTTGGGAATAGCACTAGTAGAGAGCTTGTTTTGGATAACGTAATTTTTTTTGTGGGGCAGCAAACGATATCTCATTATAACCGTTTTAAAATTTTGGGCTTAGCTTACAGATTATAAGCTAAGATTTTATGTACATATTAATAAAGCAATAAAAATACATTTTGTGCACTGAAAAATTTATATAATCACCGTCATTTCCTTAATCAAAAAATAAAGATTATGCTGTGCGATTCTATGGTTCCGTCTCACTTTAATAATTACTGTGATGCTGTTTATGGTCCGTGTCCTGATGCGGCGACCTCTTACAAAATTCAGAATTCAGAAGCTTGCATGTTTTATTTACAAAGTATTGATTACTAATTGTCCTCCTTATATTAGTAATTTTTACTTTGTCATATTATATATGACCTTCCCGTCGATTATTTGAAAAAAAAAAAACGACAAAAAATGGTGCGCACATGCTGAAGCCCAAGATCTGGGGTCCACATTGAACGTGTTATTATTAATTTTTTTAAATACTAAAAAAAAACAGCTACATCGTCTTATCTAGATAAGACGACGTAGCTGTTTATGCACAAAATCAAACGAGTAATAATAAAAGTTTATGGTTACCATGGATCAAAATATCAGATAATTGGAGTGACAGTAATTTTTCAGTATTAGCTTAATCCCACTTTAATTTTGTTATTAATCGGTTGAAATATGGCTTACACTAACAATGAATACACAGATATGCATTTAATGTATGAAATGGCTCCTTGTAATGCCTTGAAAGCAAAAAGACTATACGCTTGGCGTTATCGCCATCGAAGGGTTCCTGATCGCAAAACTTTTGAACGTGTTGATCAATGGCTGAAAGAAACTGGTAAAAAATAAGATAATTTTCTTGAAAACTAAAAATCTAAGAATTCTGTCTCTACTTAGGACGATTTGCGTCAAATGACGTAAACAGGGATACTCCGCGGACAACACGTACTGTTGAAGTAGAAGAAAACGTATTGGATGCAGTCGCTGTGAATTTATCTGTCAGTATCAGATCATTATCACTAAAAATGAGTGTCCCAAAATCGATCGTTGGAAGAATTTTGAGAGAGCAATTCCTTCATCCGTACCATATACAAAAAAGGTACATGCCTTTAGCCCAGCTGACTTTCCTGCTAGGGTGAAATTTTCGCAGTGGTTTATACAGAACCATGAACAAAACCATGCCTTCATTCGATCGGTTTTGTGTCATTAACTTCCATAACTTACACGTTCGGGCCAAGGAAAACCCACATGCCACAATTCAAACGCGGCATCAAAGGCAATTTCATATTAATGTTCGGGTCGGAATTATCTGCCGGTACTTGTTGGGCCCGTTCGTGTTACCAAATCGATTGAATGGGCAACTTTATCTTGAATTTCTCAGCAGTTACCACAAATTTTAGAAGACGTTGACATTGAATCTCGAGAGAACATGTGCTTTATGCATGATGGGGCGCCCCAGAATTTAGTCTTATAGTGAGGGGTCATTTGAATAGAATATATGCAAACTGGTGGATAGGTCGGGGTGAGCCTGTTTCTTGGCCTCCCCGATCACCCGATTTAAATCTTCTTGATTTCTTTCTGTGGGGGCATTTAAAGAATCTCGTACATGCCACACCAGAAGAGACAAGAGAATAATTATACGAGAGAATTATGTACCATTCAAATACAATTCGAGAAAACGAAGGAATGTTGTGGCGAGTCAGTTCGTCGTGGACAAGCATGCATTAGAGAAATAGGTGCCCGTATTGAGCATTTGTTATGAAATTTCATAAATCTTCATTTTTCCATGTCTCTAATTATCTTTCTACAGTTAGGTTTCAAATTTTGTGTTTAGTGTGTTCAAAATGTTTTGTTTTTATAAGTGTAGGTAAGTACTTACTACCTCATAGAGAAATAAATGTTGTTTTGTACATAATCCTTGTGTTTATTTATTTTAAAAAATTACTATTTGTGCGATTGAAAATCGCAATTTCATCATTAAGTGCATTTATCTCGAAAACGGTTCATATTACCGACATCAAACAAGTATACATTTTTTACGTAGAAAGGGCTCAAGAAGTTGAAAATGACCTTAGAAATAAAGCAAAATAGGTTGAAATTTGTTTTACAACTTATTAAGGCAATGGGTGCTCTGCCCCCAAGCCCCCAAAATGTATACACTAACTGGATTGAAATAATATGATACTGGCCCAAAAACGATTAAACTCAATTGAACAATAAAAAAGTTATCCTCAACTTCAAGAGCGAATATCTTCGTAGGGGTACCTCGGGGGAGAGCAAAATGTACGAACTTGTGACCTTATTTTCACTAGTTCTACCCAAATCCGAGAGATTTCCTACCATTTTCCGGGACGCCCGGTATATCAACGTATGTGCAAAAGTTATGCAATGCTAGGCGAGGATTGCATAGTGCACGTACAATCCTTCAGAGTAGATGCGACGCAGTCGATGGCTTAGCTATTAGATATTAGGCAAGGTTTTTATTAATTGACTGATTTTGCTGTCCTCTAATAAAATTCGACGTCACCAAAGTACACTTTTCAATAAATACAATGTGTGCTTTTCATATTTAGTTTATTTTTCAATTTCAGTTCAATTCTTGAAACCTATTACGGTAGTTTTCTCGAAAATGGTTGGAATTATCAAGTTTCATAAGTGTACCTTTTTACGTAGAAATGACTCCTGCATAAGATTTCTTAGTCAAAAGTGACGTAAAAAAAGAGAAAAATATTCATCATCAGGTATAGCTCATGAGGCGCGCTTCATGGGCTAGGGTGATGTGATAAATAAATTATTGTTTATTAGCTCAAAAAATGTTTCCTTACCAAGTTTGGAAAAGGTCGGTCAAGAGATAATTATGATATTGCAAAAAATTGAAAAAAATACAACTTTGACACCCCCAATTTTTTTCCACAGCAACAATTTTCTAAAGCATGTTTGGTTATATCATATTTTGGTCCAAAGAATGTACCCTTAAATTATCGCCTATTATTAATGGTCCACCCCGTATACATACAAGTTCTTTGAGTTATAGTTTTAACTGCTGTTGTTAATTCAGTAAAGCAATTCTTGTGTCTCGTAATTTTGTTATTTATATTGCTTATGAGAACAGCACAAACAAAATATTATCTACGTTCAAAAACATTTGATATCAAATATGTTACCCTATAAGAGAGAAAAGTATAACCTTTATTTATGATATATAAATTTTAGCTTTCATTCTTGGATAATTTGTAACTAAATATATTAAAACAGTAACATATTTTTCTGTATTTGTCAAGTAATGCATGAGCTCATATGAAATACCTCTATTATAGCCCTAGTACTATCCAATGTTTCTATTATTGGTCCTTATTACTGAATGTTGATTGATTATTTGATTGATTGATTTTCCAGCGTATGGTGGGCATTGCTGCCAATTCCGGGCATCCATGGAGATTCGTTCCAACACGCAGCTTGGTCCTCCGTCGAACACGCCCAAAGGATGGCCAAACCGCGTGCCAGAACCAAATCTCGGATGTTTTATATACCGCCGGACCAGCTGCATACGCCGGGTTGGACATTGGACATGCTTGTTGTCAGCAGCGAGAGCCGCATGACGCATGGGGTGGGAATATAGGATGGGAAGTGTAGGTGTTTGAGAGATGCTTCTTTTAAGTTTCCATGCTTCTATTAAGTTTCCACTTGTCATCATCGGCTGGGGTGTGGTGCAGTTGTTTGCGACATGTTTCTTTTCAGTTTCCATGTGGTCATTGGTACTAAATTTGAAATAAGAATAAAAATGTGACGTAACTAATAGCATTATGAACCGATTTCAGCATAATTGCATAATAAGAATAATAATGAAATTTTAAATCAATAACATAAACTACAGGCAATATAAACATCCTTATGCCTGAAATTCTGAAATGATCTAGGGGGCTACACAGTTTGCGACAAGAGACACACCCAGTATCCGAGTATATTAGAAGTAATGTATTACTTCCACATCTACGTAGTGGATTGGGAGTATAGTAATCAATTTTGTTTTATTGAAATATGTTTAGAATGTCACGAAACGCCGAGATTTTAAATTTGAGCGAAAAAATAATGTTCTGTCTCTCTGTCGGTCTGTCGGCCTATCTGTCTGTAACTTTTTTGGTCCGCACACTTTCTCCGGAACAGTTTAAGACATTGACTTTAAATTTTCGACACGTATATATTATAACGAGATCTGGAACTGGATTGTTTTTTGAAGATATCCGGTGAAGGGATGGGGGGTAAATAGGGGTAAATATGGGGAAATATGTAAAGCCAGCTGGTAAGAGTACAGAAACTTGAAATTTGATGTATATACTACAAGCCAAGGCCTCAGATTTTTTTGTAATATTTTTCAACAACCCCCCCCCCCACCACCGCTAGTCCATTATTAAAGAGGTTGGTAAAATGAAATTGAGATACTCATTTATTTTGGTACACGTATGTATTATAATAGCATCTGGAACTGGATCATATTTTGAGATGAAGGATTGGGGGTTAAATAGGGGTAAATAGGGGAAAATAAGCAAGCTGGTACTAATACAGAAACTTGAAATTCAGTGTATATACTAGAAGCCAAAGCTTTAGATTTTTCAGTAATATGTTTTAACCCCCCACCACCTCTACTCCATTATTAAAGAGGTTGATAAAATAAAACTGATATATTCTTATGAAATATGGTACACGTATGTAGTATAACGACATCTGGAACTACATTATATTTCGAGAAGCTTCTGTTGAAGGGTTGGGGGTTAAATAGGGTCAAATAGGAGAAAATAAATAAAGCATATATGAGTACAGAAACTTGAAATTCGGTGCATGCACTAGAGGCCAAGGCCTCAGATTTTTTTATAATATTTTTCAACCTCTCACTACACCTATTCCATTATTAAAGGGGTTGATAAAATTAAATTGAATCATTTGAAATTTGATACACGTATGTATTATAACGACATCTGGAACTAGATTATATTTTGAGATGATTCCGTTGAAGGATTTGGAGTTAAATAGTGGTAGATAGATGAAAATAAGGAAATCAAGCTTGTATGAGTATAGAAATTTGTTATTTGGCGTATATACTAGAAGCGATGGCCTCAGGTTTTTTTACAACATTTTTCATCACCCCCACCACCCCTTATTAAAAGAGTGGATAAAATTAAATTTAGATTTTCACTTGAAATTTGTATAACGATATCTTAAACTAGATTATATTTTGACATGATTACGTTGAGCGAATGGGGTAATTGGTGGTAAATAGGGAAAAACAAGTAAATTAATCCGGTAATAGTACAGAAACTTGAAATTCGGTGTATGTCCTAGAAGCCAAGGCCTCAAATTTTTTGGTAATATTTTTCAACCCCCCTACCACCCTTAAGCCACTATTAAAGGGGTTGATAAAATGAAATTGAGATCTTCACTTGAAAGGGACACGTATGTATTATAACGACGCGACATCTGGAACTAGATTATATTTTGACATGATTCCGTTGAAGAGATGAGAGTTAAATAGGAGTAAATAGGGGAAAATATGTAAATCAAGCTTGCAAGTGTACAGAAATGTTGGATTTGGTGTATATACTAGAAACCAAAGCCTCAGATTTCTTTCTAATATTTTTGAAACACTTCTTTCTCCGCTCCATTATTAATGGGTTTGATAACATAAAATTGAGGTATTAACTTGAAAGTTAGTACACGTATGTATTGTAATGACATCTGATTGAGATGATTCCATTGAAGGGGTGGGACGTGGTAGGTTGTGAATAGGGGAAAATAAGTAGGGTAAACTAATAACTTCATTTTAAAGGTATATGGTAGAAACCAACGCCTCAAACTTTTCTATTACATCTGCTCTTAATATTATTAAAATTCTATGACCAATGATTTCCACATACTAGAGTGCAAATCTAGTCAAGATGTTTCCTTCAAAATGACTTGGATGAAAAATCTGGATGTGGAAGTATTGATTCCTTAATTAGCGTTTTTTTCTTTAGAAAAAAGTCCTAGTGTCCACGATCAGGGAACGAATCCGGGACAGAGTACTAAATATGCTCAGATTATTTCAGACGTTTTTGTGATCCTTTCTTCAAAAATGAATTACTTTTCCACGTGAAATAAAACTGTCATTAATTGAGAACGTTATTAATTGATTCATAACTGTAATATGAGGGCATGAATAGCTATGTTACAGATAATAACATGTAAATATTGAATTGTATATTTACAGTTCCTATAGTTTTTAATAAATCATGCACAGTTATAAAAAACCTTCATTTCAAATTGTGTAATTCACTGAAAGTGTATACAACCTAATAATATTTGCGTACAATTTACTGTAATAAATTGAACGTAACTCAGTCAACGGAAGTAACAAATCTAATTGAGGCTATAGGTTTACTGAAAGAAATACTATGCATTATTGATTTTGTTAATGCAACGTGCAATAAATAAATTGACATATGCAGTGACGGATCAGTCACAATAGAACTTACGGCAGGTTTACAATCGCTGGTTAACTGCCGGTTGAAGCTAACATTCAAGTCATCAGAGAAATTGTGCTTTAGAATTGCTGGTCATTTTCAAGGTGATAGTTACGATTGCTATTAGATCAGGTGTAGTGGAACTAAAAGTTGGTGTACTGCTAGTTTAATAAAATGGTCAAAAAATATAATTAATATTTATAATAGTTTAAATCCTTTATGAAATAATGCATCAAAATTAATATGTGCGATTTAACGTGACAAAAAACAGAGAAGTTCACAAGAATCACATATAGACCAACAGGTATTTTTTTGAAGATTAAGCTAGAAAAGATACAAATAAAATCTGGTCGGGTAAGAGCCCGCTGGACTGTTGTGATTGTTATAATGATTTTTAAAAGAAGAAAAAGTTAGTTGAAGTTCATAAATAAGTGGACATAAATATAAAATATGTTCTCTAGCAAACTATTACACTTGTTCCAGAAAGAAATCATAAATTTGTTAGAGCCAATTAGCTCTTTCTTACGTGGTCAGATGATCAATCAGGAATTGCTTTAAACCAATCATATTACTTCTGACCAGCTCGTGACTGTTACTGGAGCAAACCCATTATTATTAAAACAAAATAGCTATACTTGAATACTTTTACTGTATGAATATGCAATAGCATGTTTATATTTTGCTACAATCAGTAAGGTGACAGCTAAAAAATTGGTATAAAAAGCAGTCATAGATCTACTGATCTACTTCAACCATTTACCATATACTTCCATATCCACGTAGTGGATTGGAAGTATAGTAATAGAAGTATTTTTTTTTCTGAAATAGGTTTAGAATGTCATGAAACGTCGAGATTTTAAATTTGAGTCTGTCGGTCTGTCTGTAACTTTTTTGTCCGCACGTTTTATCCGGAACGGTTTAAGGTATTGACTTGATATTTTGTACACGTATATATTATAACGAGATCTGGAACTGGATTGGTTTTTGAAGATATCCGGTGAAGGGTTGGGAGATAAATAGGGGCAAATTAGGGAAAATATGTAAAGCAAGCTGGTAAGAGTACAGAAACTTAAAATTTGATGTATGTACTACAAGCTAAGGTCTCGAAATTTTTCATAATATTTCTTATCCCCCCAGCACCCCCACTCCATTATTAAATGGGTTGATAAAATAAAATTGAAATATTTACTTGAAATTTGGTACACGTATGTATTATAACGACATCTGGAACTAGATTATATTTTAAGATGATTCCGTTGAAAGGTCGGGGTTAAATAGGGTTAGATAGGAGAAAATAACTAAATCAATCTGGTAAGAGTACAGAAATTTGGGATTTGGTCTATATACTAGAAGCGAAGGCCTCCGGTTTTTTATAATATTTACCATCCCCCACCCTTATTAAAAGAGTTGATAAAATTAAATTTAAATTTTCACCTGAAGTTTGGTACACGTAAGTATTACATAACGATATCTTAAACTAGATTATATTTTGACATGATTGAGTTGAGGGAGTGGGGGGTAAGTAGAGGTAAATAGGGAACAATAAGTAAAGAAAGCTGGTAAGAGTATAACAACTTGAAATTCGGTATATGTCCTAGAAGCCAATGCCTCAGAGTTTTTAATAATATAGTTCAACCCCCCCGCCACCCTTACTTCATTATTAAAGGAGTTGATAATATAAAATTGAGATATTAACTTGAAGTTTGGTGGACCTATGTATTACAACGACATATGGAGCAAGATTAAATTTTGTGATGATTCCCTTGAAGGGTTGGGGGTTAAATAATAGCAAATAGGGGAAAATAAATAAATCAAGCTGGTAAGAGTACAAAAATTTGGGATTTGGGAAGCCAATGCTTCAGATTTCTTTCTAGTATTTTGTTTGACTATTCCTACATTTCAAGTTCTTAGAGTTATAGTCTAATTCATTTAATTTATTTACATACAATACATAAAACATAATAAAATGAAGACCGATGTTATGGCGGGGGACCATTTAAACTATTAAACTTTAAACAATTTTCGAAAGAAATTAAAACAAAAAGAAAATGAGGTGTAATAGGTCCCACAGGTAACGCTTCAGATACTCCAGACAAAAACCAAAAATAAAACCCCACTTAGATAATATGTCAGTTGGATAAAAACGTGAGTTACCGATGGAGCTATTTAGGAGTTGTTATTAGTTAGGGGGCATAGAAGAGGTGTTGGGGGTATTGTGCGTTAGTCACCGTCTTTAAAAAAAATGGGTAGTCTTTGGTGAAGCAACTTATGTGTATGTGTTGGGTTTTGATGCGCTCTAACTTGTATATTATCTGTAGTCATTGCCGATAGCTGAATTTTATTAGATAGAAATTGCTGTGCAGTTTTATCGACATATTATCGAATGTACGGGAGTTCAGTAGCACGATGCATAAGCCATGCATGCGTGGAAAGATAACCTTATATAATGTTAGTTTATTGTTCGTCGACAGTTTACTACGTCTGTTAACTAGTGAGTAAAGTCTGTTTAGCGTGGCGTACGTTCTGTTGAGTATTACAGTCATAGATCTACTGATCTACTTCAGCCACTAATTGAACCGATTCAGACTTCATCTATGTTATGAAACAATAATGTAACGAAAACATTTTTGTCGTTAAAGCACCCGTGCTACATAAATTTGAATTACCCGCGGTAAACGACAACGCGAAGTCAACAATATGCATACGCGGGTAGAAACATCACTGAGGCCATTTTTAAAATCGAGATTCGAGGCTACTTCACTTTTTCGCTTCCGACGCTGGTGAGTTGAGATCCTTTACTTATTCTTTTAGCGGATTTTCAGGTTTATTTCTTTAATCCTTTGGTATTTTGAATATATTTGATTATTAAATGAGGTCATATTATTGAGTTAACGTTGCTGTATAGTTATTTTTGGAAATTTTTAAAGGATATTCCGTGTAATAATTAATTTTTATTGAAGCACGTGTTTGTGCGATTTCGGTGTCCACTGGACGCATGTATCTTTGCTTACTCATTAATTATCGTGGTAATGTTGTATTTTGTGGTCGCTTGAGACACAATACCGTGGTGTCTTATCAATCTTTTAAATTATTGTGGACGAGGATTAAATTCGGAAATCAATCAAGGGATAAATTAGAATCTTTGTTTCTTAATCGTGTGCAGACAATCCCATCGCATTAAAAGTCGAAACCTAAAGTAATTTTGTCGCATTTACTTAATTAACCGCGTGTTAAGAGATATTTTTTTTATTACTTTATTTTTCGGGAAATTAAGCCCATAATTTTTTTGCTATATTTGTTACAATATTCGTTTTTTTCAGATAGTAATTCAGATATTTTCTTTCTAATTCATTTGTACCAAATTTTGTTACCTTTATTCAAATTTTTGATCATAACTAGTGTCAGCCATTTTGTGAACGGTTAAATTTCATGAGAGTAAAGTTCTCTCATTTATTCATTTCCTTCATTATTATATTAATCAGTAGCTTATTCATATATTTTTAGAAGTAAAATTTTATCAATACTCAGGTTTTTTTGTTAAATTGCTAATAGTGTGGTTTTGCAGTGACCTTCGTCTCCATAGTTTTTTTTGTAGTTTTTCTTGTATTTCTTTTATCTCAGATAAAATATCTTGCCAATTATTTTTTTTATTAGACAGGAATTAATATATAAAGTTTTATTTTTCTCACAATTTAATTCTTTTTACTATTGGCAACTGGTTTTTTACATTACCCCTTTTACATGTAAAACCTTGGACCAACCGAAGCACCGCAAGAGGAGAATCTGGATAGGCGAGAACTTATTACTCAATGGCTGGACATTTTTTCCAAACGCAGCGTTTCCATGGAAAATCCTCGCAGACCAGTACACCACCATTATTTAGTCCTCATTCCCAGGTACCTGTGGCCATCTCCAGGGTTCGACCTCGTTGGAACTCTACGCTATCCACACAGTTGAGTAAGCCTAAATCTCCGTAAAAAATTCTCCGTTGGTCAGAAAAAAAATATATTGTAAATCAGTTGATCGTTTCTTAAATTGTAATTTTTTTAAATAATCTTCAAATTCACTTTTTTTTAAATAATATTCTTGTTTTTATCTGTTAGTTAACTAATTAAATCAAGTTTTCACCAACAATATTTTTAATAATTTGTAAAGTGTTGTAAAATTTTCGCTCTTATACTTATGTTAATATATTATTTGTTTTATATTTGATTGTTGTCTCCTCTTAATGAAGTTTGCAAGAGGGTTATGTACTGAATACTCTGGCGTCCAAATTCTTTGTAGTTTATTAAAGTTTTGTTTGGTTAATTTGACAACCAAATAATTGTTCAAAAAAATATATATAACTCTTCTCGCCACATAGTGACCCTCGTCCAGCCCTGAGCTAACTGGTTGCTACTCTTTCATAGCTTCTTCAGCACCCAGCTGAGAACTTGTGGTTGCAATAGAAATAAGAAAAAATATTCTGGACAAGAATTGAATGTATTTTTCTTTGTATATGACAAGCAGACGATTGACTAAGACTTACACACAGTTTATGTATTTTACTCAGTTTCCTAGTAATAATTTTATACTTGAATTTTATACACGACCTCTGGTTTACAAAACAAAAGTTAAAATAAAAACGTGCCGGTAAAGTTATGTAACTTGCAAGTAAGATCGAGAGATATGAGTTAATCGGTGATTGTAAAACCAGCTACTTTAGAAGTATACGGATTATACACATTTAAAGAGTTTTTCTTACAATATATAATGAATTTTCTTGAATTAAACACTTTAATGCAGTAACTAATATTATTACCAGTACTTAGGACATGTCATATTATCGTCTAGGCACAAACTAAAATCATACTCTGTTACTTGTGAAAATATGCAGGATGGTCACCCTAAAAAATTAATTAATTAAGTAACGACGCAAGAATGTAATGGTAATTGTTCAAAGTAATATGATAACATTTATATCAGTTACAACAGTTTTAATGAACTCGAAACGAATGTCCGTTAATTTTAATACGAAACAAAACTAATACACCTGTTAATAAATATAAGATAGTCTTCTCAGTTTTTTTTTATACCAAGTGAAGAAAGTACCCCAAGAAGCTATTATTAGTTCCAAAACAAGATCTCTTAAAAACGAAGTGTGACTAAAAATAAAAAATTAACAAAAAATAATGAACATAAAATATTATATAACAACTTTTGATAAGCAGGAAGATTTCTGTTTCAGATACTTACTGTATTTTATATTTTAAGAAAATATATGCTCAACAGTATTCTCGCAAATAGAAAAAATGGCATAGCATTAGAGTTGCAAAGGGATACATAATGGGTACAACTCTTTGGTCAATAAGGATTTCGGTACAGAATAATCATGATCTTCTGTGGTTTTTGGATAAATGTTTTAAATGTTTTTAAAATGTTTTAAATGTTTTCTTAACCACTTCTCAAGTCACCGAGGTAACTCCTTGAAAATCCAGAATGGTTTTGTGTAAGCTAAAGAGAAACGAGGCCCTACAGTTTATAGTGGAGTCCGAACCACATCTTGGGGATAATTTTATAATTAAAATTGTTTCGCGGTGAGCAGGGATTGAACCTGCTTCGCTAGGTATGCCAGTATGCAAGCTAGACGCGCTAAACCACTGAGCTACCGTTAGATGTCTTAAATATGTGACACCAGTGAACCTAAGTGACACAATGTGCTTTATTGACACATATACCTTTGGGTCCCTAATGTCTATCGCATACATCGCGTATATCGGTGATTATAAACCGATTTTCTGGTTAAACTATTAGTCGACCTCCTAGTAAAGAAACAACACCATTAGCCGTGCATATTTCATGTTTAATATTTATTCTGTTTATTCATACACAACGTAAGAAAATAAAAAGGTAATGTGGAACGACGAATTTTTACACTTGCATCTGTGACTTCTCTTTTCCTGAATTTATTGCTTGATTTAGGGAAGCCGCGTATCTACTATTTGGTGACTTTTTTACCTACCTTCAAGCTATGCTTTCTATTTTTTATACATAATCAATACACAAAAATAAATGCTGTAAGGTAGACATTTTTAGACCCATTCAATTTAATCAATTGAGTACATTACAACTGGAAAAAAATTAGGAATAATGGTAGAAAAAAATATTGCACAATAATCATTTCAGCATATTATGCTGAATCCAAATATCGAATTAGAAATCTCTATGTCCATATACGTTATACACTGATTCATGTAATCCAGTAACTTGTACTATACTTAAAATTTAATATCAAATTTAGAACATAATATATAAAATAGTAGACAAGATACTGAGCCGTATTCGTCACACAGGATGATCGAAAAAAGCGCGCAAGTTGCCATGCGTTATATAAACTATGATTTGTTATAATTTTATAGAGCGATATTTTTAAGGTTTTTGATTAAGCAACCAAAAACAAGATGTGCAGAATAACGAATTTCTGACAAAGAATGGCTGTCAGGTTCAATATGTTGTTCAATACGTACATTAAGTAATTTTGCCTTATGATGCTATTCAGGTGCTAAGAGAAACGATACTGTTATGAATTACACCTCCTTGGAACTGGAGATGATACGCCTATGCCTACTGATAATGACTGGAAAGACTCTAGAAAGAGCCAAGGACTTTTCTAGAGTGTGGTGGAAGAAGATTCTGGTTCAATCTAGAGGTAATTTCAGAGTATATAAGGCGCGATTACCAGCGCGGAAGAGGAAGTTTATTAAGAAGAAGTTCATAGAAGTGACGTTCGGTAAAAAGTGAGGTTAAATAAGAAGTAAATAAAAGTTATTTTGAAGTATTGTATAGACAGTAAATTATTAAATAAAGTGTTAGTGTTTATCTCTTGTTGAAATTATTTAGAACCCACAGATTCATACAGCGTGTTTTCCAAAAGGTGAATAAACGCAACATTGGTGTCAGACGCGGAATTTTAACAAGAGGATTTTTCGGAAGTGTTGAGAAGACTGGGACAGTATTCTCGGAAGGACTAATTTACTGTACATTGTTCGAGGTTTATTTTCGAACAGGAAAATAGTGTTAAGTGCGTTTTTAGACATTGCAGTACATTTTTGTTAGGACATTAGTGATAGTGATTAAATCCTTTGAACTAAGAAGAGATAAAGACTCTGAACAAGACTTTCGTGTAGTTATTAAGTGCATTTTCGTGAACTTTCTAGAACTTTTCTATTTGGACAGTAGTTTAAATAAAAGACTTTCTCGTGCTGTTTTGTGATTTCTCTGGAAAATTCCATTACCGATATTGACGTGATTAATAAATTTTGTTGATTTTATCATAATTATATACCGGTAACAACCAGAAGCATGGCATCCGAACAACAAATGCAGGACTTTATGGCCCAAATGCAAAAGATGATGATGGATCAGGAAAGGAAGCGCCAGGAAGAAAAGGAGGAACGGGAAAAAAGACGCCAAGAACAAGAACAAAAACGTCAAGAAAAATTAAGAAAAATTTTTAAGGATCAAGAGAGAAGACGTCAAAAGGAAAATTACGACTTAAGGAAAGCTATAGAGACGCAACAGAATGCCTTGTTTACAGTCGCTGAAGAACTCAAAAATAAGATCGAAGTAAAAATGGACAAGGTCGAGGGGGAATTAAGTCAAAGAAAAAGTAGATCGGGTTGAAGGAAAAACGGATAAGGTCGAGGCAAAAGTAAACAACTTCGAAGAAGAAGTCAAAGGAGAGATTGACCAGCTTAAACAACAGTTGAGGGATAGAGAAAACGAGCAACTGGTATCGTCAGGCCAGCGATTAAAAATTCCCTCCTTTGATGGTCAAAGTTCCTGGATGACTTACAAGACACAGTTTGAGGCAGCAGCGAGTCCAAACAACTGGAATGACGAAGAGAAGGCTAAGGCATTAATCGTGGCTTTAAGAGGCTAAGCGTTGGAGTTGCTCCAGACAATTCCGGCCGACCAACAACGGAATTTTAGAGTTTTAGAAGCTCCCTTAGATCTACGATATGGAGATCAACACCTTGCTCAAGTATACCAGACCCAGCTGAAAGTGCGCGTTCAGAAAGCTGGAGAGAGTCTGCAAGAATTTGAAGCTGCGGTGGAAAGACTGGCACACAGCATATCCTCATGCGCCAAAAGAATTTAAAGAGCAATTGGCAGTGGCGGCATTCCTAGACGGGATAAGGGACGAGGAGATCAGGCGACTCCTCATGCTATCCCGACATAAAAGTAGTAGTGAAGCCTTGGTGCATGCACTAGAGGTAGAAGCTGTCTATAGGGATACTCCAAAGTCAAGAGTACGGGCTATGACACTTGAAGAATCGCAGCCAGAAGAGAGAGACCAAAACCCCATCTTGAACGCGATTCTTAAAATGAATAAAATGATCAGTCAGTTACTAGCTAAATGGAATCCTCCGAAAAGACAGGAATCACAACTAAATAGAGAGAAGCCAAGCGGGGGTATTAAATGCTACAACTGCGGCAGGATGGGACATATGAAGCGAGACTGTCGATATCGGAACTCGAG
This sequence comes from Stenurella melanura, assembly GCA_963583905.1. NCBI lineage: Eukaryota > Metazoa > Arthropoda > Insecta > Coleoptera > Cerambycidae > Stenurella > Stenurella melanura. The sequence goes on along the minus strand of OY757310.1, from coordinate 130,673,625 downwards.
GAAAGTGAATGCTAGAAAGATTGAAGAGACTCAGAACAAACAGATTAGTGGAAGACCAAGTGGACGGCGTATGAAATGTTACAGGTGCGGTGAACTAGGACATATCCAGTTTGAATGTCCACAGAGGAGATCGGAGAGAATGAAGGCCGGAGAAGCTGTGAAGCTGAGGGGAAAATCAGAGGAAGCTGGTACCAGAGAGACTGTGACAGATGGGGAACATGGTACCCCGAGAGAAGTAAAGATTTCCCAGCTTCGAAGCATTCCGAGAACTCTAATACTACCAGGACGTGAAAATAAAATGAAACCCCAGAAGGATGCTGATATTTCATCCGGAAAAAGGTGCAAGGAAGATTGCAAGTACTACCACCAGGAGAAACTGCAGGTCACGGGAGCAATCAACACTGTCAAGGTGGAGGTGCCGGATGACAGAACAGATGAGGCGCTCAGACAAGAGCAACTGAACGATGAGGAAATTGGCCCTATATTGAGAGCCAAAGAAAGGGGAACTCGTCCGAAATGGAAGGATGTTTCAGGCAAAAGAGTGGGACTGAAGGCACTATGGGCGTAGTAGGACTCACTGAAAGTCAGGAACGAGCTGTTGCGGAGAGCATGGGAAAGCCCGGATGGAAAAAAGGTGGTTATGCGTCTAGTGATTCCCAGGTGTCGAGTAGCGAAGGTGCTTCAGGAAGTGCACAATGGAACATCCGATGGACACTTCGGTGTTAACAAGACCCTGAAGAAAATACGAGAACGATTTTATTGGATAAGAAGTCGTCAGGATGTGGAGGCTTGGTGTCGCAAATGCAAGATTTGTGCAGCCAGTAAGGGATCACAGACTGGAAGTAAGGGTGAAAAGAAGCACTTCAACGCCGGAGCTTCTTTCAAGAGGTTGGCTAACTATATAGCGGAACCATCACCAGCCAGTGACCGAATGAAGGCTCGATACGACCGGAAGGGTAGTTCAGAAGGGTTCAAGGCAGGAGACCTGGTTTGGCTGTACAACCCACAGCGGAAGACAGGAATGTCACCGAAACTTCAACCACCTTGGGATGGACCGTGCACTATTATTACACGAATTAATGACGTCGTCTATCGTATTCAACGAAGCAAAAAGTCCAAGATGAAGATCGTGCATTTGGACAGACTGGCGAAATACGTCAACGATTCTGAGTTGCCTGATCGGGACGATCAGGCTTAAGGAGGGGGCAGTGTTATGAATTACACTCCCTTGGAACTGGAGATGATACGCCTATGCCTACTGATAATGACTGGAAAGACTCTAGAAAGAGCCAAGGACTTTTCTAGAGTGTGGTGGAAGAAGATTCTGGTTCAATCTAGAGGTAATTTCAGAGTATATAAGGCGCGATTACCAGCGCGGAAGAGGAAGTTTATTAAGAAGAAGTTCATAGAAGTGACGTTCGGTGAAAAGTGAGGTTAAATAAGAAGTAAATAAAAGTTATTTTGAAGTATTGTATAGACAGTAAATTATTAAATAAACTGTTTATCTCTTGTTGAAATTATTTAGAACCCACAGATTCATACAGGGTGTTTTCCAAAAGGTGAATAAACGCAACAATACTATTAGATCGAGAGCCAATCAGTCTGCTGGGCTGAGAGCGCTGCATTTGGCGGTGAGAGGCGGTTTAGTCAACAACCTGACAGCCGTACTGTCACAAATGTCATAAAAGCAGTTTTTGATTATCTCGTGCCGAGCGGAATTTTCGATTTTGCCGTCGCAATTTACGAAATCGACAAAATACTAATCTTTCTTTTTCCGTAGAGACATCACACCATCCTCCACTCGACGTATTTATTTTGTTCTTAACTTTTGAAAAATTGATGTTTTTGAAGCTTTGCCTTCTCCGACGAGATTATAGTCAATTTTAAGCTTGGGGTCCACCGTAGCCGATCGTGCTAAACGGCGACTACTTTTAAGTGAATTCTCGACTTCGAATCCCGCACTTCTTTATTTATTTTTTTTGCTTTTTAGCTGATATATTAGCTATTTACCACATGAGTAAATATTTTTCTTTATTTTCGTATTTGTTTAATTAAAGAGGGTTTCTCGGAGCTTCATTCAATTTCAAAATAATTTTGTTGGAATTCGGTACAAAATATTGTGCGAAAAAATTCATAATTGAAATTCGGATTTAACCAATATACAGAAGCAGGATCTTTAAAAATTTGGTACATTTTTGACAAAGAAAACATACAGGGTTCGTCAAAATAAAAAAAAAATAAACTTTTTTATCTTTATGGTCTGATTCGACTGAAATTCGGTATATGAGGATTATCGATGTCGCAAATTACAAATATAGGATCGAAACTTAAAAGTTCAAAATGGCGGCGTCAGCATGGTGCACAAGTTTCATCATTTATCAAATGACTCAACTAAAAATCGGCATCCGAATGTAATCAAGGTCGCCGATTACCAATTTTCGATCGAAACTTAACAATTCAAAATGGCGGCGTTAACATAGCGGACAAATTTTATCACTTACGGATAATTGATACCTGGAGATCATCATAGATACCTATTTTCATTTACTCATGTATTATATAGGTAATATTTCAGCATCAGATTATGACCGAAAATGAAAAAAAAGGTAAACAAAAATCCGGGTGCGTGGTTCGAACCCAGACTTCCTATTTGAGAATCGGGACTTCTAGTCGTTACGCCACCATACCTGCTCAACAACAGACGATAAACTAGAAAGATTATTTCCTCATGTATCGCCAAAAAATCAGAAACAATTTTAAAAATTTATAATTTTAACACGTTAGTCGCATAGGAATAAGCGAAGAGCAATTATCGAATCCAAAATATCTGCCAAAAAGCAAAAAAAAATAAACAAAAATAAATAAAAAAGTAGCCCTGCCCTGTGCGGGATTCGAAGTCAGTAATCCACTTAAAAGTAGTCCCCGCTTAGCACGATAGGCTACGGCGGACCCCAAGCTTAAAACTGGCTATAATCTCGTAGTAGAAGGCAAAACTTCAAAAACATTAATTTTTCAAACATTAAGTACTAAATAAATACGTCGAGTGGAGGATCGTGTGATGTCTCTACGGAAAAAGAAAGGCTGGTATTTTGACGGTGACGTAAATTGCGACGGCAAAATCGGAGATTCGGCTCGGCACGAGATAATCGAAAACGGTTTTTGACATTTGTGACAGTATCGCTGTCAGGTTATTGACTAAACCGCCTCTCACCGCCAAACGCATCGCTCCCAGCCCGGCAGACTAATGGGCGGGCATTCAATGGTTCATCGACTACCTATTGGGGCACATTCTGTTCATTTACAAATAGTACAAATTTCTGTGACGCTAGCTCTCGGGGTATATGCTTTGTTTTCTATAATTAATTAATTTATTGTAACATACATGTTACTGCAGCTTTGGCACATTTACATGCCATGTTCAAATATTGCTTCCAATAAAAGAATTGTAAAGGGACTGCGCACATTTATAAACAAGGTAATAAAAGGTTGACCCCTGCTTAGGAATTACAGGTGCCATGAAAAGTACTTCCACGGTAGCCTTGGAGACCCTATTCACCCCCCCTTCCTCCACTTAGCATAGTGATCCAGGCGGTATATAGACTACAAAATTCAAACAACCCGAAACACCATGGAGCTAGATAGAGAGGATATTTAAGGATAATTAACATTGTAGAAGATCCTCTATTGAATATGAGGTTCGGCTACATGATACCAAAAATTACCCAAAACAAGACCTTCAGTATCAGCATAGGATATGAGGAACTGGTCAACAGAAGCTCCTGACACACAATGATAGGTCTAGGACGAACAAAGGAGCTGGAGGTGGATTACACAAGGAAAGTCCTAAAAAAAATACAAGCTTCGGGTAACATTCCACTGTAGTCCAGTAAGAAATTCTGCTATAGCTGAATGTGTACTCAAGTATGTAAATCGACAATACATTAACCAGCAGATCTCCAATTCGTCAAACAGTCAGGCGGCACTTAGAGCTCTAGCCTCTAACAATGCATCTCAATTGGTATGTGACTGTCACGCAGAGCTGAAAATTCTTGGTGAGCAAAATAGAGCCAAAGTACTCCGGATGCCAGGACACTGCAGAATAGATGGAAATGAAAAAGCTGATGATCTTGCTAGATAAGGAGCAGCTAATACATTCCTCGGCCCGCGCTTGACATCACCAAAAGCTGAGCGAAAAGTGCAATTAAAGCCTGGATCAAGAGTAAACATAGGAACAACTGTAGGCGCATTTCAGGAAATCGATATTGGAAAATCTTCACCAAGGATCGATGTGCAAAACAAACTAAAGAATTGCTTTCAAGGAACATAATGCAGATAACAGAACTTCTGACAGGGCACTTTCTTGTCAAGAAGTACCTGAACACAATCGGAAAATTTGGCGGCAACCTAGACTATATCGTAAGGAGCCAGAAATGGTTGACATTATATTCAACTGCGAGGAACTGCGTAGGATGAAGCATGACAGGGAGAGTACAATAAGCGGAGGAGGCTGAAATGTCCTAAGAGTTTTGTGCAGACAAGCCTTGAATTACACAGCGAAGTGTTCTTTGTGCCCAATTTCGAATGAATGACTAGTTTGACCTATATATAAGCATTACAATCTAGAACTGTTAGTTATAAAAATCCGGAGTTTGTATGCTAACTTTACAGATTGCAATGCCTTATACAGTACGACACACTTAAGATGAAGACACAGGTGTGTTTTCATCTTAAGTATAAATACAGGGGTATTTAATACATTTTTAGAAGTAGAGATTTGAATTTTGGTACAGAGGTAGAACTTCATTATCTGCATTTCTTAGAGTACTCAACTCATAGGTCAGGTGTAACCCCAGCCTACTGCGACAAGCAGGGCACATTCTCAATATTTTGTGCTGTGTTAGAGATGTCGAAAAAGTAGCTAGAAAAAATTATTCAGAATCTTATTTTAACCTTGGATACCGAGTTTCGTGACAAATTTCAATAATTTTCAATTTTTTTTCAATTCTTCCTGCATTTTGTTGCTATACTAACGCAATTGACTTTAAACTAACAGTAGTAGAATTACTTATTTGTTTATATGGTTTGCTACTGAAAACATAAAACTTCGAATTTCCGATTTCGACTTTTGGCTCGAAACTCGGCATCCGATGTTAAAATAAGATTCTGAAGAACTTTTTCTAGTAATTCTTTGGATATCTCCAACGCGATGAAAAGTATTGAGGATGTGCCCTATCCACAAGGTCGCAGTAAGCTGGGTTTACATCTGACTTTTGAGTTGAGTACTGTAAGAAATGTACCTCCTAAGATTCTGCCTCTGTACCAACATTCAAATCCCTTCTTCTAAAAATAAATCTAATACAGGAGTGTATTTGTCTTAAGTGCCTCATACTGTATATAGGTCAAACTGGTCGTTCGTTTCAAATTAGGTGCAAGGGACACAATTTATCTCAAATGACCAGTTGAACCTATATTAATCTACTCTCCTTCATGTATTCAAATTTTAATCTCACTTATTTACATAATTTTAATGTTCTTATTGTTTATCGACATATTTCTAAAATTTAGTCCACCTATTATTACCTACCTTATAAATTTGCACAGCGCTTTGTCAATTCGTTCACTTGGATCAATGGAAAACGGCACGTCAATGTGCCGAGTCTGCGGCAACGTGTGTGTTACAATAAATTAGTGATTGAAAACAAAGTAAAGTGTCTTTCTCATGTTATTGTGATTGACTGTCACAAAGTAATGCCTTTCACAGACGGATTTTTGCTATTAAATTATTTATAATAAGTGTACTACGAAACGAATAAATGTTGCAACTGAACGTTGCCAACTGCGAATACTTATTAAAAGCGATAACCTTTATTGGGATTTATATTTTCATTCCAAATTTAGAACAATAATATGTAATAACACGTTGTATATGGCAATATTTTTACTAAACTCGCCAGGGTAAGGAGCGGGACATATATGTCACGTTGGTAACTTCTCGCTGGTGCTGTACAGGACACATATGTCTTGTAAACCCCTCTAAAATTTTTCAGAAAGTTTCAATGAGACAAAATTATTTGATGTTAAAGAAAATTGACAGATGTGGTTTTAAATGATATTCTAGAAAGAGCTAAGGCAGGACATGAATATCTTTGAGATTGCACCTACTATATCTTAATTAATTATGCACTTCTAGAAAATCGATTTTTTTTTCTAAAATAAACAATTTCTTAGTGGTAATCACATACTTTTTAAAATAGACAGTGTAACTTATGCATACACAACATTATCATATGTTTACACACACTTGAAGAAAAAATAAAATAAAAACGTGTAAATGACCTATTGTACTTCATGTTAATTTTCCAATAGTAAGAAGAATTACATTAATTATTATTACTTAAATGGTTCGTAAGCAGTATTTCAAAACTAGGATGCGATACGGGTCATATATATCCCGTAGAATTTTATTACATAAATCAATTCAGGATGTGGCAGGTGTCACAGGGATACCGAAAACTTTAAAAATTTCCTAATAATAATGATTTTACAATGTCCCCAACATAGAGAAATCTTGTTTGCCGTCATCATTTACGAAGATCCGATGCGGGATATATAGGTCCCATAGAGCACTGAACGTGTTAATCTAGTGGAGTATTAAATTGACACATATGCGTCATAGAGGGTGGTCACCGGTGGCATGTGAACTATCATGTTTACTATAAACTGTCATGCAAACTACGTTTTATTGTAGTTTTAGAGCGAAGTGTTCATCCGATTCTGGATGTAATGTACAACGAGCCTTTATTTTTGAATGAACTATACTCAGACATGATTATACCAGGCGTCCACGAGACCAGGTAAACCCCACTTTGTTTTGCATTTTTAAAGATACAAATTTGAAACTAGGGTACTTGATATTTGACACATAATTACATTTCTTTACATAACCGGATCAAAAAATTGACTTCTGATTTAGCCAGAAATACTGCTAACTTTCTTATTTCAAACAGCATTCTATATACTTTTTGATCTTATCCGATATGTTTGAATTACCTTTACAATGATTTTTTGAAAATTAAAATCGAATCAGAACTGATCTTCTAAACTACAATGGTTTATGTTAATTACCGCTACTTAAACATGATTTTCGTGAACACTAAATTCCATTTTAAAGGTAATTTCCCATTCAATTTTGTTTTTGTAGAAACTATTTTAAAGATAATTCAAACATTATCAAACAAGTTTACAGGGTACTATTTAAAATTAAAAAGTTAATAGTACTTTCAGTCAAACTGGCAATATTTTTTTGGATCTGGTTATGACTGAAAAGGTGTTTTAATACCAGATATCTGGTACACTAATTTCAAATTTTGAAAAATCTTGAAAAATAAAGAGAAAATGGGGTTGTACATGATCTCGTGGCCACCCGGTACATAAATATTGCTCAGATCTCAGGTATTTTTAAAAAAAGTTGGACCAACATTACCATGGAGCTGATAGGAAAGATGTTCGGAGAGAATAAACGCCTAGTAGTCATTCGCAATGGATATCAGAGATATCAACAACACAAACGTATAGCAGTCTAAATAGTATAATAAACCGCTGCCTAAGGAATCAATACTTCCACATTCAGATTTTCACTGTGTTTGTTTTGATAAAAAAAATTGTTTATTTTAGAAAAAAAACCTAAGGAACCACTACTTCCACATCAAGATTTTCCATCCAAGTCTCTTTAAAAGAAAATATTTTGAGCAAATTTTCATTCTAGTATGTGGAAATAATTGGTCATAGAATTTTAGTAATATTTGGAGCAGACGTCACAAAACCAAAGCACGTCACCAAAATTGAAGTTTCTGGACTATTATTAGCCTGCTCTGCTTATTTTCCCTAATTACACCCCCCCCCCCCTCTACCCCTTCAACGATCTCAATAAGACGTCATCACAATACAAAAATGCACCAAATTTCAATCATAAAGAAATATGAGGCCTTGCCTTCTAGTATATGCACCAAATCTCAAGTTTCTGTACTTTCATCACCTTGCTTTACTCATTTTCCCCTATTTACCTTTACTTAATCCCCACCCCTTCATCGGAATCATCACAAAATGTAATCGAATTCCAGATGTCGTTGTAATACATCGTGTACCAAATTTCAAGTGAATATCTCAATTTAATTTTAACAGTCCCTTTGGGGTTGAAAATGTTAAAAGAGAAATATTAAAACTTCGTTTCTAATATATACACCAACTTCCAAGTTACTGTTCTCTTATCAGCTTACTTTACTTATTTTCCCCTATTTAACCCCCAACCCTTCACTGAAAATATCTCAAAATATAATCTAACTACTGATGTCATTATAATACATACATGTGGGAAATTTCAAGTGAAATTCTCAGTTTTATTTTATCAACCCTTTTAATAATGGAAGGGGGGTGGTGGAGGCATTGAAAAATGTTATAAAAAAGTCTGAGGCCTTTGCTTCTAGTATATACACCAAATCCCAAGTTTCTGTACTCTCACCAGCTTGCTTTACTTAGTTTTCCATATTTACCCCCAACCCTTCAACGGAATCATCTCAAAGTATACTCTAATTCTAGATGTCGTTATAATATATACATCCGTGTGTCAAATTTCAAGTGAATATCTCAATTTTATTTTACTAACGCTTTTAATAATGGAGTGGGGTGTGGTGGGAGGTGGAAAATAGTGTAAAAAAATCTGAAGCCTTAGCCTCGAGATATATAGCAAATCACAAGTTTCTGTATTTCTGAACTCTTACCGGCTTGCTTTACTTACTTTCTCCTATGTACCCCTATTTAACTACTAACCCTTCAATGAAGTCATCTCAAAATATAATCTACTTACAGATGTCGTTATAGTACATATGTGTACAAAATTTCGAGAGAAAATCTCTATTTTATTTTATCAACCCTTTTAATAATAGAGTGGGGGGTAGTGGAAAGATTGAAGAATGTTACAAAAAAATCTGAAGCTTTTGCTTCTAGTATACAGCGTGTCCCATTTTACTTGGAACCACCTATATAAAAAGTTTATTTAATGTCCGATTTAATTATTTTTTTTAAATATAGATCTTTAAAAAGCACATTTTGGTGTTATATTACCACCACTGGATTCGGCAACCCCCAAAATGTGTTTGTACCATATTTCGTTGAAAAAGTCGTATTTTTGGATTTTTCCTGAGAGAAATAAAAATTCAGAAATTTCCGAAGACATTTAACTGTTGCATGGAATTGTGTATTTATGAAAGAGTGCCTTGACTGAAATAGATATCAAATGAATGATTAATTGTTAAAAAACAGTAGTGCTCAATTTAGAAAATTTTAATTATCAAACAATTTTTATGCTTCACACTATATGACTAATAAACAAATAGTTAGAAAGAAGTGACACATAAAATTTACCTAAAAATATTACAAAATAAATAAATAAATAAATAAATAGAACAATTAAATATGGGTTATTTCTACTAAGCTTATCTATCCTCTCACGATTATTACGAACGACATTTCTAAGTTCTTCCCTCGAGATTTCTTAACAACCTAGTGTAATTCTGTCACATAGTTCCTGCCTATTTTGTGGTCGAGATTTATAAACTTTGCTTTTAAGAGTACCCCACAAATTGAAATCAAGAGGTGTTAAATCCGATGATATTGGCGGCCAAACTACTTCGTCCAATCCACCTACCGGGAAAATTTTGGTTGACCCATATCCGGACAATTGCTGCATGTTATGGAGTACATCCATCTAGTTGGAAATATAACTGTTGTCTTCCCTGATTTGAAACTCGTTACAAAACTGATGCTCAAAAACTCCAGAAAATGTTTAAATTGTCATTAAAAAAGTAGGGACCAATTAGGCGCATGCTCAAAATACCACAGCAGACATTTGTTTTTTGTGAATATTGACTTCTGCAATTGATTACCCAGTTGGGATTTTCCTGTGCCCAAAGTCTACAATTCTGTGAGGAAACCACACCGTTTGCGCTGCATCGCTCGGGATGATTTTTTTTTTATCTAGGTTATTCAAATACTCTCCTTGAGCCCACAAGCAATACTTAAACCTTCGTTCTTCGTCACCTACTTGCAATGTATGCAAAAATTTAGGTTTGTATGGTTTTCGGTTATGATTTTCAAGGCACCTCCAAATGGTATTTCGATACTTATTTAAATTTATAGCAGCATTCCTCAAGCTCGAACGAGAATTTTCGTCAAAATATGCCTAAATAACGAAATCATTAAGCTGCCTCTAGTGGCCAGATCCTCTAGAATTTGTTTCTGAAACACTACCGATATCATTCAAACATTTTATTATTTTTCGAACAATGGTGTTGTTAAGTGGCGGCCGTCAATTTGAATTTCTTCTATTAAATTCTCGGGCAGCTTCTTTTGACGATCTCACATTATCACTAACAATTTTAATGATCTCTATTTTTTCTTGAAAAGTTAACCTTTGCGCGGGCATAATTATGATAATAAGGAGGAATATAAATAAGCAATATCCACTCATCAACAATAAATCATTTTTGTTATTGACAGTTATTTCAGTCAGTCAGTTATTTAAGTCAAGGCACTCTTTTCATAAATGCACAATCCCATGCAACAGTTAAATTTTTTGGGCAATTTCTGAATTTTTATTTCTCTCGGGAAAAATCCAATAACTCGACTTTTTCAACGAAATTTAGTTCGAACATATTTGGGTGTTTGCCGAATCCAGTGGCGCACTCAGATTTGAAACAAAAAAAAATCGCTAATAAGATTTCGCCATTTTCTGACCCAAAGAGGAAATCGTAGTATGTTTTGTAAAATTGAATATTACACAAAGATGTGCTTCTCAAAAATCTATATTTAATTAAATCGGACGTTAAATAAACTTTTATATGGGTGGTTCTAAGCACCACGCTGTTTATACCAAAATCCAAGTTTCTGTACTCTTACCAGCTTGCTTAACAATTATCCCTATTTAACGCGTGCGGTTACTGGGAGGGGGGGGGGGGTTGGAAAATATAAAGAATCTGAGGCCTTGGCTTCTAGTATCACCATATTGCACATTTTTGTAGTCTTACCAGCTTGCTTTAATTATTTTCCCTATTTACACTCCAACCCTTCAGCAGATAAGTTCAAAAACAATCCTGTTCCAGATCTCGTTACAATAAATACGCACATAAAGCTTCAAGTCAATATCTCAAACCGTTCCAGAGAGAACGTGCGGACAAAGAAAATTACAGACCGACCGACAGATAGAATTTTGGTCAAATTTAGTATCTCCACTACATGGATGTGGGAGTAATATGTATTACAATATGTCTGTCAAAATGTTATACAAAATAAGAAGTACAGGTTGTAGCATATCTCAAATGTGACAAAATTTCGAAATTTGTTTCACTCTTTAATTGTTTTAGTTTCATTTGAAATCGTCATTCGCTAGTTTACATAAATTTTCAGAAAAAGTGTACGAAAATTTTAAATCAATTTAAGATTAAAGTAGGTGTAGCTGTTGTACACAAACTTAGCGATATCCAGTGTTAGTTTTCCTGAATTGGGAAAAAGAATCCTAGTTTTCAGAACGTTGATATTACAGCATTTTTCAACTGAATATTTTAGGTTGTTCGTACAGGATTAAAGGGTCAATTACTCGGACACAGAATAGTGACCGCAAGTTATTTATATATACATATATATGTATACGAATTTCGGCGTTTTTGACGAAAATCCACGATCAACTTTGGAACGGCGCGGCGCGTCAAATCGAAAAATAGAACAGGGAAAAAGTAGAAAATTAAATTTTATACGAGGTAATGACATAAAGAACTCCATTTTTAGAAGTTAGTTATGGATTTATTGGAATTTTTCGCATCATACCCTCGTAGATAATTATTCAATTTTGAATATTTTTTTTCTTTTCCACTTTCCGATTTGAAGCACTGTTTCAAAGTTCATGGTGGATTTTCGTTAAGAAACGTCGAATTTAGCTTATATTATACATATATTGTATATATAGTTGTTTGGTAAGGCGATGCCGACCCGGTAGCGGATGGTAGAGTGGTCACTTGGCATCTATATGAACCAAACATACCTATAGGAAAGTGCTACGATTTTTTCTTAATTGTCGATTTTGTTCTTTTTTAGAAACTCAATTTTTTCATCATTTATGTAAGTATTACTCACTAAATTAAACTTTTAATTACTGAAATATTTTTTTTTTGTCCGATGTACATAAACTTACAACCAAAAACAATTATAAGATTTCGTCGCTTGTAAAAAAAAAATAATGCGATATTTACTTATGAAAAATTATAATGGTAATTAAAGACGTTGATTTTCAGTCTTAAAAAATTTTGAAAAAAGTCGGCTAGATATTACAATAACTTTTAAAACTTTACCATTTTATCCTCTTCAGTGGTATTATCAAACATATCATCAAATTTCACCAGTCACTAGGACCATCAATCGACAAAGAATTTTCATTTAATCAAAAATTAAATATTCGCGTTCTTTTGTTTTAACAAAAACGAAGTTATCCTTCCAGACAGTCAGAACCAGTTAATTGTTTATTAGTATGTCACTAACAGCTGTCAACACTCAGGATTTTGTATTTTCTATGTATTAACGAAGTTTCTATCTATCCTCAGTGCTGTATCGTTCTCTACTGATAATATGTTTTAACATTCTGACGTATTAAGTAAAGAATTAATTTAAATGGCTACTTATAGTAACCGTAAGTATGCTGATATACTCTTTTACTACGGGAAAGCTGATGGGAATGCTTACATTCTTGAAAGTTGTACCGGGTACTATTTCATCCACATAGATACATTCCGGATCCGCGTGTATTCAGCAAAACTTATCTCCGAATGGCTGAAACCTGTAGATCACATCACCATGTGCCTGCTCCAGGACCAGCATACTATCACCCCGAGGATGACGAAAATATTTTAGAAGCTTTTCCTGCAGATACCACAACAAGCGTTAGAAAATTTACACAGCAACACGGACTTTCAATTCGGAAAACTTGGTCAGTGATGAATATAGAAAAGAAACGTCCTTACCATTATACATCAGTACCAGTGTTGACGAGTCTTTAGGAAGAATAACATTTTTTCGTTTTTTATTGAATGCTGATATTGAAGACACCGATTACTTGAGATCTATTTTATTGACGAATCGAATTCTCCTATAAAATCATTACCAATTTTCATAATCTCTATTATTGGGCTGACAAGGGCCACGACCCTCTAACGAAAAAATAAACTTTCTTTCAGAATAAGTTTAGTGTCAAGGTTTGGATGAGTGTAATTGCTGGACATGTTGGGCCTCATTGTCTTCCAGATAACCTGAATGAAGGCTCTTACCTAGACTTCCTGCAAAACGATCTTCCTCCGATCCTGGAAGATTTGTCAGTGAATCTCCGCCTCCGTATCATTTTCCAAAACAACAGATGCCCAGCTCACTACCTCTTGACAGTCCGCTAATTCTTAGATAGAATATATTCTGATCGGTGGACTGGCCGAACAACCTATGCTGTGGCCTGCAATGTCCCCAACGTCAATAAATTATTACGTATGGGGTAGGATGAAAGAACCTTTATATAATGATAAAAAATAAGATTAGAGACATCTACTGTTGAAATTAGACTGGCGAGGAAATGCATTAGAAATAAGGAGTCTCATCTTGAACACCAAAAATAATAAATTTGTTCTGAAATAATATTTTTGTTCTAAATAAAGTTTTTAGAGCGATTGCTTTGTTTTTGTTGAAAAAACGAATATTTTATTTTTGATTATATGAGAAATTTTTGTCGATTGATAGTCTTTCATCTTTATTAGTGGCTGGTGAAACTAGATGGTATGTATGATAATACCACGAAAAGGGGATAAAATAGGTAAGTTTTGAAAGTAATTGTAATACCTATATGACTTCCTATTAAATTTTATAAGACTTTGAAAATCGACACTTTTAATTACCATTACAATTTCTTTCTAATAAATATCCTATAATTTTTTTTACAGGAGACCAAAACTTCAATTTTTCTTTTCAGTTGTAAGTTTACGTATTTCGGATAAAGAAACACATGTTTCAGAACATCAAACGTTTAATTTAGCGCGTAGTACTCACATAAATGGTGAAAAATGGAGATTTTCCAAAAAAGTACAAAATCGGCAATGTACTTGGTGGACCATTAATAATAGGCCGTAGCACAGAGGTAGATTCCTTGGGCCGAAATATGAGTATATAACCAAATATACTTACCTTAATAAAATGTTGCTGTGGAAAAAGATACAGGGTGTCAAAATTCAAATTATTTTTTTCGCTTCTTTGTCTCTTGTCTGGATCTTCGCCAAATTTGCTAGAGGATTTTTTTTTGTTCTAAGAAACAATAATTTATATATTACATCATGTTAGATCATAGATCTGATGATGAATTCTCTTCAATTTTTTTATGGACGAAACTTTGTGGTACTTCTGACCAGAAAATCTGATGAGGACGTCATTTCACGTATAAAAGGTACACTTGGTAGAACTTTATAACTCCAACCGTTTTCGAGGAAGTTGCCGTTGAACATTTGAATAATTTTTTGAAAGACAAATTCACATTTAATAAAACAAAGTGTATTTATTGAAAAAAGTACCAAACGTAAAGGACAACAAAATCGTATTAGCAGCTTAAACTCTTTCTCACTTTCTTATGAACTAATGGAGTATTTTCATGGTATTGAGTTAAATACATAAATCAAAATATTGTGTAAAATAAGGATCTAATCTTATTAGAAGACCAAAAAATAACATGAAAGTTGACTTAAGGACATTAGTAGTCATTGTATAAACTTTCCCCCCATGCAAAAACCCCATTGCTGCAACTTAAAGTAAATTTTCGATATGGTCTCCACCTACTTCTATGCCTTTTCTAATTACTTTCATAAGAGATTTTCTTACATTAAAAAATACATTTTCATATCCGCTAATTTTGTATTTTGTCCCACAGTTCTTCTCTTGAATTGATAGTATTTGCATAGACTAAGGATCTCATATGTCCCTACATATAATAATCCAAAGGATTATAATCAGGACCCCTTGGTGGCCAAGCAAACTCACTTCCTCGACCGATCCATCTCCGTGGGAAAGCCGCATCAAGATAATTTCCTCCTCAATGGAGAAATGAAGGGGAGCTCCATCTTGCATAAACCACATTCTGTTCCGTATGCATAGAATGGAAGCATGTAATATATCAGCAAGAGTATTTTGAAGCAAAAACAGCTAAGATTGTCCATTTAAATTTGGAGTAAAGACAAATGGTCCCAATAACTGATCGCCGATAATACCACACCAAACGTTAATCTTAAATTCGTGCTGAAAATGACTTTCTTTAACGGCATGAGCATCTTCTACTTTCTCCAGTTAAAAACGCCTCGGCGAGTGAAAGTTGCTTCGTCGGTAAATAAAATGTTCTTAACAAAATTTCGATCCCTGTTGTGTTTATTTAAAACAAATTGGCAAAATTGTAGCCTTTGTGGAAGATCCCTTTGAAGTAAGTTTTGTACAGGAGTGAATTGATATGGGTAGAAGCGTTCTTAGGAGTCAGGCTCTTAGAACAGATTATTTACTCACCTCTGTTGCCGCTGATAAATGACATGAGCTGACTTGAGGATCTTCATTCACACGAACTAAAATTTCTAGTTCTTGATCTGGAGTAATTTTCGGTCGTCTTATATCATTTTTATAGCGAAATGAACCCGTTTCTCCCAAACGAATGAAACAGGTCCTTGAAAATCATATGGTCTGGCCGTATTCTATTTGAATATTGAAACGCGTCCGCTAAAATTTTTTTTTACGTAAACACATATCGTATGCCTCATTTCCCTATTTGAAAAATTGTTATGTCGAGGTATTTTAAATAGAGAAGTTAATGCAATTAGCTCGAGGAACACAAGAACAAAATAAAATGATTAAATGACCTACATGACAGAACTAAAACGTAACCTAAGTACACTTTTCAATAAATACACTTTGTTTCATTTTTGAATTTGTCTTTCAAAAAAATTATTCAAATGTTTAGCGGCAATTTTCTCGAAAACGATTGGAGTTATCAAGTTCTACCAAGCGTACCTTTTATACGTGGAAATGACGCCCTCATCAGATGTTCTGGTCAGAAGTACCACAACGTTTCGTCCGAAAAAAATGAACAAAATTCATCATCAGATACAGGTCCTGCGGTGCCGTCTATGATCTAACGTAATGTAATACATAAATTATTGTTTATTAGAATAAAAAAAGTTCCTCCAGCAAGTTTGGCGAAGATCAGTCAAGACGCTGTTGAGTTATAGCAAAAAAAAACGAAAAAATAATTTTAAATTTTGACACACACTATCCTTTTCCACAGCAACATTTTACTAATGCTAATTTGGTTATATCCTTATATTTTGGCTCAAAGAGTCTACCCCTGCACTATGGCCTGCTATTAATGATCCCCCCTGTATATAAAAAACCGTAGCATTTTTCATATATGTATGATTGGTTCATATAGATGTCAAATGACCCCGGCCACTCTTGTGTGTCCGGGTAATTGACTCCTCAATCCTTGCAATCAAAACATTCCGTTAAAAATATACTATAGTCTTAAAGTTATTTGAAGAAAACCTAATTCAGGTGGAACATGTAGGCAACTTACTTTGCATCCACGACAGATATTATTTAAATAGAGACTTACAATCGGCAATGTACGACTATACTACTTTTTTAGAAATTTCCAAAGGTATATTGTGTAGAGCTTCGGCTAAGACTTGTTAAAGTTCCGTTACTTATAATACGGCGTAATTGTTTTTATAACACATAAAAGTATACAAAAGTAAAAGCAGTTCATTCTTTAAATAAGAATAGCGGCCAACTTTGTGTGGATGTAATCGAAATAAGGGAAGTTCATAGTCAGCAACTCCAGAACTCAGGTATTAGAACAAGTCATTTGGCAATTAGCAATCCTTGCCTACAGTCTAATTCCGAATTTAAGTTATAATATAGATTATCTATTCTTAATTGATGATAGATAAGTTAAGAAAGGGGTTGAAGTGACCAAGTCCTGAGGCGCTTTCTGACCGCTCAAGCGAACACCGTGAATAGGAGTGATTAGACTCCGGCCGGGAACAACTTTCCAAGTGTACACTGTGAGTAAGTTGGCAGCCCTTGTTATTGGAACTAATAACTGCCTTCGGCGACAGTGTTTGCACAAAGCAAAGCCAGGGTGACCACTCCTAAAATTATCAGCAACTTACATGAAAAAAGGTGGGTTGGGTGTGCATGATATAATATTACTCTAGACCTGTTCCTTCGATATTAGCTCTAGGTAGGGAAGATAATTTAATGAGACTATAACAGCTGTCCGTTCATTGAATTTTCTTACATATGTATATAAAAAATAAAAAATGACGTATAGCTTAACATGTGATTTATAAGCAAGGATAGAATAATTCGGAAAATGGTTTACTAATGGAATAAGAGAATTGAGCGATTCCCAAGTTATTGCATTTATAAGGACAATACAGAATAATAATGAATGTACACATGTATTAGTCTAGGAGTTGCTGACCATTCCTTTTTATTATTTGCCGTTGGCTAAAAATTTGCCAGAACGTTGCCATAGGGGTAACGAGTTGCCATCTCGCACGTTTCGACCTGGCGATGAGCAGAAGGGGGTATAAGAATATCCCCAACTCGTAATATAATAGTCGAAATTTTCAGCTGCGGCCGGCTGAAACTTCGCATTTTGCTTAAATTGAGGTATCTAAATAACTATGAAAATTGTCAGATAAAAATTTCGGGCAAAAGTTGTTGTAAGAACACCCCAAACATGTACTCTGAAATGAAATTTTTATTATTTGCCGACGTCTGACGATTGAATATTATTCTAGAGACCCTTTTGATCATGTAATTTAATTGTTAGACGAAAATTCGCAGCAGAACACTCTGTACATACAGGTCGACCATCCTAGAATGGCCAACGAGATTAGGATGCGCAGTAGTTGAAACCACCCCACCGTTACGGAGCTCACTTGTTTATGTTCCTTCATCGTGTAAACATCGGTACAGTTTTGAGAAAAGTGCTGTAGTATATAACTTATATTTAACACATAGGTACCTATTAGAAGTATCTACTTATAAACATTAATGTTACGTGTACAAAGAACTGTTGTTCAATCGAAAACATCAATTGGCCTATGACATACCCAGATTGTTGGTAAATAAGGGAGCATCCTTTACTTAAACTTCTTCCCCTGACTGTATTACGCTCATAGTTAAGAAACTTGTCTCTATTCAACAGCGACGATATTTCTTCTCTCTCTGCGCGGCTGTTGGCCATCCTACAATGGTTTACTTGTACGTTGGAATCTCTCCTCTCGGCAGACCGCCAGATACCTCAAGCGCGCGATATATTTCAAGAAGAGATTTCGATTTCTGTGGCATAGTGATATTGTGCGTTTTTATTACATCCACGTAGTGGATTGGAAGTACGGTAATCGTAAAAAAAATTCCAAACATTTCTTTTCTTGTAATACGTCTAGAAAGTCATGAAACCTCAAGATTTTAAATTTGAACGAAAAAAATGCTTCTGTCTGTCTGTCTGTCTGTCTGTCTGTCGGCCTGTCTGTCTGTCTGCCTGTCTGTCTGTCTGTCGGCCTGTCTGTCTGTCTGTCTGTCTGTCTGTCTGTCTGTCTGTCTGTCTGTCTGTCTGTCTGTCTGTCTGTCTGTCTGTAACTTTTTCTGTCCGCACGTTTTCTCCGGAACTGTTTAAGATATTGACTTGAAATTTTGGAGATATCCGGTGAAGGGTTGGGGATAAATAGTGGTAAATATGTAAGGCAGGGTTATAAGAGTACAGAAACTTATTAATGTACATAGTACAATCCCTCAAAATTTGTTATAATATTTTTCATCCCCCCACCACTTCACTCCATTATTAAAGGGGTTGATAAAATAAAATTGATATATTCGCCTGAAATTTGGTACACATATATATTATAATGACATCAGGGATTATATTATATTTCTGGATTATTTTGATGGAGGGTTGGAGGAATATGAGAAAATAAGTAAAGCAAGCTGATAAGAGTACAGAAACTTGAAATTCGGTGTATGTACTAGAAGCCCAGGCCTCAGATTTTTTTATAATATTCCCCATCCCCCACCACCCCTTATTAAAAGAGTTGATAAAATTAAATTTAGATTTTCCCTTGAAATTTGGTACACGTATGTGTTATAATAACGATATCTGAAACTAGATTATATTTTGACATGGCGTCGAAGGAGTGGGGGGGGGGGGTAAGTGAAACCCCCTTTTTAAACTTGTTAAAGTTAAAAGGGGCTGAACTGCTATTTTACTGAAGACTTGTTGATACTTAATTTTAGAAAAACTAACCAATCTCGATTGTCGTAGTAAATTAGTTAAATGTTAAAAAATGGGATCTGAAATAATATTTATAATTAGTTACTATGCTTCTGAAAAATTCGTTCCCTTGCAAAAGAAAATAAATGAATTAGGTACTAGAAAATTATAATTTATTGTGAAATACAAACAATATTTTAATAGCATAATCCATCTGACTTCGCATGATTAAAATATAATTTTTATGTGTCTCTTTAACGAATTTTTATAAAATAAATGATTTCCTCTTAAGCCCTGCCCCAAAATAGTATCTTATTTTTCATCATGACGGAATAATTCTGACATTGAATGTAGAGTCTGTTACGGTCTAGACGTGAAAGTATGACCTCAACTATTGACATATAAGTCAAAAAGTTTTTTAGATCGAAGGCGATATAACCAAGTATATAGACTGCGGTTAGTTAAAGGTAATGATTTTACTCAATATTTCCCAAAGTATGATTGCGATTGCATGTAAGTTTTTCTTACTACTAATTACTTACGCAGGTCTACAAGAAAAAATGTTCCTCTCCAAGGACTTAACCTATCATGCCTTAAGTATTTTTGTGTATTGAAACCGATTTTCAATTTAAAAAAATTTCTACCACGTAGATTACGAGTAAAACATTTTATTAGCACGATAGGTTTAGACTTTGGAAAGGAACATTTTTTGTTGACCAGTGTTTTTAGATTATGACTAAGAGGTTACCTTTAAGAGTATAATGAGATACATTTTTATCATACTAATAATCTCATGGATTCTGTTTACGTTCTTTTAAATCATTCTTAGAATTATCAAATGGCTAATGATATATTAAAGAAATGTTTCTCTTCTAATTAATGCTATTGATTCATTTCCCTTGAAAATACGCAACCTATTAGTTAATTGTCTGAACATTGTAAAACTGTAGCTTTAACTGCTATATCTGTCACCAGGGCGCAGTGTATTGTTATACACGAAAAAGATAATGAGAGGCTACTAGACTAAAGAAAGTATCCTTGTGAACCATCTTGTGTATTTAATTGTAATATATTTTATTTATATATTTACATTGTTTTATCCACAGGCTTCATTGATAAATAACATTCTATGGGTATTTTGCAGAGAACTTCCATACACTCCATCTAACATTTAATAATATGAGAAACAACAAGTTACATATTCATTATGCATACTGATGTACTACTTGTGAGTACGCAAATATACTACAAATGTCAACCAAATTATAGTAATACATTTTTGTCTAAAAAAAAAACAGTGGAAGACGTGCCCCTTACGACAGCAACTCTGTGAGTAGGGGTATTTAAGACTCACAGACTTGTCGTGCTGGAGCAGGGGTATGAACAGTGAATTAAATAACTTGCTACGAGCCTATCTTATTATTGTTCGTTTACATCTTACACAGGTATATTTATAATATCACTATCTCACTACGTATAAAGGGTAGTGTTTACTTTTAAGGCCTTCTACAGCAAGAACGGTACATTGGTCAATAACAATTTCTGATGATCATGATACGAAATGGCAAATTGAAATGTTTCACACAATTTGACAGACGCGAGACGGTCATTTTACCTAAGAAATGTGTGTACTTTATCAACCGTCATAAATCGTTAAGATGTTGAAAATAAAATAAGTGATTAAGAGAATTAAAACCTGACTGCGAAAAGGAAAATTCGAATTAATGGAACTAAACAATCTTACGTCTAATGTAAAACCATTGTTCTCCTAAATCCACATATGCATATCGGAACATCAGGCTATATGCACAACCTCCAAAATTTAACGTAAAATAACATACGAGTAAAATTATGTTAGTTGGACCCGACTGCAGTATTACATTTTTATATTATCGGTAAAAACGTCGATTTGATTTTGATTCGAATTTCCTTTTTCGGGGTATTTTATAAAATTAATTATGTTACAGTTTAATAATGTTTATGTAAACTAAAACATTGTTTCATTTATTAATCTGCAGTGTTTAGATAATCTACAGTGCTGACATATACTTCCTATGACCTATTGATTTACCACAAAACATGACCTTCCAAATAAACCATTAAGTTAGAATAAGATCGTAACATTTCCTAGCACAGTTTCTTGCAATGGATTTTTCCTGTCGAATGGTCGCCCCTACTGTTAGTCTTAGGGTATTACAAAATATATATAGCTCCCTTGTCCTTGAACGTCGTTAGGCGTTATTTTATAACACCGATGCGATACTCTAATAGGGTTAACGATCAGGATACATTTATTAAGTGCAAGTAGTTTTATTAAATATTTTTTACAGCTTATACGTTTATGATACTACTTAATGTTTTCTTTAACGAGTCGACGTTGTAGTGGCCTAGTGCGAACGACTACTTGATTTTGTTCCACTACGCACAGTGGGCCAGAAGAAATTTCTGGTGAAAATTCTGAAACTCTGCAAATGTACTTATTGTGCATAGGTCTTTAAGGGAAAAATGGTTAAAAAAATTGAAACCCTCTGGGAGTGGGATATAGGGGTTGAAAATATAAACAACCTTCCATATTTTTTAAACTCAGTTTACGTACTTTTGATACCTAAATTTCTATGAGAAAAATAAGGAAAAAAAATGATCCCCTGGGGATGAGTTTTTTTTTTGGCGTTGGATTTCTCCATTAGCCAAATACAATATTACACATTCATTGCTTTATTCATTCGTTCAGAACTAACCTAACACGACGACCCAACCATACAATATACACAGGATGCTAGTTCACAAGGACACTCTTTTCTCGTCCAGGGGTCTGTCAGGTCATTTCTCATATAACATTACACAGGCAGATCATAGAAAGGTGGTATATATAACAATGGGAGAGGCAATTAAGGAATACAAAGCTAACCTAATATAGAACGATATTATAGCAACAATTTGATTGTGTTCATGAAATCAACCAATACGTTGTAGACTTGTATATTTTTTAAGGATAATAGAAGAGTAACCTTAGCTGATAGAGGGACTCTGATGTCGAATAAATTATTTAACATTGCATCGATAGCCATTTGTCGATTCTGACAACTAAAGAAAATATGGTTCAGATAGCCCGCAGTACCACATGTACTACAGATATCTGAATCAAGTACACCAATTCTATTTAGGTGTTTTGGAAAGTAAGCGTGACCGAACCTTATTGAGGATGAGTTATAAGGGTTGAAAATATAAATATTCCACGATTTTTTTCAAACTTGGCATACGTGTTGATTGTACATAGGTATTTATGAGAAAAATAGTTTTAAATATTTGGGAGTGATATGCAACAGTTCAAGAAATTGTTTAATCAATGTTTTTAGAAAAAGATTCAAAAAAATTATATACTGTTAACATTGTGGAATAAAAAGAGATAAACGGCATTCAAAAGTTAAACTTATTATAGACATTTGTACAGAACCCACTATTGTTAAGTCGGAATTTACAAACGATGAATTATAACCGAATGTATCTTAATAGTGTATACTGTATTTGTACCTAACTATTGTTATGGTTTAACGAATTCAACCAGATATAATGTATTGAAATTAGTAATAGTTGCAAAAGCAATGCACCCGTTTGTGACGTCATAATGCACCACTTTGAATCCGGAGATTTACCGAGATACCGCGGCCACTACCAGCCGTTCGGTAGTAAGTAAATACGTGAAGTTGAAGGTCGTTTTAGGTGTCTATGGAAAGAGGAAGATTGACGTTTCATTGACATCATAAACTTCACAGTGTAAATCGGAATTTCGAATCAGCCTGTGCAAAAGAAAAATGGCTATTGTCATAAAAGTGGAAAACCGTCCATGCTTTAAAAATTCATAACTAATTAAATACTTGTAGTGAAAGGGCTCGTGACGTGAAGAAGAAGATTGTAGCTTTGTCCTGATAGCAAGTTGTACGGGCTAAGTTAGAAATTCGGCTCGACGCGAGCGATAGAAAAGTGGATTTCTCGAAAATTTGACCGGACAGAGACGAGGGAAAATTGTAATTTTTTGACATTTCGTCAAATCGTACTCCCCTACAATCCCTCCAATGCCCGTTTCTAAAAGTGAGAGTCGGGAGAGATAGCCGACTTTTGCGCGTTCATTGCGGAGTCACAGGGTGTTTCATCATTTTTGTCAAAAACCACTTTTTGTCACTACTTTGACAGGGAATGATTCATATTTGGTATAGCTAATACAGTAACGATCCTTCAGAAGTGCATGTGACACATGAAAAAAATCCAATTCCGGAGTCACTAAAATTTAAATTTACCTCTAAAAAACATGACCCTGTATATATTTTTTTGGAATTTTTATACGATATTCGAAAAGAACACAAAAAACATGCAAAATGGCCTAGTTCACTTTTTTGTTACACCTTTGTGGTTATTTAAATCCGGTGTTAAATATACGAAAATATGAATTTCAGAACGGTATAAATGAAAGTCACGTGAAACAAAAAACAATTACAATCAAGATAACAGGAGGTATATACATTTTGCCGCTGATGCCGAAAAAAGATTCTCACCCCTTCCGGGGGTGATTATTGGCCGTTGAATAGGTTTTGGGGGTCGGAATAAATATTCAGCACCGCCATCGTGCTCAAGATCTTCGAGAACGGGGGGTAGGATATTTTTAAGACGTGAAAATTATATCCTGGGCGTTTAACCCCGTTTGGGGGTGGCTTTTGGCCGTTTAGGGACTTGCGCAACTCCAGAGAGAAATTATAGAACCGTCATCGTATTCAGCATCCTAGAAAACGTGTGAGGGAGGTACTTTTGTTACGGCTTAAATTATTTACCTGTACGTCCGACTCACACACTCCACTAATTTTCATGTATTTAAATTCGTAATAGTTTTAGTATTGAAAATACTACTGAGCGCATAATATAGGACCCATCTTACGAAAAACGCATCGAAAGCGATAGATCTGTCTAGGCCGCTGCGCCGGCCTTGTAACCGTACCGTTCACTCAACGCCGCGCTGTTAGGGATATCACGTTTCAATAACAATCCAGGCAGTATCTCGAAACTAAAATATGAACATAAACACTCCTAAACTTAATGGTCTCTTGTGATACATGCCGACACTGCCATATCGTATGTTTGCATAACTTGCGTTATTTCTTACATAACACCGTCACTTACAAATTAACGTTAAAAAAACAAAATAACCCAATAAAACATGGACTAGCTTAATGCGATCGTATGGACAAATGTATTTAAAATTATGTAAATAAAATTATCAAACACATTTAAGTGTGATATAAAAAAGTACAGTAGAAAAGCACTATACAGGGTGTTCTACAAGCTTTATGACAAAATTAGACAAATGGTAGCTGGGTTAATCTAAAAAATTTTTATCAGTAAACATGGGTCCAATTACAATGAACCCAAGTGCTATTATTAAATTTGATAAAAGGTTTAATTTTTTTTTATTTTAACACTAATCGCTAATGGCACCTAATGCAAATGCTGAAAATACCTATCATCCTAGCCATCGATCCTTGGACTCCAAGAGCAGTATAGTTGCATATGGTATTTTCTCAATGTGACGAATATACGTCAAAATGTTGACTAAAATAGCACAATATTAATTTTTGTGTGTTCTTTTATTGTAAATGGTAAATTTAAATCATGAAGCACAAATATATGGCTCAAGATTTCTCTTCGTCGTCATCTTTTTCATTTACCTGATCAAGTTCAAGTTCCACGTCATTGTCATCATCCTCGTTGTCAGTCACATTTCACTCTACAACCTTTCGGGGATATATTCACTTTCTCCATTTGATAATGATGGAGCGTTGAAACATGCTTGTCCGTTACATTGGACACAAACTACTGTGGATTACTGCAAGTCTACTTTTCTACATATGCAGTTTACATAGCGGTATCCTGTATACAGATGCGCGCTTGCCACTTTCCACGCTATATTTCGAGAATGGTTGATGATAATGAAAAATACTGAAATGCTGAAATGAAAACTGTAGATAATTTTATGATATACAAGTTTTATAATAACCCAGAATAACGAATTTCACATAGGAAATGAGATAATTACAAAAAAAAAAAACGATTTTCGTGACCTTTGACCTTGAATGTCTTGGGACGCAGACTCGAGATTATGTGAGACTTTTCTACCAGTCTTCAAAATGCCAAAACAAAGGTTTATACAAGTTTTTAACGTATTCCCTTCCATTCCGAGGTATTATTTTGCCTTATTTGACTGCATTATAAGGCAGAACCGTAACATAAGAGAGTTTTGTCGCACACGTTACGTCCGTTTCTTGTAAAATATCTAGATATTTTATTACATACCTGCATTTCTCTTATGCCGGTGACATACATATGATCATCTAATGCTTATTGAATTGCACCATTAAGGTTTCCTTGCAATCACTCAATCTTGAATAGGCACAGATTTTCTCGTTAGAAATCTTAAAGAATGCTTAACAAGATTCAAACGGTCATTTGGTATCCTTATAAAATATGCAAATTTGAAATTGTGAATTAGGGACGAACTAAGCAAGCAATTTATGTGGACAAAGGGGTTAGAAGACATTAGATAGGGGAGAAAATCTATACTTAATTCCACTTGCACGCACTATATTGTCACCCTCGACCATTTAGTTAAAAACTCTCAGATGGTCAAGCAGTTCCCTATTTCGGTGTAAAATACGTTGTGGTCGATTGCTTGAAATACATAACGTTGCTGAAAATGTATGCACTCTTCGATAAAGTATTTAAATGATTTTAAGAGTTCGACGAGCTAAAGTGACGGACATAATGACTCAGCTATATAGATAAATCACAAGGGGGAGGAATGCTCGAGTTGTCTGTTGATCTAATAGTCCAAGACGCTTCGACGCTAAAACCTGTCTCATAGAATACCTTCATAGAGTTTGTAAATTGTGGTAGAAAATATGCTCGTGAATATTGAACTGGTTAAAAATCGTGATCAAGATGATTCTAATTAATCTAATTCGGAGCCATGAAGTGACATAAAAGTTGACCTAGAAAAAACCGCGATGAAATTTATGATGTTTATTGTATGTTCTAGTCCGCTTCACCTTAATTTTTCCTAAGTGCTCAGCAGGCCTTTATAAAGATGTTTATGTGTGTTCATTATGTCACTTACTCTTTAAAATTCCGCTTTCATTTTTTAATTTAAAGCTGAAATTATCCCCTTAACGAATTTATGAGTCTGTCATGGTAAAAAATCGACAAAACATGTAGCAGACCTGATTTGTTTATTATTATTAAGTAAATACAGAGTAAGCCACAAATATGTGTGTGTTTAAAAGTGAAATATTATTTGTTTGCTTACAATTGTATTGAAACACATTCTTCATAAGATTTTGCAAACAGAAAAAAAAGTAACTATCTATGAGAACTAAAGGAAAAACTGTGTGTGAAAATATTTATGAAATCTTTGCATTTTTCGATAACCTGAATTCTGATTATGCTAGCAAATTAAAATCCTAAAATGAATTTGTCTAATTTCTTATTTGAAAATTCTCGTTCTAACAATAGCATCCACGCAGTCTCCTACGACCATGCAGATTAAAGAAGTATCTACATAACCCTTTACGCTCATGAAGATTTTGTAAAAAATGAGAACAAAGGCCTAAAATTAATTTATTTACCTACCTTGTATTAAAAAATGTTCATTCCAATTTATTACATTTTCATGAAATCTATCATTCTGTTTTTTGGAAATGCTTTGCCTTTGAAACGTTTACGCCCTTATTCTGGAGATCATCAGAAAGACACAAAGGCACTCATAAAGAGGTTTCGTACAAAACCAAGACAATTTCTCTGAATAAATATGAAATAATTATATTTGACATTGTCTGACAAAAACAACAGATCTTCACCTGTCTATTAGCTAACTAGTATAGGAGCCTATATACTCTATACATGTTTAAAAAAAGTAAATTATTATTTGTTTGCTTATAATTGTATTGAAATATATTCTTTACAGGATTTGCAAGCAGCAGAAAAAAATCGGTAAATGTATTTACGCAGAACTTCCCTCTTTATTTGTGCATCGCGGTAACTCTAAAAAATTAATAATTACGAAATGACGTTGAAAATAATAATCGAAATATAGTTATCACTATTATTACAAAGAAAACCTGATAAGTTTTGGTCAAAAAAATATACAGAGTGCTCATCCAACAGCAAAAGTTCAGTGCTAAATAACAGGTGCCAAATATGGCAGGCTTGCGCAAATACCTTTACAAATGTCCACCATGACTGAATTATTTCTTGGGATGACCACCCTATACATTTTTCAATAAAAATATCATAGGTGCATATGCAAAATATTATTGCCATCTGTCACATTTTCAATTCCACATTCACGTAGTGGAGTGGAAGTATAGTGGTGGTTAAAAAATTAATTTTTTTTTGAATTTTACAAAAATGTTGGTAAAAAAAATTTCAAAATTTGTCTCTTCTGAAATATATTTAGAATGTCATGAAACGTGGAAATTTTAAATTTGAACAAAGAACAAAAATTTTCCATCTATTTTAGTGGTAAATTTGTTTAAAAATGGTAAAAAAAATCTATTTTTTTTAATAGGTTTGGAACGCTATGAAACGTGGAAAGTTTAAATTTGAACAGAGAAAAAAAAAATTCCATCTATTTTAGTAGTAAAATTTTTTTCAAAAATGGTAAAAAAATTTCGAAACTATTTTTTTTTTGAAATAGGTTTAGAATGCCGCGAAAAGTGGAAATTTTAAATTTCAACTAAAAAAAAATCTTTTTTTCTACTTTTGTGATAAAAAATGTTTTAGCAAATTAAAACCAATTTGTCTAATATTTATTTGAAAATTCTCGTTCTAACACTAGCATCTACACAGTCCCCTGCGACCATGCAGATTAAACTAGTATCTACATAACCCTTTTCGATTATGAATATTCAGTTAAAAATGAGAACAAAGGCGTAAAATGAATTTATTTGCCTACCTTGCCTTAAAAAATGTTTATTCTAATTTATTACATTTCCATGAAATATATCATTCTGTTTCTTGGAAATGCTTAGCCTTTGAAACGTTTTTCGCCTTTATTCTGGAGCTCGTCAGAAAGATACAAAGCTACTCATAAAGGTGTGTCGTACAAAACCAAGACAATTTCTATGAATGCTAATAGATAGGTGAAGATCTGTTGTTTTTGTCAGTCAATGTCAAATATTATTTCATACTTATTCATAGACATTGTCATAGTTTTGTACGAAACATCTTTATGAGTGGCTTTACGTCTTTCTGATAAGCTCCAGAAGAAGGGCGAAAGCAGTTTCAAAGGCTAAGCATTTCCAAGAAACAGAATGATAGATTTCATGAAAATGTAATAAATTAGAATGAAAATTTTTTAGACAAGGTAGGTAAATAAATTCATTTTAGGCCTTTGTTCTCATTTTTAACTGAATCTTCATGGTCGTGGGGGGTTATATAGATACAAGTTTAATCTGCATGGCCATAGAGGACTGTGTGGATGCTAGTGTTAGAACGAGAATTACAAATAAGAAATTAGATAAATTAATTTTAGGATTTTAATTTGCTAGCATAACCAAAATTCAGGTTATCGAAAGAATGCCAAGATTTAATTAATATTTTTACACATAGTTTTTCTTTTACTTCTCATAGATAGTTAATTTTTCTGCTGTTTGCAAAATCCTATAAAGAATATGTTTCTATATATGTGTGTATTTACCCCGCCGTTTGAAAT
Source organism: Stenurella melanura (assembly GCA_963583905.1). NCBI lineage: Eukaryota > Metazoa > Arthropoda > Insecta > Coleoptera > Cerambycidae > Stenurella > Stenurella melanura. Next base: position 130,644,484 of record OY757310.1, on the reverse strand, counting down.
TTGAAAAAATGTTTCAGAAAAAATATTAGGAGGCGAACAACGGAATAATATAACATGATTCTTAAATATACAGGTTCTTACATAGCGGTGACAAACTAACACAGACCCCTAAAACACCCTTTTATGTACTGACTCTTAACTCTCTGTCCAGGTACATATCAATTCTTAACTTACAGTGTGTATGTTTTTACTTAAAATATTTCAGCAATTAATTACCTACACAGTGATTCACAATGTCAACTGAACTAAAGAGTAAAATATAAATTAAAAATAAATGTAGGGATTTCTATTTAAAAAATGGAAATAATAGTTTGTCACCGCCATGAAAAACACCCTGTAGAAATTCTAACTGACTGAGGAAAGATTGACGTCCACACACTAGTGACTCGCTCTGTATTAGAATAATTAATAAGAGAATCAGATCTGCCACATATTTCGTCGATTTTTAATTCCCTAACTTACCGAAGGGAAGTATTGTATTCAGATCACGTAGATTATGAAATAAAGGTTTTCCAATTACGTCAGTCAGTCTGTCTGTCTATGGGTTTGTTGTCTGCTTTTGGCGCTATATCTAAAAAACTATTTGACGGAGAACAGTCAAATTTAGTAGATAATTGACGCTACTACTACTAGCGAAGAAATAGGTAGACCTTAACTGAAAAATATGCAGGGTGGATCGTCTAAAGAGAATAAAAAATGGAAAAATGTGACAGATGGTAATAATATTTGGCACCAAAGTTAACACAATTGGCAAGGAAGACGCCTACTATATTTTTATTGAAAAATATGCAGAGTGGTCAAGTGGTCATCCCAAAGAATAATTCAGCTATGTTGGAAATGTGAAAGGATACATCGATAAAACTTATATTTTGATTCAAGAATCCATTGCTTCTTATATACGCAAATAAATAAATTCATCGTATAAAACAGATACCTTTTGTTTCAAAAATAATTTATTTACTATAAACTTTTTATTTCTTGCTATAAAATTATTTGTATTATATGAAAAATGTATTTATTTGCGTATATATGAAACAATGGATTCTTGGATTAAAACATTAATTTTGTGTCTGTATTTGACACCTTTCATTTATAATAAATGATCTGGTGACAATTTCATGTCGTTTCGTAATTAATATTTTTTTGAGTGACCACCCTGTATAAATAAAGAGGAAAGTTTTTGTTTAAATACCTTTATCGATTCTTGGCAGACTTATATATTCGTTAAGGGGATAATTTCAGCATTAAATAATAAAAAAATTAACCGATATTCTAATGGGAAAATAACATAATGAACACCCATGAACATCTTTACAATGGACTGCTAGGCACTCAGATCAAGCTAAGGCGAGCCAGAACCTAGAATCGTACAGAACATACAATTCTTTATATTATAATCGTGATAAATTTCACCGTGTTATTTTACGAATCACCTTTCATGTCACTCTATAGCTCTGAATTCATTTAATTAGAATGATCTTATCACGATTTTTAAAAGTCTGCCACCGGTTCAGTGTTTGCGAGCATATTTCCTACCACAATTTACAAATTGTATGAATGTTTTCTATGATGTACCTTTTAGTGTCGTGGTCTTTTGAGCTATAAGTTATTAGTGTTATTTTCACAAAAGGTATAGACTGATAAGTATGGGCGAATTACCCACACTGCGAAACTATATTAATATTTGAGGTTATGAGTAAATGATACAATTTTCAATGGGCATTTTCGAGTTGTTCTGAAGATATTTCAGTACAGCCTCAAACCGGGAAACTTCATTTACAAAATATTTCTCCTAAGTTACTTAACGTGTTGTCAATATTCATTGCAAGTGTGCCAAAACTAATGTGCCCATATAGGCGATTTAGTTAAAGCTGGAGTTATTGCTAAAGAAGAAGATGGATGGGCAATGAGACAAATTGCACTGCGTTATAATACTAACAAACATTATGTGTTTAACATTTTAAAAAAGTTGAGAATAAACGGTACAATTAGTAGACATTCTGGATCAGGGCGACGAAGGATATCAACTCAACAGCAAGATTTGCAATTGGTAAATAAATTAGTAGAAAATCTATTTCACTCAGTAATTCAGGCTGCTGAAGAAACGAATTTTCCTGGATCGAGTAGTAATGGTCGCCGACGAGTAAGAGAATCGAAGCTACGCTGTCATCCAGAAGCACAGAAATACCTACTTATAGCTGAACATAAAAAAGGTCGACAGGGATATGCGCTTGAATTTCTAGTGCATGATATATATTTTTGGAACAATGTAATCGTTACAGATGAAAAACTTTCCAGTCTACACACAGCGGTCGTATTCGTGTTTACTGACCTCCGAATACTCAATTCGATGAGAAGTATATATCTAACAATGACAAAAGTAGCAGATTTTCCGTTAATATGTGGGCTTGGATATCGGCACGTGGCATATTGAGGAATGATTTAATAGTGAAACGTATATTAGGATTTTGGACAATATTATGCTCCCTTCTGTGTCACAATAATTTCCTAATAATGAATTCATATTTCAGCAAGATAATTGTACAGTTCATACTGCTCATACTGTGACTAACTGGTTTCAAGATAACAGCATTAATGTCCTTAACTGGCTCAGTCATAGTCCACATGTTAACCATGTGGAAGACGTAGTAGTCCCTACTCGTAGTCGTAGTCCCTACGAGTAGTCCCTACTCGTAAGAAGTATTCAAAAACGAAATGTGAGACTACGGAATGCTCAAAAATTACTGGAAGTAGTAAATAATGCATGGGAGAATATTATCACTAATGATTAACTATTGTATAAGTTTATTTAATTCTGTGCCAAACAGACTTATAGAAGTTTAAAAGTGAATTATTTATTATTTGTTTGCTTATAGTAATGAAACATTTTCTTTATAGGATTTTGCAAACAGTGGAAAGAAAAGCTATCTATGAGAACTAAAGGAAAAACAATATGTAAAAATATTAATGAAATCTTTGCATTCTTTCGATAACCTGACTTCTGGTTATGCTAACAAGTAAAAATTCTGAATTGCCATTTTCATTTTAACACTAGCATCCAACCTAGTCCCCTACGGCTAAGCAGGCTAAAATAGTATCTACATGATCCCCTACGATATGTAAATTCAGTTTTAGGCTTTTCTGATAAGTCCACAATAAGGACGAAAAACGTTTCAAAGGCTAAGCATTTCCAAGAAACCGAATGAGATTTTATGAAAATGTAATTCAATAGAATGAAAAAATTTTTAAAGACAAGGTACGTAAATAAATTAATTTCAGGCCTTTGTTCTCATTTTCAACTGAATTTACATATCGTAGGGGATCATGTAGATACTAGTTTAGCCTGCTTAGCCGTAGGGGACTAGGTTGGATGCTAGTGTTAAAATGAGAATGGCAATTCAGAATTTTTACTTGTTAGCATAACCAGAAGTCAGGTTATCGAAAGAATTCAAAGATTTCATTAATATTTTTATATATAGTTTTTCCTTTAGTTCTCATAGATAGCTTTTCTTTCCACTGTTTGCAAAATCCTATATAGAAAATGTTTCATTACTATAAGCAAACAAATAATAAATAATTCACTTTTAAACATGCATAGAGTATATAGGCTCCAATACTAGTTAGCTAATAGATAGGTGAAGATCTGTTGTTTTTTATCAGTCAATGTCAATTATAATTATATATTATAGTTAGTTTCTTGTTGAGTTGGATATCCGTTGTTGCCCTGGTCAAGGATTTTTACTAATCGTATCGTTTATTCTCCACTTTTTTAAAATGATAAACACAGAATTTTTGTTAATGCTAAAACACAGTGCAATATGTCTCATTGACAATCCATCTGCTTTAGCAATAACTACAGCATTATAATAAAAAATATAAAAAAGTGCTAACTGTTTTATTTCGGCTACTCTTTACATATTCAAATAGAGACAGATTTACATGAGAAAAAAAACCGTAATGCTATTTTTTTTGTCCACGACAGTACATACCATTGTAGAAGCATTTTCAATGAAAATTGTGACGAATATTGGACCATAGCTACTTTCTGTAAAAAAACTTGAAAGTCGTGTTGGTACGATATTATCCAAAATTAATTTTGTTCTTATGTGTTTATATTTTTTTTGCTAGTTTATATCTTTAGTTGTTTAAGGCCTAATTATGATTCCCCGCTCTATTTTAATTAAAGAGCACTCAAATGGCAATTAGCAGTGCAACAAACCGAGTTCGAGAGAAAGCAATTTGAACGAAATACTGATGACTCGTTTGGTAATGCGCTCGATACAAAAATGTAGAAACAATAAAGCTCCACTATCCCTCATTTCTGCGTCTATGAATAAAATTAGTTTTAGTATAAAAATAAGCCTTGGCGGTAAAATATTGTGAACCAAGAAGCACTGTCAAATTATTTTTGAGATAATTAGTTAAGACGTCCATCTAAAAGCTATATTCAGAGGGCTCTAGCTCCTTTAGGAAGCATTTTCAGACATACGTCTCACTATCTTTGCATGTAGAGTCAGCACCCAAAAGCAAATACCGGTACTTTGGGGTATCCTGTATATTCACCTCCATTTACAACTGTAAAATCCATCGGTAACAGTTGATAAAGCTGTCTACTATTGCCATCTACTTGCCTAAGCTCTACCCTTTTTTCCATTTAATGCATGCCTAGTGCGATTATAGCTATTAACACAAAGCCTTATAAAGTATTAAAAGCATAGTACTTAAAAATGTCCAAGTTTACCAATACGTAGTTTTTCTGCTCACTTGTAAATTGCAAATTAGTCTATTTCAATTCACTGTTTGACAATTACTTTGTAAGTTGAAACTGCAGTTACCGATTTGATGGTAAAAACAAAATAGTGTGTCTATTTTACGAAAAGTAGTATTTATATTATACATTTATTTGATTGGTATTTATTAAAATCATCACATAATAAAAAACATTCATTAATTTTCATGTTTCAGATCGTCATCAACTGAATGACCAGCGAACTTGTTACATATATGGTCTTAATAATTCAATGCACATGGATATATTTATTTTATATTAATACTACGTCGTCATTAGCTAAAATCCAATAACGCTGTCTAATAGTCGTATCTCTGATGGACAGCCGAGAATTTTTATTTGAAATGTAATCAAAGTGTAGGTAATCCAACAGATTTAGAAGCCGCGCCAATTAAACCTTCGTTGGAAGCCAAGTCCCGGCTAAATACGCAATAAGTGGGACCGCTGACAAACTAGGAGTGACACGGACAGTGGACTGTATGGATGTAACGTTACAGTCGGTCAAGTCCTGGAATCGTTACATGCTTCTGGTAATGTATGCAACGGGTATTACTCCGACTAAATCCTATCACCTCCACTAATTTAATGCAAATGCATCAGTAAAGACTTGTTCTGATAGTGGATATCTATCTCTACATGCCTTAAATTTAATTCAATCATTGAAATGGCTTCAAGATAACTTTTTATGATGGAATAGAACAAACGGGGTATAGTTTATATTTGGGAATAAAAATTTTTGACGGTGTAATAAATATGATGAGTATTGTATATTAAGTATTCTCTTACAGAAAATGTTAAAACTATTTTAATTACTTAAAATAAATTATTAAGATTGACTTTGGTCAAAGAGACGTATGGTATAACAGTGTTATATCGACCCCTATCAAGCGATTTACAAATATTCTTAAATGATTTAAATTAATATGCTTCAAACATTCACAGTTAGGGAGAAAAGTGGAAAAACTAACTATATTTTGTTTGTTTTGAGCAAGTAGAACTTTCTTTTTGAAAGTTCCTATTTTTAGGTCAAAAAAACTTATATTCTAAAAAAACTGATTGCTGTTATCACTTAGAGGGCGATAAATGAAGTACTGAGACTTTATTAATGAAACCAATATTGTTTATGTTTTTAGGATTGCCGATTACGAATTTGGATCGGACTCTTGTGTTAAGGTGTAGCAAGTTAATAAAACAATAATTAATATTTTCCATTTTAATACAGATGATCTTATAAGTATGTTTGCGTACAAATATTTCGTAAAATATTTCAAATTTTCCAACATCTATAATTCATTATAAGTGTAATATAAGTTTGCAACATATTTACATGAATACATACATGCATGCGATATCCAACGATTTAAAAAATTATAACGCCCACCTGGGTGTTTGTTAGTTTACAGGTGTTAACGTTAATGCTTTTAAGTTAGGCAAGTAATTTTCTTGCTCGTGATAAGTGTGGTGGATCGAAGTTCTTAATGAACCAATAAAATAGTGCTAATACTAATGGGCGCCACATAATTAATATTATCCTAACTAAAATTTATGATAGCTCAGCCGAAAATCACTACATATAAATTGGAGTTGCAACTTTATAATGAAGACAAAATTAAAGAACATGACCTTACCTGCGTATTTTTGGCGTATATGCTAGAAACCAACATTTAAAATGTTTTTATGACATCTGCCTCAGATATTATTAAAATTTTATGACCAATTATTTCCACATACTAGAGTGCAAATATAGTCAAAATGCTTCCCAGCTAAGTTATCTAACCTTAAATCCAAAAATAATCTTTTTTTTTAATTTTCAAAACACATTAAGTGTAAAATCTTTTAGATAATGCATCCATCACGGTAAAAAAAATGGTTTACATAATAGTTAGGACTAAGAAAAACAGGATTTGGATCTTTCTTTCGGTATATATAAAAAGTAAAAATTTTACCTTTATTTTCTTTGCATCATTTTTGATTTTGCAGATATAAAAATTTGGTTCCAGGTACATGCTAAAACATTTTATTAAACCAGAGTTACGACTGTTTGAACAGTGTGGCCTTTCCAGGACTAAGTTCAAATGCACCTAACACTAACTCTATCTCGACAACGGTAAGCCTAAACAAATGTTTATTTCATGGAGTATTTTTGTTATTTTATAAGTTGACTTTTTACAACAATTTACAACAATTTTTTTTGTTTTATTGTAATTTATGTCTAAACCGTACTCAGAGCTTATTATTTGGAGACTGTTATGCTCATGAGCTCATCCTTGCTAGCTGCAACCAAAGTGGTATCATCCGCAAACCTCAAGTTAGAAACCTTAGTCCCTCCTATAACTACTCCACCTTCCCGTTCCTCCAGCACACGTCGCATTACGTGTTTACTATAGATATTAAAAGGAGTGGTGACAAAACGCAGTCCTGTCTGACGCCTTTTAAAAATTTACATATCCCCATTTCTTCCTTCTTTTCCCCTCATCTGTGCAGCTGGCCGATGAAACCTATCCAAGGCGAGTTAGGGAGAAGAAAGTGTTCTATATTTTTATATAGAACGCTTCCTTCACACTATTCTCCTCGTAATTAACTCATTCTATACTGTTATGTAATTGCATAATAAAGATGCTTACTTTCATATAAATAATATATAAGCTTTATTCATGAAGCAGGCAATTTAACAAAAGCTATCAGAATTATAATTAATCATAATTATAATTAAGCATCGTATTTATTACATTCATACGTAAAATAATTTTTTATTGATATTGCCTGTTGAAAATGATAAATCAAACATAAGGTTGAATTTCAATTGTTAAGTTTTATATACAATCAATTTCTCCTAGCTCTGTACCCTGATATTAGAACAACATTGTATGTAGATACTATCTTACATATCAAGGTGGTAAAGAGAGCACGAATTGCAAATTAGGCCATTAGAAAACACCGCTGGTGCAAATTCCACGATCTTCATTAGATAGCACAGGCAAATATCCCCTTTTGTTTTAAGTTAACGCGTACCTAGTACGCTTCTAACCGTCTATTTCGTTACATATTATTTTGAATGTTAGGTGTTGTACTCGTGCTAACTTTAAGATTGACATTTGCAAGATAATTAATATTTGAATGTATTAGTTACAGCTATATAAATAAATATATAACAAAAACATGCTTTTAAACAATAACTGTTAAAAAATTCACTAAAAAGAATAAAAATAATTTTAACACCAAATAACAATAATTACGTTAATACACGTAAAAGCGCGGGGCGCCTTATGAGTATAATTTGCGATTTTTGCAGGTATTTCAAACGCCCGTATTGTTTGAACAAATAAACAATAGTTTTTTCGATGTAAATTTAAGTAGAATATCTGTACTATTTTGTACAAAAAATTATTCATACTTCGATCGATTACCTGCACGACGAAGATATGCTCTTAAAAACAACTAAGGAATAGTAAAAAACCAAATTCATTCAGCTTGTAATGTGCCAAATGCTCAAAAAACATTTTACGTTACATTTTTAATATTTGTTGGATAATTTTTTAATTATCGGAATGCTCTCATACTAATTTATTTTGGTATTGTCACAGAAGAAGAGGAGCTTCAGTAGCTTACGGTTACGCCTCGAAATAATTGATGGCGCATGCTCCATAATATTCAAATTAAATAAATAGATAGTAACTTTGAAGTGAAGTAGAGTAAATTAAACTATAATTATACTAAATTCTGTTGCCACATGAAAATGTAGAATTATCAAAATAAATATGGATCTTTTCTTTAATTTAATATTCCCGTAATAAAAGCGAATTACTTTTTGTTGAGGCCACGTGACAACCCGTCAGGGTTATATAATGATATGTAACAATTCGCTGCGCCGAGCTAAATTCCTTCTCTTTGATGGAGATAGAGAGACCTCGTGGACGTATGGGGTAATAGTTTTAAATAATTATATATCGCTAAATACCATCTAACGTTTAAAAATATTGTTTTAGGTTTTTCTATAAAATAACAAATTTCTTTTTAACGTCTAAGTGATCTCAACGTTACACTTTTGCTTCATGAAAAATTACCTATGTTCAACTTTTCTTAATAATTAGTACTCTACAATACTACGTTTCTCTTTATTATGGAATTTTTCGACGCGACACATCTTTACGATTTTACTACTAAACAAATAATATTCATGTGAAGTCAAGATTTTGATACTACGTTCTGCATTAACGTCTTGTATATACGAAAACCTACTGGGCGAAGAGATTTCCTTAATTTTGTCTTGGTGACAAATTATTTTATGAATAGCACGTTTCTACGATTTGATAACCTCAAAATGGAATTAAGGCGATGACATGCGAATCATTCCAAGTCAGCAAAATGGAGGTTCCAAACATCAAACTACAAAACATTTAAATCCGTATTCTTCCCAGAACAGGAGCCCACTTAGGAATTTCTCTAATCAGGATTTTTAAAAACAAAAGATAAGTGATATAAGAGGGATTATTATTACTTAAAAACAAGGTACCTACATAGTTTTTGTTCATAAAGCCAAGTATCTTAAGTTTCAAATCTTAGATTCAAGCGAGATCTACTGTCTTCTGTAAGATTTTGTTTTATTTAATTCGTTATAATATATTAATTCACAGTTACCTTTCATCTTGATTCGTTGTTGTAAATATTGTATATGCACTTTTGTTTGGTTATATATGGTAATAGTCGTGGTGCACTTTGTTGTAACGAGTGCATATAGAGTTGATGAATTTTGAACTATTTTACGACACATATTTTGTAATATAGTTATTTGTCTCTAGTAAAAGTCCCAACTTTACCTTGATGTTAGGCAATGGTAAAGTCATGGGGCATTTCGTTGTAATATGTGTTTTATAAATATTAAGATGCCGTCGCTTTCATTACAAAATGAAATAAGTCGTAATATAGTAAAGGTCTCAAGTTTACCTCGAAGTTATTTAATGGTAAAGCCCTAGGCCTTATATTGTAATATATAATTTCTCATGATTGAGGCACCGTTACAAGACATATCTTTTGTAACACATTTTTTTGTATCTCGTAAACGTCTCAAATTCACCTTGCTGTTAAGCAAATTGTAATATAGTACATTTTGTAAATATTTCTTTCTATTTGATATTGAATTTTGCTATGCAGTATTGTTGACGCTGCGATAGTTTATCTTTCGTAATATAGTGCTATTGTATATATGTAATATCTGTCTTTTGTTTATCTTTATCTTTACTTTTCCTTGATTATACTCAGTAATCATGGCGCCCCAGCCATGAACTGACTACCTATTTGCTCTCCGTATCTTTGCTGTTCTAGCCAGGTTAAACCAGTGACGCTAACCACGTCGCTCATAGAGTGGCCCCCACTTGAATAACTTGGGCAAACTTATACCTTTTTTTTCATAGCCACAAGCTCCTTTACAAAAAGCTGGTTGAAAATAATTTTAAGTGTATTCAAGTAGAAAGTGATGTTGACCGGTTGATTATACAATCAGCTCTAGATTGAAGAGAGCAATGTGAACTCTTTTCGTCATATAGTTGTTGTGGCAAAAGACATTGACGTTCTAGTCCTATTAGTTTTTTTTTTTTCGCTGTTTGCAAAATCCTATAAAGAATATGTTTCATTACTAAAAACAAACAAATAATAAATAATTCACTTTTAAACATACATAGAGTATATAGGCTCCAATACTGGTTAATCAATAGATAGGTGAAGATCTGTTGTTTTTTATCAGTCAACGTCAAATATAAATATTTCATAATTATTCATGGATATTGCCTTGGTTTTGCATGAAACATCGTTATGAGTGGCTTTGTGCCTTTCTGATGAGCTCTTCAAATGCCGGACTTAAAACTTTAAATCTTACAAAATTTCTCCAAAAATTGTAAATTTATTATTGTTTAAAACATTATCTAAACCCCTTTCTCATGTTTTTGATTATGAATAATTGAATATTGCATTTAAAAAATAATCATCTAAATCGGACTTGTCTTTGAGGTTGAAGATTTAATGATTTTTCGTCTTCACTAACTCGTCATCTACTAATAAATATTGTATATGTGGATCGACAGCAAGCCAGAATATCTCGAAACTCGCGATGTGATTTTCATTGGCAAATTAGCAAATACATCACAATATTAATATCGAGATCGATACAATATCTCTAAAAATATGCTGTGATGAATTTTCTTGGCAAATAGGTACATCACATAGCATAGTGTCACTCTTAAGAGCGTTTTCAGACTACACGACACGATATCGTTGTCGCCGGATGATATCATATTGGAGCAAGTAACTATATGAGAATATATGATACGGTTTAGGACTAGACGGTAAGGATAAAGATATCGTCCACGACAAGGACACTTCGTCGGCTTTGTCGTTCCCCCGTTAACTATCGAACGACAGAAATGCGTATGCGTATGCATTCCTATACTATGAGATTAGTAAAGTTCCTATCTCGGTTTTGTAATAAATAAAAATAATTTGGCTTTTAAATATGATGGAATAACATTAATCGAATTAGTGAAATATGGGATAATGTTTATGGGATAACATCCATGAAGAATATAAAAATAAACATGTTTGACGTCAACGATATAGAGTCGTGCAGTCTGAAAACGCTTTAAGCGTATGTTATTACCTGTAACATGTAACAACATGTTTTTAACAAGCCATTGACATCAGTGGCTGTAAGCAAATGATAACTTAAGGGTGTCAAATTATGCAGTAATATTAAAAAATGGAAATATAAAATTAGAGTAGCGGTGGTTAGTTTTTCGAAGTCATGTCACTGTGCTTATCCAGCTAGATCTCTAAGTTAGTACGAAATTGCAAATTTTGCTGAGAAGGAAGCTTCAGGTAGGTGCTGGATGCTTAGATATATTTGTATTCCCATTTTGTTCTTCATATTGTAGTCTGAATGTTTTCTGTGCGCGCTTTATCTTCTCAATTTTATTTCTGTTAATTATATTTTCATTTTACTTTGTTTGGTCTCCATTTATTCTTATAAACAGTGCGACAGCTGACTTCTTGTTTTTGCCTCAATTTTAAGCTTTGTCCTTTGTCTGAGAATAATTTACCTGTTTTAACATAACCTTACAATTTAATTCAATAAAGTTTATTTACTAATGAAGTTGAAGCTTTGGTTTTTGCAGGGGGATTACTATTTTTCCTATTTTATTTATTAACCAGTGTGTATCAAGGGGAAAGTTTATAATCTATATGTAAGATAACGGTGCGATCCAGCCATATGGTAGCAAAATATTTGTTCTAGATATTATGTATACGTACTTCTCAACACTTATACCTTAATGCACGGTGTGATATATTCTAATCGCTTATCTATATTTAAAAAATAATAACACCTGCTTGTGTACCGATAAGAGAACACGACCTTTTCTCTGTGCTGTAAACAGTCATCAATATTTTATGATAAGAAAGGCACTAATACTGGAAACAAATATGTGCACATGTGATGAGTGTTTGATATATTAGATCAATGTTTATTGCCCTAATCTTTCTATGACGATATTTATAATTAGAATTACTTTTATCAAAGAAGAGATTCCTCTAACAGACATACTGAGGTTTTTGTTTTATGGAGTCTTCTCCTTGTGCATTATTTAGAAAAGACAACGCTACCAAATCTGTATTTTTTATGGTCGATTTAGCTTGGTATGTTGACTGCATGAAATACGCATTATTTATTATATTTTTTTTGTTTGAAGCGATGACTTGAAACAATATCAAAGACAAGTTTCAAGTACTAATATATTATTTTCGCCTCTAATCAAGAGACTATCAGGAAACGAAATATTTTGTTCAGTATCCTCTTCTAACACAGATTTAAATTTGTTTGACGAGTAAAATACGATATACCATGTAATGTCATTATAAATCCAATACGGCGGGCGTCCCAGGACGGCGGATTCCCTTTTTCTACCACAACTCCCTTGTAAGGGTTTTGTCTATAAAATACACAATTTTTTAAATTCATGTAAGTTTCTGGAAATTCAAAGCATTGGGGGCAGTCAATTGACTAATTTAACCGTACAATAGGGTTATTCGACCGCCCCTAAAGCTTTTAGTTTCCATATTCATGAATTTAAACATATTTTACTTCCACATCCACGTAGTGGATTGGAAGTATAGTAATCGCAAAAAAATTTTCAATTTTTTTTTCTTGAAATTGATTTAGAATGTCACAAAACGTCGAGATTTTAAATTTGAGCAAAAAAAAATTCTGTCTGTCTGTCTGTCTGTCGGTCTGTCTGTCTGTCTGTCTGTCTGTCTGTCTGTCTGTCTGTCTGTCTGTAACTTTTTTTTTTTTTTGTCCGCACGTTTTCTCCGGAACGGTTTAAGATGTTGACTTGAAATTTTGTACACGTATATATTAGAATGAGATCTGGAACTGGATTGTTTTTGAGGATATCCGGCGAAGGGTTGGGGGTTAAATAGGGGTAAATAGAGGAAAATAAGTAAAGCAAGCTTGTAAGAGTACAGAAACTTAAAATTCGGTGTATGTAGTAGAAGTTCAGGCCTCAGATTTTTTGTAATCATTTCCAACCCACCAACCACCCCTACCCCATTATTAAAGGGGTTGATAAAATAAAGTTGAGATATTCAATTGAAATTTCGTACACATATGTATTACAACAATGTCTGGAATTAGATTATATTTTGAGATGATTCCGTTGAAGGGTTCGGGGTTATTTAGGGGTAAATAGGGGAATATAAGTAAAACAAGTTGGTAAGAGTACAGAAACTTGAAATTCGGTGCCAAAGAGTCAGATTTTTTTATAATATTTTTCAACCCCCACCACCCCTACTCCAAATAAAAAGGGTTGAAATAAAATTAAGATATTCATTTGAAATTTGGTACACATATGAATTATAACGACATCTGGAACTAGATCATATTTTGAGATGATTCCGTAGAAGGGTTGGGGGTTAAATAGGAGTAAATAGGGGAAAATAAGTAAAGCAAGCTGGTAAGACTACAGAAACTTGAAATTCGGTGTATGTACTAGAAGCCAAGGTCTCAGATTATTTGTAATATTTTTCAACCCCCACCACCTCCACTCCCTTATTAAAAGAGTTGATAAAATTAAATTTAAAACTTTACTTGAAATTTGGTGCATTTATGTATTATAACTGTATCTGAAACTAGATTATATTTTGACATGATTGCGTTGAAGAAGTGGGGGTAAGTAGAGGTAAATAGTAAAGTAAGCTGGTAAGTATACAATAACTTGAAATTCGGTGTATGTCCTAGTAGCCAGGGCCTCAGATTTTTAAATAATATTTTTCAACCCTTCCACTACCCTTACTCCATTATTAAAGGGGTTGATAAAATAAAATTGAGATATTCACTTGTAATTTGGTAGAGGTATTATAACCACATCTGGAACTAGATTATATTTTGGAATGATTCCGTAGAAGGGTTAATAGGAGTAACTAGGGGAATATAAGTAAATCAAGTTGGTAAGAGTACAGAAATTTGGGATTTGGTGTATATACTAGAAACCAAGGCCTCAGATTTCTTTCTAATATTTTTCAAACTCCACCACCTCGCTCCATTATTAATGGAATTGATAACATAAAATTGAGATATTCACTTGAAAGTTAGTACACGTATGTATTGTAGTGACATCTGATTGAGATGACTCCATTGAAGGGGTGGGGGGTGGTAGGTTGTGAATAGTGGAAAATAAGTAGAGTAAACTAGAAACTTCATTTTTAACGTATATGGTAGAAACCAACTCCTCAAACTTTTCTATGACATCTGCGCCAAGTATTATTAAAATTCTATGACCAATAATTTCCACATGCTAGAGTGCAAATATAGTCAAGGTGTTTCCTTTAAAGAGACTTGGATGAAAAATCTGGATGTGGAAGTAGTGATTCCATAGGCAGCGGTTTTTTTACTTTTCTAATACATTATTTTAAACAAAATATTTATTTTTTATGTACAATTTTGTTCTTTATTTAAATAAGACGTATGGATTTCCAGATGTTAAAAGAAACTGTTAACAAACACTTCTGCACCAAAAATTATTTAAATAAACATAACCGTAACTGCGAAAATTAACTATGAACTTCTATTGTTCTTCTAAATACGACAAAACAAAACGATGGCATTATTTTTGTTTCGATAATTCACTACACAATACTACACATCTTTACTTTGACTCCTCTAGTAATGCGTTTTTATAATTTAAAATGAAAATAATTTAATCTCATACATGCATTTCTCCATCTGCGTGGTGCATGTACACATAAGCTTAGCTTGAGAAAGGGCTAATAACAGAAATAATTACCACGAAAAAGAACTAATAACTACTTTCCTCTTTTCATTAACATCATCTTTAATTCCCCTGCTAATCATCTTTGCTTTCATTTCTCTCCAAGAAATACGAAAAGATTAAAAGTACAAGTAGCAATGAGTCAGTAAAGGGTTGGCTTTTAAGACTCGATGCGCTTGCAAAGTAGCTTTAATTAAAAAGTATTTAAGTATTTCAGCGACAGAAAAATGTATGAAGGACTATAAGTCGTTAAGTTGAAAATTAGCTTGTATAAAAATGCCTCTCGGCTTCGTGCTTAAGTTTCATAATTGCATTGGGTTTTGCTTTAAAGTGGACTTCTTAAGTTACAAGTTAAACTAAGATACTTAATTAAAATTATATATTATATAATAGTAGTTTTTGCAGTTGCCGTGCTGAAATAAAATACTCTACATTTAAGGGTGGTTTGGTATTTGTTGGGCCATGTTTTATAATACATTACTGAAATGGGACTAATATAGCAGTATTATTTCAATGTTTATTAATAAGGACCATGTTACAATGTTATTAAAGCCTACAATGCTCTGCCGGAATACTTCAATGCTCAAATCATGCAACATATAAGTTGCTTAGTTATCAAGTTAATCTTCTTATCCACTATACTCTTGGTGAACATTATACTTTAAAAAAATAATTAAGATCAACTTTTAGTGAAACGCTGTGTTAGATACAAGGCAATTATTTATTCAACATTTTCTCATGTATAACTTACACATAAAGGGGCTTTCACACAGATTACCCATCCGCATGACACCAGATAAAAAAGTAAATCCATTTTAGTTTCTAAAGTTGAAAAAAACTTTAGTCCCATCATGTTCACTTAAACATTATTCTTTAAGAAAATGAACTTCATAATATTGCCAAAAAAATATATATTAAATCGGCTAGATGCCACAACACGATTAAAAATACTTCAAGTAATAGATAGAAAAAATACTTACTAACTATAAGACATAAATAAAAACTATATTTTTGCCATTTAATCACTGCTACGGTTTGCTCTTGTGTAACCATTTCCAAAGTTAGTTTCATTTATGTTTCTAAGTTACGAGCGCACATAATGTAAGCAATTATATTAAATTATTTATTAATTATATTAGTATTAAGTCCTTAAATAAGTTGTTCGTAAATTTTAGATATATTATTTTGATTTATTATTTAATTATCTCCATGCCCAAAATATACACCCTATATTGCAGTTACGATATCTTGAACATTGTATTTTTGTTTGCTTAGTGAAAAATCTTAGTAACAATTTCCTCTAAAATCATATAACATATTTTATACAGGGTGTAATTAGTTTCAAGTCATTAAAAAAAACTGGTAATAGGGACCGACTAGACAAACAAAAAACCTATATGACTTTTTCTCCAGGAGTACTTTGAAAAAAACTGATCTAGGTTTAAAATTTGAATGTTAAGGTAGGAAACATTTGAGAACCAGTGTTTTTCAGGGCCAATGGATGTTATAGTTCCGAATATTAGAAATAATAAAAAACTATAATACCCTATTTGTGTTCCCGCCGAAAGAAGTGCGGCACTTTGATGGGATTACTTGTACCGAACTTTTTATACCACTAATTATGAAAATGTAAATAGTTCCTTCTCTTTCGGGACAACGCAAACATAGCATGTCCGCAGGGGCTTAAATAGGATTTGTTTACATGTGTTTTTAATTTGGAAACAAAGTTATTGTAGCTTTTGTCGTTTATAAGAATTCATAAAATTTAGAAGTGGTTTATTAACATTTGTAACATTGTGTTAAAAGTTTCAAGAATTTGTAATTATTTTGTGAAATTGGGAAACGAACAGTTATATGTCCTAGATACGATAACAGAAAATAGTTGTGTATTTTAAGAATTGAGTCCATAATTTTTCCCAATCAGGTATCGAAAACTAAAAATCGAGTCTTTGGTGTCTATGAAAATTAATGTAAACAATAATAAACTGATCAAAACTAGACAACGAATACTAATAATAATAATAATAATAATAACAGTAATCATACCTTTAATGCCCAATAGGTAACACCCAATAACTGAATAATTCCTTTGAATTTTTCACAAAAATTGTTCGAAATGACCTCCATCTCTACCTATAGACATTTCTGCATATCGAAGTAAGGACATACGCACTCCGTTCAACACATTTGGCAAATTAGGATCATTTTTTATGGTTTGTATACACATTACGTTGCAATTGTTCTAAAGTGTCAATTGAATCACGGTAAACCAGAGATTTAAAATGCCCCCAAAAATAAAGGTCCGTCAGGTTTAAGTCGGGTGATCTAGCAGGGCCATGGTACTTGTCCGCCACATCCAATCCATCGTCGACGAAACTTTCTGTTCAAAGGATTTCTAACAGCCACCTAAAACGGACTGGCGCGCCATCGTGCAAATACCACATTCTTCCTCGCGTAGCCAAGGGTACATCTTCCAGCCAATGTTTGTTGCAAAAAATTTAAGTATACATCAACATTTAATCTAGCGGGTAATTGTATAGGTCCAATTATTTCATTACCGCAAATTCCTGCCCACAAATTAAAAATGCGCTCTTCTTATTACACGTGGATTTTCGTCTGCCCAATAGTGCATATTTTTTTAATTAAACACTCCGTTTCTGGTAAAACACGACTCATCGGAAAAACACAGAACGTTTAAAAACATCCTCATTTGCCGGGTGGTTTCTTAAAATCCACCTACTAAATTGCATTCGCTCTGCAAAATCTTGAGGTTCTAGTGCTTGGACACGTTGATAGTGATAGGGATGTAAGTTTATATCTCTCAATGTCCTCCATACCACAAAATGGGATACTACGACATGGTTCGCGATATCGCGGGTGCTTAAAGTTGGATCCTCGTCTACAAGTTCCAAAATTTGAACCTCTGCGTCAATCACCTTAAGGTGGCCATTCCCTAGAAAGAGACATCTGATAGGGAAATATTTATGATTTTTGGCCATAACTTTTTTTTCTTAGTACATATATTTAAAAAAACTATAAGAGTACCTAAGTAGAATCATAACAAGACTATTACTATGAATTTTCATTCAATAATTTAAAAATTATGCTAATCTTCCTATTTCGTAGTTTTAGATCGAGCTATTTTGCAAACCACTGAAATTATTAAGCGAAAATTCATAGTAATAGTCTTATCATGGTTCTACTTAGGTAGTCTTATAGTTTTTTTAAATATACGTACTAAGAAAAAAAAGTTATGGGCAAAAATAATAAATATTTCCCTATCGGATAATTCTTTCTAAGGAATGGCCACCTTAAACGATAAAGCTCTTCCTCACCAGCTGCATTTCCACCACTTTCTCCATACATGTTGTACGTTGTTTACCAAATACACAAACTGAAATTATTACATGAGAATATTACAAGGGAGAGTATAGCACACGTAATAAGATAATTTGGCCGCGAAGAAGCAAAAAACATGGCGGTGTCCTCTGTCGGTCGCCTTTAACTGCTTTGTCGGCCGCATTTAACTGCTTTGTCGGCATGCTTTTCGATGACTCCCGTCGCGGCCTAATTATCTCTTACGCTCACCATACTTATTTGCACGAATGTCAGAGTGTCATGTGCAACAAGGCGCGAGGCAATAAAGCCTACCCCAATATGCCAGCAGCTCTCAAACTATGTTATTAAGTATTTTGGAAATTTGTGTTAATTTTTTTCTCCAAAACTATGAGATTTAGATCCCATGTTAAATAAAGTTTTTTTGTTTGTCTTGTCATTCCCTACCACCAGTTTTTTTATTGGCATGAAACTAATTACACCCTGTATAAAAGAGTTATTTTGAACAACCATGTAAAACAGGAATTATTATGTTTAATAAGTATGAGCATTCGGTACCGCCCGATTGCGACTTTCATTCGCTTAGTAATAATCTTACTTAAATATCTCAATAATGTTTTAAACTAAAACGAATAAATATTTTAATCTGCGTAAAAGTCAATAAATGGATTCCACATAAATGCATTTGATTAGCTGATATCAAATAAAGTTAATTTTCTAACACCGCCATTAATTTTCTTTTGGCTTTCATTTCTTTTAAGCCAATTATATAATATACTTATTTCGACTCCCATGGTAACAATCTTAAACCCCAGCCAACAACCTTAGCTAAAATATTGTACCTTTTTAAATGTCAAGATGACATTTATACGTTTTCATGCAAGAATATTGCTACGGAATTTTCACATCGAATTATTGCTTGCAGCTCTTTTCCAGCTGACTTATACTTTTGTTATGTAAAACATACCCTCATTTTCAGCTAGAGAGAAATTCTCATCTTGCGAAATTGTTGAAAAAAGCATTTACTTGTAAAAACGAGCAAAGAATATGACAATATGTATTTTATTATTTCTCACTCAATATCTCGCTTGCTATAGGAGATATCGAACTTAATTTTGATCAAACATTCCTTCAATCTTTATCTTAGGTATAGCGAAACAAAAATTTCTTTTGAAATATGAAGACCCGTACATGTTGAACAAAAATTGTAAAATGCATCATAAAACATAACATGCGACAAACTTTTTTATTATTAAAGTTAGACTAGTGGTGAAACACTGTAACACTGGTAGCAGTGTATGTTTCTAGCTAGTGCAAACAGTAAACAAGTGTTTTCTCCAGTTTTTAGCTATTTTGTAAAGTCAGTTTGTACGGTGAATTATAGCAAAATTTAGAATAACTTGAATCATAGAAGATGAACACGTGTTTTTGAAATAATTAATCTTATAGTATTCCTTATTATTAGATTCAATAAAATATTTGTAGTCAAAAATAGATATTAGACAATGCATTGTGTTAAAAGGATAGTGCCGAGCCATTACAAAATGTAATTAATGATTGATTGATTGATTGATCCTTTATTCGTCTAAAAATGATACATCTTGGTGTTTTGATACGTCATAAAATTTACAATTGAACAAAAAAAAATAGGTACACATTTAAAATACAGCACTTGAAACATCTTTTGAGGCTGTGAATTTCATAAAAAAAAAATCGGTGAAGACATTTACACAGAACTTCCTTCTTTATTTGTGCGTGGCGGTCACTCACAAAATTATTAAATACGAAACAGGTAGAATAGTTCAAACTACTTCAATTAATTGACCTTCAAGTAAAAATCGGTAAGAATATTGACATTGGGAATAATAATCGAAATATAGTTATCACTATTATTACAAAGTAAACCTGATAACTTTTGGTCAAAAAAATATACAGTGGTGATCCGACAGCAAAAATTCAATACTGAATAACAGGTGGAAGGCTTGCGCAAATACCTTTACAAATGTCCACCATGGTGGAATTATTTCTTGGGATGACCACCCTGTACATTTTTCAAAAATAATAATAATAATAATACTTTATTAACCATTCAACATACAAAAAGTACATATGGCAAGTCAAAGTGTACATGAATATATGTATAGAGTACAATTCATGAAATTTATCAATAAAATTACTAAACTAAAAACCAGAGATAAATGAAGTAGGTATATGTGACAAATCAACGAAAAACACATGAATCGACGGTAAAGAATACGGTTCATATAAAGTTATTAATCAAATTTTCTGAACTAAGAATACTAAGATGTAGTCAAAGCTTAGTCACTTAATATATAAAACAGAATTAACAACAAATATAAGACAAAGTACGTGGCATACATAATATGTGGCCTACTAAGTAGAACAGATAACATCCTTCAATAAAATCGGATATTGTGTAATAGCCCTTATTCGATAGATATTCTTTTAGTTTTATTTTGAATTTTAATTTTCTTGGAATATCACGAAGATTTTTTGGGAGAGCATTGTATAGGGTGATACAGTTATATATAGATGATCGTTTAAATAAGCTTTTATGGTGATTAGGCACACATAAGAGATCTCTCGTTGGATAGTTGTGATAATCAGACCTTTTTTCAAAGAGAGCTAAGTTATTTTTTGTAAAGGTTAGGCATTTTAGGATGTAGATGGAGAGTGTTGTAAGAATACGTTTTTCTATAAATATTTTTCTACAGCTTTCATTTATTTTTAAGTCAAAGATAAGCCTAATAATTCTTTTTTGACAGATAAATACTCTTTCACACTCAGAAGCTTTGCCCCGTGCCATGATATTAAATGAAATGTGGCTATACGCCATAGCATAATATATGCTGATTAAGCCTTCCTTGCCTAGAGTGGATTTTAACTGTAACATTGCAAAAAATGCCTTATTCAGTTTATTACGTACATGATCTACACCAGGATAGCTTGGAATCAAGTAAGGTGCCGAGTGATTTGATAGAATCCGATAGCATAATATCATTGACCATGAAGTTTTCTGGTACGGTCTTTTGAAGGTGAAAGTTTAGGCAATCTGTCTTTTTTTCATTTAAAATCAACTTGTTTCTTTGACACCACGCACTTAATGATTCTATAATATTGTTGACCTTAATGTGAAGCTCTTCGGGTGTAGCAGCTGACACGGTGATTGTTGTGTCATCCGCAAACATTGTTACATGACCATACTCCATGAAGCTGGGTAAATCATTTACATAGAGCATGAATAGTAATGGGCTTAACACTGAGCCCTGAGGGACCCCAAGTGCAACACTAAATGTGTCCGACTCCTGATCATTTAACCTCACCCTGAGAGATCTGATTATAATAGGTGCACTCGTAGGCCCATATGACAAATATTATTCCCAACTGTCACATTTCTAGTTCCACGTTCACGTAATGGAGTGGAAGTATAGCAGTGGTTAACACATTTCATTCATTTTTTTAAATAGGTTTAGAATGTTATGAAACGTGGAAATTTTAAATTTGAGCAAACAATTTTTTTTTCAGATATTCTAATGGTAAAAAAATTTTTCATAATCTATTCTAAGGTAGTGGTAATAATATTTTCTTGAAATAGGTTTAAAATGTCATGAAACGTGGAAAGTTTAAATTTGTACAAAAACAAAATTTTTCCGTCACCTATTTTGTATTTTGTAGTGGGCAAAAATTTGCAAATTTTTTATTTTTCTTTATTTTCAGAAGCTTTTGGAATAGGTTTAGAATGTAATATACGGAAATTTTAAATTTGAGCAAAATTTTTTTTTTACATCAATTCTATAGTACTTACCTACCTAGTGGTAAAAATAAAAATAGATTTTTTCCAAAAAAAATATTTTTTTGTACGCTTAGACTGCCATGAAACGGGGAAATTTGAAATGGTAAAACCTTTTCCAAAACTGTTGGTAAAAAAATTTCTAATTTTCTTTTCTGAAATAGGCTTAGAATGAAACATATTCTGTATAGGATTTTGAAAACAGCGGAAACAAAAACTATCTATGGGAACTGAAAGAAAAACTATATGTAAAAATGTTAATGAAATATTTGCATTCTTTCGATGACCTGACTTCTGGTTATGCTAGCAAGTTAAAATCCTAAAATAAATTTGTCCAATTTCTTATTTGACGTTCTCTTTATAACACTAGCATTTAACATAGTTCCCTATGGCAGATTAAAGTAGTATATACATGACCCCCTAGGGTATGAAGATTCAGTTTAAAATTAGAACAAAATTTTTAAGACAAGGTAGGTCAATAAATTCATTTCAAATTTATTTTACGACACAAACTTTATTTAAGAACTAAAGCAAACAGTGTTTACATTATTAGTATAAAGGTGTGATCTCTGCGCGACAAAGACAGGGATTCAAGGGGAAATATAAAACTCATGCCACCTTTAATGAAGCAATGCAAATTTTAATTAAAAGGTGCTGAAGAGACACAAAATAATGTATTACTAGATGGTATTCACGGACATGATGATATAGTATATACGATCTCAGTTGGGACAGAATAAATATGAAAACTCCGATACGTACCACTTCTCGACTACAGTCCTCGTAGACTTGATCAACATGTCACTTAGAAATGTGAGCGGAATTATCTGCGTAGAGTTTGATTTGTTAACTAAAGAAGATGCCGACTTTAATCCTAATTTTCGTTTTTATGCTGTCCCAATTGATATCATATATACTATACCCATATAGATATGACAGCTCATAGTAGAGAGAGTCTATTACTCGCTACGATCCAGTTTAAAGGTGGGGGGAGGGGTCGACTAAAGGGTATACAAAAACTGATTCTTATGTAAAATTTCCATTTCATTTTTATTTTTCATTTACAGTTTTGGGTCAACATTTACGGGTTTTATATTTTTTGTAAGAAACGTATCATAGCGAAAGAAATTTTCGTTTCGCTATACTTAAGACAAAGATTGTAGGAACGTTTGGTTAAAATTTAAGTTCAATATCTCCAACAATAAGCGAGATATCGAGTTAGAAGTAATAAAATACATATTCTCATATTCTTTGCAGTTTTTGCAAATAACTGCCTTTCTCGACGAATTTGCAATTCTAAATGAATTGGTAAACTCGAAATTCTAATCTGGCAGGAAATTTAACATATGAATTTAGGTTTTGCTTTTGTACACCCTTTAGTCGATCCTAACTTATTGATCTCGAGACCTAAGATCCCCTACTACCATGAATTGAAATATAGTTATTGCATGACCATTTTTAAACCGCTGCCTAAGGAATCACTACTTCCACATCCAGATTCTTTATCCTAGTCACTTTAAAGGAAACATCTTGACTATATTTGCACTCTAGCATGTGGAAATGATTGGTCATAGAATTTTAATATTATTTGGGGAAGATGTCATAGAAAAGTTTGAGGAGTTGGTTTCTACCATATACGTTAAAAATTAAATTTCTAGTTCACCCTACTTATTTTCTACTATACACAACTTACCACCTTCCACCCCTTCAATGGAGTCATCTCGATCAGATGTCACTACAATGCATACGTGTACTAATTTTCAAGTGAATATCTCAATTTGATGTTATCAATCCCATTAATAATGAAGCGGAGTTGGTGGAGTTTGAAAAATATTAGAAAGAAATCTGAGGCCTTGGTTTCTAGTATATACACAGAATCCCAAATTTCTGTACTCCTATCAGCTTGATTTACTTATTTTCCCCTAGTCACTCCTATTAACCCCAACCCTTCTACGGAATGATCCCAAAATATAATCTAGTTTCAGATGTCGTTATAATACATACGTCTAGCAAATTACAAGTGAATATCTCAATTTTGTTTTATCAACCCCTTTAATAATGTAGTAAGGGTAGTGGAAAGGTTGAAAAATATTATTATAAAAGACCTTGGATTTTAGTACATACACCGAATTTCAGGTTTCTGTAATCTTACCAGCTCGCTTTACTTATTTTCCCTATTTACCCCTATTTAACCCCCACTCCTTCAATGCAATCATGTCAAAACATAATCTAGTTTCAGATATAGTTATAATACATAAATGTCCCAAATTTCAAGTGAAAATTTAAATTTAATTTTATCAACTCTTAATAAGGGAGTGGGGGTGGTGGGGAGATGGAAAATACTAATAAAAAAACCTGAGACCCTCGCTTCTAGTATATACACCAAATCCCAAATTTCTGTACTTTTA
Source organism: Stenurella melanura (assembly GCA_963583905.1). Lineage (NCBI taxonomy): Eukaryota > Metazoa > Arthropoda > Insecta > Coleoptera > Cerambycidae > Stenurella > Stenurella melanura. The sequence continues at coordinate 130,619,827 of OY757310.1, read as the reverse complement.
CCAGCTTGCTTTACTTATTTTCCCCTATATACCCCTATTTAACCCCCAACCCTTCAACGGAATCATCTCAAAATATAATCTAGTTCAAGATGCCGTTATAATACATACGCGTACTAAATTTCATGTGAATATCTCAATTTTATTTTATCAACCCCTTGAATAATGGAGTAAGGGTGTGGGGTGATGATATTATTAAAAAATCTGAGGCCTTGGCTTCTAGTAGGTACATACACCAAATTTTGTACTCCACCAAGTTTCTGTACTCATACCAGCTTGTTTTACTTATTTCCCCCTATTTACCTCTAAATAACCCCAAACCCTTCAACGGAATCATCTCAAAGTATAATCTAGTTCCAGATGTCGTTATAATTCATAAGTGTACCAAATTTCAAATCAATATCTCAATTTTATTTTATCAACCCTTTTAATAAAGGGGGTGGTGGGGGTTGAAAAATATTATAAATAATCTGAGACCTTGGCTTCTAGTACATACACCGAATTTCAAGTTTCTGTAGTCTTACCAGCTTGCTTTACTTATTTTCCCCTATTTACCCCTATTTAACCCCCAACCCTTCAACGGAATCATCTCAAAATATAATCTAGTTCCAGATGTCGTTATAATACATATGCATACTAAATTTCATGTGAATATCTCAATTTTATTTTATCAACCCTTTCATATTGGAGTAGGGGTGGTGGGGTTGAAAAATATTACAAAAAAATCTGACGCTTTGGCTTCTAGTACATACACCGGATTTCAAGTTTCTGTAAGTCTTACCAGGTTGCTTTACTTATTTTACCCTATTTACCCCTATTTAACCCCCAACCCTTCAACGGAATCATCTCAAATTATAATCTAATTCCAGTTATCGTTATAATACATACGTGTACCAAATTTCAAATGAATATCTCAATTTTATTTTATCAACCCTTTTCATATTGGAGTAGGGGTGGTGGGGGTTGAAAAATATTATAAAAAAATCTGACCCACTGGCTTCTAGTACATACACCGAATTTCAAGTTTCTGTACTCTTACCAACTTGTATTACTTATATTCCCCTATTTACCCCAAATTAACCCCCAACCCTTCAACGGAATCATCTCAAAATATAATCTAATTTCAGGCGTCGTTATAATACATACGTGTACGAAATTTCAAATGAAAATCTCAGCTTTATTTTACCAACCCCATTAATGGGGTGGGGTGGTGGGGCGTTGAAAAATATTATAAAAAAATCTGAGGCCTTAACTTCTAGTACATACACCGAATTTCAAGTTTCTGTACTCTTACAAGCTTGCTTTACTCTTTTTCCCCTATTTACCCCTATTTAACCCCCAACCCTTCGCCGGATATCCTCAAAAAATTCCAGTTCCACATCTCGTTATAATATATGTTAGATCACAAGCGACACAACTAACTTTTTAAAAAGATTTATTTAATTATTAGGATAGTACGTACTATCCTGACATAATATGATTTTAATACAAAGGTGAGTTAATAACTATACATTATGGTTGAAATGAGTTTAATAACTGAAGTACAATTGCTGCGTTACATATATTTATAACTTTAAAAATGCTGACTTGAAGAGTCTTAGAACAAAGGAATATTGTGAACGAGCCTGTGAATCAGGTGATGTTGACTTAGCAAAAGGAGCAGCTGCCATATGTAATATGATACGCCTTCATATGACTCTAAATATTGTAAGTCACTTGGTAATATTTTATATAACAACTTCCCCCTTATAGAAAAAGTTGGTGATTATACAGCAACTTTTGAAATTGAAATTAATTGAAAAATATGAAATACGAAGTACAATAAAATGTGACAAAAATGTAAAAGGTGCAAAAATGTAAAATTGTAAAAGTATAAAATGTGAAAATATAGAATATAAAATAGTAAGCGTAAAAATGCAATACAGTGCATGTAATAAAAGCATAAAAACATATTGAAATAAAATTGAATAAATTTCACTGAAGAGTCTCAGTACAAAAGTTTATGAAAGGCACAAAACTGTTTAATTAAGTTCTATGTCTTCGGATTCTTCGTCTTCTCTTCTTAGTGGAGGTCGTCTTCGTTGAGGGAGTAAGCTAGTAAATGTCCTGGAGAGTTTACTAGGTCTCGGAGGAGCTGGGGGCGATGTGGAGACATCGGTGGTTGAATTTCTTCGGTGTATTCTATATTTATAGAATAGGTACACAAATAATAGTCCAAGGATTAATTATTAAATAAGTGAACCAAGAGATGTGTTTGGTAACGAAGGGTTCATTTATTAGATCGTCTAAGTCTTTTGAATACTGGTCCAGCTTATGTTTAGCGATTTCGAGGTCCTCGGTGTTTAAATTGTTCAACTTTAAAGGTTTTAGATTAGGCACTCGAATGTTTTCGGGAATTTGGCCACAGCACTCAAAAGGGACTCGAATTGGGTGATTATTGTCTTCTACACTGGTAAAGTCACCTGTGCTAGCTTGGATTTTGGTAATACCTACAAAAGAATAGCAATTTGATTGGAGTCTAATAATTGAATTTTTGGAGATTGTGTCAGTCGAAATTATTTTGGGACAGTTAATGGTCACATGTAAAGGTTCCGCGTTTATCACTAACCACTTGTTTCCACCTAGTTCTTGCACGTTGTAACCTTGACTGATGATAAGTGACGTCTGGCAGTTTTCGGGTAGTGTGTCGAGGTTCTTGAAGAGACGGGCTTCGCATATGGCATTGTTGTCAATTGGATATGCAAATAAATTTGAGCATAGCTTGGTATTAGGATAGATTGGTTTGCATTTTTCGAGGTCTGCGATGGGTATGAACATCAAAGAATCATCATTTCTCGCGATATATTTTTGAGAAGTTGATAAAATGTGAAATAGACCAGTTCTATTATCCAGAATAGGAATGGGAAATAGTTTGAAAACAGAATATGTTTGAGGGTCTATTAGTGGTATGTCTAATACAAATATTAATTCTGAATTTACCTGAAAAGCTTTTAATTCAATAATATCTAAGTATTGTGAAACCTTTGATAATTTAATCGGTAGTGGTAAATTATTCTTTTGTAAGTTTTGTGAAATCTCTTGCAAAGAGTTTACTAAATCTTGGGGATTGATGATCGATGTATGAATTATTTTGAGTCTCGCAAAAGTGATAGAATTTAAAATATCGTTTAAATTCTCCTCGATAAATAAATAGCTTGCCATGAGTTGCTCGCAAATACTTAAGAATTTTAATTTTGTATAAGCTATTCGTGTTTCGCCTTCGATTTTTAAGATCTGTTTTTCGATTTCTTTAATATCATTATTAAATGTCTCTTCGTCAATTTGTAATTGTCGAACAGTTACATTGAAATTCTTTATGACTGATGTTGTGACTGAAATTTGGTTTTTGAGTAAGTTCTCCAATTGGTGTTCGTCATTATTAAGTTTATTAATACAGTTTAAATAATATTCGCCGTCTTCAGCATCTAGATTGCCGGTGATTGATTTAAATATTGAACCTATACCGTTCAAGAGTCCGCGTTTGTAGCGTTTCGTGCCGAACAGTATTTCGTCGAATTTACTCTTTATGGACTTAGAAATTTGCGTTAATAGGCTAAGGTGTGTTTTAACTTCACTTGTGAAGGTTACCATGTCCAAATATGCCGGGTCAAGAGTAATGAAGATTTTATCTAAGATTTTGTCGTTCCTGTCAATAGCTGTCTTGAGTGTGGAGATGTTCTTATGTACTAGTAACGTCCATTTCTTGTGGGAAATGACGATGTCAGTGTCTCGGTGGTAATACACTCCGATAGTGTTGTTTATTGGCGTTATTGAATATTGGGATACTGCTGATCCGAACAGCAAGAGAAACCTGAAAATAAAGTTTAATTTTCAAAATAAGGTTTCATCCTGTCAAAGTTAACTTTCGTAGTTTGGTCTGTTTCGGGATTAGATAAAAGTGCTGAATTTTTAAAGATTTCTTTAATTTCGAATGGGCCGTTAAATTTGTTTTGTAATTTGTCTTTGATCTGGGATTCTTTTACATAGACTTTGTCTCCAATTTGGTAATCTGGTCGTTTTCCGGGGACGTGTTTGTCAAAACGAATTTTGGCTTTCGCTTTTTGGTCTAGCGTACGACTACGTGCTATTTTATAATAATGCGAGATTCTATTGTTGAGGTCTCTAACATACTTAGTTATCAGTTCTTTTTGATTGTACAACGTTTCGGGTGGTCTACAAGATGTGTGTCCGAATACTAATTCGTATGGACTAAAACCATGGGTTTTGTTGACCGAATTATTGTAGCATATTACCGCGTATGGTAAAATAGTTAGTGGGTGTTCGTCAGGGTTTTCGGCTTTATGAACTCTAATCATTTCTGCTAAGGTAGCATGAAATCGTTCTATTGATCCGTTAGATTGAGGATGTCCTACACTTGAATAAGTTAATTTTATGTCGTATAGAGTACAGAGATCTTTTAGTAGTCTATTGTCGAATTCGCCACCGTAGTCACAATGGACTCTCAAAGGGGTGCCATAGTGCTGGAAATATAGTAGTAAGGTGTTTACTACGGATTTTGCGGATTTATCTTGTATAGCATAAGCTTGGGTAAATTTTGTTAACTCGTCGCGAATAGTAAGAGCATAATTTCGAGTTGGGGTTTGGAATATGTCGATGTTAATTCGTTCAAATGGCGTTCTTGGTGTTTCCGTAATTACTAAAGGGCTAGTCATGTTTTTACGATATACTTTATTCTTTTGACAAATTTCGCAAGATTTGATAAAGTTTTCGACATCTTTAGATAATCCTTGCCAATTATATTTATTTTTAATTCTCCGCATCGTTTCGTTTATTCCGCGGTGAAGATTATTTTTACCGCAGTGATGCTGGTCTAAAATGATCGGAATTTGATCTTCGTCGGGGGTCTGAACGATATTTTGGCATATTACAATTTTTAGGTCCTTTTCTGCGAAAATAAACGATAGCATTTCGAGAATAGGGAGATCTAAGTTGTTTTCAACGTAATACGTTTTGGAAAGATCTAAAAGGTTTTGTCTCTTATATAATACCATGAACAAATGTTCTATTGTAGACTTAACGTCGAATGGCAAAGGGACTATAAAATACTTCCTATGTCGGACTGATTTACTCGAGACGATGTTAATGGTGTTTTTATAAAATTCAGGGTGTTCTTCGAAAATGTCTTTGATTATTTTATGATGTAAGTCTTGCAAGTTATCTTGCTGAAAAAAGGTGATGATATTTTTGTGTTCTCTATCTAAAAGCTGTTTGTTGGAAGTTTTAATTTTCGAATAGTCTATTAGAGATTTTGTTTTGTACAAATTGACAAAAATATCGAATTCTTGAGCGATTTGCTCGTTAGTTATTTGGGCATTTTCGTTTGGGTTTTCGTCATCGTCTTGTTCGTCATATTCTGATTCGTCAGTTTCATTCGCGGCTAGAATTTTTGAGTAAAGTTTCGAACATTCCGAAAAATGGTTGATTTTAATTCGGGATAGCGCGTCCGCGTTTTTATTGATCTTGCCAGGTTTGTATACGATCTCATAGTCGTATTCCTCTAGTTTTAATCGCCAACGTGCGAGTCTACTTCCTGGGTCTTTTATTGAAAATAACCAGGTAAGTGGTCGATGGTCTGTTACCAACTTGAATTTTCTGCCGAATAGGTATGGCCTAAAATGCTTTACTGACCATACTATGGCTAAAAGCTCGCGTTCGATCGTGGAATATTTGGTTTCCGCAGCGCATAAAGTTCGAGATGCGAATGCGATAGGTAAGTCTTTGCCTATGTTGCCTTGTGAAAGGACAGAACCAATGGCGAATGCACTTGCATCGGTGGTTAAAATAAATTCATCGTTAAAATTAGGGTAAATGAGAATCGGTGTTGTCGTTAAATTTTGTTTTAAATTTTGAAAAGAATTTGAACAATCATTGTCGAAGTTAAAATGTACGTCCTTTTGTAGTAGCTTCGTTAATGGTTTGGTTATTTTAGAGAAATTGGGGATGAATCGCCTATAATATCCGGCTAAGCCTAAAAATGACTTAATTTCCTTGGGATTTTTCGGTTGGGGAAAATTTAAAATTGCATCAACTTTGGTGGGATTCGGTTTTACACCATCTTTAGTGATGAGATGGCCTAAATAAGCGACTTCTTTGCGAAGGAACTCGCATTTGTCGGGTTGAATTTTGAGGTTTGCTTTTTGTAAGCGTTTGAAAACTTCTGTTAGACGTGAAATATGGTCATGGATGGTAGGGGAGTAGACAATAATGTCGTCCATATAGACAAGACATCTTTCATTTTGAATACCTAACAAGATATTGTCCATTTCTCTTTGGAAAGTTGATGGGGCATTTTTGAGTCCGAATGGCATTCTTACAAATTCAAAATGACCATTCTCAACTGTGAAAGCAGTTTTTTGGATATCTTTCGGGTCTATTTGTATCTGGTGAAATCCAGATGCAAGGTCTAGCGTTGTGAAATATTGGCATTTGCCTAGTTGATCAAGAAGGTCAGAGATGTTGGGAAGAGGATATTTATCGTCGACGGTAACTTCGTTAAGTTTCCGATAGTCAACTACGACTCGCCACTTCTGTTTGCCAGAGGCATCCAGTTTTTTGGGGACTACCCAAACAGGGGATGACCAGGGTGAAATCGAGGGTTGAATAATACCTTGATCTAACATTTTAGAAATTTGAGTTTTGACTTCTTCTTTATGGACTTGGGGATAACGATAAGATTTTGTAAATATAGGTCGGGAATCATTCGTATCAATCGGGTGTTTAATTTCGTTTGTAAATGTCAAGTTGTCACCTTCTAAATAGAATATGTCTTGAAAATCTAAACAAAGCTGCGTTACTAATTCGGCCTCTTCTTCATTTAGATGATCTAAACGTAATTGATTTTGAATTTCAAATGATCTGTCTGTCGGTATTTGTTGGCCAGAGTTGTCAGTGTTGAAATTAAAAATCGATTTAAATTTTTGAATTGGTTCTAGATCTAAATTTGAAAATTCGATTGATTTCGGGATGGCATTTGCATTAATTATGGTCGTATAAAATTCTCCGTTTTCGTCTACTTTAACGAGAGCATTGGGTAAGCGAACTTTCTCTTTTTCCTGGGCTAACAGTATAGCCTCAGTATTCCGCAGATGACATTTTAATTTAAATATTTTTTCCATACGTGGTTCTATGGAAATTAAATTTTGATTTTTGTTTTCATGAGGGGTTCTTGAAATTGGAGTTTGAGAATTACTAATATTTTTTATTGGTGGTTCCGGTAGATCCCGATTTACTTCAAAAAGAGGAACAGTTTTAAAGTTAGTAATTAACTTGTTGTTATTCATGTCAATAACGCATCTATAATGTTTGAAAAAGTCGGCTCCTAATAATCCGTCAAATTCGATGTCTAAATCGCAAATGTATACTTTATGCGGATCATTAGCTGTAAAAGGTATAAGAACAGATTCGGTTATTCCAATTTTTTGTTCTGTTATACCTTGTATAACAACGTTCTCCGGAGATCTGCGCTTGTAATTTTCGGCAAGTTTTGGTTTAAATATTGATATGCCCGCGCCGGTATCGAGTAACATTTTGAATCTATTTGTAACGTCTTTAATATAATAGAGGTTCCTTGAATTTACAGTTAGAGATGGATACGAGATTACATTAAAATTTGTTCTAGATGGTTCAGGGACGGACTGGGGTTGTCCTTTAAATTTATGGTTTGGATTTGACTCGACATTTGATCGATTTGGGAATCCGGTTGTTGTGTTGGAGTATCTGTAGGATACTCCGGGCCTTGGTAAAAATCCGGTTGATTAAAAGAATAATCCGTATGAGGGTTTGGTAAATAATCGAAACAATTTTCGTATTGATTTGGTGGGTAATCAATATGATTCTCGTATTGGTCTGGTTGATTATAAGCATGTGGATTTTGATAATCCCCATTACCAGTAAAATATTCTTGGGAATGTACCTCATTATTAAAATTAGAATTATTTTGGAAATTTTCAAAACTATCAAATTGTTGGTAGCTTTGATCACAATAAGAATTATAATTGTCATAATTTTGTGCATCATAGTAATTATCAAAATTAACATGGTGAGTTTTTTGAGGGTTTTGACGGTTAAAATTTGAAGGTTGTTGATTGGGAGGTCTTTGTTGATAATTTGGATTAGGTCTTATCACAGAAGGCCTATTTTGTTGGGGAGAATTATTTTGCGAGAAATTTTGTTGCGGGGCAAAGTTGTCTGGGCTATAATAATTTGATGGACTTTGGAAATTTGGCCTAGAAAATTGTTGGAAATTAGGCCTAGGAAATTGTGTTGGAGTTCCACCAAAATTGTTTTGCCTGTAGTTGGGATTTTGCTGTGAAAATTGCCTTGCGCGACATTCATTAAAATTATGTCCATTTCTTTTACAGTAGTTGCAAAACTGCTGCGAATTTGGACGTCTTTGCTGGGTTTGCACGGAATTTTTGTTAACTGATTTATTGGGAAATTTTTGTGATTCGAAATATGAGAGTTGAAGTTCCCGTTTAACTCTACTAATAGCATCTAACATATTTCTGGGGTTACCTGCACGAATTATTTGACCTAATTTGGGTTCAAGTCCGGTAAGTAACGTGTTCAATGTCATCGTTTCGATAAGGCGTGATTGTGCATTTTTCTCTTCCAATGTCAAGGATTGTTTTTGCACAGCGGCGTGCATTTTGGCGTTATGAGTTTGAAGACGAGATATAAAAATAAGTGCGGTTTCATTTTGCAATTGATGAACTCTTTGCAGATCCTGTATAAGAGCTGTTAGGTCGCGTGAATCGCCAAAGTGCGCCTCGAGCAAGCTTTTTATTTCTGCCCAAGTAGCAGGGTTTCGCGAATTTATGAGCTCTGACGCTTTTCCGCGAAGTTTATTTTTTATATGTAGAGTCACTAAAATTCTCTGATCGTCTACTGCCATGCCTTGAGCATGAACACACGCAGAGATAAATGTATGCAAAAATATGGGGTTCCCATCGAACTCAGGTATTATAGAAAAGATTTCACTTAACTTGTAGGGTTCGATGTTTACTGTTTCGTTCATTGTAACGTTCTGATTTTCGTTTCCAGTGACTTGATTGTCAGTCATTTTTAATAGGTTATTATTTAACTTTTTAAAGAAAAGAGAGATTTTAATTAATTAAAAATTTGAAAATCAGAATGATACGGCACTGGTGTGACAAATGTTTCACAAACTTATGATTTACTGATTAGCTTGGAATGCGTTTCAATGCAAAATAAATGTTAACTCTGAAATATTTCTGTGTTGTAAAATTGAACTTGAAATCTGATATATTTAAATGTATTAAATTTCTTGATAAGTTTAATGAGACTTGCGCTAATCTGGGTTATAGAACTGCTGTTCTTTATACTACGTTACGTAAATTGAAATAAATTGAATGAATGGGTTTGAAAAAATGTAAAATGTAAAGCACAAAATAAACGAGATGATTCTTATTTGTACTTACATCAATATTTTCATCTCCGTGGAGTCTCGTAGTTGAATGCGACTTCGTAAAGCGGGCTCCGTCTGTCTGACGTCGAAGACACCAACTTGTGTGACCAGGGAAGATTTCTTACTTGCTAAAGTTTTGTTGCTTGTTGAGTGATTGCTTCTTGTGTGGTTGCTTCTTAAAATTAATTGTTGATTTGATTGTTGAAATGTTGCTTGTTGATTTGTTGCTTGTTGCTTGAAAAAAATTGTTTCTTTGAATGTTGAGTTGTTGTGTGCTGTGTCCGGGTTCTTTTTCTTCTTAAAGAATTGAAATTCACCACTCCTGTCCTAAAGTGCTCCTTGTTCTTCCAGTCTTTCCCTCCAGTTAGGCACCTTTTTGCAGATGTTGTCCTTATTCTCTCGGGTAGTTTCTGGTAGTTAGGCTCCGGTACAGGGTGTTTTGAAGATCCTTTTCGACTGCGCCAAATTTTGTTAGATCACAAGCGACACAACTAACTTTTTAAAAAGATTTATTTAATTATTAGGATAGTACGTACTATCCTGACATAATATGATTTTAATACAAAGGTGAGTTAATAACTATACATTATGGTTGAAATGAGTTTAATAACTGAAGTACAATTGCTGCGTTACATATATTTATAACTTTAAAAATGCTGACTTGAAGAGTCTTAGAACAAAGGAATATTGTGAACGAGCCTGTGAATCAGGTGATGTTGACTTAGCAAAAGGAGCAGCTGCCATATGTAATATGATACGCCTGATAAGGCTACTTTCATATGACTCTAAATATTGTAAGTCACTTGGTAATATTTTATATAACATATATACGTGTACAAAATTTCAAGTCAATATCTTAAACCGTTCCGGAGAAAACGTGCGGACAAAAAAAAAAAGTTACGGACAGACAGACAGACAGACAGACAGACCGACAGACCGACAGACAGAAATTTTTTTTCGCTCAAATTTAAAATCTCGACGTTTCATGACATTCTAAACCTATTTCACGAATAAAAATTTTTGAAAATTTTTTTGCGATTACTATACTTCCAATCCACTACGTGGATGTGGAAGTAAAACTAAAACGAAGAGATTCTGCATGTAAAATTGATGAAGAAAATTGCATGATCTTTAAGTGTTGATGTTAACAATTCATTTTCTGCTAAACTAAACCGCAACAAGAAGAAATATAGAATCCAAAAACTTCCTCGATCTTTAAACTTCACTTTTTGTCTTTATACCACCTTTCTATCTTTAATAATAAAAAAATTTCTCTCATACTATATTTTACAATGCGTTCTCGTATTTTTTTACAACACGTAATAGTTTACATATTCTTTATAAAAAATGTATCACCTTGAAACAATTTTGCTTCATACGGCAATCAAGAACAATATCAGAGGAATATATTTATAATATTTGAGATCAATATCTCTAACAAAGCTCGAGATACTGAGTGATAAATAAGAAAATACACATTTTCTTGCGTGTCCGAGTTCCACAAAGTTTTTTCTTCACTTTCGCAATTTCAAATAATTTGGTGAACTCAAAATTCGAATCCAGCAGAAAATTTTACATAAGAATCTGTTTTTCATTTTTATATACCCTTTAGTCGATCCCCCCTCACCTTTAAAATGCATAGTAGCGGGCACTAGACTCATTACTATAGGCTGCGAAAAGATTTCTGTCAACATATTATTTCAATTTTGTGATATTATACTTGATATTTACTATATTGCTAATGTACATCTAGACAGATATGAATTATACCAATTTTTTCAAAATTTACTTTAAATTTCATAAATATTATAATCAATAACTCTTAACGGTATTACTTTCTACAAATACTGAGCATAACAAGAGAACTACCTCTGAGACTTAACTAAAATTGGTTCATAAAAGATAAGGAAGTTGTCTTGGGTCTAAATGGCTGTCCTAACTCCTTATCTAAATCTTCATTCACATTAGTGAAGTCCTAGGATAAGTACTTATAAACTGATTTCATAGTTTAATTTGCATTTACTGTTTAATCCAATTTGATATGTTTTACTCAAGGTAAATTGTGATTTACGTATACATAATTGTAAATCTAGATGATTTAATCAAATAGGCGTAAAACAGCAATACCAAAATCTATTAATAATTACTAAAAAATATTTCTGCAGCCATCTGTTCCAAGACAAGTGAAATTCAAATATCTGTGTGTATGTACGTGTGTACGTATTATGTATGGACGGTTTCTTACAAACTCGACATATACTATTAAACTTTAAATTTTTATCCACCATACAGAGTGATTGCCACAGAAGTGTAAACTATCATATTGTACATAAACTGTGTTTCATTATAATTTTAGAGCAAAAAGTTTAAGGCTGTTGATTAAGCGAAGTAAAATATGGCATGAAAAAGAATTCAGTGTCCGTTTTGCTTCAGCATCTACCAATTTTGAGTAAATCGCGAAAATAACTTAAAAACCCAAGATTACACAGAGGTTACCGAATCACGATCATTATCATAACAAATTTTATTACGAATTTAATATACAGTAATTGCCTCACCGGATCGTGATCTGGAGCCAACCATAATACCGCGACCAGTTCGGCTCAATAAATAAAAACTAAAAGACAGTCAGAACTCCTGCCGCCTATAGCGAGGGAGTCTCAGAAGCAGACCATTTTTTTGTGTGCCTGTGTAAATTAACGAAACAAGTGCGAGTCGATAAAAAATGTAAAAACAATGACAAACATTTTTGAAAAATATTGCTAAAAAAAAATCGTTAAAAGCATTTACACGGAACTTCTTCCTCTTCATATATATAGGGCGGTCACTCACACACTAAAACATTATTAATTAAATCCAACAGTAAAAATTCAATATCAAACAAGCTAACCATTATACTCTTCGCCGATTTACTGCACTTTTTATGTAATTGTTGCACATTTTGTAAATAATGTTAGTTTTAGACATTATTAGCTTAATTACAAAACATTAAAAAAAAAATATTTAAAAAATTAGTAACTTTTTTATTTATTGATAGATTTTGTTCAACAATATTCTTCCTCTGGCTAACAGTAAGTTACTGTCCAAATTTCAACACAATCTGAATTTTTGTTCTCAAGCTATCGTGCTTACAAAAAAACGTGACGGGCGGACAGACAGACGGGCAGACAGACAGACGGACGGACGGACGGACGAACCGACAGACAAACAAACAGACAGACGGCCGGACAGAGATTTGGAAAGTTGTTCAGAATTCGATCACCAACACAGTGATATGAAATTTTTTTCTCTACGCGCAATATTACCGGTTTTAGAAATGTGCCGATAGAATGCAATATACTCTTCCTTTTGTATTTGCGAAGGTACCAAATATGGAAGGCTTGCGTAAATACCTCTAGAAATTTCCACCATTGTTGAATTATTTCCTAGGATGACCATCCTCTATATTTTTCAATAAAACTATAATGGGTGTCTTCATTGCCAAGTGTGTTAACAATATGCCAAATATTATTGCCATCTGTCACATTTTTAATTCCACCTCCACATAGAGGAGTGGAAGTATAGTAGTGGTTAAAAAAAATTATTATTTTTTTGTTTAAATAGATTTAGAATGTCATGAAACGTGGAAATTTTAAATTTAAGAAAAGAGAAAATGTTTTTCCAGCATCTATTCTATAGTAGTGGTATCAAAATTTGCACTTGTTATATCCAGAGTGCTTAAATTATTGCCGGAAATTGGTTGGATAAATGAATTTTCTTGAAAAATTTATGTACGAGGAAACTACTAAATATGGATCTTTATGTAAAAGCAAATGTCAATAATTTATGAGAAAACTTTCCACTTATTAATTTCGCTGAGGGGGACTAAAATTTTTTTGGGTTGCTATGGTAGCGAAACCAAGAACAAACTTCTGATTGGCTAAATGTGGCGAGAAAAATGTTATTTTAATGTTAATTTAAATAGGTTTAGAATGTCATGAATTGTTTGAATTTTAAATTAGAGCAAATAAACATTTCGTTCCATCATCTATTCTATAGCGTAAAAACTTTTTTAAAAATCCCAAAAATAATTTTTCTTAATGGATTCAGAATGTCATGAAACGTGGAAATTTTAAATTTAAGCAATTTTTTTTCCATCTATGGTAAAAAAAAATTCAACATTTTTTTGTGTCTGAAATAGGTTTAGAATATCATGAAACGTGAAAATTTTAAATTTGAGCAAAAAAAATATGTTTTAATTTTCTGTTCCCGTTAGACGGTCCACCCTGTGTATTTTCCAGTGAAAGTCCATTTCTACGCTGGCAATAGCGTCAGGCACCTACCTAATTTGACTCTTCCTCGTCAAGTACTTTTTTTAGTTAATGCATCAACAGTCAAACAGACAGGACTGACGGAATTGAAAAATCTATATTTCCGTAATATAAATGGTCTGAAACGTGAAAATCCGAAAAATGGAAACTATTAATAAATTATTTCCTTGAACCTCAGGCTCTGTCCGTTAGAAATGATGAAGTCACATCATCAAATTCAAAACTTATTTCCATTGTCAAGTTAAATAGAAAGTGTGAAGTTGGCAACGCGTTGTTGGAAATGCGTTGCTAACTTCACTTAAGTCGTATGTCAGATGTCTCCGATAGATTGTTTATCGTATTTGTGATTATGATTAGTCGTGTTTCTATAAACATAGCTATAGTAGCCTAATATAATTATTAAATGTATGATTTAGTTTTTGGATTATTACCCAATATTATACAGGGTGCAACATAATGGAATGTCATAAATGAAAGAGCGTATTCCTCGTACAAATTTAAGAATATTTTGTCATGCAAACAATTGTCATTAGAGCCTTCGTTTACAAGATACAGGGCGTTGTAGTTTTAAAAAATACAATTATTTTCCTATATATCTTCTGAACAAATGTAGATATTTACCTGAAATTTTGTGTGTAGAATAAACGATTAGTATTGTATTTAAATTTTAAAAATGAAGCCCCAGCTTTAACCAGTGACGTAGATTTGAAGTATGTAGGGTACATTTTTTCATGAAGTTATGGCACGCCACTGAGCCGAATTTTTTTTGTGCTTTTCTTGGATTTCAAATTTGATTTTGAAAAACAATGTTCTCTTGACATTTTTGCGCATATTTTACAGTTTTAAAGTTATTAAAGTTTAACCGTAGTGATGTTTCGTTTATCTTTGCTAATTTTTGTTTAAATTAAATATCAAAATTTCTGATGAGTTTGTTTTTCTTACATTTGGCACTGGTTAAAGCTGGGGCTTCATTTCTTAAATTTGAATACAATACTAATCATGTATTCTACACACAATATTTCAGGTAAATATTTACATTTGTACAAAATATATATAGGGAAATAATTGTATTTTTGAGAACTACAACGCCCTGTATCTTGTAAACGAAGGCTCTAATGACAGTTGTTTATATAATAAAATATTCTTAAATTTGTACGAGGAATACACTCACTCCTTCATTTATGACATTCCATTATGTTCCACCCTGTATAATATCCAATAATTCGGTTTATTTGCGATTATTTATGTTAACAACTTAACCTAAAGAGAAGGCAGAACTAATATTAATCTGTCACGTACTGCGAATAATTGGTTATAGGAACATAGAAACTTTTTTTAAAGCATTTACAGAAGCATTTCTGTATCTTGGCACAAACACCGTACTTACTTAGTGCTCCATTCATGTTTCTGACTTATAATAATGACATTAAGAGTATCTGACAATTTATAAACGCATAAAATTGAATATAGTACACAATACTACTACATTTATATAGAGAGTTGTGTCACATACGAATATATATTTGTCCTTTTTAGCGGCGAGTATTTAATTCAAAACTTTTAAAATTACTTTCAAACATTTTTTTTACTGAAAAATTTTTTCAGCTATACTGTATACCATGAGTAATTTACATTTTTCGAAAAAAGAAAAGATGCCCACACCCTATTCAAATTTACTAAAAAATGTCCTTTTCTCATAAGAAATACACGGTAAATTTCATAGTTTTGGATGCATGTGCTAATACCAACCGACACTGATGAAATTTGCAGGGGATGTCGAACAAAGGGAGGTAGGACAAAAATAATCGAAAATTACTTTTCGCAGGTCTAAATTTGAGCCACCCTATACATACATATGAGTAAACTTTTCTTGATATTTAAGTTTCAGACGGTTGTAATTACAACAAACTCTCTTTACATTTTTGTCAGATTTCATTAAGTAAATCTGGCATGTTGAAAATAACCCTAATTCCTAATTTATAAGCATATTGACCAACTTTTAACAAAATCTCCTCAATTTGGAAAAGGTATTAACGATAAATATTTCAGTTCACTGAAACTGTTCCCTGAAATATCAAGCTATATATTAACAAAAAGTATTTATCTATTCAGAACACCACTTTCTAGAATATAATATTTATTTAAAAGTCTACAGATACTTACTGTATTAATTCGAAAATATCTCTAGCCGGGTTGCAAATTTCCTTTTTAAAGGCATCAATCTTTTTAAATATATGTCGCCGAGAATGGCCATTTCTTTGTAATTTTCCTAAAAGGGCAGCATTAATTTTAAAACGCCGGACGTTTTAATCCTACAAAGAACGCTTGCCTCGGACAGTAGGAAACGTATTTTAAGAGCTTTTTATATCTATATATTTTTCTCCATTGTGAAAAGTACTGAAACGATTTATTTCGGAAACAGCTAAATAACATTTTTAAGTAACACTAAAGCGATGGGGACGGGGTGGTCACTGACTCAACTGTATGGATGTTTTTTGGGAGTTGTTAAGAGTAATGTGGAAAGTTATGTTTAAAGAAGGAATGTATTAAAATAGTTAAAATGAGTAGATAAAAGGTATATTTTTTAAATAGAACATATAATCCAGTAAAATTAGATGGAAAATGGCCATGTTAACGAAAAAATTTGTAAAATTTTAGAACTTGGCAGAAATGTTGCTCAAGGTATATATTTTTTAATTGATTAAAAGTTCCCACACATACCGTGGTACCGTCATCCCTTAAAATAGCAAGAACTACCCCCGTATGCTGTTTAGCGATTATATCTGCTAAACCGTTCACTTTTTCGTGAAAATCATCCCTTAAAATTGCAAGAACTACCCCCGTATGCGGTTTAACGAGTATATCTGCCAAACCATCCATTTTTTCGCGAAAATACCTCTATACAAAAATATTCCTACTTAAATTCTACAAATGTTCTAATCGTTTTTTCCGTAGTGGATTGGGCCTACTGGGGAAACCACTTAAAGAAAAGCGCCATTAACTCTACCTCCAGGGTGGTGTGAAAATGACTAAAGAATGCTGTAACGAGGTAAATTTTCCGTTGCCAAAAATGCAGTTCAAATTAATAATATACTTCGTTATTTGCTCCGCTTACATTCGAATCATAGGTATTGTAAATTAATATTATAGATTTCTCCTAATTTAGCTAGCTGAAACCGCGAAACAGATTTCTACTTTAAATAGAAATTTTGATAAACCTGGCAGTGAGAGGGCTGTCCATAATATTAACATTAATTACAAGATTTGATACGGAGGGCGTTGGTAAGACACCTGCGTAAATTAGTTTCATTAGAGCACATTTGAAATGACTTCTGTCCGATCCGTCAAACAGCCCAGTCGGGTATTATTCCGTATAGCCAGCACATGTAAGTACACCGTTTTATCACCGCCGCTGGTTTCTTGTCGACCTTTTTATATTAACACCGATAAGAATAATTCACTGAAATGTGTGTTTTAAAGCAATAATTTGAAACAGATTCCGTTTAAATGTATCAGAATATAATTATTATTTTCCGACTTTGCCGAAATTAAATGAATTTAAATTATTACAATAGTAAGAGAGTCCGAGTTAGGACATGTCAACTTCTCCGATTTTATCCAAATAGCCATGTTCGCAAGAATTTCCAAATGGGAAAAAGAACATGGATGATATTTCCAGAGAAAGTGTGTACCGTTTACCGTTTATATTATTTTAATCCAGACCATTTGTGATGGTACTGCGATAAAATAATATGTTGTTCTACCAAATGGGTAGAAGTTTTAATTATCGTATATTTTATTTTAGCTAGGTCGTAGCAAAATAAAATCTGTATTTGCAAAAATTATTTTTGTGAGATTTTTGTAGTGTTAGTGTTAATTTACCGTTCATTTTGTTTCCTATATTTTGTACTGATACGAAATGGAACAAAATTCATTACTTTGAAATAATTTATAGAAATTTATTATAGTCCGGGAACTGAGAATAAAATCTAGGCTACCGTAAATAAATTAACTAACATTATATTCTGATACATAGACATTTTCCGCATACAATCCGACAAGATACCACGTGGCCGAACCGAAATGCATTTAATGAAGGCACCCAGCTGTGGGGTTTGAGGCGCTTGGCAAACACCGCATCAAGTGTTGATGTAATTTCAACATTTCCGAACCGAACCGAAATACCACCGTTCTGATTATTGCTGTCTGTCCGTCTAGGCAGAATAATCTCCGCCGTAAGCTGATACCAAATCCGATAACCGTTTTATTTTCCGAACCGAGTGTAACCAAGGTTACACACCGCTCCGTATCCGATAACCGTTTTATCTTCCGATCCGAGTGTGACTTAAGTTACACACCGCACCGAATCCGAAAACCGTTTTATTTATTTGGTATCAGTTTTATTTCGTTTTGCCAAGTTCTTCACACCCACACTCTAATGCAATATGTAGGCATGATTTATTGCTGTAGATAACCGCTTGCTTTTGCCTGGTATTTGCACGCTGTCCGTTTTTGAAATTACTTACTTGTGTAGTTTTTTCCGTTTACCGTTTTTTTTCATATGCCGCTTTACTACTGTTGTTTTTCACCGCTTTCACCGTTTGCTTGCTTACCACCGCTTGCTTCCGCATTAATGAGTAGCTAACTAGCTTCTCACCGCCTGGTTACCCGTACGTCACAAAATGGCGCCCTACCTAATTCAAATTGAACTAAAATGACATATCTTAAGTTTTTGTTATTGTATTTATCAGAAACTCCGTATTTTGGTACTTAACCGTTTTTTATTGTTTTGTAAAAATTTCATTGTGTGTTAATAAACTTTGTTATCTGCCTTTTACTGTTGAATGTGAGTGAAAGTCTAATCTGCCGTCCGGACCCCTGGACATACCGTGTCTCCACTGTAGCTATCCCAGCCCTACTGCAACAGGCTGCGTTTAGGAGGCTAATGTGGGACCTTTGCCCCACGTAAAAATTGCAAAGGTGGCGCTCGAGATTACCGAATTTAACCGAAATGCAGCTCAGCGCCAAAGTGACGCTTCCACTTGCCTATGCGCTAGGCAACTGGAAGAAAGCACGTCACAATGCAAATAAAAAATTCACGCTAGGAGTATTTGACAGCTCGATTTCCGCTCTACAGATCGAGTTCTTATGTATTTTCTCGTACGATTAAAATTTTCTGTATAAATGGAAAGCGGAAAGCAGAGCGCTCCGACTTACCCCCGTCTTGATGCTGCATTTGCGCGAACGGTATTCATCCTACGGAAAAAAATATCAAAACATTCTTTATGTAGAATTTAATTAGGAATATTTTTGTATAGAGGAATTTTCGCGAAGAAATGTACAGTTTAGCAGATATACTCGCTAGACCGCATACGGGGGTAGTTCTTCGAATTTTAAGGGATGACGCTACCACGGTGGGTGTGGGAACTTTTAGTCAATTAAAACTGCATACCTTGAACAACATTTCAAAACTTTACTAATATTTTCTTAGCAGAATTTTCTTGTTCCAGTATACACAAACCTATAATCATCTGAAATAAATAATTCTACTACTAGTTTTTAATATATTCTATATTTGGCTACAAAAATTAGGATGAGCTTCCTTTTCATGTCAGCTTGTGTCAGATTGTATGACTATTGTTAATTTCACTACCGTCGCACACGGCGTTACTTACACTTTGCAACTACAAATGATGGCAGAATGCCTCCTACGGAAAAAATTATCAAAACATTCTTTATGTAGAATTTAATTAGGAATATTTTTGTATAGAGGAATTTTCGCGAAGAAATGTACAGTTTAGCAGATATACTCGCTAGACCGCATACGGAGGTAGTTCTTGGAATTTTAAGGGATGACGCTACCACGGTGGGTGTGGAAACTTTTAGTCAACTAAAACTACATACCTCGAACAACATTTCAAAACTTTACTAACATTTTCTTAGCAGAATTTTCTTATTCCAGTATACACAAACCTATAATCATCTGAAATAAATAATTCTACTACTAGTTTTTAATATATTCTATATTTGGCTACAAAAATTAGGATGAGCTTCCTTCTCATGTCAGTTTGTGTCAGATTGTATGACTATTGTTAATTTCACTACTGTCGCACACGGCGTTACTTACACTTTGCAACTACAAATGATGGCAGAATGCCATCAGATGTACTATACAGCCAACTGACACCAAATAGACTATTTGCTTTAATTAAATAGGTTTGGTATTACTGGACGACAAAATGTTGTAATTGTCATCGTAAATAGGTATCAAGTTAGTGTCTCGCACCGTTCACTCTAACATTCTCCACGCTCACAGAAATAGTAAGCGAGCACCCCTGTATCTCTCTATGAAAAATATCTACCCCCACCACCGCCTAGTTTTTGAATCGAACTTTCTCAATAAATATACGGATTTAACTAATACTTGCTTAGTTACACTTATAAAACGATAAGTCTCTATCGATTAAGACCAGAATAAATGATATTAACTGCATATTAACGAAAATACGTGCATAGCAACGCGCAGCAACGTCATTTGCGCTCTATAGTATAGGATTTTATTTCATAATTAGAAATATTTATACGCAGCTTGTTCCACTAACTTCGGCTATCGTCGGTGATGATCGGATCCAAAAGATGCACAGTAGGTATTGAGGCAATTTGGACAGGCCTCCGTCCCACAGAAGATCTTTTCTGGGCCCCATTGCAATGTTCACAACTGGGACTCCGTAGGATTTGACAGCTTCATCTCTAGGGCCAATGCCAAGGATTCCTATTCGCTCTGTGGCCTCTTTAATTCCCGCACAGTATAACGTCACTTCTGCGAAATCTCCGAATTGATCAGTAGGCGCCACCTACTGTTATCTAAACTATCGCACTCTCGTCAGAGCTTCCTTCCGTGCATCCAGCCCGAGAACTTTCAATTTTTAGGTATCCATAGCCATCTAATGCCGTGAATCCAGACTTCAACATCAAATTGTAGTAGAAATTTTGTTACTAATATTAAGTTCATATTTGTTGATAGAAAGCTGAGAACGCTCAGGGATCGAACAACCATCATCATCATCATCATCATCATAACAAATTTTATGAAAAGGTTAAAACACAACAGTGCCCCTCCGGATCGCGATCCGGAGCCAACCAGACGACCACGGTGCATAGCGTCGTGATGTACGTAGGGCTGGTCGAATGACGACCGGTTAGGCTTAATACAAAAAAGTTAAAACTCCTGCCGCCGATGGCGGCCTAAAATCAAAATTAACAATTGATATACCTGCATGCAGGTTTAAAATATTTATGGAATACAATACAATAATACTTACACTGTGACATAAAGACTTTTTTCAAATTTTGACTGCTGACACAGGAAAAAGGAATCGAACCGTGGACCTCAAGATTCGCAGGTCGGACGTTTACTCCATGACGTTAGCTCGTCACTTGCTAAGTGGTTGAAGAAATTCTGAGTGATTCTAAACGTATAACAAAAGCGTGCCCTGATATAGCTTATTTACTAAATTGCAACATACAATCAAAAGAAACGGTACTGTCTCGCGCCAAGTTCACTCCTCTTTCACAGAAATAGTAACCGAGCACGCGTGCATCTTTACAGGAATAATATCTGCAACAAGTAATGGAATGCCTACAGGAACAGATTTTGTGTAAAAAATAAAGTCGCCGGTATCTATTTATAAGAAAAAAAATTATGAAATTTTTTTTTCCTCAAATACAAAAGGACTTTGCACGTTTCAAGAGGGTGTTTGGATTCACCAGTGCCACTCAAGTCAATCTTGTACTTTCCCCGTTACATTGACAAAACCTCTGGTTGTAATATTATACAGGGTGTTTCAGTTAAAAGTCCCCAGGTCATTATCTCTAAAAGTAATAAAGATATTTTATTTTTGTAAATTGATACCAATGAAAGGTTTAAACAACGGTGATTAGAATTTTTCCTCAAAAGCACACAGAGATGGCGCTGCGATGCAAAACTATTTTTTGATGGCTGGAACCTTGAAACATAAGTCATGTGATTAAACAATAATTTGTGAATAATTTTGATGGTATAGAGAATTTACAAAGAACAAGCCGTTTTGGAGTTACATGAGTTTCTCTCATTAATGCCAGTACACGTGAATTTTGATAAATCCCTATAATTTATTTATTATTTATTATAGATTATTGGTTACCAAACACTTTTTTTCAAGATAAGGAAAGTGATATAATACACTATCATAAAATTATGTTTACCACTTCCGGCCAAACCGGAACTAACATGATGAACCAATGTCCATATGTTCCTACATATTACATTTTTTTTTCTAATAACGCTTCTAATAAAACGGCTCCCAAAACTTAAAGTAAGTAAGACAACAAAGAAAATACACACTAATTTAGAATGGTAATGAAAAATCTACTTAAGAGATATTAGTAGGCTTTGATTTAATTTTAAGTTTGACAGTTATTAAACAAAGTTTGTAGTTGGTGCATTTCAATCATAGTTTCAAACAGAAATAGTGTACTTAGAAACAATTCAAAGCAAATTAATCCAAATAAGGCAATAAAAAAAAATAAATTTAAAAAATGGTTAGATACACCAATGAAGATAAGTTAAATATGATTTTAATATACGGTGAATGCAAAAGAAATTCCCGACAAGCAAAACGATTGTTTTGTTTACGATTTCCAAATAGACCTACACCCGATAAAAAAACATTTATCATGCTGTTTAAAAATTTAAGAAACTGGGGTAGTTTTAAGAAAACTATTCGTAACAGAAATAGGCCAGTTAGAAACGATGAAAATACAGCCTTGGTGTTAAATAGTGTTGTCAACAATCCTCAATGTTCTCTCCGGAAATTGGCATCGGAAACTAATCTGTCGATATCTTCGTTCCATAGAATATTAAAATCAAATAAATACCATCCATACAAATTAAAATTGATCCATTATTTAAGGCCTGGTGATTATGAACGAAGATTACATTTTCTAGCTGAATTTTCAGTTCTTTCTGAAGAATGCCCAAATTTTTTAAAAAATGTGCTCTGGAGCGATGAAAGCCGTTTTCACAACAACGGAGTTGTGAGTAAGCATAACTGCCGATACTGGTCACAAAATAATCCTAGATGGATGAGAATGACCCGAAATCAGGTAACTTTTGGAGTTAACGTGTGGTGTGGAATATTAAATTCATATATTATTGGACCATATCTATTCCATGGGACTTTAAATGGAAGAAAATATGAGATATTTTTGAGAAATGTATTACCAGGATTATTAGAGACTATCCCTCATAACCAGGAGAATATTTGGTTTCACCAAGATGTTGCACCACCCCATAACTCAGTACTAGTCAAAGATTGTCTTAATGAAATGTACCCTCAGAGATGGATTGGTACTAATGGAGTAGTCAGATGGCCAGCACGATCACCTGACTTGACTCCATTAGATTTTTACCTTTGGGGGTATTTAAAAAGTGTAGTGTACATTGAACCCACTGAGGATATGGCCGATTTGTATATTAAAATATATGCAAGTGTTGCTGCTATAAATAGACATACGTTACAAAAAGTTTGCAATGAAGAGTTACTGAAACGGTACAATATGTGTATTCATGAAGAAGGGAGAAATTTTGAACATTTAATATAATAAGTACCTACTAATAAGAAAGAAATTAGTTTAATTTCATTTTTAATAATATTTCGATAGTTTTTAAATGTTTGTTTATGAAACTTTTGTTTACGTTCTTTACTGAATTGTTAATATAAATTTAGCCCATTCTAAATTAGTGTGTATTTTCTTTGTTGTCTTACTTACTTTAAGTTTTGGGAGCCGTTTTATTAGAAGCGTTATTAGAAAAAAAAATGTAATATGTAGGAACATATGGATATTGGTTCATCATGTTAGTTCCGGTTTGGCCGGAAGTGGTAAACATAATTTTATGATAGTGTATTATATCACTTTCCTTATCTTGAAAAAAAGTGTTTGGTAACCAATATTCTGTAATAAATAATAAATAAATTATAGGGATTTATCAAAATTCACGTGTACTGGCATTAATGGAAGAAACTCATGTAACTCCAAAACGGCTTCCAAACCATCAAAATTATTCACAAATTATTGTTTAATCACATGACTTATGTTTCAAGGTTCCAGCCATCAAAAAATAGTTTTGCATCGCAGCGCCATCTCTGTGTGCTGTTGAGGAAAAATTCTAATCACCGTTATTTAAACCTTTCTTTGGTATCAATCATCTGCCATTTACAAAAATAAAATATCTTTATTAGTTTTAGAGATAATGGCCTGGGGACTTTTAAGTGAAACACCCTGTATATAAGTAGATACCGGACTTGGTGATTCTAATTGATTTCAACTGTTTTTTGGAGATATTACATTTTCTCATTTTATGTTTTTGTAGAGATGAAAATTATTTTTTAGTGTACTTGGCGCTATTTTTATACAGAGAATCTGTTTTTGTGGGCATGAGAAGTATCCTTTCCGAAAATCGTACACAAATAAACGCACTACGAGCGTAATTAAAGAAAAACGAAAAACTAGTGAGCCGCAGTTTTCATTTTTTTTCTTTTCGAGGTTATGTAATCAATTTAAAGTATGAAAACTTACACACTATGAACGTAAGATTTCTTCTGAATAATTTAGTTTTTGATCCATTCCGATCCGACCCATAGAACCTAAGATATTTACAAAAATGATTCATACCGATCCGACCAACAGAACCTGAGATATTTACAAAAACGCAAAACAGAAACAAGAAAAGAACTCGTTTTTCAAAAAAAAACCAAAAAATATGACTAGCGTATCGTGAGCGAAGCAAAGATTTTTTCTAGATTCTATGATGTCTAGAATAAGTTTTTAAAAAACCGCTGTATCAAGACAATTCCTTTTTCACAAAAATCTTTGCTTATTTGCCTCCACTAAGAATAGATTGCCATGAATTGAAAGCATATGATTTAATGAACAAAATCCATAAGTTACAGATCCTGAAATTATGACATTACCGAATACTGTTTAATAAGACATGCTCGCATAAAAGCGAATGAAAACATAAGTTAATTGTGAAATTAGAAATGGTGTTACGCACTATATAATAAACAGTTTTAGCTTCATTTTACGTTATTTTCCTTTTTGCTAAGAATAAATTTGGCGCTGTCCAGATATTTTTAATTGATATTTTCTGGTTAATTTCGAAACTGGGGAAATTCACAAATTTCAAGGTGCTCTCTTTTAAAGTCAACAAACGAGAAACAGTTTGCGCTATTATTAAATAGAAATATATACTGTTGGGAATATAACCAGATAAGAATTATATATTTTTATCAATTTGTGATGATTAAACAACATTCTAAGTAAAAATATGTTTTTTTCGGAGAAATAATTTTTCTAAATGCATGTACATTCTTTAGGAGTAATCCCTTAAAGAAATAAATCAATACTTCTAAGTGTCTACACTTTCTTCTGTAAGATAATTTTTCTCGTTTTTCTAGGCTCATTTTTTATGTGACATTTTTTATGATGTTGCTTCTATGAAATTTATCATTTCTTAGTTTCCAGCTCAAAAGTAAAGTCACAGCGCACTTGCACTTCATTTTACATAAAAACTATTGATCCTACGAGAAAAATTCAAATGATGTTTTTCTATCTAAATATCCTCTTTTTAAAAAATATTTTAATTTTTTTTTAGCCGACAAATATTTCAGGATATTTAAAAAAACCGGAACTTTCAAATTTCAAATTCAATTTTTTTAATGAAGCGCTCCCTATAGAGATGCAAACATTATTGTTTTCTAATAATAATAATAATAATAATAATAAATCGTCTTTATTTTTGTAAGTGAAATACAAAGAAAATGTATTTACAATATGTTAGAGATGTTGGGGGTGCTCGGCGAAGTTTAGCCAAAGGCTACTCTTACACTTAACCGAGTATTTTGAGGACAATGGAAAGTAATAAACTAATTCTAAATTAAACTAAAAGTAAGATGTCTAAGTACATATACTAATCTTATAACTGAAAGAAAATGAAAAAAAAAAACATTAATTAGGTAGATTTAATGTGAAACTTATACCAAGTTAGTACTTAAATTAATTTGATATGTATCTACAATTGATATTTACTTATCTATTAAAATACATGTTTTTTATAGATATACGAAACTGATGCTGTGACATCGATTTGAAATTTTCGGGTATACCATTGTACAATTTTACAGCGTTATAAGAAAACGACCTTTGAAAGATGGCTGTAGTATGTTGGGGCACTGTAAGTTTGGTGTGAAATCTAGTACTAATATTGTGTATAGAATTTCTAGGTATAAGTTTTTGTCTAAGATAAACTGGAACGGAGGTCAGTAAAAGTTTGTGAATAAAAGTTAAATAGTGATTATTTGTTCCGTCATTTTTAACCATTTAAGTTGTAAGAATTTGTCAGATACGTGATCAAATTTCCTCAGATTGCATACAAACCGACAGAAAAGATTTTGTACTCTTTGAATGCGATTTTGCGTAAATTTATCCAGGCATGGAAAATATACAAT
Source organism: Stenurella melanura (assembly GCA_963583905.1). Lineage (NCBI taxonomy): Eukaryota > Metazoa > Arthropoda > Insecta > Coleoptera > Cerambycidae > Stenurella > Stenurella melanura. The sequence goes on along the minus strand of OY757310.1, from coordinate 130,593,485 downwards.
GTCACAATAATGAAAAATAGGTATTACCAGTGACTCACAAAGTTTTTTCCTTAGTTTATAATTCATTATATATGTGTTCGAATATAAAACTTTGAGTTTGACGTAGGCCCTTTGAATTAGCTTAGACACGTGTGAATAAAATCTGAGTTTTTCATCAAATATAATACCTAGTATTTTTGTTTCTTGGGTCATTTTTTATATTTATCAGCTTATTGTCAGAACAAAATAGCATAGCTACACTTTTATTTGGATTTAATTTTAAATTGTGTTCTGCAGCATACGTATTGATTGATTGAAGGTCCTCATTAATTGTACGAGATGCAGATTGGGTGTCAGAGGGATGAAAGGAATATAACATCTGTGTATCGTCTGCATACGATTGAAGATGTGAATGCTGAATTTGTCTTGAAATATCTGCAGTGTACCATAAAAATAGTAGTGGACCGTGAATTGAGCCTTGTGGTACGCCCGAAATAACATGTTTTGCGGTTTAATGTTTTATGAGCGACAGTTACTCGTCGATAGCGATCGTATAAATACGATTTAAAAAAGCTTTCGTCAAAACCGTAATAATGTAATTTATCGCACAGTAAATTATGATCAATGGTATCGAATGCTTTTGAGAAATCTAATGATATGAGAACTGTCGCAAGTTTTTTATCGCGGACTTGTAGAATATTTTCAAGTAAGTTTAATAACGCTGTGGTTGTAATAAGTATACCTTGAAAAAGATCGTGTCCAAAAAATTTGCCGTACTAATTTTTTCTGAGGTCAAAACCTTTAATAACAGGACAATTCCAACATGCCTTGTTTTGCTTTTTTGAAAGCGAATATTCTAAAACAACGAACTTCTTGGTTAATGCTCATTTCAAAAAAAATTATAAATTTTTGTCGATATTAACTTATTCGGAATTCGCAATTCTGATTTATTGTTATAGAGTAAATAACTAGGCATCGTAATTATTCTCTAGAATAAAAGCACAAATAGAAATTAGCTAGTAAATAATATTTTATGCATCTTATATACCGAGCTCCTATGACAAAAAAGGTACCCCATCGAACACCTCAAATTTAAATCATTAATTGTTTCAAAACATGTAAGAATCATGTTACGCCCGCCAGACTAGTAAAAATTGGTTGATTATTTCTTATGAATTTTTGAATTCAGATTTTAAAAAAATGAATTGAAAACACCTGCTTGAAATTTTCGCAATTTGTTGTAAATAGTGAACCATTGTTGAAAAAAAAAGTGTTAATTAACTTCCAACAGACTTCATAACACCTATTTGATATATGTTTTTAAACGAAGTTTAAGATCTTTCATAAATATTACAATTTGTCTGGCTGACAATTTTTGTTAATTAATTTTTCAGACTTAATTTTGAAAACGCAGCATCAATGCATCAGGATCAATCACTCTCATCTCATAACACATCCTTATGAAAAAAGCAACTGAAGTTTAAGATCTCCTCTATGGATAAAGATTTGTCTGTCATTGAAAAAAATGTTTTTCACCATGTTCAGACATTAAGAAATGTGGTCGCGGCACTTAAAAAATAAGGTCTGTAATAATAGTGAAAAAAATTTTTCACTGACAAATCTATTTTTATGCACAAATGAGATCTCAAACTTAATTACAGCACAAAACGAAGGTAGTGTTTTGACTCGGCCATTGTAGAAGCTTATTTAAAAAAAAAAAACGTCACGGCGCTTAAAAATTAAGTCTGATATGATAAAAAACATTTTTCAAAGAGAGACAAATTTTTATGCATAGAGATCTTAAACTTCAGTTGTTTTTTTTTAAGGAGGTGTTATGAGATGCCAGTAATTGATCCTGATGCATTGATGATGAACATTCAAAATCAAGTCTGAATAATGAATTAACAAAAATTGGCGGTCAAATCCAAACCATTATACGATAAGGACTATGAAACATTTACTCTTTCTTTGCTTCTCAAATAACAGGGCGATATGGCTATAACGCCCGCTCATTATGCCCGTGATCATGAGCGTCTTTATGGTAACCGTATCCAAGGTATAATAAACAAATAATATGCAGGTGAAAAATAAACTTCATTTTAAAACAAAAAAATCAAGAAAGTGTTATGGAGTGCACTTTCATAAAAAACATAATTAATAGCAAAAGATCTGTCAGAAGTTAATAAAATTTACCATTTTTCAAAAATTACTCATTATTTACGACAAACTGCGAAAATTTCAAGCAGATGTTTTGAAAATTGGAATAAATTTTTTAAGCTAAATTCAAACATTCATTAAAAAAACTGCTGCCTAAGGAATCACTACTTCCACATCCAGATTCTTCATCCAAGTCACTTTAAAGGAAATATCTTGACTATATTTGCACTCTAGTATGTGGAAATTATTGGTCATAGAATTTTAATAATATTTGGGGCAGATGTCATAGAAAAGTTTGAGGGGTTGGTTTCTACCATATTCGTTAAAAATGAAGTTTCTAGTTTACCCTACCTATTTTCCACTATTCGCAATCTACCACCTCCCACCCTTTCAATGGAGTCATCTCAATCGGATGTCACTACAATACATACGTGTACTAACTTTCAAGTAAATATCTCAATTTGATGTTATCAATCCCATTAATAATGAAGCGGAGGTGGTGGAGTTTGAAAAATATTAGAAAGAAATCTGAGGCCTTAGTTTCTAGTATATACACCGAATCCCAAATTTCTGTACTCTTACCAGCTTTATTTACTTATTTTTCCCTACTCCTATTAACCCCAACCCTTCTACGGAATCATCCCAAAATATAATCTAGTTCCAGATGTCGTTAAAATACATACGTCTACCAAATTACAAGTGAATATCTCAATTTTATTTTATCAACCCCTTTAATAATGTAGTAAGGGTAATGGAAGTGTTGAAAAATAGTATAAAAAAATCTGAGGCCTTGGCATCTAGGACATACACCTAATTTCAAGTTGCAGTACTCTTACCAGCTTGCTTTACTTATTTTTCCCTATTTACCTCTACTTACTCCCACTCCTTCAACGCAATCATGTAAAAATATAATCTAATTTCAGATATAGCTATAATACATAAATGTACCAAATTTCAAGTGAAAATTTAAATTTAATTTTATAAACTCTTTTAATAAGGGAGTGGGGGAAAATACTAATAAAAAAACCTGAGACCTTCGCTACTAGTATATACACCAAATTCCAAATTTCTGTACTTTTACCAGCTTGCTTTACTTATTTTCCCCTATATACCCCTAATTAACCCCCAACCCTTCAATGGAATCATCTCAAAATATAATCTAGTTCCAGATGTCGTTATAATTCATACGTGTACCAAATTTCAAATGAATATCTCAATTTTATTTTATCAACCCTTTTAATAATGAAGTATTTTCCCCTATTTACCCCTATTTAACCCCCAACCCTTCAATGGAATCATTCCCAAATATAATCTAGTTCCAGATGTAAAAAATATTCTAAAAAAATCTGAGGCCTTAACTTCTAGTACATACACCGAATTTCAAGTTTCTGTACTCTTACAAGCTTGCTTTACTTATTTTCCCATATTTACCCCTATTTAACCCCCAACCCTTCACCGGATATCCTCAAAAAACAATCCAGTTCCAGATCTCGTTATAATATATACGTGTACAAAATTTCAAGTCAATATCTTAAACCGTTCCGGAGAAAACGTGCCGACAAAAAAAGACAGACAGACCGACAGACCGACAGACAGAAAATTTGTTTTCGCTCAAATTTAAAATCTCGACGTTTCATGACATTCTAAACCTATTTCACGAATAAAAATTTTTGAAAATTTTTTTGCGATTACTATACTTCCAATCCACTACGTGGATGTGGAAGTAATAACAATTATCAAAATTTTACTTAGGCGAACGTAACATGATTTTTACACGTTTTGAAACCACTTTCGCCTTTCAAATTTGAGATATTCGATGGGGCACCTCTTTTGTCATGGGAGCTCGGTCATTGGATGCAGTACAATACGTCACACATAAATCAAGCAAAATCACTCAAAATACGTGATCGTTGCCATAAATATACGTATATAAAATAAGGAATTAAAGAAAATAAAATTTGAATTGATCCTTTTTCTTTATGTGCTTGCAAAGCAATTTTTATAAAAGTCCTATCAGAATAAAAAAGAGATTAATGGTGTTATAGCAAACAATAAAATACAAAGGTTGAGTGGTTGATCTTATACGGCGAAATTTATGTCTTAGTAAAATGCGTTTTCAGGGGTGTCCAATTCAAGCATATTGAAATACTCAGCAGGTTGCGGAATAAATGGATGGAAAATACAAAGGAAAATAACTTCCTCGTTTGGTAGAATCAATACATAATGAGCAATTATCTAGTTTTATACAACTTATAGCCTTTTGAGTAACAAATAAAATTTATTCTTTTATATATTCATACGTGAATATTGTGACATAATTGAAAATTAGGTTAGTATAATAGGAATTTAATTACATATAGCTAATAGCTGATAGCTAAATCCAATTTAGATATTTTTTTAATTATTATTAGAAATTAACAAATGGTATTGCAGCCTCTCGTCCTTAGTAGAATATATTGATACTAAAGATGATAATGAGCAAGGCGCGTAAGCAAATGTCATGATCATTGCTCATGTTTAATTACTTCCATATCCACGTAGTGGATTGAAATTACAGTAATCGTAAGAAAAATTTCAAAATTTTCGTCTGTCTGTCGGTCTGTCTGTCGGTCTGCCTGTCGGTCTGCATGTCGGTCTGACTGTCGGTCTTTCTGTCGGTCTTACTGTCAGTCGGTCTGTCTGTCGGTCTCTCTGTCGGTATGTCTATCGGTCTGTCTGTCTGCCTGTCGGTCTGTCTGTCTTTCTGTCTGTCGATCTGCCTGTAACTTTATTTGTACGCACGTTTTCTCCGGAACGGTTTAAGATATTGACTTGAAATTTTGTATACGTGTATATTATAATGATATCTGGAACTGGATAATTTTTTGAACATATTCAGTGAAGGGCTGGGGGGTAAATAGGGGGAAATAAATAAACAAAGCGGGCAGGAGTACAGAAACTTGAAATTTGGTGTGTGCACTAGAAGTTAAAGCCTCAAATTTTGTTATAATATTTTCCATCCACTCACCAGTATTAAAGGGATTGATAAAATAAAATAGGGATATTCACTTGAAATTTGGTATACGTATATATTATAATGACATCAGGAACTAGATTATATTTTGGTATTATTCCGTTGAAGGGTTGGGGGATAAATAGGGGTAAATAAGGGAAAATAAGTAACGCAAGTTAGTAAGAGTACAGAAACTTGAAATTCGGTGTCTGTACCAGAAGCTAAGGCCTCAAATTTTTTTATAATATTTTTCAACCCCTTCCTCCCCACCATCCCTACTCCTTTATTAAAGGGATTGATAAAATAAAATTGAGACACTCGCTTGAAATTTGGTACACGTATGCGTTAATACGACATCTGGAGCTAGATTATATTTTAAGATTATTGCGTTGAATGGTTGGGGATTAAATAGGGGAAAATAAGTAAAGCAAGCTGGTAACTTGAAATTCGTAACTTATATTTTGTGATGACTCCGTTGAACGGTAAGGGGTTAAATAGGGCTAAATAAGGGAAAATAAGTAATGCAAGTTGGTAAGAGTACAGAAAATTGGGATTTGGTGTACATACTAGAAGCGAAGGCCTCAGGTTTTTTTGATTTAAGATTTTCCATACCCCCAACACCCCCACCACCCCTACTCCCTTATTAAAAGAGTTGATAAAATTAAATTCGGATTTTCACTTAGAATTTGGTACACGTAAACTAGATTATATTATGACACGATTCCGTTGAAGGAGTGGGGGGTAAGTAGAGGTAAATGGGGAAAAAGAAGTAAGGCATGCTGTAAAAGCACAGAAACTTGGGATTTGGTGTATATACTAGAAACTAAGTTCTCAGATTTCTTTCTAATATTTTTCTATGACATCTACCCCAAATATTATTAAAATTCTAGGACCAGTAATTTTCACATACTAGAGTGCAAATATAGTCAAAATGTTTTTTTAAGTGACTGAGATGAAAAATATGGATGTGGAAGTAGTGATTCCTTAGGCAGCGGTTTTTTACACTAACTTTAACATCGATATAATGCAATAATGGTTCAGTTAAGAGGTGACTAGGTAAAGACTTATTTCATAATTTTCGGCAAGAAGAAAAGAAAGACGATTTTATTTAAAATGAACATTTTCGCAGCCTTTCAGTGGTAAAATATTGAGAACTCTATATTCAAGGCAAGAACATTAGATTACTGGACGTACCCGTACGTAAAACCTTCCCACGAACAAAAAATGTATTGGGTGTAAGTTTAATTACAATCAGCTTTTTAAAGTTGGTTAAAGAAGGCTTGTTTTTACTTCTGTACTTTGCAATAAAAAAGTGGGGTGTCCATTTTTTGTAAATTTTACGTAGGAACTGTTTCTAGTTAGCAAAATACTTATATTTCTATATTCAAAGGTCAGAAGTCCATATTTGTAATATTTTAACATATTTCAACCTTAAATAGACGGTTGTCCAATATTAGTTAATTTTAAAAGGCCTTATGTGGACATGAGGCTTTTTCAAATATAGTGTATTTAGACAGGTGACCGGGTCCGTCTATTGAATATCAGCCTCTTTTTAAATCTCTTCGTTTCAGACGACAAGGACGGTTTTCCAGACTTTAAAGAAGTCGACTTCAAGAGAAAAAAAACAAAGGTTCAATTTGTCTGACAGAATCCTTCAACTTAAATATAATAATCTCATTTCTACCACCAAAAAAAAAAAAACATCGATAACGGTATTTACACAGAACTTCCCTCTTTATTTGTATTACGAAATGACATTGAAAATAATAATCCGAATATAGTTATCACTATTATTACAAAGAAAACCTGATAAGTTTTGGTCAAAAAAATATACAGAGTGCTCATCCAACAGCAAAAGTTCAATAAAATAACAGGTGCCAAATATAGAAGGCTTGCGCAAATACCTTTACAAATGTCTGCCATGACTGAATTGTTTCTTTGGATGACCACTCTGTACATTTTTCAATAAAAGTGTAATAGTTGCATATGCCAAATATTATTGTCGTCTGTCACATTTTCAATTACACATTCACGTAGTGGAGTGAAAGTATTAGTAGTGGTTAAAAAAATTCATTATTTTTGAAAATTTTCAAAAATGTTGGTATAAAATCCTTTTTGAAAAATTTTCTTTATGAAATAAATTTCGAATGTCATGAAACACGGAAAATTTAAATTTGAGCAAAACAAATTTCCCATCTTTCTACTGGTAAAATTTTCCAGTTAAATTTTTTTTTTCCTGAAATAGATTTAGAGTGTCATGAAACTTGGAAATTTTAAATTAGAGCAAAAAAAGTTTTTTCTTGGTGTGGCAGTAAAAAAATTTTCAAAAAATACTTGCTTTTGAAATTTTTATTCTGAATTAAGTTTCGAAGGTCATGAAACGTGAAAATTTTAAATTTGAGCAAAAATTTCTTCCATCATATATTCTATTAGTAAAAGTATATTAAAATATTTAAAAATTTACATATTTTTCTTTTTGAAAATTTTTTTTAGAAATAAATTTAGAATGTAATGAAACGTGGAAGTATTAAATTTGAGAAAAAAAAAATCGTTTTGAAATTTTTTTTTCTGAAATAGATTTAGAATGTCATGAAACGTGGAAATTTTAAATTTGAACAAAAAGAATTTTTTTCCGTCTATTCATGGAATGAAAAATTTCAAAAATGTTGATAAAAAAAATTTTAATGTTTTTTTTAAACAGGTTTAGAATGCCATGAAACGTGGCAATTTTAAATTCGAACAAAGAAAAAAAAATTTTTCATCTATTTTAGTGGTAAAAATTTCTTCAAAAATGACGGAAAAAATTTTAGAATTTTTTTTTTACCATTTTTGAAAAAATTGTACCACTAAAACAGATGGAACGTTTTTTTCTTTGTTCATATTTATAATTTCCACGTTTCCATGGCATTCTAAACCCATTCAAACAAATTTAATTTTTTTTTTAAATGTTTAAAAATGTTTTTGAAACATTTTTTTTCCGTCTATTCATGGAATGAAAAATTTTAAAAATGTTGATAAAAAAAAATTTAATGTTTTTTTTTAAACAGGTTTAGAATGCCATGAAACGTGGCAATTTTAAATTCGAACAAAGAAAAAAAAATTCGTCTATTTTAGTGGTAAAAATTTCTTCAAAAATGTCGGAAAAATTTTGTTCTAAATTTTAGATTTTTTTTTTACCATTTTTGAAAAAATTGTACAACTAAAATAGATGGAACATTTTTTTTTTGTTCATGTTTATAATGTCCACGTTACCATGGCATTCTAAACCCATTCAAACAAATTTAATTTTTTTTTAAATGTTTAAAAATATTTTCGAAACAATTTTTAATCTATTTATCCCTGCTTGCTATAGACTAAATGAATTTTTTTTGATCAAATTTAAAATTTCCACCCTTCATGACATTGCAAAACTATTTCGGAAAAAAAATTTGCAACATTTTTTTAACCATTTTGGAAATAAAATGTACCACTAGAACAGATGGAAAAAAATTTGCTTCGCTCAAATTTAAAATTTTCACGTTCATGACATTCTAAACCTACTTCAGAAAAAAAAATTTGAAAATTTCTTTCACCAACATTTTTGAAAATTTTTTCACCACTAAAATAGATGGCAACATATTTTCTCTTCGCTTAGATTTTAAATTTTCACGTTTCATCGCGTTCTAAACCTACTTAAAAAAAAATGTTACCACTACTATAGAGTAGAAGGAAACTTTCCTTTTTGCTCAAATAAAATTTTCACGTTTCATGACATTCTAAACCTATTTCAGAAGAAAAAAGTTTTGAAATTTTTTTTTACATTTTTGGAAAATTTCAAAAAAAAAATTATTTTTATCCACCACTATACTTCTACTCCACTACGTGAATGAGGATTTGAAAATGTGACAGATGGCAATAATATTTGGCATATGCTATTACACTTTTATTGAAAAATGTACAGGGTGGTCATGCCAAGAAATAATTCAGTCATGGTGGACATTTGTAAAGGTATTTGCGCAAGCCTTCCATATTTGGCACCTGTCATCTAATATTGAACTTTTGTTGTTGGATGAGCATTCTGTATAAATTTTTGACCAAAATTTATCAGGTTTTCTTTGTAATAATAGTGATAACTATATTTCCATTATTATTTTCAGTGTCATTTCGTAATTATTAATTTTTTAGAGTGACCGCCATGCACAAATAACGAGGGAAGTTCTGTGTAAATACCCTTACCGATTTTTTTTCTGCTGTTTGCAAAATCCTATAAAGAATATGTTTCAATACAATTATAAGCAAACAAATAATAATTTATTTTTAAAATGTTGCAATGGGTTAACAAGATCAACTATAATTACTGTAGGAATTTACCCTACACTGTTAATTCCTATTATAAAATACATGTCATTTTAGCTTGTCTAGTTGCTCTTGGTATTATTAAAACTGTGAAAGTTTTATTTTATTTGCTTACATATATTTAAATACACGTGTCACTCTTTAAAATAATAAAAAGCCAGATCTTCATGCAGAATAAATAAATGAAAATAAAGGGCGGGTGTCACTTATAAAAGAAATTTTGCTTTCAAGCCAATTTTAGGAACTGGAGTTAATTATATAGCATCCATTCATAACAAATTATAAAAACATATCTCTTACAGTCATCATTAACAAAGTTACAAGCGTCTTAAAATGGAGTTGCCGCTCATGTCTTACAAAAATCTCCAATTCTAAAAAATACGAGTTTGTGATAACCACCCTTTTCATTTCAAAGTACAGAATTATACTAATATAATTAGAATTTAAGAAAATGGCGGAGTATCCGGTGTTTCTCAAACTCTCCTAAAATCTTGATTCATTGCCGATTTACCCCTCTGCTTTCTGGTCATGTGCATTGCTCATGTTTATTTTTACACCAACTTTAACATCGATATGACGCAAATAATTCAGTTAACAGGTGACTATGTAAAGATTTATTATATAATTTTAAGTAAGCCTTTTTTAAAACAAGAAGGAAGAGAAGACGATTTTATTTAAAATAAACATTTTTTCAGCCTTTTCAGTGGTAAAAGATTGAGAACTCTATATACAAGGCAAGGCATTAGAATACTGGATGTACCCACACGTAAAGTCTTCCCATGAACAGAAAATTTATTATAGTACGGGAGGCCGTAACCAAAAAAGCCTGTTATTCCCTAATGGATATGATGAGGTTTAACGGGTAGTTTTTTACAAAACAAACAGAAAATCTCTCTTATAAAAAGCCCAAAAATGGGGCGATTAATTGGGAAACAATTTTCCGTCCGTAACAAATCATGTCATTTTTTTTTTCATCACCTAATGTCCGTTTTCAGTGGAATCTTGTAAAAAATATATAAAATAATAAGAATTCACACAGAACGGACATTTTGCATGGGGCGAAATCGGTAAAGTGAGAAAGGAGAATGTAAAGAAAATGCGTGTAAAAAAGTTACTCCCTAATGGCTAATTTTTGTTTTAAATTGAAGTATACACCGAATACACGAGAAAAAAATGCTAAACGGACATTTCTCATGGGGCGTATTCACATGAAATGAAATGTACAGGGATCTGTGATACAGCGCGGCATCTGTATTTAGTGCTCTGCGCGTGCGCTCTGGCACATGACACTCCACCCGGCGGTTGATGCTTGGAAAGACGCTACACAGCCAATATCTTGACAAGAGTCTAGAGAGACCGAAATGCGAAAGCTTCGAGCATGCGCATTACCTTGTAAATGTGTAATAAATTCGTGCAAGTGGAGAAATGGAAATATTTCCTGTTATTTTGTCTGCGACGCTAATACTGCCTGCGGCGCTAATAATTATTAACAATTAGATTTCAAAATAAAAACCTACTAACCTAACCTAAAGAAATTACACGAAAGAATAAAATTATTATATAAAAAGAAGGAAAACCTAAAGAAATCAGAAAAGAATTTGTAAAAAAATATATTAATCGTTACAGAATTTAAAAAAAAATTGTGCGGACATATGAATTTGAACCCGGGACCCTTCGCGTTCTAAGGCGTAACCTATGCGCTAACCATCTCGCTGGAAGTAAATGCTAGAGCAAAGAAGAAATACCCTTCGATTCTTATTTGGGACTGGGTGAAAATTGAAATTTTTTTTTTCTGGCCCGACGGAAATCGATTTTTTTTAGCCCAGCCTCGTTGAAAATGTCCGTTGTAAATTTTTTGGCCTTTTTTAAACAAACAAAAACCGTTTCCGATAGAGAACGGACATTAGGGGGTAACAAAATTACACCGAGAAATTCTTCATATTCAAAATTTAATTACAGACAAACGCCCCACTTCATACGTCCGTTTGTATTTTTTGTTTACTTAAAATATTATCAATTAAATAATAATTTTCTTAACGGACATTAGGCGATTAGACCCCAAAAAAAATTGTTATAAATTTTTTGTTCCGACCTCCAGTATTGTTCTGCCTCACTACAAATTTCCGTTACCATGTTCTGTGTATATTTTTCATGTAAATAAAGACACACAATATGCAAACGGACATTAGGGAATTACATTTTTGAGCTTGTATTTTTTACATTTTCAATAAATAATTAAATAGTTTTCGCCCCACTAAAAATTTCCGTCACCGGGGACTTTTGTGTTGGCTATGTCATAATCTATCAATCTATATGGTCGTGATTCATCAGGCGATCAGGCGAAAATATTGGTTACGGCCTCCCGTACTATTAGGTGCAAGTTTAATCGCAATCCGCTTTTTAAAGTTGGTCAAAGGAGGCTGTAATCTATATTTATACCGATGAAATGTATATTTTAAAAAATGGCGAAGGATCCGGTGTTTCTGGTCATGTTCATTGCTCATGTTTATTTAAATTTAACATCGATATAACGCAATTATGGTTCAGTTAACAGGTGTCTAGATAGAGTTTATTTCATAAGTTTCAGTTACCCTTTTTGAAAAAAAAAGGAGACGATTTTATTTAAAATAACCCCTTTTTTCAACACTTTCAGAGATAAAAGATTGAGAATTCATTGCTCAAGGCAAGACATTAGATTACTAGACATACCCATATGTAAAGCCTTCCTACGAACAGACAAATTTGGTGTAAGTTTAATCACAATCGGCTTTTTAAAGGCTGTAATTTATATTTATACTAATTTAATTTGAATTTTAAGGATCCGGTGTTTCTTAATTAAAATCTTGATTCATTCCCGATTTACCCCACTGCTTTCTGGTCATGTTCATTGCTCATGTTTATTCTTACACCAACTTCAGCATCGATATGACTCAATTATGGTTCAGTTAACAGGTCATAATTTTCAGTAACCTTTTTTGTATAAAAAGAAGAATAGAAGATTTTATTTAAAATAAACATTTTTTTCAGCCTTCTTAGTGGTAGCAGATTGAGAATTCTATATTCAAGGCAAAACATTAGAATACTAAACATACCCATATGTTCCTCTGAACAGAAAATTCATTGGGTGTAAATTTAATCACAACCGACTTTTTAAAGTTGGTCAAAAAAGGCTGTAATTTATATTTATATTAATTTAATTTAAATTTTTTAAAATGGCTAAAGACCATTTGATTCATTCCCGGTTTACCTCTCTGCTTTCCGGTAATCATAAATCATCAACTACTAGTTCCATTTCAGTTTGGTTATCACAAAAGTGGTTATAGGCTGTATAGTGTATAGTCTATATGAAAACCACATTCAAATCAAACCAGTGTTTTTCAGTCTTGAACATATACAGTGAGGTCCGTAAGTAACTGATAAATTTTTAATATTAAAATGAAATTTTTTGAGCATTATTTTATACCCCCCCTTCAACCCCCTTGGAGTGACAGCTACCCCATTAATATTTTTAAATGGAACGAGGGTGCACGTGATAGCTCATTTGAAAGGGTCGTAAATACTCTATCCAGCAGTAAGATTTTTGAATTTCTCTCATTTTTTTATTGAAAAATGTTACATTTCTAGTGTTACCAAGAAAACAAAAGAACATGAAACAGTTTAAATCAAATGCTCAAACTGGGCACCCGTTGCTTCTTGACAATAATGGAGGCTTTGCCGAAATGCTTCTAAAACATTTTGTATCGTTTCCGGGCTGAGTTGATTAATATCTAACCTTATTCTGTCTTTTAAATCATCGGCGTTATTTGGTCTGTTGAAGTAGACTTTCGACTTTAACTAACCCTGTAAAATAGTCAAGCAGGGTCAGATCGGGAGAACGGACAAGCCACCTAATTTCACCGCGTTTACAGATCCACCTATTAGGAAAAACTTGATTGCGATAGGCTCTTACTTCCAATGCAAAATGTGGTGTAGCTCCATCCTGCTGACACCAAATATTTCTGTGCATGTCATTGGGGTTACCATCATCTGAGAAAAGTATTCTTAACTCTGGAACAAAGAAATTTTGCAAGAAATCCAAGTAACGCTCCCCAGTTATTGTGCAATCAAAGAAATATGATCCGATAATTTGAGAATTTATAATTCCAGCGCAAACGTTGACCTTTTCAGGATATTGAGTATGGGTCTCTATCATATAATGTGGATTTTCTGTACTCCAGTATCTACAGTTCTGTTTGTTGACTGTTCCATTTAAGAAGAATGTTCCCCATCAGAAAAAAATCCATATATATTAAAATCGTGCAGTTGAAAAGACTACGCAAAAACGTGATGTGCCGCTCGCACCTACACATTTTTTTCCACCGAGATACGGAGAAAGGCGCGGATTCGCGGGTCGGGCGGCGCGTGACGGGATCGTAAGCGAATTCCGCCGTGCTTAGGCTATATTTCGTTATCGCATTCGTTGGGGTAGAGTTTTTATTAAAGTTTTAAATTCGACTATCTGCTTTTATTTGGCGTTTACACGATTGCCCGTTTACAAGGGGGTCCGCGAAACAATATTCGCGTAAGTCGCTTTCAAAATCGATAGACGTCAAAAAATGTCACTTTTTGTTCGCTCCTGCGGCGCCTAATTTTCGATTTCCGCCGCGCTACTTACGATGCCCATCAACTAGAACGTCCGTTCTTCGCGTCGCGACGCCGTACGGTGTCTGCGAAGGCGTATTTCGGAAGATACGAGCGTTTCAAGATGGCACGTTTTCGCACTTTTTTCGGCCTCGAAACGCGCTTTTTATTTCTGCGGTTTTTCGCCGATATCTCGGAAACGGTTGGAGCTAGCTCGAAAATAAAAATTCCCAAAGGACAAGTCCGTTTCTCGAGGAATCCTCCGGTCCCGTCGGAATTTTGGCAAGGTTCTTCGTTTCGGAGATATCTGCAGAACGGTGCGGCCGTGCGAGGTGAAAAAAGGCGAAAAATTGGACATTTTTTCCTTTAAACCCTCATAACTCCTAAACGCGGGCTCCTAGGACGAAATACTTCGACCCTATCGAAATTGTAGAAAATTCAATTATCTAAAAGTCGTCGTCTTTGTTTTCGTCCCGCTCCAAAAATAAGCGAGCCTCGAGCGGTCAAAGTTGAGGTATATTTCCAGTCCCGGCAGCGATGACGTCACAGATGAATTTGAATGATTTGAAAAATCAATTTCGTGGTTTACGGGGTGTGCGAACAATTTTTCGGAAATTCATTTACATAAATTCCTTATTCGCGCCGAAAACGGATATATATTGCTACGTATTCGTAAATCTGCATCGAAAATAATTATCGAGTTCGCGTGTACTGTTTTAATCACGAGGCGTATGTAATTAAAGATAATATATAATCCATTTTAGTTAGTTACTTTATATTTGAAAAGTTTAACTCATGTTTTTTACACTTTTTTACACTTTTTACACAGACAAGTCAAAGAGAGTAATTTATAGGTTATTAAATATTTGACAGTACAAGTCACTCAGTTTAGTCTTATAGGTTACATGTAGTGTTGACATTATTTAATTCTGTCATTTTACGTCAATGTGACATTCAGACTGTCAGTTCTGTTAGGGAGTTTATCTCTATAGGTTTTTAAATATTTGACATTACAAGTCAGTCACTTTAATTTTGTAGGTTATATATAGTGTTGACATTTAATTCATTGCCAACGTTTAATTAAAAATAATACATAATCCATTTTAGTTAGTTCTTTTATATTTCAAAAGTTTCATTTACACTTTGCGTCATTACTTTGAAGGTGTCAGGTTTAGACGTTTTAAATACAAATTATAGAAAAAAGTGAAAGAGAATCGGGGTGATAGGAAAAGGTGAAGAAAAGTAATGATTAAAATAAGAAGGAGAAAGTACGAGTGTTGATAAACTGGAAAGGAGAATAGATAGGAAGGATAAATTTGGAGATTGAAAGGAGATGTAAATTGGGGAAAGAAGATTGTAGTTATGTAACATTTGAAAGTGAAAGGTATTAATCGAAATTAAATTAAAGTCCATATTTCTAACATTATCAAAATTATATTAAGTAGACAAAAAATAACGTTAATAAAGAACAAATTTTTAGTATAGAAAATTTAACCCCGAGCCGACTTCCTGAGATAAAGTTAAATAGTTCAACCAGCAGAGTTAACGAGTAAAAAATTTATTTATCGTCCGATTGTCGTTCAATTATGCTGAAAATGGATGTATATATATGGCAATGTATTCGCAAATCCGCATCGAAAACGATTATTGAATTTGCGTGTATTGTTTTATTAATCACGAAAAATGCAATTATTGTTTGTTTATTTCTTTCGGACAGTTTGGAAAAATCTAACTAAATCGTTATCTGAAGATCCGACGGTAGATTTCTAAGCATTTAAATTTGTTGTTTAGTTATTTTAGTAGACATCTTTCAGGTGATTGTAATTAAAGATAATACGTAATCAATTTAAGTTAGTTATTTTATATTTGAAGTTTTTGTTATTTTATTTTAATGTGACATTTACACTTTGTTAGTTCTGATAGGTAGTTTTTTTTTACAGGTTTTTAAATATTTGACATTTAAGGGAGTGACTACGCAACCGTTGCGGCGGATCTTTTGCACGACTTATTGAACCGCCGCGCAGAGAAATTGAAATATTTTATGCAATTTTCTGAAAAACAAGGCGGGGGGACACCCCCCGCACCTCCCGTTTTTGTCTGCGACGCTAATGCTGCCTGCGGCACTGATAATTTATTAACAATAATTTAGCAATATAAAAATCAACCTAACTAACCCAACTACCATCACATGAAAGAGATAAATTATTATATGAAAAAAAGAGAACATTATTTCTGTCGTCAAATCCAACCAGAATTTGTAAAAAAGGATATTAATCGTTACAAAATATAAAAAAAAAAGTTCAGTTGAACCCGGGACCTGTTGCTCCACAACGCGACAACGTTACGCATAGACCAGCGAGCCACATGGAAAACATAGCTATAGCACAGAGTAAGTAGTATGTAAGCAAACCAATTGCCGCGGCGGTCACGTAAATATAGTTAAAGCAACCGTCGCGGCGGTTCAATAGCCACTACCTTAAAAGTAAGTCAGTTTAATTTTGTAGGTTATATTACCAACGTCTAAGAAAAATGTGACATTTACACTTTTATAGGGAGTTTACTTTTAGAGGTTCTTAAATGTTTGACATTACAAATCTGTCAGTTTAGTCTTATAGGTTATATGTAGCGTTGACATTACTTAATTTAATTTGAGGTATCAGGTTTAGACATTTTAAATGTAAATTTTAGAAAAAAGTGAAGAGAGAATCAGGGTGGTGGAATATTTTTGGTTTTGAACTGCAGAGACAAAATTTGAGAAGAGGTGAAGAAAAGTACACAATAATTAAGATAAGGAGAAACTTCCGGAAAGTTTTTTCAAGTTGGACATATACTAATATTCATTAAAAGCAACTTCTGTAACATTTATATCCAAACTTTGATCAAACTCATATATCTAACGGTTTCTCCATGTGTGTATACAATTACAGGTGACCACAGTAATTTTAAAGCAACAACGACAAGGAACTTCGTTTATAGAGATACGAAGAAATATCAGTGTGTGCCGCAAATTGACTATGATATTAACAGAATTAAGGATCCACCTTTTTACTTCACGGTTCTATTTACATTACTTCCACATTTACGATTCCCTCCGCTGAAGATATGGTTCAGCAATATCACTCCTTCCTTATTTTTCCATGCTATTGTAAATACATGTTTCATGAAATATTTACACATGAACACGTATGCATATTATTGAAAATAAATTTACCGGAAATTACACAATCAATTTTTACTTTTGTTTTTTAAAGATGAGGAGAAGCTGTTATTTTTTAATAACAAGCTTAAACTGCTTTTGCTCGAAACTCATCGCTAATTGTTTACATTTGCATTACCTTCTGATTGGATAAAGTTTATGTGCCTTCCAGATGGCGGTGTCAAAATCAGGTGACCGAAAATGATCAATAGGTTATATGTAATGTTCACATTTAAAGATGTCTGGTGATCCGTGCATTCCATGTACCTGCTTCTTAACGACCTGTTCACAAACCTATTACTCGCTAAAAAATTAACAACATGTCTAACTGAACATTCAACATCGAAATATCGAAATTCATTATAAGATTACAATTTTACCAATATATTACGGTTGCTTTTCGCAGAATTAAATAAATAACATAAAGCACAGTGAGACTAAGCTAAGAATAAATGATATTTCACTGCCGGCGATTAAATCACTGTGATTAGAAAATCACCTATAGCAGTAGTGACGGAAATCACTTCGCCTGGTGTAACTACACAAGAACCGTTTTATCAAGTAGGACATATACTTAATGAAATATGAAACAAAATAGATCAAGGGCGAGTTATATCGATCAAGATTCATTAACGTTAATATCCAAACTTGGTTCAGCATTATCACTCCTTCCTTATTTTTCCATACTATTGTGGAATAATTAGTACATTCTAAATATATACATTTCAGGTAAATATGCGGATAGTTTCATTTATGATTCTTATCCAAGTAAGCTACAGTACCTAAATTTCTAAGAACACTAAAAACAATTGTTATCAAATATTGTTTGTATGATTTCGTGTCGACAAGTCAGT
Source organism: Stenurella melanura (assembly GCA_963583905.1). Classification (NCBI taxonomy): domain Eukaryota; kingdom Metazoa; phylum Arthropoda; class Insecta; order Coleoptera; family Cerambycidae; genus Stenurella; species Stenurella melanura. The sequence goes on along the minus strand of OY757310.1, from coordinate 130,575,352 downwards.
GTCAGTGTGTAATTTATATAGTGCAGATTTATAGAATAAACGTTGCTTTCCCAGCGACTTTCATTATTTTTAAATTGCTCTCTCTTATTAATTTGTAACGTGTGTTTCAGGTAGGTATTTGTTAAATATTAATCTCCTCTTTGCTTTCGATTTTTTTTGCTCTTAGCCCCTACATATTTGGAAAGGTGTCACTACAATATCAGTAAGTAAAATTATGTTCTTTCTTAGTTAATTCCATTTTCTACGGCTGTCTTGACTCACATTTATTGCATCTATAAAATGAATTACGTGGTATTTTTATTCGCCCACGAAAATAATTGCAGTTTACGTATTTAATAACAGTTTTTATCACAAACATTACATTTTTGATATTTAAATAGAGCTGTCTGTACAATGTTGTTTCTGTATATTATATTCCAAATTTTAGATCTAATATTATATCTCTCATTACAGTTGCAAAAATGGCAAAACGAAAGGGTAAGAGATTAATCCAAAGGAAAGGTACTTCAATTTCTGGAAAATCCACACGACGTAACTCTTCACTCAGCCAACCTGGAGAAGGCATTCCACCGCCTAAAAAAATTAAGACCAACAGTCAAACATCCATTGATGTTTTCAATGCAACACAACCTGTTTCATTGGACGTCGCCATAGCTTCCACTCCCCAATCGCATGTTCAAAGAATCAACATATTACACAATATAGTGATTGTTCCGTGATGTTCCTATGATTTCAAACAATGGCAGAAAAATTATTTCATTTTATAAGATTCCAGTTGATGATGTTACTAAAACTGATGGCTCTTATTTAGTTTCTAAACCTAGAAATTCGATTATTCGATATGATTACGGAACTGAAAAATTCAAAATGGCGGCAAAAACAGGTATGTGGGTGTTATCGAGGCCACAGATCATGAATATGTGACCGCCGCTAAAGAATTCAAAATGGTGGCGTCCCGATAGCCTTATATCCACCATTTACTGTAACTTTCTTATTTACCGTCCGATTCAAATGAAACTTGATACGTAGAGGTAATTAGTGTAGCCGATAACGAATCTGACATCAGATTTACAAAATTCAATATGGCGGCCCAAAATGGCGGACAAGATATATCATTTATGAACCGATTCGACTGAAAATCGGTACCTACATGTTTTTCAGGTCGCTGATGACGAATCTGAAATCGAAACTGAAAACCAAGCTTTCTGCATTGATTCAAGCTTTCTACAATGATTCAAGCGTTACCTAATCGAGTGCGGAGCACTCGCATTGACAGCTTCAGCTGTCACCCGTCCGGAGGACCTAGAAACGCGAAGCGTTTCTAGTCCTTCCTATCTATAATAAAATCGTGTTTGTTGAAGGCGACTAAACCTAAGCGATGCGCCGTGCGCACCTACACATTTTTTTCCACCGAGATGTGAAGAAAGGCGCGGATTCGCCGGTCGGGCGGCGCGTGACGGGATCGTAAGCGAAATCCGCCGTGCTTAGGCTATATTTCGTTATCGCGTTCGTCGGGGTACGGTTTTTATTAACGCATCAAATTCGACTATCTGCTTTTATTTGACGTTTACACGATTGCGCGTTTACGCGGGGGTCCGCGAAAGAATATTCGCGTAAGTCGCTTTCAAAATCGATAGACGTCAAAAAATGTCACTTTTTGTTCGCTCCTGCGGCGCCTAATATTCGATTTCCGCCGCGCCATTTACGATGCCCGTCAACTAGAACGTTCGTTCTTCGCGTCGCGACGCCGTACGGTGTCTGCGAAGGCGTATTTCGGAAGATACGAGCGTTTCAGGATGGCACGTTTTCGCACTTTTTTCGGCCTCGAAACGCGCTTTTTATTTCTGCGGTTTTTCGCCGATATCTCGGAAACGGTTGGAGCTAGCTCGAAAATAAAAATTCCCAAAGGACAAGTCCGTTTCTCGAGGAATCCTCCGGTCCCGTCGGAATTATGGCAAGGTTCTTCGTTTCGGAGATATCTGCAGAACGGTGCGGCCGTGCGAGGAGAAAAAAGGCGAAAAATTGGACATTTTTTCCTTTAAACCCTCATAACTTCTAAACGCGGGCTCCTAGGACGAAATACTTTGACCCTATCGAAATTGTAGAAAATTCAATTATCTAAAAGTCGTCGTCTTTGTTTTCGTCCCGCTCCAAAAATAAGCGAGCCTCGAGCGGTCAAAGTTGAGGTCTATTTCCAGTCCCGGCAGTGATGACGTCACAGATGAATTTTAATTATTTGAAAAATTAATTTCGTGGTTTACGGGGTGTCCGAACAATTTTTCGGAAATTGATTTACGTAAATTCCTTATTCACGCCGAAAACGGATATATATTGCTATGTATTCGTAAATCTGCATCGAAAATAATTATCGAGTTCGCGTGTACTGTTTTAATCACGAGGCGTATGTAATTAAAGATAATATATAATCCATTTTAGTTAGTTACTTTATATTTGAAAAGTTTAACTCATTTTAGCGTGTTTTTTTACACTTTTTTACACTTTTTACACAGACAAGTCAAAGAGAGTAATTTCATAGGTTATTAAATATTTGACATTACAAGTCACTCAGTTTAGTCTTATAGGTTACATGTCGTGTTGACAGTATTTAATTCTGTCATTTTATTTCAATGTGACATTCAGACTGTCAGTTCTGTTAGGGAGTTTATTTCTATAGGTTTTAAATATTTGGCATTACAAGTCAGTGGGTTTAATTTTGTAGGTTATATATAGTGTTGACATTTAATTCGTTACCAACGTTTAATTAAACATAATACATAATCCATTTTAGTTAGTTATTTTATATTTGAGAAGTTTAAATCATTTACACTTTGCGTCATTACTTTGAAGGTGTCAGGTTTAGACGTTTTAAATACAAATTATAGAAAAAAGTGAAAGAGAATCGGGGTGATAGGAAAAGGCGAAGAAAAGTAATAATTAAAATAAGAAGGAGAAAGTATGGTTGTTGATAAACTGGAAAGGAGAATATATAGGAAGGATAAATTTGGAGATTGAAATGAGATGTAAATTGTGGAAAGAAGATTGTAGTTACGAAGAAAGGAATTTATGTAATATTTGAAAGTGAAAGGTTGTATCGAAATTAAATTAAAGTCCATATTTCTAACATTATCAAAATTATATTAAGTAGACAAAAGATAACGTTAATAAAGAACAAATTTTTAGTATAGAAAATTTACCCTGAGCCGACTCCCTGAGATAAAGTTAAATAGTTCAACCAGCAGAGTTAACGAGTAAAAAATTTATTTATCGTCCGATTGTCGTTCAATTATGCTGAAAATGGATGTATATATATGGCAATGTATCGCAAATCTGCATCGAAAATGATTATTGAGTTTGCGTGTATTGTTTTATTAATCACGAAAAATGCAATTATTGTTTGTTTATTTCTTTCGGACAATTTGGAAAAATCTAACTAAATCGTTATCTGAAGATCCGACGGTAGATTTCTAAGCATTTTAAATTTGTTGTTTAGTTATTTTAGTAGACATCTTTCAGGTGTTTGTAATTAAAGATAATACGTAATCAATTTAAGTTTTATATTTGAAGTTTTTGTTATTTTATTTTAATGTGACATTTACACTTTGTTAGTTCTGATAGGTAGTTTATTTTTACAGGTTTTTAAACATTTGACCTTTAAGGGAGTGACTACGCAACCGCCGCGGCGGATCTTTTGCACGACTTATTGAACCGCCGCGCAGAGAAATTGAAATATTTTATGCAATTTTCTGAAAAACAAGGCGGGGGGACACCCCCCGCACCTCCCGTTTTTGTCTGCGACGCTAATGCTGCCTGCGGCGCTGATAATTTATTAACAATTATTTAGCAATATAAAAATCAACCTAACTAACCCAACTACCATCACATGAAAGAGATAAATTATTATATGAAAAAAAAAGAACATTATTTCTGTCGTCAAATCCAACCAGAATTTGTAAAAAAGGATATTAATCGTTACAAAATATAAAAAAAAAAGTTCAGTTGCCAGCAGTTGAACCCGGGACCTGTTGCTCCACAAACGGGACAACGTTACGCATAGACCAGCGACCCACATGGAAAACATAGCTATAGCACAGAATAAGTAGTATGTAACCAAACCAATTGCCGCGGCGGTCACGTAAATATAGTTAAAGCAACCGCCGCGGCGGTTCAATAGCCACTACCTTAAAAGTAAGTCAGTTTAATTTTGTAGGTTATATTACCAACGTCTAAGAAAAATGTGACATTTACACTTTTTTAGGGAGTTTACTTTTAGAGGTTCTTAAATATTTGACATTACAAATCTGTCAGTTTAGTCTTATAGGTTATATGTAGCGTTGACATTATTTTATTTAATTTGAGGTATCAGGTTTAGACATTTTAAATGTAAATTTTAGAAAAAAGTGAAGAGAGAATCGGGGTGGTGGAATATTTTTGGTTTTGAACTGCAGAGACAAAATTTGAGAAGAGGTGAAGAAAAGTACACAATAATTAAGATAAGGAGAAACTTCCGGAAAGTTTTTTCAAGTTGGACATATACTAAGATTCATTAAAAGCAACTTCTGTAACATTAATGTCCAAACTTTGATTAAACTCATATTTCTAACGGTTTCTTCATGTGTGTATAGAATTACACGCGACCACAGTAATGTTAAATCAACAACGACAATGAACTTTATTTATAGAGATACGAAGAAATATCAGTGTGTGCCGCAAATTGACTCTAATATTAACAGAATTAAGGATCCACCTATTTATTTCACGGTTCTATTTACACTTTTTCCACATTTACGATTCCCTCCGCTGAAGATGATATGGTCCAGCAATATCACGCCTTCCTTATTTTTTCATGCTATTGTAAATACATGTTTCATGAAATATTTACACATGAACACGTATGCATATTATTGAAAATAAATTTACCGGAAATTACATAATCAATTTTTAGTTAGTAATTTTATATTTGAAAAGTTTAAATCGTTTTATTTTAATGTGACTCTTTGCTACTTCCGACATGCAAGTTAAAGAATTTAATTTTATTTTTTATTAAATAATTGACATTATAAGTCAGCCAGTTTAGTCTTATAGACCGTTTTCGGCTGACGTCACGCTGGTGGTGTGGAGGGCACACAACTGATTGTTTTGTTTTTTAAAGACGGGGAGAAGCTGTTATTTTTTAATAACAAGCTTAAACTGCTTCTGCTCGAAGCTCAAATTGTTTACATTTGCATTCCTTTCTGAATGGATAAAGTTTATGTTCCTTCCAGACGGCGCTGTCAAAATTAGGTGACCGAAAATGATCAATAGGTTATATGTAATGTTGACATTTAAATGTGTCAGGTGATGCGTGCATGCCATGTACCTGCTTCTTAACGACCTGTTCACAAACCTGTTACTCGCTAAAAAATTAACAACATGTCTAAATGAACGTTCAAAATCGAAATATGTTAATAATTCATTACAAGATTACAATTTTACCAATATATTACGGTTGCTTTTCGCAGAATTAAATAAATAACATAAGGCACAATGAGACTGAGCTAAGAATAAATGATATTTCACTGCCGGCGATTAAATCACCGTGGTTAGAAAATCACCTATAGCAGTGGTGATGGAAATCACTTCGCCTGGTGTAACTACACAAAAACAGTTTTTTCAAGTAGGACATATACCTACTTAATAATATACGAAACAAAGTAGATCAAGGGCGAGTTGTATCGGTCAAGATTCATTAAAAGCAACTTCTATAACATTAATATCCAAACTTGGTTCAGCATTATCACTCCTTCCTTATTTTTCCATGCTATTGTAAATAAATGTTTCATGAAATAATTACACATGAACACGTGCATATTATTGAAGAATACATGAAATGTTAAACGCTTTATGTGTGATAATAAGTACATTCTAAATATATTTATTTCACGTAAATATGAGGATAGTTTCATTTATGATTCTTATCCAAGTAGGCTATAGTACGTAAATTTGTATGATAACTAAAAACAATTGTTATCAAATATTTTTTGTATGATTTCGTGTCGACAAGTCAGTGTCAGTATGTAATTTATATAGTGCAGATTTATTGGATAAACGTTGCTTTCCCAACGACTTCCATTATTTTTAAATCTCTCTCTATCATTAATTTGTAACGTGTGTTTCAGGTAAGTATTTGTTAAATATTAATCTCCTCTTTGCTTTGGAACTTTTTTGCTCTTCGCCCCTACATATTTGGAAAGGCAACACTACAATATCAGTAAGTAAAATTATTCTCTTTCATAGTTAATTCCGTTTTCTACGGCTGTCTTGACTCACATTTATTGCATCTATAAAATGAATTACGTGCTATTTTTACTTGCCTACGAAAATAATTGCAGTTTACGTATTTAATAACAATTTTTATCACAAACATTACACTTTTGATATTTAAATAGAGCTGTCTGTACAATGTTGTTTCTGTCTAAGAACTTTTATTATTTTCGTAGAAATATCAATGACTTATTGATTCATGCATGTGTTCATTACAAGTAAATAACAAAACCCTATGGTTTTGTATTTCCATAGGTATATTCAGCGGAACGTCTGGCACTCTTTCTTTAAAAGACACTTCGATACTCATCATAATATGATATTTCAAATTTAAGATGTAATATTATATCTGTCATTACAGTTGCAAAATTGGCAAAAAGAAAGGGTAAGAGATTAGTCCAAAGGAAAGGTTCATCAATTTCTGGAATACCAACGTTTGAGAAAAGTCAAATATTTCAGCATGTATACACGGTGTGTGAACAATTTAAATTAAATTTCCTTATTTGTCGTCCGATTGGGCTAAAATTCGGTACTCGGGGAAAATCGACGACGTTGATCAGAAGTATGACGTCAGAATCGCAAAATTCAAAATGGCGGACGATGTTTGTCGATTATGGCGTCACACCGCTTAAAATCGGTATGTGGGAGTTTTCGAGGTCGCTGATTACGAATCTGAAATCGAAATTGAAAAATTCAAAATGGCGGCAGAGTTGCAGGACACATTTTGCCATTTACGGTGCCTTTCGTCTGAAAATAAGTGTGTATGTGTTATCGAGATCACAGATCACGAATATGTTATCGTAACTCAAAAATTCAAAATGGTGGCGTCCCCATAGCCTAATATCCATTGTTTACTATAACTTTCTTATATACCGTCCGATTCAAATGAAACTTGGTATGTAGAGGTTATTAGTGTAGCCGATAACTAATATGACATCAGATTTACAAAATTCAGTATGGCGGCCCCAAAATGGCGGACAAGATGTATCATTTATGAACCGATTCGACTGAAAATCGGTACCTACATGTTTCTCAGGTCGCTGATGACGAATCTGAAATCGAAACTGAAAACCAAGCTTTCTACATTGATTCAAGCTTTCTACAATGATTCAAGCGTTACCTAATCGAGTGCGGAGCACTCGCATTGACAGCTTTAGCTGTCACCCGTCCGGAGGACCTAGAAACGCGAAGCGTTTCTAGTCCATATATATATAAAATCGTGTTTGTTGAAGGCGACTAAATCTATGTAATGCGCCGTGCGCACCTACACATTTTTTTCCATCGAGATGTGAAGAAAGGCGCGGATTCGCCGGTCGGGCGGCGCGCGACGGGATCGTAAGCGAAATCCGCCGTGCTTAGGCTATATTTCGTTATCGCTTTCGTCGGGGTAGAGTTTTTATTAAAGTTTTAAATTCGACTATCTGCTTTTATTTGGCGTTTACACGATTGCGCGATTACAAGGGGGTCCGCGAAAGAATATTCGCGTAAGTCGCTTTCAAAATCGATAGACGTCAAAAAATTTCACTTTTTGTTCGCTCCTGCGGCGCCTAATTTTCGATTTCCGCCGCGCCATTTACGATTCCCATCAACTAGAACGTTCGTTCTTCGCGTCGCGACGCCGTACGGTGTCTGCGACGACGTATTTCGGAAGATACGAGCGTTTCAAGATGGCACGTTTTCGCACTTTTTTCGGCCTCGAAACGCGCTTTTTATTTCTGCGGTTTTTCGCCCATATCTCGGAAACGGTTGGAGCTAGCTCGAAAATAAAAATTCCCATAGGACAAGTCCGTTTCTCGAGGAATCCTCCGGTTCCGTCGGCATTTTGGCAAGGTTCTTCGTTTCGGAGATATCCGCTGAACGGTGCGGCGGTGCGAGGTGAAAAAAGGCGAAAAATTGGACATTTTTTCCTTTAAACCCTCATAACTCCTAAACGGGGGCTCCTAGGACGAAATACTTCGACCCTATCGAAATTGTAGAAAATTCAATTATCTAAAAGTCGTCGTCTTTGTTTTCGTCCCGCTCCAAAAATAAGCGAGCCTCGAGCGGTCAAAGTTGAGGTCTATTTCCAGTCCCGGCAGTGATGACGTCACAGATGAATTTGAATGATTTGAAAAATCAATTTCGTGGTTTACGGGGTGTGCGAACAATTTTTCGGAAATTGATTTACGTAAATTCCTTATTCACGCCGAAAACGGATATATATTGATACGTATTCGTAAATCTGCATCGAAAATAATTATCGAGTTCGCGTGTATTGCTTTAATCACGAGGCGTATGTAATTAAAGATAATATATAATCCATTTTAGTTAGTTACTTTATATTTGAAAAGTTTAACTCATGTTTTTTACACTTTTTTACACTTTTTACACAGACAAGTCAAAGGGAGTAATTTATAGGTTATTAAATATTTGACAGTACAAGTCACTCAGTTTAGTCTTATAGGTTACATGTAGTGTTGACATTATTTAATTCTGTCATTTTACGTCAATGTGACATTCAGACTGTCAGTTCTGTTAGGGAGTTTATCTCTATAGGTTTTTAAATATTTGACATTACAAGTCAGTCACTTTAATTTTATAGGTTATGTATAGTGTTGACATTTAATTCGTTACCAACGTTTAATTAAACATAATACATAATCCATTTTAGTTAGTTCTTTTATATTTGAGAAGTTTAAATCATTTACACTTTGCGTCATTACTTTGAAGGTGTCAGGTTTAGACGTTTTAAATATAAATTATAGAAAAAAGTGAAAGAGAATCGGGGTGATAGGAAAAGGTGAAGAAAAGTAATAATGATTAAAATAAGAAGGAGAAAGTACGAGTGTTGATAAATTGGAAAGGAGAATAGATAAGAAGGATAAATTTGGAGATTGAAATGAGATGTAAATTGGGGAAAGAAGATTGTAGTTACGAAGAAAGGAATTTATGTAATATTTGAAAGTGAAAGGTTGTATCGAAATTAAATTAAAGTCCATATTTCTAACATTATCAAAATTATATTAAGTAGACAAAAGATAACGTTAATAAAGAACAAATTTTTAGTATAGAAAATTTACCCTGAGCCGACTCCCTGAGATAAAGTTAAATAGTTCAACCAGCAGAGTTAACGAGTAAAAAATTTATTTATCGTCCGGTTGTCGTTTAATTATGCTGAAAATGGATCTATATATATGGCAGTGTATTCGCAAATCTGTATCAGGTTTAGACATTTTAAATGTAAATTTTAGAAAAAAGTGAAGAGAGAATCGGGGTGGTGGAATATTTTTGGTTTTGAACTGCAGAGACAAAATTTGAGAAGAGGTGAAGAAAAGTACACAATAATTAAGATAAGGAGAAACTTCCGGAAAGTTTTTTCAAGTTGGACATATACTAAGATTCATTAAAAGCAACTTCTGTAACATTAATGTCCAAACTTTGATTAAACTCATATTTCTAACGGTTTCTTCATGTGTGTATAGAATTACACGCGACCACAGTAATGTTAAATCAACAACGACAATGAACTTTATTTATAGAGATACGAAGAAATATCAGTGTGTGCCGCAAATTGACTCTAATATTAACAGAATTAAGGATCCACCTATTTATTTCACGGTTCTATTTACACTTTTTCCACATTTACGATTCCCTCCGCTGAAGATATGGTCCAGCAATATCACGCCTTCCTTATTTTTTCATGCTATTGTAAATACATGTTTCATGAAATATTTACACATGAACACGTGCATATTATTGAAGAATACATGAAATGTTAAACGCTTTATGTGTGATAATAAGTACATTCTAAATATATATATTTCACGTAAATATGAGGATAGTTTCATTTATGATTCTTATCCAAGTAGGCTATAGTACGTAAATTTGTATGATAACTAAAAACAATTGTTATCAAATATTGTTTGTATGATTTCGTGTCGACAAGTCAGTGTCAGTATGTAATTTATATAGTGCATTCATTATTTTTAAATCTCTCTCTATCATTAATTTGTAACGTGTGTTTCAGGTAAGTATTTGTTAAATATTAATCTCCTCTTTGCTTTGGAATTTTTTTGCTCTTCGCCCCTACATATTTGGAAAGGCAACACTACAATATCAGTAAGTAAAACTATTCTCTTTCATAGTTAATTCCGTTTTCTACGGCTGTCTTGACTCACATTTATTGCATCTATAAAATGAATTACGTGCTATTTTTACTTGCCTACGAAAATAATTGCAGTTTACGTATTTAATAACAATTTTTATCACAAACATTACACTTTTGATATTTAAATAGAGCTGTCTGTACAATGTTGTTTCTGTCTAAGAACTTTTATTATTTTCGTAGAAATATCAATGACTTATTGATTCATGCATGTGTTCATTACAAGTAAATAACAAAACCCTATGGTTTTGTATTTCTATAGGTATCTTCAGCGGAACGTCTAGCACTCTTTCTTTAAAAGACACTTCGATACTCATCATAATATGATATTTCTAATTTAAGATCTAATATTATATCTGTCATTACAGTTGCAAAAATGGCAAAAAGAAAGGGTAAGAGATTAGTCCAAAGGAAAGGTACATCAATTTCTGGAATAAAAACGTTTGAGAAAAATTAAATATTTCAGCATGTAGGTATACACGGTGTGTGAACAATTTAAATTAAATTTCCTTATTTGTCGTCCGATTGGGCTAAAATTCGGTACTCGGGGAAAATCGACGACGTTGATCAGAAGTATGACGTCAGAATCGCAAAATTCAAAATGGCGGACGATGTTTGTCGATTATGGCGTCACACCGCTTAAAATCGGTATGTGGGGGTTTTCGAGGTCGCTGATTACGAATCTGAAATCGAAATTGAAAAATTCAAAATGGCGGTAGAGTTGCAGGACACATTTTGCCATTTACGGTGCCATTCGTCTGAAAATAAGTACGTATATGTTATCGAGGTCACAGATCACGAATATGTTATCGTAACTCAAAAATTCAAAATGGTGGCGTCCCCATAGCCTAATATCCATTGTTTACTATAACTTTCTTAGTTACCATCCGATTCAAATGAAACTTGGTATGTAGAGGTCATTAGTGTAGCCGATAACGAATATGACATCACATTTACAAAATTCAATATGGCGGCCCCAAAATGGCGGACAAGATGTATCATTTATGGACCGATTCGATTGAAAATCGGTACCTAGATGTTTTTCAGGTCGCTGATGACGAATCTGAAATCGGAACTGAAAACCAAGCTTTCTACAATGATTCAAGCTTTCTACAATGATTCAAGCTTTCTACAATGATTCAAGCGTTACTCAATTTGACAGCTTTAGCTGTCACCCGTCCGGAGGACCTAGAAAACGCGCAGCGTTTTCTAGTCATAGTAATAAAATCCAGTTGGTGCGAGCCCCTTCCTCTTTGCGATCTTAAAAATTCGAGATGTTAAGACGCGCTTAATTTCGCCGGTCCGCGCCCGCCTCCGATGCTTCGGGAGGGAATTCTGTAGTGTATAGGCTATACTCGGTTCCGGTATTTTTCCGGGTTTTTTCTTTATTAACGGACGAAAATCGCCTATCTCTCTCGCCTCTTATTTTTGGGAATGAGGAGTCGAGGGGGACGAGAGAAAATAGGGGAAGGCGTTTTGGTATTTCATAAACGTCAAAAATTTACCATTTTCGTTAGCTCCTGCCGGGCCTAATTTTCGAGTTCGACCTCGCAGTTTGCGGCTAGCGATAACTAGAACCTCTCCCCGTTCCGCCGCGACGCCGTACGGCGCTCAAAAATATGTATTTCGAAAAATACGGACGTTTTAAGATTGCACGTTTTTGCGCTGATTCGAATCCGAAGCGAGACTCATTTTTTCGGTTTTTCGCCTATAACTCGAAAACGGCTGGAGCTAGCTCAAAATAAAAAAATCTCAAAGGACAAGAGCGTTTCTTTCCGCTTCCTCCGGTATCTTCAAAAATTCCGTACGACGCTTCGTTTCGGAGATATCGGCCGGAAGGTGCGGCGGTGCGAAAAGGCGAAAAATTTGACATTTTTACCTTTAAACCTCCATATCTTCTAAACGGGGCCTCCTAGAGCAAAATACTTCGCCCTAACGAAAATGTAGAAAAATGAATTATCTAAAAGTCTCTTTTTTAATTTTTCTACAGCTCCAAAGATTAACGAGCTACGGGCGGTCAAAGTGGAAAAATTTTTCGTAAATACGTGAAATTTTAAATTTAAAAGATCCGAGAAAAGCTACTTTTGTCGCGCTCGCCGCGGGCCTAATTTTCCATTTTTTCGGTCGAACTTGGTATCGCCGGAAAGCTACGTTCTTCTGCTTTCCAGAGAGACGTCGCACGCCGTTTCACTCCCGATATTTATTTACTTATGGATTTTTAAAGTACTTACGGTTTTCGATTTTTACGAAAATATCCATTCTTATTTCGCACAGAACTACACTAAATTTTTTAATTAACCCAGGGCACGTACTGCACGAATAAAATGCGAATCTTCGTGTTTAAATAGAGACCAAGATCGAGCCTCTATGTCCAGTATTAACTAAAATATGAGTGTTTTAAGATTTCATGTTTTACAATTTTCTAGGTTACGTTTTAACACACTCAAATTTGTCACATTTGTCTCGCCCCTGCGAGGCCGAATTTTCGATTTTCCCAATACAATTTGGTATCACGGGAAAGGGCAAAGCTCCCCCTTTCCATCGAGACACAGAACGAGCTTCTATTCCAAGTAATTGCTTAATTATAAATTTATATGTACGTAGATGTTTTTCACTTTCTCACAAAAAAACCCAACATTCACACGCCCGTGCCGGGTCGAATTTCCGATTTGGCCCGCACACTCCACTATCACAACAAAATATCATCCTTTCCGATTAATTTGAGACATAGAACGCCTTTCAACTCCACTTATTTCCTGAGAAATGACCGTTTTGAAAGTCCATGTTTTTGCTTCCGCCATTTTAACTAACGCACATAACAATATACTAGGAATTCTGGGTAATTTGTAATTTACAGAGTGAGCAAAATAATGCTGATATAGGGTGAGCCAAATTCATCGAAAAACGCAATTAAATTTATTTGTCGTCCGATTGACCTGAAATTTGGTACTCGGGGATTATCGACCACGCTGATCACGAATATGATGTCAGAATCGCAGAATTCAAGATGGCGGCGCCAAAATGGCGGACGATGTTTGTCGATTTTGGCGTCACACCTCTCATAATCGGTATGTGGGGGTTTTTGAGGTCGCCAAATACGAATCCGAAATCGAAATTGAAAAATTCAAAATGGCGGCGGAGCTGCTGGACACAATTTGCCATTTACGGTGCCATTCGTCTGAAAATAGGTATGTATATGTTATCGAGGTCACAGATCACGAATATGTTATCGCAACTCAAAAATTCAAAATGGCTGCCTCTCCATAGCCTAATATCCATTATTTACTATAACTTTCTTATTTCCCAACCGATTCGAATGAAACTCGGTATGTTGAAGTTACTGAAGTAGCTGATTGTGAATATGACGTCGAAATTGAAAAATTCAAAATGGCGGCCGAGTTGCAGGACCTATTTTACCATTTACGGTGCCATTCGTCTGAAAATAGGTATGTATATGTTATCGAGGTCACAGATCACGAATATGTTATCGTAACTCAAAAATTCAAAATGGCGGCGTCCCCGTAGCATAATATTCATCATTTACTGTAACTTCCTTATTTATCGTCCGATTCAAATGAAACTCGATATGTTGAAGTTACTGAAGTAATTGATTGTGAATATGACGTCGACATTGAAAATTTCAAAATGGCGGCGTCCCCATAGCCTAATATCCGCTATTTACTGTAACTTTCTTATTTGCCGTCCGATTCAGGTGAAACTCGGAATGTGAAGGTTGCTGAAGTACCTAATCGAATATGAAAGTGAAAAACTGAAACTGAAAAATTGAAAAACTGAAAAACTAAAAATCTGAAAATCTGAAAAACTGAAACAATGAAAAACTGATAAACTTGAAGACTTGAAAACTTGAAATCTTGAAAACTTGCAAACTTGAAAAATTGAGAAATTGAAAACTTGAAATCTTGAAAACTTGGAAACTTAAAAACTTGAAGAGTTGAAAACTTGAAAACTTGAAATCTTGAAAACTTGCAAACTTGAAAAATAGAGAACTTGAAATCTTGGAAACTTGAAAACTTGAAAAATTGAAAACTAAAAAATCGAAAGGTGAAAAACTAGAAACTGAAAATCTGAAAACTGAAAAACCGAAAAACTGAAATAAAAGGCTGACAAATGAAAAACTGAACAATGAAAAACTGAAAAACTGAAAAACAAAAAACTGAAACACTGAAAACCTGAAAAACTTAACTTAAAAACTTCAAAACTTAAAAACTGCAAATCTTCAAAACCTAAAAACTTAAAAACCTAAAAACTTAAAAACTTAGAAACTTAAAAACTTAGAAAATTAAAAACTTCAAAACTTCGAAACTTTAAAACTTTAAAACTGAAACTGAAAAACTGGAAAACTGGAAAATTGGGAAACTGAGAAACTGAAACACTGAAAGACTAAAATACTGAAAAACTGAAATACTGAAAAACTGACAAACTGAAAAATGAAACTAAAAACGGAAAACCACAAAAACTGAAAACTGAAAAATTGAAAAACTAAAAACTGAAAATTGAAAACAAAATTAAAAAATTGAAAAAGTGAAAACTGAAAATTGAAAAATTGAAAAACTAAAAAACTAAAAACTGAAGACTGAAAAACTGAAAAACTGAAAAAATTAAAAACTGAAAACTGAAAAACCGAAACACTGAATGATAAAAAACCGAAAAACTAAAAAACTGAAAATTATTAAAAAACTGAAAACTTAAAATTTAAAAAACCCAAAAAAAGTGAAAATTGAAAACTAAAAATCAAGCTTTCTACAATGATTCAAGCGTTACCTAATCGAGTGCGGAGCACTCGCATTGACAGCTTTAGCTGTCACCCCTCCGGAGGAGCTAGAATGGGCGATAGCCCATTCTAGTATGTTTTTATAAATAGCGGATCATTTTGGCATCTGCTTCATAAAATTTCAATCGGTCAGAGCTCATCGTCGCACATCGTGAATCAAATGAATTTTATATTGGCGGTATTGTTCATTTTTTAGATCACGCAATATGGACATTATCGCCAGCAACTTATCTTGTAGGTTTATGCGGATTATCCTGAATATCTAACAAAACCTCCAATTCATTTTCATCGCCTAAAATGCAGTTCCTACCAGAATTAGGAATATCTGTGGAATTTACAAATTCAGGAAATTTGTTTTCTACTCTACTAACACTGTGAAAAGCAATGGTCAGGATGCTTAGTATTGAAGGTTTCGCACACCTGCTACTGCATTCTTGTTTTATCACTACATCCTAATAGTATCAAAATTTCAATTATTTGGGTGACCGAAAGACTCATTGTTAAAATAATGATCAACTTGACCGTCAGCGATAAATAACTAGAATAATAAATTTGCACAGATATAGCAAATAAAGAAATTTTATTTTTTTATTATATGTAAAAAAGAAACCCTTTTTAATTCTTTCTGTTTGTTGGGTATTTTGTCACCTGCGTATCGGAAAAAACTATACATTTAAATTGAATATTGTGTAAATGTTATATGTGGCATTATCTTAATTTATTTTCCAATTCTTTAGAACATGCATTCTTTTAAGCGGTGCTCGAAAAATCTACAAGATATCACAATTAACCAGTATATTACTGGTAAATAACCTCTACGCCTGTGACTTTTACGTCAAAGGATCAGTTGGGTGTTGCTTTTTTTAAATAAATAACAAATAGGTATACAAATTTGAAATTAAATATTTCGCCGACGTTTCGGAAATCTAATCTATTTCTTTTTCAAGGCTTCTTTTGAAAAATCTTATTTGCTGCGTATGATAAATATACAGCTCTAACAATGTTTGTTATATTCAATATCCATGGATACTTACTAGTTACATAGAACTATTGATATAGTTAACAGTTTTTAATTTTTATACAATGTTAAGTTTGTGAAGATCTACTTCTAACATTGGCAACTAAGTTGTAGAGACATCTACGGAACAATTCGGCACGTGTCTATCCTCATTCAATAATATTATCGCTGATTCTTTAATTGTTCTTTTTTTATCTGCCTCTTTTGTTAAAATTTTTGCCGTGTCCCAATTTATTATATGTCCGTTCTCCCAAGCGTGTTCGCAGATCTTGAATCTCTGTATTTCATTTTTTCTGATATAATTTTGATGTTCACCCAATATTACACTAAACGGTCTGGATGACTCACCGACGTAATGTTTGTTGCACTCACACGGAATACTATAAATGCAGTTTTTTGAATTTTGCTCGTGATTCTTCTGTTTCGTCTTTGTCAGAATAGATCTTAAAGCGTTGTTTGTTTGAAATACCGTCCTAATATCAAATCTGTCATCGACACAGCGCAAGTTTCGGATAATCCGCATACGTAAAGAATTAACGCTGTGTAACGTTTTTCAGGTTTTTGTCTTACCTGATTGTTATTTTCAATATTTATGAGGGTTTTATTGACAAAACCCTCATCGTATTGGTTATTTATGAACACTTCTTTTATAAACCGGTTCTCATTGTTTAGTATTTCATCATTAGAAGAAATGATTTTGGTCCCATGATACAAACATTAAGAGGGGTGTTATAAAATGTTTGTATGATGGGGCCAAAATCATTTCGTCTAATGATGAAATACTAAACAATGAGAAGCGGTTTATAAAATAAGTTCTTATAAATAACCAATACCCTGTAGGTTTTGTCGATAAAACCTTCATAAATATTGAAAATTAAAATCAGGTACGACAAAAACCTGAAAAATTTTACACAGCGTGGAGGACAATTAAAGGCGAACAAATGCATCCTTATCATATCCAAATTGTCCAACGATTGTTGCCAGGTGATGAAGTATTTCGGTTAACTTTTTGCCGCTGGATTTTATCCCATAGACGAACTATGTTAAGAGTATTGTTTACCGATGAATCTCAATTTACCCGTGATGGTATAAACAATACTGGAAATTTTCCTATTTGGAGTTACGAGAATCTCCGTGCAATAATCCAATGTGGTGTGGGATGTTCAATAATAATCTCATAGGTCCTCATATTTTTGAAGGTCGCTTAAATGGTGACAATTATTTAGATTTTTTACAACCTACCCTGCCAAATTTATTAAATAATGTAAACACAAGAGGCATGTGGTTTCAACATGACGGGGCTACACCGCATTTTTAGGTACGAGTCAGAAGCTATCTGAATGAACAATATCCAAATAGGTGGATTGGTCGTTGCATGGCCTCCGAGATCACCAGATCTCACACCCCTTAACTATTTTTTGTGGGACTATTTAAAAACTGAAGTATATAAAAAACAAATAAATACCAGAGAGCACCTGATTGCAAGAATCGAGCATTTTTGCAATGATATTAAAAACAATTTAGTGATTGTTAGAAAAAGCGTAAATGAAATGCCAAATCCATCAAGAAAATGTATTGAATTTGGTTAATTGGATTTAGTAAGTTTGACTGATTTTTTATGTGGTAGTTAAATTCTTCATTTTTATTATTTATTATTTTGTTAAGTTTATTAATTACACATTCATTACAAAATATTTTTTTTATTTGATCAGGTATATGTGATGAATTTGTATTCTCCCTATTTGCACTACCTTTTGCTAGTGCAGATAAGGAATAAAAAAATTATATGTAGTTAATCCCTAGAGTCACTTTTTTCTCTCAATTTCTCATTTAAAAAAAAAAATGAAAGCTCAACAATTTAATTTTTTTATTTAAACAATGAAATGGTGCCAAAAGATTTTTTTATGGAATATTGAATCTTTTTAGGTGCAAGTTAATATTTTAATGTCAAATATTTTATAAACAGTATACAGATTGTTATCTTCTAGGAATAACTTAAAAATATTTTTATTCTGGGGTCCGGCCCCGATATATTATTCATATCTCAGGAATTAGATAGTGAATGACTACTGTAATCAAAATACAAAATTTTATTGGATTCCGCTTACGCATTACAGATATATGGCGAAAAGAATATTCTTCCAAAAAATATAAAACACCCTGTATTTCGAAAACGGGGTCGTTTTAGCCATGACTGTTTGGGGATTTAAGATCACCACAATGTTTTCTATCTTTTGATAAAGTACTCATCCTGTATATGCGAATTATATGAAAAGTTGCGCCGTATCGGTGATAGATTTGATATTGAGACGGTATTTCAAACAAACAACATTTTAAGATCTATTCTGACAAAGACGAAACCGAAGAACCACGAGCAAAATTCAAAGAACTGCATTTATAGTATTCCGTGCGAGTGCAATAAACATTACGTGGGTGAGTCATCCAGACCGTTTAGTGTAAGATTGGGCGAACATCAAAAGTATATCAGAAAAAATGAAATTCAGAGATCCAAGATCTGCGAACACGCTTGGGAGAACGGACATAGAATAAACTGGGACTCGGCAAAAATTTTAACAAAAAAGGCAGATAGCAAAAAAAGAAAAATTAAAGAATCGGCGATAATATTATTGAATGGGGATAGATGTGTATCGAATTGTTCCGTGGATGTCTGTACAACTTGGTTGCCAATGTTAAAAGACGAACTTTACAAACATAACATTGTATAAAAATTAAAAAACTGTTAATCATATCAACAGTTCTATGTAAATAGTAAGTATCTATGGATATTGAATATAACAAACATTCTTAGAGCCGTGTAATTATCATATACAGCAAAAAATATTTTTCAATAGAAGCCTTCAAAAAGGAATCAGATTAGATTTCCAAAACGCCGGCGAAATATTTAATTTCAAGTTTTCATACTTATTTGTTATTTATTAAAAAGAGGAGGAACCTGTAACTGAATTTTTGACGTAAAAGTCACAGGAGTAGAGGTTATTTACCAGTAATATACGGTTAATTGTGATATTTTTTAGATTCCCGAGTACCGCTTAAAATGAAAAAAATACATGTGACAGGAAGTCCCAATAACCCTGTCTATTTTTTACATTTTCAGATAGACAGTTTTTCATCAATTACTTATTTATTTATTTAATATTATACACTACCCAACAGGACAATTTCCGAATTACAGGGTAGTAAAAAATACACTGTAGCAAAATACTTAATATAGCAATAATACACAATATAACAAGATTATAAATCTACATATAGGTTAGAGATAATTAATTAATACACATGTGATGAATTAACTGTTAAAGCAGGCACCTCTTATATCTGCTTCATTGCAATTGAAAAGGTTAATTTTATCCTGAATATCATGCCAATTGTGACACATAACATACACCGGCGAGAATTCAGATTTGTTCTTGGTGTGGGTAAATAAAAAAGATTTGTTAATCTTGTTCGCACCAGTGCCATATGAACAAGCGCATTGACTCTCTCCAATAGTTTAGGGCACTTTATTTTGTCGTTGACAAGTTCATGCAAAAACATAACAGAGTGAAAAAACCGCCTTCTGATCAGCTCATCAGCATTGAACCTCTCTAGTAGCTTATCATGCGGAAATCCTATTGGTGGATGGGTTTTGTCCTCCTTAAATGCCATAAATTTGAAAAATCGTCTATGAATTTACTCGATAGCTTCACCATGTACAGCGTAATTAGGATTCCATATGACACATCCGTACTCAAGTTTCGAACGCACAAAAGAGGTAAACAGCGTTTTTAATGTGTTGATGTTGTTGGGCTCACCGGAGTTTCTAATGATAAAGCCCAGGATTTTGCAAGCTGATGATACAATTATATTGATGTGCTGGGTAAAGCTCAGCGTACTATCAGTTATGCCAAGATCTTTAAATACCTCTGGTCTGTTTAATTGAAGCTGATTTATATTGTATTCCCGCAACCCAGGATTCAATTTTCTAGTATAGGTGACAGCGTTACATTTTGCAACATTGAGAGGTAGGAGGTTTGAGGTGCATCAATCGCCTATTAAATCCAAATCAGCTTGTAGTAGCACACAGTCAGATTCATCCTTAACAGCGAGGTATAGTTTGAGGTCATCCACATATAGTAGACAATGGCAATTCAGACCAAGCACGATGTCATTTATAAACAATATAAAGTATAAGGGGCCCAGTACTAACTCTTGTGGTACCCCGGAAGTACAAACTATTCTTTCAGATTTATGCCCACGAATTATAATGAAAATAGAGTGCGTATGCAACTTGTTGTTTTTAACTATTAAATAGAATGGTAGCTTATTGATTGAAGGCTGAAGTAGTCCGGGAGGGCAGTGGTGTATTTGGTGTGACGTTATCTCTTAAGGAGTTTCACAAATAGCACAACATGCAACGTACGTCGAGTAATACTATTGGAGTGTAGTGTTCAAGTGTTTCAAAATTAACTTCAATATTTTCCAGATGATGCGAATATGCTTGATGAATCGTGCATTGAATCATAGTACGTGGCAGCAGTGTTAAATTATTTTGGTGTTTAAGAAAATTCTGAGGCACTGTCGAGTAACTGTATGAGCTCGCCTTCACTAACTGCATCTAAAATGGCATCATGTATGGACCACAAGTTATAAATCCTGCTTTGGTCTATAACTATTGCACAATGCCAATATTCCTCTTCATGAGATAAGAACATTATATTGCTTTACTCCTCTAAGGTTATAATAAGTACATATCTACTATCAGCTTACATTCGTACACCTTTGCACTTTTACTTTAATACTAACACAACTGAAATAAAATAAAGAAATCAGTAAAGGTATTTACACAGAACTTCCCTATTTATTTATACAGGGCAATCACTATAAAAAATTGTTAATTACGAAACGACATATGAGAATAATAATCGGAATGTAGTTATCACTAAAAAAAAAACCTGATAACTTTTGGTAAAAAGAAAGATGCAGTGGTCATACGACAGCAAAAATTCAATATTAAATAAAAAATGCCAAATATGGAAGGCTGGCGTAAATGCTTTTACAAATTTCCACCATTGTTGACTTATTTCTTTGGTACGTTTTTCACTAAAACTGTAATAGGTGGCTTCCTTGCCAATTGTGTTAACTATATACCAGACATTCTTGTAATCTGCCACATTGTTAGTTGCACGTCCACGTAGTGGAGTCCATGTATGGTTAAATTTTTTTTTGATAAGTTTAGAATGTAATGGAACGTGGAAATTTTAAATTTAAGCGGAAATAATTTTTCTTCCACCATCTATTCTATAACATTTTCAAGAAATTTTGGAATTTTTTTTTTTAAGTTTATTGAAAAAACGTCTCCAATTTTTTTTCTTAAATAGGTTTAAAATGTCATGAAAAGTGGAAATTTTAAATTTGAGCAAATAAAATTTTTCCAAGATCTTTTCTAAAGTAGTGGTAAAAAAATTTAAAAAACGCTCTCTTCTTTGAAAGAAATTTCACTTTTTCTTTTAAATAGGTTTAGAACGTCATGAAATCTGGAAATTTTAAATTTGAGTCTAAAATTGTTTTTCCATTAAGTGTTCGTTTTATAGTAGCGGTAAAAAAAAATAAAATACATATTCTTTTAATTTTGAAAAAAAAATATTTCGTTTCCATTTTCAAAAAATTGGGTTAGAATGTCATGAAACATGTAAATTCTAAATTTGAGCAAAAGAAAATGTTTCATTCTAGTGGTAAAAAAATAATTTTTTTTCTTGAAATCTGTTTAGAATGTCACGAAACAGAAAAATTATAAATTTGAGCGAGATAGAATTGTTTCCTTTATCTACTCTCTTTATACAGTCCACCTGTATATTTTATAGTGAAATTCTAACCATTTCTACGGTGGCAGTAGCGCCAGCTACCTACCGAATTTGACTGTTTTACGTCAAGCAGTTTTTAGTTAATGCACCAACAGACAGACAGACTGACGGAATTGAAAAACAATATTTTCGTAATCTACATGATCTGAAACGTGAAAAACCGAAGAAATCTCGGAGGGTGATTTTTTCTCTAATACAATACTTCCCTCCGGTATGCGCGGGAAGTAAAAGTAGTCAAAGTGATTATTGTACACCCCTGAGAAATAACGTCTATAAAATATAAAGTGTTTTTGGTAGGAATAAAAGTTAAGGTGTCACTCTTGGTGTATATTGCAAAAGTTTTATATTTACACGTACATCTCATAAAAGGAATCTACAAAACCATAATCCCTATTTATTTGAAAGCAGTCAATTGGGAAATAATAGAATGAAACGTATTGAGTGTTTTAAAAGATATGTAAACCGAGAAAGTTAAATGTTACTGGGAGATAATGCATCTTGCTTAAAATTATAGCACATTTAATTATTTACAATAACAATATCGTAATGAAGTCACTCTAAATACCACAGTTCTTGTTCATATTCAGAAAGTTTAATGAATATTATTTAGCATAGTATACAGGGCGATTCACCGAAAATTGCCCAGGCAGTTTTAGTGGTAACAAAAGAGTTATTCAAATTATGTAAAATCCAGTCTTTAGATATTCTTGGCAACATTATTTTATCTTCCAAAGTTCCCAATGGCAGCATTTATTTTATTCTTATCTAAACAGTCTCTTTTACTATGAAAAATGTTCCAAATGACTTTCTATCTAAATGTAATTTTGAAAAAGTTATGGCATTTTTACTACTTAAAAAATCGGTAAAGATATTTACACAGAACTTCGCTCTTTATTTATACCGGGCGGACACTCTAAAAAATTATTAATGGACTCAATTAGTTGTGACGTCACAAGTTAGGCAACCTCTGTATACTAGTGTCATGACACACGGGTTGCCTACCAAGCACGCTGGAACTTGAGCCTTAATGCATATGTTTATAAGGCGACATTTTCGAGGATAGAAACATAGCATAGAACTTTATTTTATTTCTCCTGTGGAAGACATATTTAAGGACTTCGAATACCTATTTCACATTCAAAAAGTACATTAAAATGTATATATCCATGTATGAGTTAGAAAAACTTTATTTTAGTTTTTGTTTACAGTTTTTGTAATACTTTATACTTGTGTATATTTACCAATACCTTGTCCATGCAATAAATGATAACTGAAATCTCTTAAATATTTCTTACACGGGAGAAATAAAATAAAATTGTATGCTATGTTTCTAGCTTCGAAAATGTCGCCTTATAAACATATGCATTAAGGGTCAAATTTCAGTATGATTGGCAGGCAACCCGTGTGTCATGACACTAGTATATAGGGGTTGCATAATTATGTGACGTCACACTAATTGAGTCTATTAGGAAACCACGTATGAGAATAATAATCGGACGGTATTATTACAAAGAAAACCTGATAACTTTTGGCCAAAAAAATATACAAAGCGGTCATCCGATAGCAAAAATTCAATATTAAATAAAAGGTGGAACGGCATACGCAGTGAAATTGAGTTCTCTCGATTATATTCCGCTTGACTATTTTTTACGGGGTTACTTAAAGTCGCAAGTCTACTTCAACAAACGAAATAACGTCGATGATTTAAAAGGCAGAATTAGGCTAGAAATTAATAAAATTACTACAAACAATACTAAATGTTTTAGAAGAATGTCAGCAATGCCTCCACTATTGTCAAGAAGCAATGGGTGCCCAGTTTGAACATTTGGTTTTTTTAACTGTTTCATGTTCTTTTGTTTACTTAGTAATATTAAAAATGTAATATTTTTCAATAAAAAAAATATATATTGCTGGATAGAGAATTAAAATCCATTTCAAATAAGATATCACACGCTTCCTCGTTTCATTTAAAAAAATAAAGGGGCAGCTGTCACTCCAAGCGGGATGATGGGGGAGGAATAAAATTGTTCTAAAAAATGACATTTTTTAATTAAAAATTGACGTGTTTTAGGATTATACTCATAAATTATAAATTTCGTAGACAATACCCGTTACCCGTTACTTATGGAACCAGTTTAGTATTAATATTTCCTTACACCAAATGCTTAACTTTATCTCTTGTACTACTAGGAGGTTTAAAAAATATATGTAAAAAACTGGAGATATTACTAAGTTTATTAAGTTCTCGTAACTTGTGTGATGCTTAAAACCGTTTTTCTAATAAATTGTAATACCAATAAGTAATTGGATTCTAATCTACTTCATTAAAACTTTTAAGCCATATGTCCATTTTACTATACTAAATAATCTAAAGTATCAAATCCTCAAGCATTTCAAGTGATTTTTAATAACCGTGCACGCAATTTCACACGGGTTCTTCAAATGATTCAGATCCCTGCGCATCCACCATAATTTAAAATATGCCTTGTAGTTACGTACTAATTCTACAACGCGAATAATCATAGTGAAAAAAAGTAATTTTGGTGATTTAAAACTTCCATTGATGAACGAATTGGAGAGAACATGTGCATTTTTAGTAATAAATTACAATTTTCGTAGTTTCTGTTGGTGAGGCTGGCACGTATTATTCAATCTAATTACTCAAAATTCATTTTGATCACTCTTCATGTGGTGGTGTAGTGATTTGAAAATTATATTACAAATAAGTATGCCGTGAAATGTTAAGAATGTCTATTAAATTAGTTTATAATTTTGTCTGCAATATATTTGTCAACACTTACAGAAGTGAGTGAAATACAAACAAAGTCAGATGAAGCAAAAATAATAGAAACAAAATTTTACAGGACTAGTCAATTCTGTATAAAAAAATTTAAAAGAAATTGAACCGTTTTTTAAAAAATGTTCACTAAAAATTTAGAAATAAAATTTCACTGTTGATCGGTTAATTGAACCTTTAATATCGATTTTGCGGTAGGGCAAAATTCCATTCTTTTCTGTTCATCTTTACACGAACTTCCTATAGAGATTAAACTATATCGGTCAAAGAGAACGAGCCAAAGATGCGTGAACTATCATCTCAATATAACTGAGCTAACTATGTTACAATCTTAGGACAAATGATTATATACAAGGTATTGAAACCATTGAAAATCTACAATAAATTTGCACATATTAAGAATTACGTCACCTATACATAAAAATTTTATTTAGGTGCTTTCAGTAAGAATATTATAAATCAAATGTAAGTTGTAGTCAGGCGCAACCGAACGCAAATGCCTTTAAGAACAATAGCTTCTGCTAAACTTATTTTTTTTTTAAATTCAGAACATTTGTAAAATAGCATGGTAAAATACTCCATTCTCATATTCGTCATACAGAGCGGTCGCTAAAGTCATGTGAACTGTTAATTCTCATATAGAATAGATTTTATTACTCAGGTTTGTGATTTAGCTCGTTACCCGTTACTTATGGAACATAAAGATAATAGAGATTAGAACATATTTTATATAGATTAGATGATATATCAATTCAACTTTAAATTAATTGTAGTGTATTTAATAAGACTCTTAGAAAGTGAATGAAAGTTGTGTAGGGTGTCCTCTAATGAAAATACCTAATATACACGATAACCTCTCTAAGATCTAAAATAGACCTAGCGTGATACAGAACTGAAATTGACTAGTATCCGTGATACACCGTGATCGGTAGAGTTATGTAAACAGTAAGGTAATATATTATTGTTATGAAATTCACATACTTTAAAATATGCTTACCCTATTTTTGAATAATATATGATCTATTGAGAAATATCTTGGGACTAACAAAGGAGAGCATATATTTCATTAATTTTAGCATTTGGTTATTAGTTTTATGTTGAAATTGTTACCGTTGAAGATGGTACATCTAGATTTTATTTTAATATTCATCGGAGGCCTAATATTTCAAAATTAACATTGTGAAAGTAACATTTGAATATTTCAATACATTATTTTCATTTAAGAGTGTAACATAATTTTTCTAACATGACATGGTAAATGAGAAATAACAGCCATGCATAGTATAATTTGAAATAACCATGAAGCTAGTAAATATTGGTATCTATGGATGAAAATATTTACAGTGAAACATATTCTTTATAGGATTTTGCAAACAGTAGAAAAAACTATCTATGAGAACTAAAAGAAAAACTGTTTGTGAAATTACTGATCTTAGCATTCTTTCGATAACCTGAATTCTGATTACGCTAGCAATTAATATCCTAAAATGAATATGTCTTTCTTATTGGACAATTATCATTGTAACACTGGTTTCCACATAGTCCCCTACGACTGTACAGAGTAAACCAGTATCCACATAACCCCCTACGGCAATAAAGATTTAGTTAAAAATGAGAACAAAGGCCTAAAATGAATTTATTTACATACCTCGTCTTTTGGAAAAGTTTTCATTTAAGTGGATTACATTTTCACGAAATCTATCATTCTATTTCTTGGAAGTGCTTAGTCTTTCAAACTTATTTCGCCCTTATTTTGGAGCTCAACAGAAAGGCACAAACAAGGGCGAAGAGCGTTTCAAAGGCTAAGTATTTCAAAGAAATGAAATGATAGATTTCATGAAAATGTAATCCATTTAAATGAAAATTTTTCCAAAAGACGAGGTGTGTAAATAAATTCATTTTAGGCCTTCGTTCTCATTTTTAACTGAATCCTCATAACCGTAGGGGGTTATGTGGATACTGATCTACTCTGCATAACTGTAGAGGACTATGTGGAAACCAGTGTTACAATGAGAATTGTCCAATAAGGAACACAAATTCATTTTGAGATTTGAATTGCTAGCGTAACCAGAATTCAGGTTATCGAAAGAATGCAAAGATTATAAATAAATAATTTTACAAATAGTTTTTATTTTAGTTCTCATAGATAGTTTTTTCTGCTATTTGCAACATCTATATAAGATATATATAAGAATATGTTCCAATACAATTACAAGCAAACAAAAAAATTATTGACTTGTAAAGAAGATATTTATGTTACAAATGATAGATAAATCAGATAAAATCAATTAAGCAATTTGATATAATCATAGAATCTGTTTTCTAGATATTTTAAAATTTTACATTTGACAACTTTAAAAATGTTTAAATCATACTTAAATTAATTAAAACACATTGTATTTAGTACAATTAAAAAGAATGTATAATTTATGATTTAAGCAACTATTAAATCATTATAAGAGTATATTTCAGAAAGGGCTAAACTCAGTATAAAAGAATGTTAGGTTAGGAAATTTGTAAATCATCGTTTTGGAGAACAAATGAACCTAAAATATTTTACAGAAATGGTAAATATTGACAAAAATCAAAAGAAGTAATTAAAATTATTATATGAAATGAACATTTTATTGCTAATAAATAAGCAAATATTTAAAATAAATTAAATAAAAATACAAGTTGTCATAAATTATCCTGGAGTGGATACAAAGTTAAATATAATTTAATTCATAAAATGTTAATAATAAATTTAAAATTTGGAATTGGAAAGAAAACATTGATTGAAAAACATTTCACAGTTAAGTAGAAATTTGAGGTTGCAAATTCATAAGAATCGAAGAGGATTAAAAGGTACCTGTGCTAGAAAACAAATTAATTCTCGAACGAAATAATTTTTTCTTTTTTGTGTTTAATAGAAATAAGTTAAAGTTTGTTAATAGTTACCTAATAAAACTTTATTACTGAAATATATTCAAACCTTTATTCAACTGAGTAATCAAATTGCAAGATAGTTTGACAACCGACTACTGATTTAAGAGTTATTCCATAGAAGAAGTTATTTGAGAGTAAATAAAGAGAAGATAAGACATAAATTTAATTCACTATTAATTAAATAAAAGATTATTACAAAATAATTATTCAACTTGCATTCTCTCGTATATTACAATGTAACAGAAAACATAGTAATATAAACTATATTTTACTATAATTTCAATGCAAAACAGAGTTTTTACTTCCCTTGCTTACCAAGGTGAAGTATTGTATTTGTAAAAAGGTCACTATCTGAGATTATTTCAGATTCTCTTTTAACAGACTGCGTAGATTACGAAAATTAAAGCATCGAATTCGATCACTCTGTCTGTCGGTCTAATATCTGGCTATCTGTTAGCGCCATATCTACCAAACCATTTGTTTCAAAATACTTTACCTAGATTAATTTATATATTAATTTTACTTTAAAACTTTGTTAGAAAATATTTTTAATAAAAGTATTAGGTACTTATGTAAGATTTCCTTTTTGACAATAGTATCAACTTTAGTCCAAATATTATTTTCCATCGACTTTTCTTAATTAACTAATTTTTAGGGTGATCACCTTGTTTTCCCCTAAAAATGTTTTTAGATTTACCACCGACAGACAAACAGACAGACAGCAGCAAACAGGCTGACAGACACACTGACGGAATTGAAACATCTTAATTTTCATAATCTACATAGTCTGAAACATGAAAATCCGAAGTCTCGGAGACTGATTGATGAAAACTATAGGGATAGCTAAATGTGCACTATCGACGCGGCGTAAATTTCACACGGTTTGTTTTATTCTCATAATAGTGTATTGACGTTTGCTATGTAGATTTTTACTCTTGACCGCTGCAAATGTATTTCTTTCTTTTCGGAATGAATGAAATAACCTCGTTCAAACTTAACATGCCTGGTTAGAGATGTAAGAGTCAAATATAAATTTGCATAAAAATGTTGGGTGTCCATTTAAAGAATCCAAGTATTAGCTTGTTACCACTATATGAAACATCCCTCTAGATATCAAAATAATTTATACCGCTCTTGACCTCCTACAATTTTTTTGTGAGACATTTTCTTCAAATTTCAAATGGTTACCCTGTATATATGATGCAACTGTTGAGGAGGTGAATGAATATGATTACATAATTCTATGCTAAAATTAGTACAGGCGACAGGTAAACTTTTGTGGCAAGAACACCTACCTCGCTGATTTTTTGCATGCCTTTTTGAGCTCCCTCTCAGCATTCCAAGTGTACAAAATTTTACATTTTTTAAGTCTCGGGGAGAGCAGGGGAGGGCATAACAGATGCAAAAATTGTTTTTCAAATATCTCGGCTTCTATTTAAGCTACGACAAAAGCGATATTACCAGCATAGAGGGCTCTTCGGACACTACAACTTTTGATAACTTTCGTCGTAACTGCAACGGTTATCGATTGGAGGGTGGGGCAATCTTTTTCGGAGCAACAATTTTTCTTTAATGAAATTGTTTATTTGCAACGTGCTTTTACTATTTTATCCATCTGTGATCATTTTATCCCTTTATAACATTAGTAAAGGCTAATATTTAGCAAGTTAATAAAGTTCATAATTAATTGTTTGTACTGTTACCACTATTTAACAGTCATTATTGTATGATATGAATATGGAGATACAACATCGAAAGAAGACCAAAACGAACATGAAGATCGCAGTAAAAAATCACAGAGTAGCAGCAGCAAAGAATCCTGGAATATACCTCCTGGAGACATCACGTAAAGAAAATGCGCCTGGGACTCTATCTCTGTGGTGGTGTGAAGAAGAGTCTACATGAAATGTGTATTGTATATTAATGTTTGAATAGTATGTATGTATATGTAAATGCAAGAAAATACAAAGAAAAGTTGAGTAAATATTGTTAAATATGTATTTGCACATACTAACAAAACGTAGATATTTCTCAACTTTCAATGTCCATAGCAATTGTTGCTCCGAAAAAGTGTGCCCCACCCACCAATCGATAATCGTTAATGACACATATTCTTTATTATAAGATTTTACAAACAGTGGAAAAAACTAAATATAGAAGTTAGAGCAATTGGAATACTTAAGGGGGCCTAAAACGTATGCAAAAAATCAGAGAGGCAGGTTAGCTTGTCTCAATAACATAGCAAAAATCTCCGCGCCGCCTTGACTAAATCATGTAATTATACATTGTGAGGACATATCACCTGGCCACAATTAATAATTTTTATTGGTAACTTTGTTTTCATTTTTTTTTTCACTACATCTCAGTAATTTAACCGTGATGTAACTTTAACATTTTATAGATGGGTAGTAGTTGATTATATTGAATTTTTAGTAGGTATCATTCCAGGGGCCATTACAAAAAATTGCCCCTAAAAAAGGTTTTTCATTTCAACCCTTCTAGTCAAGTAAAAAATATTAAAAAATACAGAATGTCGAACTATTGCATCCCTATAGTTTCGTTCTTGTTTCATTCAAATATCTCAAACAGTTACTAAGAAAATTAATTTCTAATTTAGTTGATGTTAGCTCCATATTTCCTCTACTAGATGGGGTACAGACTTGAAATTACTCATATAAGTACTTTTTAAACTCTTATTCTGTAATACCCTTTATTCGTGGAAATTTTAAATTCGAACAAAAAAAAAATTATCTATCTATTTATTCATGAAACATTTAAATTTTAAATTTGAGCAAAAAAAAATCATCTGTTCTGTAGCAGTGGTTTAAAATAAAGCTTACAGATTTTTTCAAAACATTTTTCACATTTTTTTTAAAATAGATTTAGAATGCCATGAAACGTGAAAATTTTAAATTTGAGCAAAAAAAAATATTCCATCTATTCTAGTGGTAAGTACATTTTTTTCCAAATTGTAAAACAAATGCTTTTTTTTTAAATAGGTTTAGAATGCCATGAAACGTGGAAATTTAAAATTTGAACAAAGAAAAAAAATTCCATCTATTCTAGTGATACGAAATTTTTGGATTTTTTTTTTTTAATAGGTTTAGAATGTCATGAAACGTGTACATTTTAAATTTGAGCGAAACGAATTTTTTTTCATGATTTACTCCCATTTGACAGTCCACCCCGTATATTTTCCACTGAAAGTTTAACCATTTCTTCGCTGACAGTAGCGTCAGCTACCTACCAAATTTAACTGTTTTCCGTCAAGTAGTTTTTTAGTTAATGCACCAACAGAGAGACATCCAGACAGACAGACGGCAGACAGGCAGGCGGACACACAGACGGACGGACAGACATATTGACGGAATTAAAAAAACTATATTTTCGTACTCTACATGATTTGAAACGCGAAGCTCGGAAAAAAATCTCAGAGGGTGATTTTTTGTCGAATACAATACTTCCCTTCGGTATACGAGGGAAGTAAAAATTCCATATTTTTTAAGTCCCGGGGATGGGAGTGGAAGGCCTGATAGGTGCAAAAATTGTTTTTCGTATATCTCGGCTTCTATTGAAGCTACGACAAAAGCGATATTACCAACATAGAGGGCGGTTCGGACACTACAACTTTTGACTGAACTTTCGTCGTAACTGCAAAGGTTACCGATTGGGGCTGTGGCAAACTTTTTCGAAATTGTATACACGTATGTGCTATTGTGAGATCTGGAATTGGATTGTTTCTTGAACTTATCCGGTTAAGGGTTGGGGGGTAGCTAGGGGTAAACAGGAGAAAATAAATGAAGCAAACCAAGAGCACAAACATTTGAAATTTAGTGTATATACCAGAAGTGGAGGCCACAGATTCTTTTGTAATATTTCTATCCCCCCGTACTACCCCCCACTCCATTATTAAAGGGGTTGGCAAAATAAAATTGAGATATTCACTTAAAATTTGGTACACGTATATATTATAACGACAATTGGAACTAATTATATATTGAGATGATTCCGTTGAAGAGTTGGGGGTTAAATAGGGGTAGATATTGGAAAATAAGTAAAGTAAGCTGGTAAGAATACAGAAAGTTTTGTGCGCATACTAGAAGACAATGCCTCAGATATTTGTATATCATTTTTCAACTTCTCTACTACCCACACTCCAGTTTAAAGAGGTTAATAAAATAAAATAGAGATAATCATTTAAAATTTGGTACACATATACAGAGTGTCCCAGAATTGAGTTCCCGAACGGAAACCTGCAATTCCAGGGTTCATATTGAGCCCATATAACCCAACTTACCTTAGTCCAAAAATGCTTCCCTGAGGAAGTACATCCTCTTAACGTGAGTCACAAAAATAGTTTTTTTCAATAATTTCCATTATATTGATGATAAATTTTGAATTTTTGGTGGGAGCTGTAAGTACTATATGTAAACTTGATTACACCCAAGTATCTTTTGTTTCTCAATTTTCATAATAATTATTATTTGACTGATTATATTTTTCTAATCACCCTCTAAAATTACGGAATACTTGAACATTTTTGCAGAGCATTTTATGGGCTGCAAAAAATGTACTCTTAAAATTTTTTGCAATATTAATCAAAATACAAGACATTACCGTTTTTGCCTCTCTTTGTATTTACCATTTATTTAACAAAATTTTGTAATAACAGAAAAGTAGTTTATCTAACAAAAATTATATTCATTACAAATGCTCCACATAATGTCCAACTCTTTTAGTACACAAATTAATAATTTTAAAATTTTGTGTAATATCAACGAAAAATCAAGAATTATCGTTTACCCCTATAGGTCATAGGTGCTTCTGAAACAGAAAACCTGTCGTATTGTAATGGCAATACAAAAATTAATTCATTAGTAACGTGAAATAATAGCAAGTACATATACGTTTAATATAAATTTTCTACAATATAACGGAAGTTATTGGAAAAATGTTTTTTTCTGTCTCACTATAAGAGGATATACTTCATCAGGGATGCATTTTTGGACTAAGGCAAGTTGGATTTCATGGGCCCAAAATGACCTCAGGATTTACAGGTTCCCGTCCGGGAACTCAATTCTGGGAAACCCTGTATATTATGACGACACCTGGAATTATATTCTATTTAGACATGATTTCGTTGAAGCATTGGGGGTTTAATAGGGGTGACTATAGGAAAATAAGTAAAGCAAGCTGGTAAGATTACAGAAGCTTGAGGCTTGCTGTATATACTGGAAGTCAAGGCCTCAGATTTTTTTATAATATTTTTTAATTCCTCCCACTTACTAAAAGGATTGATAAAATAAAATTGAGATTTTGATTTGAAATTTGATACATAATATGTATTATAACGACATCTATATTTATATTATATTTTGAGATGATTCCGTTGAGGGGTTAGGGTTAAATAGGGACAAATATGGGAAAATAAGTAAAGCAAGCATTTGATGCATATAGAAGTCAAGGCCTCAGGTTTTTTATAACATATTTCAACCCCTCCACTACCCCCACTCCATTATTAAAGGAGTTAATAAAATATATTTGAGACATTCGCTTGAAATTTGGTACACGTATATATTATAACGACATCTGGAATTAGATTATATTTTGAGACGATTCCGTTGAATAGATGGGGGGTAAAAAGAAGTAAATAAAATAAAATGAGTAAAGCAAGCTAAAAGTTAAAATTTGGTGTATAGCAGAAACCAAGTCCTCACATAGTTTTTGCTCCCCTTCCTCCCACCACCAACTCCACTCCGTTATTATAGGGGTTGATAAAATAAAACTGAAATATTCATTTGAAATTTGGTGCACGTATGTATGGTAATGACTTCTTATTGAGATGATTCCTTTAAAGGGATGGGGTTGTAAAGTGGGTAGAGTCCAGAAAATTCATTTTTGGCATATGTGCTAGAAACAAGTATCTCAATTTTTTTTATGACGTCTACCTCTAATATTATTAAAATTCTATGACCAATAATTTCCACATACTAGAGTGCAAATATAGTCAAGATGTTTTCCTTTCAAGAAACTTGGATGTAAAATCTGGATGTAGAAGTGGTGGTTCTTTAGACAGCGGTTTTTTAAAATTATTTTTGTATTATATACATTTTGTCATCATATTAATATAAAAACATAGTATTATTGCCTCTTATTTACATTTACTTCGATGAAAAATAATTGTTTTATTATTACTGTTGCAATAATTTTATGTTAAAGGCTGCAAACACGAACTGTATAGTTTAATTTTAGTTTATTGCCATTCGTTCCTAGCGTACGTTATATTTCAATACAAAAATTTGTTTGAATTCTGTAAATACCTAGAATGTATCACATAGATTGTTGGTACAGCTGAAATTAAAGGTTGCCGTAAATCAACAGGGCTTTGAAAATACGTCCATATGGCAATGTTGGCTGGTAACAGCCGTGCTGGACACTGAGCTTATAATCTACGCGACCCGTCGGTGCCCTCTATGAAATAGTAGCGGAAGCTAGTGGTGCTCTAGGAATGTAGACAAAGCTCCGGTAAGCAGCGCCAAGGAAGATCATGCATATTAACGAACTAATTCTAGTTTCCTTAAAAGGTGGGGTGAGTAGAAGGAGACATGTGGTAAAGAATATAGTGTACCTTGTTCAACCAGTGTATGTTTACATGGCCAATATATGCGTATATGATTCATTTTATGTACATGGTGAAAATAAAAAATGTTGGATATTTTAAATGCCAAGAGAAAAGAAAAAATGAACTTTAGTCAAACCCATGTGTCAGATCTTTTGTATACAAGATGCTCATGCAAGATTAAAATCTTGTCGGGGGTTCTTTAGTAAAACTGTATTTTATTAGTCCAACAATCTTTTCTATATTTAATACTCGCTTTAAAAATTTGTTGTAAAAAAAATTCAGCTGCTTTCAAAAATAGGTCTAAAGCCGCTGCCTAAGTAATCACTACTTACATCCAGATTTCCCGTCCAATGTAATAACTTTTCGACTGACCGGCGTTAAATATGGGTGAAGGTGGCTGATATCAATACATTTTTTTGCGAACTTTTGCTCTCGTACACACTAAATCACAATTTTATTTTGTTATCCCATTTATTAATTAGTGATGGGGTAGCAGATGTCATAAAAATTTAAGACCTTGGTTTATACTGTCATAAATTTGAGACCTTTGCCTCTAGTATATACAGCAAATGCCAAGCTTCTGGACCCCTTGAGTAATGGACTTGTGGGTGTGGTGGGGGTGGCATATGTTATAAAAAATTCACCGATCTTGCATCTTTCTCAAGTATCTTAAGCGTATTGAAAATACCAGATGCAACTATACTGCTCTTGGAGTCCAAAGATGGATGGCTAGGAGGATAGGTATTTTTAGCATTTGCATTAGGTACCATTAGCGATTAATGATAAAATAAGAAAATAAAAACTTTTATCAAATTTAATAATACCACTTGGGTTTATTGTAATTGGACCCATGTTCATTGACAATTTTTTTTAAAATTAACCCAGCTATCATGTGTCAAATTTTGCCATAAAGCTTGTAGAGTAATCTGTATAGTGCCTTTCTACTGTACTTTTTTATATCATAGTTAGATGTGTTTGATAATTTTATTTGCATAATTTTAAATATATTTGTCCATACGATCGAATTAAGCTAGCCTATGTTTTATTGGGTTATTTTGTTTTTTAATGTTAATTTGAAAGTGACGTTGTCCTGTAAGAAATAACGTAATTGAAACATATTATAAGCAAACAAACAATAATTAATTTAAAAAAATAACGATAACTTATGCGAACTAAGTGACATATGATATGGCAGTGTCGGCATGTATCACAAGATACAATTAAGCTTAGGAGTGTTTATGTTTTTATTTTAGTTTCGAGATACTGCTCGGATTGTTATTGAAACGTGATATCCCTAATAGCAGGGCGTTGAGTGAACGGCGCAGCGGCCTAGACAGATCTGTCGCTCTCGATACGTTTTTCGTAAGATGGGTCCTATATCATGCACACAGTACTATTTTCAATACTAAAAAATTGAGGCCACGATTTCTAGTATATACACCAAATCCCAGGTTTTTGGAACTCTTACTAGTTTTCATTTATTCTGACAGCTTCTTATAGACCTCCATCAACAAATTTAGATAACTGTATCATAGAACTGCAAAACTATTTCTCTACTTAAAAAAAAACTGGCATACAATTTTTTATGGGCGATGTGAATATAAACATTTTAAACGTTGATGATATACTGGCAACTAAATATAATTGCATGCTGGCTGAACAAGGGCTGTTCTCTTATATAAATAAACCTACTAGAGAAACAAACACTTCTTCTACCTTGATAGATCATATATTTATGGGAGTGGACAAGAAGTCTCTATATTCAAAATGAAATTTTAAATCTAACCTAACTGAACATTATATTCTTTTTCTGTCAATAAATGTGAATGTAGATTTAGAAAAACAAAACACAAACAGATTTCAAAAAGATACATATTACATCAACTATGATATACTTGGTAATCATTTCGCAGATGAAAGTTGGCTGGAAATATATCAACAAAACAATCCTAATACTGATATTGTCTGTAATTGTTTATTTGTGGCATATTCAGATTTTCTTACTTTTTATTGGGTATTTTGCCACTGAAAAATATTTAAAAATTTTAATGAAAAAACCTCTGCGCCAAGCGGATCAGACAAAGGTTGGTTCTTGAGTACTTGATTGTTTCAAAAAGTCTCACACCTAAAAATATATAAACTAGAACAATGTTATAGACTAAAAACTGAAAATCAAAGCTATAGGTAGTTAACGTTTCGGAAGAGAATCTACTTCCGTTCTCAAAACTTTTTTGTTCTAGTTTATATATTTTTAGGTGTGAGACTTTTTGAAACAGTCAAGTACTCAAGAACCAACCTCTGTCTGATCCGTTTGGCGCAGAGGTTTTTTCATTAAAATTTTTAAATATTTTTCAGTGGAAAAATACCCAATAAAAAGTAAGAAAATCCTAATACTGCTTACAATATATTTATTCAGAAAGTATTAAATAACATAAAGATAAGTACTCAGAAAAGAAAGATAACAAAAAAAGAAATTGAAATAAAACCTTGGATAACGCAAGGCCTCTTAAATTCAATTCGTCACAGAGACTTCCTGAAGCAAAAAGTTAAACAGCTTGATACCGACGAATTCAAAAATCAGTATAAGAAATATAGGAATTTTTTGAATACCTTAATTAAACAAACTAAAAATGAATATTATAAGTACAAAATTATTAATCAAGCACAAAATAACTACAAAAAGATTTGGCAGGAAGTTAACCGTATAGATAATACTTCAGGAACTAAATCTGATAACGTTCATGAATTGAATATTGCAAATGATAAGGGTAAAAATATTCTTACTGACAAAGACAAAGCAAATTATTTTAACAACTACTTTGTTAATGTAGGTGCGAAAATGGCGAGCAAAATAGATAAAACAACACAGGAGTTATTATTAAATGATTTAGCCATAAATGAATCTCTCTATCTTCGCCCTGTAACAAGCAGAGAAATTGTTACAATAATTTCCACTCTAAAAAACAACACATCCTCAGGTCTGGACGGAGTATCAGTTACTGTTTTGAAAAAATTCCACACCCATTTAATAGATCCGTTGTGTCACATTATAAATCTGTGTTTTTCAAGAGGTTGTATTCCTGAAGCTTTCAATCAGTCCACAACAATTCCTATATATAAGTCGGGAGACAAGAAACTTACCACTAATTACAGGCCGATAAGTATTGGGGGTTAGAGGTGTTACTTTAGCTATATTTAAAGACTACTTATGTGACAGGCAGCAAAGTGTAAGAATTAATATGACACACAGTGACCCATTACCAGTCACCATGGGCGTGCCACAGGGGACGGTAATAGGTCCAATATTATTTCTAATATATATAAATAATGTGATCAGACTAAAAAATACAAACAGTTATGTAATATCATATGCGGATGATACAGCAATAACTTTCATTGGAGATACATGGGAGGATGTCCACAGTAACGCAGAAAAGGAATTAAAAATCTATTTAAATTAGTTAAATAAAAGTCTCTTAAGTCTAAATGTAGATAAAACAAAATTCATGACATTCTCTTCCACAATAAAGGATCAACCACATAAAAACAATTTAACAATTCACAGTAGCTCCTGTGGCAATACAAACTGTACTTGTTCTGTCATTCACAAAGTAACCTCAATCAAATATTTAGGAATAATGATTGATCAATACACCATAAACAGACTCAGAAAATTAATTTTTAAATTTTACCAATTAAGAAATATTCTAAATAATAAACTTATGCTTATTGTGTACGACGCTTTGGCAGAATCTATCTTGAGGTACTGCATAATTGTTTGGGGTGGCCTCTATAATACTCTGCTCCATAACTTACAGGTTGTCCAAAACACTTTATTAAGAATAATGCTAAAAAAAGATAAACTATACTATGCAGAACTGTTGTATCAATAAAGCCAAATATTTAACATAAGAAAACTATACACTTATCAATGCTTGCTATGGATGCTAAAGAAACCAATATGCTGCGTATCTCATCCGTATAATACTCGAGCGACAGCCAACCAAATAACAGATATTCCATTATGTAGGAAAACTCAACGATTCATATCGTTTTTTGGGCCAAACCTTTTTAATGTACTTCCCAAACAAATTAAGATATTGTCAAAAACACATATAATAAAAAGGGAACTAAAAAAATATGTGAGAGAAAATTTTACTAATATAAAATTTATTTTTGATATATAGCAAATGTAATAATAATAATAATAATAATGAATCTTAAATATATGTAAAAATCAATTAAACTTACCTATTTCTTGCTTTTAAATTATATAGTTTACGATTTTGCACACTTGTCTCTTTCTCCCTGTTCATAATTATGTTTATAAGTATATTAAGTATATTTTGTATTGATATAATTAATTAAAATTGTCCTTAGTATCTTCTGTTATTTTATGTACATGACTTTTACTTTACTAATAATTATTAATAATAATAGTTCTATTTAAATAGTATATAACAAGTAACGTTCTAAGATGAGGATGAGTCCCACAACACAAGCTTTGCTTAGGTAACTCACCCTCACTTAAAGAAAATATATTGTTTGTAAATATAATCAATAACATTATCAAGTATTCATTGTAACTGTAATCATTGTAACAAAGTTATATGAATAAATTACTTATCTATCTAGCTATCTAACATTATTTATTTTCCCTTATTGATTCTCATTTCTAGCCTGATAGATAACCGTACCAAGTTTCAGCTCAATATCTTAAACCGTTCGAGAGATAACGTACGTACAAAAAAGACAGACAGATCGACAGACAGGCAGAACATTTCTTTTTCTCTGAAATTTAATATCACGACATTACATGACATTCTAAACGTACTTCGACAAGAAAAAGTCGTTCCCTTTTTATTTTATTTTATTATAAAAAAAAAACCTGATAATTCTTAGTTAAAAATTATACAGGGTGGTCATCCCACAGCAATATTAAGTAAACGGTGCCAAATATGGAAGCTTTGCGTAAATACCTTTACAAATTTCCACCATGGTTGAATTATTTTTTAGGATGACCAACCTTCATATTTATTAATGAAACTGTAGTAGGTCTTCCTTGCCAATTGTGCTAACTATATGCCAAATGTTATTGCCATCTGTCACATTTTTACTTCCACATCCACGTAGAGGAGTGGAAGTATAGTAATCGTACACATTTTCAAAATTATTGTTCTGTTTAAATAGGTTCAGAATCTCATGAAACGTGCAGATTTTTAATTTGGCAACAGAAAATGTTTTTGATTATTTAATTTCTTTAGGCCCTGTATACTTTTCCGTGAAAGTCTACTCACTTCTACCCTACTTGTTCGCCGGCAGTATCGTCAACTACCTGCCTTTGACTGTTCTCCGTCAAGTAATTTTTTAGTTATAACGCTAACAAACAGACAACAGATCGACAGACAGACTGGTGGAATTGAGAGACCTTCATTTTTAAAATATTCATGGTCTGAAACGTGGAAATCCGAAGAAACATCAGAGGATGATTTTTTCATGAGTAAACGAGGAAAGTAAAAATCATAAAATATTTCTTTTCTATGATTACTGTACTTCCACTTCGCTGTGTGGACGTGAAACTAATTATAGAAGAAACATAAGATGAAATTTCTCCTAATAAACCAAATGCTAATTATAAATTTGTATTGAAAATATCTCATTCTTATTGGTAACAGTAAATATTGCTTATGTTACGAAAATAACCCTATCTAAAAATGTTGAAAATATTTCAGTATGTCCCATGCATGAGGTTAAAGTGAAAATTATATCAAACGTAAAATTATTATTGTAGACCGAGTAAGTGATAACTACAAAAGTCACGTTAAAGATATGTGACTATGAGGTAGTAAACAAGATATCTTAAAGCCCTGGTGGACGATACCGACAACTGCGAATTTCGGCAAAAAAAGAGCAAATGGCAAATTGAGCAACTTGCCAGTTGAATAAAATTTGGCGTGACAGAAATATTACGAAACGCACAAAAAGTGAAGTTGCTGATAACCTAGTTTTCCTCATGGTTCTTTACACTTCTGAGACATGGACCAATATTAATGTACTTAAGAGATATGGATTTGGAGATGTTTGCTACGAATTTCTTGGACACCTTATCTTCATTCTGCAAGTATTACACCCCAAAATGCCAACTTCCATTATCGTAGTCTGACTAAACTAAATACTTGACCACATCAACCGGAGAGGGGCTGACGATAACACTGGTCTACGATGGTTTTCCCTTAATTAAACTGAGTAGTAGTTTCGGTAGGTAATAGATACGAATCTATGAAAAAAATACTTTAAAAATTCTATCTTGTAAATTTTCTGAGAAAAATATTTTTTCTCTTAACTTCCAATTTCTGTGTTAATTATATATAAGTGTTGATATTTAAATATTCATCTACCATCACTAGTTGTTTATGGTGATTTTAAGTACATTTAGAGCTACGTGTGTTGACTGTGTTAAATTATTGCTGTGAATTTTGTTGGCCCTGACATCAGGAAGTCAATACAAGATGCTGACTTTGAAAAACAATGAAAAAGACCGAAAAGCTCGCCTGGAAGTCATTTAAAGAGGTCGTAAAATATTTTTTAGGAAACAGAAAAATCTCTGATTATAAAAATATAGTGAACAGCCTTAATAATCTAAAAAACTGAGTTGTAATAATATGAGTATAAAGAGGCATTTTCTGCATTACCATATTGACTGCTTTCCTGAGAATCTTGGTGCTGTAAGTGGAGAGCAGGGGGATCGATTTCATCAAGACATTAAGATTATGGAAAATAGATATTAAGGAAGGTGGGATGTCAGCATAATGGCTGACTATTGGGAAATTAATAAATTATAAAGCTTCTGGCAAGGTGTTCTGTATTAAAGGAAGACGCAACTTATTTTCTAGTTAAACAGTCCCTTAGTCAAAGTTGGTCCTACCTTTGCTCCTCTTACACAAATGAGCAAAAATGTATCCAACCAAGATTATTAGGATATGAGTATATAACAATGCCATCTTCTTATACATCTTATTTATAACGACTTGACAGATGTCTTATGATTCATGTGATGTTCCAGTTTGCATCAGTGCTACGTTTAGTAGTGTTCCTCTTCACCTCTTGCTGGTTGGTTTCCCCTGGGGAATCAAACATTGTATACTGCCGTCTATACTGGAGAGTCGCGACGTATTTCTAGGAGAA
The DNA here is from genome assembly GCA_963583905.1 of Stenurella melanura. NCBI lineage: Eukaryota > Metazoa > Arthropoda > Insecta > Coleoptera > Cerambycidae > Stenurella > Stenurella melanura. Next base: position 130,533,705 of record OY757310.1, on the reverse strand, counting down.
TCAAGATGTTGGCTGTCCAGAGAACCCTCAACAAACGTATCTGAACCTAAATTATATACATCAATATGCTGTCTATCTGTCTCCATATTAGTCCATATCTCAGAAGCGTAACGAAAGATAGAGAAAACTAGAGCGATAGCAAGTCTAATCTTTGCACGTCTCGTGATATTTCTGTCACGCCAAATTTTGCTCAACTGGGAAGGTGCCGATCTTGCCATAAGTATTTTTCGTCGAATCTTATGCTCGCAGTTTCCAATATTGTCCACAAGGGCTCCAATGTAGACCATCTTATTTACTACTTCACAATCACCTGTCCATAGCGTGCCTAGGTGGTGTTCATTTGCTCCACCTACAACAAAAATTTTTGTTGGTATCATCCGCGAACTTCAGGTTAGAAACCTTAGTTCCTCTTATAACTATTCTATCCTGCCAGTTTTCCAACACACGTCGCATAACGTCTTCACTATGATGTTAAAGAGGAGTAGGGACAGAACGTAGTCCTGTCTGATGCCTCTGCCAACATTACATTTGTCGGAGTTAGTGTTGTCCATCTTTTCTAAAGCAGTCGACGAATAATAGAGACCTGGATTCTCCCACCTCTAATAATAGGATCCGTAGCATTTGATATTAATGCTAGCAATCTATAGTTGTCACAAGCATCTCTCGATCTCTTTTTATGTAGTGGTACGAAGATCGATGTTTTCCAATCATCGGACCAGATTCCTGTTTCCCATATTTTTTTCGCATATTATGTGAAGGATTCTCACTCAATTTTCGCCAACTGACTTAGGCCCATCGGCTGTAATAGTCATGAATCTAACAGCTTTGTCGGTTTTCAGATTTTGTATCGCTGGCTCCAATTCTGATTTAAGAATTGAGATGTCTCATTTGTAGTCCTGTTCCCACTGATCTTCTGACTCAGAATGGTCAATCTCGAAAAGTATTTCACAGTATTGGCGCTATTACTGTATCGGCCTGTAACTCCAGTTCTTTACAGATGTATTGCAGATAATAATTTTTGTCTCTTCGATAAATATTCTGAATTAGCGTTAGCCTATTACATTCTTCCGATTCCAAAACATTGTAGGCACCTTGGTCCTTCAAATTTACCCTAACTTGTATTTCAGTTAGAGATTCAGCTGTTATCCATGGTTATCTCACATTTCTACGAATCTCTTGTTTATTACCGCCCGTGAGATGTTCTCTTTTGACGCGTCCCACAAGTTATTTATATTTTTGTTATGCAGTGTGTTGACTTCAAGCCCCTGAATTTACTTTGGAAAATCAGATCGTCAATTCCCTGTCAGACGCTTTTGTACCCGTGTTCAGTTTCAGGGAGATGGTGCATATAATTCCATACCACTGATAGATTCATTATTTACAGAAAATCAATGGGTAAACTTCTTTAAAAAATTGTCTTATTGTTTTGTTTTATTTCAGATTAGGTTGTTTGCGATTTGGGTATTCATTATATTGTGTTCCTGCAGCGCGTCTTCTCCATAGCATAAACAGAATTCATATCTATTATAAACCGACTTATTTTTTTTTAAATGAGGTTCTCAGTTCGACTCGTATGTATTTTTTTTTCAAGTTTGTGCACTGATTTCTCTCGGATAGCAAAAGGGATTTCTACGAAATTGTTTTCAAACTAAAGAGTATCGTTCGCAGATAGTCACATGTTATTTCCATCAAGAAGTCTAGCATAAAAAGAGCAAACATCGAAAAGAAGTACTTTTCTATTTGAGCATATACAAACTTATGGAGGAGTAGCCAGATGGAATTACATAAGGAATTTGGGAGTAGCTGATACTGAATCTGATGTCTAAAGTTAAAGATGCAAGATGACAAATCCAATAGGGCCACCATAATTGCACAAATGTTGTCGATTTACATAAAATTGAGTCACTAGAAAGAATTACAATTTAAAAAATGAAATGAAACAGAATTTCACCTCTGCTAGGTTAATTGAACCTTATTACCTAGCATCGATTTTAAGGTCGGTGTAAAAGTTGAATGATTCTTTAACATTCTCATTTTCCCTAAAACGACGAATTATCAAAATGTTAAATAAGTCATTTTTCTGCATCTTTTATAAGAGACCATAAGGCACAGTTGTGCATTACGAAATATTGAGAGTAAACAATATGACTCGATCAATGATTAGCGGGGAATAATATGCCTAATGGAAAGAGATCTTCCTAATACGCAAATTTTTTCTAGATATTTTCTTCAGTAATCATATAGTATATTCACTATCTACAAGAAAATAATTTCTCATTTTAAAATGTCAACCATTTCAGTATGTTCTTTAATAAATGTAGTTATCAACTCTATAGGCTTCAATCGTACTAATTTTTATGTAAACAAAGAAGATGGTAAAATATTTTAAAAAATTGGAGGTACTTCATAGTGATGCTCGCATACATACGCAATATAAATAAGCTCTTACAATAGGATTACGCACAAATGATCTATTAAGGCATAAGGCACATCATGTCTCAAAGTATTGAGGTACATCTACCCTTCGCACGTATGCCAGTTTCCCCTAGCTCCGCATATACTCAATATTTAGAACTGATCTAGTTGCCTTGCTCACTCAAGGCTGTTAATTCTGTTTTCAATCATTCAAGTTTCTGCGGGAGTCCAACCACATAATTCCGAAACACCCTGTGTATCCACACTATATTTAACATATTTATATTATTAATTTTGAAAAGTGTTAATTACACAGGCACACAAAAATAAAGGTCATGTACATTTGAGCACAGAGCCTGACACCCCTTTGTATTTTGAGCCGCCGAATCCAATGTCGCTGTCATAATTGCGCCAACACATCAGAATTTTTCCTTAATCCCTCCTAATTAAAATTTTCACTTATTTTTAGCTATTTTTAGAGGTTAGGAAAAAATACTGACGTCATGAAATACACTGCTGAAATACACATTTTTGTATGCATCTGTTAATAAGCACCATGTATGAATAATTAGGCTTATATGCCTTGAGGTATATGAAAGACAATTGTTCAGTTTTTAATAGCAGAAATGGATAAAGAGCACTGAGGAGGTTTAATGCTACTTGATTTTAGTAAAGACTTCGATATGATTGCTCACGATATGCTGCTCTAGGTCCTCCATATATTGGTTTGAAACATACAGCTAATAACTAAGAATTGTTTAGCAGGCCGTCCTCAGAGGGTGACATGAGATGGAGAAAGGACAAATGGCTGTAATATTTTTGGTGGAATTTCACAAAGGTCAAATCTAGAACTCCTCATTTGCACAATGTATACACTAAACTTTTCCTTTATATTGAATACGTGTAAGCTCAGTGATGTCCCACCCATAGCACTTCTTTCGGAAAAGTAATTGTGGGCCAGCTCTTACCGAAATAAATACGAGTTGGTCAATCTGTGAAGGATGCACAATGTATTGAGAAATTGTGGTCATCGATTCTGCTATTTGCACGCACCCTACCAAAGTCACATATGTTGCCTCAAAAATTTCGTGCGGATTTTTATGAACCCACAGAATATTATTATGAAATTCAAAATACGTTCTCTCGTAAAGCAAGATTCATCTGTGAATACAATGGTAGGTAAGAACAAAGGATTATTATTACATTGTTGTTATAGCGAAATACAAAATTCCCGTCTTCATTCGAAGTTAACTATATTAAGAAGAAATTACTTGCAGATGAAGATACAATAAATTATCGTCCAGAATTCTCCATATTACTGCCACATTGATGCAGTGGAGTCGAAGTACAGTAAGTGTAAAAAAACTTCAATTTCTTTTTTGTTGAAATAGATTTAGAATGTCACGAGATGCGGAAATTTTAAATTTGAGTGAGAAAGTTTATTTCTGTCTGTCGGTCCGTTTGCCCGCCTGTAACTATTTATTGTATGCACGATTACTCTGAAACTGATTATATTCACTTGAAATTTTGTACAGGCATATATTATAACGAGATTTGGAACTGGAGCATACTGAAGAGTTGCGTGGCAAATAGGGTTTGAATAGTCCAGATATCTTAGATATGGTCTATAAAGTTGAATCCACAGTCTCACTTTTTTGTAACATCTGCCACCCCCATCACTACCTCTAATATATTATTAAAAGGATTAAAAAATAAAATTAAGATCCTGACTTGAAATTTGGTACAAATATTATAATGAGATCTGGAACTTGATGATATTGTTAGCTTATTCCTTTGAATAGTTGGGGGTAAATACTGGTATATAGAGGTAAATAAGTAAAGTAAGCTAGAAAGAGTCCAGAATCTTGTGATATGGTGTATACATTAGAAGCCAAGTTCTCAATTTGTTTTATAATACCTGCCGCGTGACAATTTTGCAATCCATGCCACCATAGCGACTAATAGCGAGTTCTATTAACTCTGAATTTCTGCACCTGCTTCCACCTATTCGCTTAAAAAATTGCTCAATGGCCACGTCGGGCAGGATGCCTATAAGCGCACTATCGGCCAAGCCATACAAGTAATGCATATTTGTATACTCTCGAATGGGATAATTTACCATTTTATAGGTACTATCACAATTAATCACCATAAACTTGCCTAATTTTAATACAACATTACAACGGCTCAATAATAGATTATCATAAATTGTATTATTTTAAAATAATTTGACCAGCCTATTGAATTGCTCCTGAGCACTTTTAAATGACAATACTTAAATGACGAACTATCTAAACCACAACACATTTGCCACTGGTCGTTGAATAATAAATTGAATACCAGGAAGATGTTTCCACTCACAAGAAATTAACACGGTCTAAATTTCATTTGAATATCTAGCAATATGAAATACATTTATTTAACACCTTGTATATCATTAGAGAGTACTATATCTCAATTCAAATGAATATTTTGTATTATTTTAATGAAAGAATTCATCCTGAGAGTCTTGCATAGCAAACAGTTAACGCCGTGTTCAGAAGAGTTTAAAAGAAATAAAGTGCTTTAGTAAAATATTCACTTTTTTATTATAGCTGCAGATGTCTGATGGCAAAGGCCACAATCAGTTAATGGTCAAGCATGTTCATTTACCACACTATTTTCTTATTATTAGCTTAACCATAATAAAAGTGTAAAAATGGGCAATGACTTCAAAAGCAAATGAAAACCGTGAAATAACGTCAAATTGATACCCCAATCAGTCTAAGTAAATCCACGACATTACTAAACTCCATTTGGCGATATGAAATGGAACGAACGATGCGTTGGAAGAGCAGAGAGAATATGGCTTAAACAAATAGATCGCAAGTTAGATTAAACGCAGAATTCTGCTCGATAAAGCCGAGCTGCACCCCTCACGACCCCAACACCCTTAGGAGCGTTAATATTCCCTGCTATGGCCGCCAACATTTGCACGAAATGAGAACTCGAGATGAGTTCGATTAAAACAATGGAAACTCACTGGACCCCTCCAACATACACCACACCTAACACTAGTTCCAGCTTAGTTAAAACGTGGAGGATTAGGATTTGGCTTAATAATATAAGAGAAAATAGCGGTTCAATGCAAATATACTTGCTGAAAAGTTGCCTGAATAATAATTACTTTCGAAATAATTTAAAATGTTTAATGCTTTATTTAGTCTAATTACTTGAAAAGCGCTTGCCATTACGTCTATGCTTTTACGTTATATCGCCTCGAAAAATATAATGCCGGTTTATTAATCTAGTTACGGTGGTATTAAAACTAGTCGGCAAAGTTATTTGCTACCAACTTTTCACCGCTCAACTCATAATACACCGTTCTTAATTCTAAACATGTTAAGAAACTTTTTTGTCATATTTACTGTACTTATCCATGGTCAAAGGAAACCTTACATAAATAAAAAACGAGCAATCAATTAGTTAATTATCTAGCCGTGCACCAAATTTTCTGTCTTTTTAATACGAATTATAATCATATTACACGCGGTGTAAATGGCAGATCAAGATAGTAAATACGATACAACCACATCAAAATAAGTATCAAAACAAACCATAAAAAAAATCTTAACAAACAGTTCCAATTATTAATGGGTGGGAGTAGTCATTTGGAAACATTGGTTTACAACTTTTGTTCTCGTACAAACAATAAATTACAATTATGTCATAATGGAGTGGATGCTTTAGTGATAGTGGAGATGTCGTAGAAAATATTGCGACCTTTACTTCTAATATATACCCCATGTCTCAAGTTTCTGGACTCTTACTAGCTGTTATTCTTATTTACTCCTATTTACATCCCAAACCTTCACAGGAATAAGCTCAAAACTAGTTCCAGAACTCGTTATTATATATTACCGTACCAAATTTTAAGATTATATCTTAATTTTATTTTGTCAATTCCTTTAATAATGGAATGGGGTGGCAGAAATCACCAAAAGAATCAAACCTTGGCTTCCAGTATATACATCAAATCGCAATTTTCTGGACTTGCTTCACCTATTTACTCCTGTTCGTCCCTATTTGTGACTGTTTATGTCCCTATCTGACTTGATCTCAAAATATAATCCATCGTCAGATCTCGTTACAGTACATGGGCACCAAATTTAATTCAATATCTTAAAACCTTCTAGAGAAGACGTACGCACAAAATAGTTATAGGCCAACAGACAGACTAACAGACAGAACCTCTTTTTGCGTAAATTTAAAATCTCCACGTTCCATGACTTTAAGCTATTTCAAGAACAAAAGAATCGGTAAAGGTGTTTACACAGAACTTCCCTCTTTATTCATACAGTGACTAAAAAACTATTAATTAAGAAATTACATAATATTACATTATTATCTCAATGTAGTTAGCCATATTATTACAGAGAAAACCTGATAACTTTTTTTCCATTATCTACTCTATAGTATGAGGGAAAAATATCAATATATTTTTTTTTATTTTCAGTACATTATTTTGTTGCAATAGGTTGAGAATGTAAGGAAATGAGGAAATTTTACAACCAATTTTTTTCCATCATCTATTGTACTTGGTGGTAATTTTTCTTTTTTTTTTTCAAGACAAATGTTTTTTTTTAATGTGTTTAAAATGTCATGATACGTGGAGAAATTAAATATTTTTTTCCATTATCCATTTCATAATTTTTTTTTTATTTTCCAAACATTTTTTTTAATAGGTTTAGAATGTTACGAAAAGTTGAAATTTTAAATTTGAGGAAAAAATATTTTTTACGCCATCTGTTCTGTAGTAGGTAGCGGTAAAAAATGTAAAAAATTGTTTTTTTTATTTTCTAATATATTTTTTTAAATATGTTAATGTTATGAAACATGGAAATTTTAAATTTGAGCAAGAAGAAAATTTCTTTCCATCCATTTGTACCTACAAAATTTTCAAAATTTCAAAAAATTTTTCTATTTCAGATTTTTATTAAGTTTAGAATGTAACGAAACGTGGAAATTTTAAATTGGAGCGAAAAAAAATTTCCATTATCCATTCTTTTTAGACGGTCCACCCTGTATAAGTTCCAGTAAAAGTCTAACCAATTTCTTCGGTGGCAATGATGTCAGCTACCTACCAAATTTAACTGTTCTCCGTCAAGTAGTTTTTTAGTTAATGCACAGACAGACAGACTGACGGAATTGAAAAACATATTTTCGTAACCAACATGATCTGAAACGTGAAAATCCGAAGAAATCTCGGAGGGTGATTTTTTTCTCGAATACAGTACTTCCCTTCGATATGAGAGGGAAGTAAAAGTTTAATTTTTTTTACGATTACTATGGTACTATACTATAAATACAATATACGTGGATGTGGAAATTATTTCGCTGCATACTCTACAATCCAGACCTCAGAATTATCTACCTTGGACAATACTGCAGGCAGACTAGGTTAATGCATGTAGTACTAGAAAGAACATTTTGAAATTGCGACAAATTATCGAGATCTTAAGAGCATATTACATGCTGATCTTTGTTTCGTGGACTACCTTAACACTTTTCACAATGTGAAATTGGACCAACTATGGAATGTGTTATTGAAGATGACAGTACTCAGACGAGAGTCTTTGTTATTCGTCGATTTTGTGAAGAAGATTCTACTTTAGAACTTTTGTCAACACTAATTTCGACAAATATAAAGTTGACAAAGGTGTGAGATAAAGCTACGTGCTCTCAAGAAACCTCTGGACAATGCATCGCGGCAACAGTTCGATTCTCCAAGAAATACATGTCCCAGGGCAACTCTTCAACATCGTATTCTCCAGAATCCCCACATTTCATGACGTTATGAACTGAACAGAGGGAAACATAGAAAAATTGATAATCTAAGGGAAGCTAAATGGCATCAAATGTAAAGAATGATGTCCAAAATATTCTACTGATGTCTCTAAGAGATAATGGGACAGAAATTTGATGAAGTCGCGCACCTAACAGGCAACCGCAATTGATGGTGTGAGGCTGTCGTGCAAATTATACAGTAAAAGGAGGCCAACAAAAATATTGCATGAATCACAAAACGAAAAGAAAGAAAAGGAAATGTTCTTGCTTTATTTTAGTTTTATGTGTTTTAGCGTACGACCATTATTCTTGAAAATTAATTCACTAATATTTCTGTAGCAGCATTCTATAATAATCAAACAACAAAAACTACCAAAAGTAAAAATATAGCATATTCCCTCTGAAGTTGTTCCCACAAACACCAGAAGCAGTTGAATACACCACTCGAGCTATCACTCGGCACCCGTCTCGCTAACCACGTTGGCAACATCAGGTGGTCAGTAAACCTGTTTCAAACATATCCCTATAATTCCAATATTGTTAGCGAAACGCGCATCCAGTGTTAGTATTCGAGTGATCTGTTCAAATAGGTTGATGTTTGTGGAAACTACTTTTAGGCCCGTAAAGTGTGAGCTGTTGCATAGAGCTATCCATATTTCAGATATGCTTACCTGGTTGAATTGCTTGATGAATGACGTGCTCTGAGTATAGCTTGTAGTTTTAATAAGGATTTCTTTCATATTGTTGACAATATTTTTTTTGCTTGATTTATATCAGTATGTGTAAATGTGTTGACTCATCGTGTGTGCTTGTTTGTTTGACGGGTCTTTTGGGTCTAATAACAAAGTCCTTTTGGCATTATGCATTGGTTAGGTAATACCATTTATTTCTTTGGCACTTTTTAAAATTTTTGTGTGTATTTATTTTATTCTATTTTTTATTTTGTACTTTTTGTCACATTTTTTGGTATATTTTTTTATTTTGATTTGATTAGTTACCATACATGTTTCCATTATCACTTACATTGCTTACATTTTATGGCATCTAGATATAATTGAGCGAAGGATGTTTTGGAGTTGATATACTTGTTAACCTCCTAACAATTACATTCGCCTACCCACTACTGTAGATTGGTTGATGAGACTAGAGTGTTTGCGAAGTTGGATATGTGGCTTATAGTTTGATTCGTTAAGATAGCAGATATTAGGATGGTTTCAAGGCGGAGACATTAAAAGAAATCGTGGAATACATTGCCATTCCCTTGACATACTTAATAAATAAATCTATGGAAGTTGGTGTTTTCCCGGACCCGTTCAAGGTCGCTATAATAAAACCTGTATACAAAGCCGGCGACAAACAAGAAGTGACAAATTATAGACCCATATCACTTATTTCCAATTTAGCCAAAGTATATGAAAAATTATTGAAAATTAAAATAAATTCTTATTGCACAAAATATAAAATTCTATCGGAGAAACAGTACGGGTTTCGGGAAGCCAGATCGACGCAGGATGCTATAGCAGATTTAACAGGACAAATATATAATGCGATGGATGCAGGAGAGCCCGCATTGTGCATCTTTGTTGATCTAGCTAAAGCATTTGATACCGTGAGTCATCCAAATTTATTAAATACGCTAGAAGATATTGGTTTCAGGGGAGCTTCATATAATCTATTAAAGAGTTACCTCACAAACAGAAAACAGTCCGTCCAAATAGATGACTGTGTAAGTACAACCAAAAACATATGTTATGGTGTTCCTCAAGGAACCGTATTAGGACCTGTGTTATTTACACTATATATAAATGATTTATTTAAAATACCTGTTGCTGCGGAAATAATAAGTTTTGCGGATGACACTGCAATTTTTTTTAAGGATAGGTCATGGAGTTCTTTAAAACAAAAGGTGCAGCAGAATTTTAAAATGATCATTGACTTCTTTAACATGAAATTATTAACAATAAATGTTGACAAAACTAAATTCGTACCCTTTACTTCGTATGCATGCAATTTGCCTGATTTCAATGTTATCGATATTGAGTCTAGTAATAATACAGTGTCTCTCTCATCTACCAAAAAAATTAAGTATCTCGGTATTTTAATCGACTCTCACTTAAAATGGGATGACCAGATATTTAACGTAATTAAAAAAATTAAGATGCATACTACCAAAGATTAGAGATCTTAAACAATTCTTAGGAGAAACTCAGCTAAAAATGGTTTATTATGCTCTAGTACAGTCGCATTTAAGCTACGGAATCATTGGATGGGGAGGTGTAATGAATGCTTACCTAAAAAAATTAGAAATCATACAAAGATGGATACTGAAAATTTTGTATGATAGGGACTACACCCACCCTTCTGATGCTCTTTACGCTGAAAGTGGAGTATTTGATATGCGGCAGTTATATTGTTATAATATAATTCTCTTTTTTGGTAAATATAAATACAAGTTACGTAAAATCGACCATATATATAACACTCGGAAAAAAGAGACAACTGTGTCTCAACCAAAAATGTTAAAAACCATCGGACAGAGGTGCTTTATTTATCTTGGACCCAAAATATTTAATGTCCTACCTGACACGCTTAAAAATATTCACTCTATTAAAACATTCAAAACCAAAGCTAAACAATGGATAAGTAGTAATCACAGAAAGTATGTACATGCGTTAATAGATATAAAAAATAATAATTAAATCTTTACCATCTAATAAAAAAAAAAAATAATAAAACTCGAGAGGCTCCCCCCCTCCCCTCCCCTCTTCACTAAACTCTAATTTTTCATCAACACCTATGTTATTTTAAGAATGTAGTTTATTCTTTAAATTAGGAAATAATAGAATTAGATTAAGTTCGACTGTGTAAACCCACGATCAAGTTTCTAACTTTGTGGGGTTATAAATGTTTATTATAATTACAATTCAGTTTATTATGTACTATACTATGTATACTGGTTTTATTACAATAAACATTATTATTATTATTATTATTATTATTTCCATGGAGTGTTGACTCCAGTTCGGTTTTTTGCCGTGTAACGCCATTGGCGTTGAATTGTATTAATTAATCTGTTTCTTTGTATCCATCAGAAAAGTTGTGAAATGTTTAAGGACAAGTAGTATCTTTTCTAGGGTGTCATTTGTTTATTTTAGAGCTGCTACTACTTTAGTACACCAAATGTGTATTACTACACTCTTCTGAGAATAGAAGATGATAAGGTATTTGCCAGGAAAAATTCATAAGTATTTTTCGTTGAACTCTGAACTGTCCGTTTCTCCTAAATACAATACTTTAACTTGGAGCTGTTTGACTCCATTGTGATTTGGATGGTAAGTTAGTATTGGCTGGATGAAATTTGACTTCATTTGACTTCATTTACCAACAGTGGATGTTATGTCCTTCATAAAATAGTTTTCCTCGTCATTCAACAAAAGGCACATCTCGACCATAGAATAGGTATGAACCGATTTTTTTTGTAGAAGTATGGAGCATGTTACGCCTTTTAATATAATTTCTAAGAAGTTAGGATGTGTCATTTGAAGTTTGAAAGTTGAAATAGCTAGGTATGAAGGAGTGGAACATTAGATTAAATCAATAGTGGCTTCAAAATTCACTTTCGAATATCAAATTGACGTGTTTTGTTCGTAAAATTATATCTTACGGTTTTAAGAGTTACTTATCCCAATAAATCATATTCTTTATGGGGATTGGTAAATACCACAAAAAGTAATCTATAAGAAATAAAAACAAAAACTATTTATAAATACACTTCCCTTCGGTATGCGAGGAAAGTAATACTACTTTTGTTGACTAGTTTTGAAATGGAAACACTACGTTAATAATAAAGAACTATTATACAGAACTATTATACAGAACTATTAATTTATTGCTCATCGGTGGCAGGGAAAACTGTTAGAACATGTAACGCTCTGCGAAGTAAATGAGATTCGAAATGGGACGCATAAAGAAACATGCCATAATTTAATCACACTTGTTCTCTGTAGTTAATTTTACTTTCACATCTACGCAATGGAGTACAAGTATAGTGATTGTAAGAAAAATGTAAATTTATTTTGCTGAAAAAGGTTCAGAATGTCATGAAACTTGGGAATATTAATTTTGAACGAAAGAAAAATTTCTGTCTATCTGTTGATTTATCTTTTTTTGTGCCCAAGTTTTCTCTGAAACGGTTGCAGGTATTGGCTTGAAATTGTGTAAGTACGGGTAACTTAGTATAGCAAGCTATTAATAGTCTAGAAACTTACTATTTGGTGTATATACTAGAAGCCAAGTTCTAAATTTTCTTTAAAATATCTGCCAGCATCAACACCACCACCACTCTGTTATTGTAGGAGCTAATACAATTAAATAAAGATATTGACTTGCTTGGTACATGTATGTGTTATAGCGAGATTTGTAACTACATTGTATTTTGAGCTTATTCTGTGGAAGGGTTGGGGATTAAATAGGAGTAAATAAGTAAAGCAAGCTAGCAAGAGTCCAAAAACATGGAATTTGGTGTATGAACTAGAAGCCAAGGCTTCAAATTGTCTTGTGTCATCTCTTAACTTTCACCACCATCCCCACGGCATAATCAAAGGAGTTAACAAAATAAGTTTAAGATGTTGATTTAGTTAGTATTCAACTGTATTATAACATGATCTGGAAATCGATTATATTTTGAGTTTATTTCGTAAATGTGTTGGAGAGTAAATAGAAGTAAATAAGTAAAACGAGTTAGCAAAGTCCAGAAACTTGATATATGGTGTATATACTAGAATACAAGGTCTCAAAATATTTTTATGGCATTTGCCATCCACACCACCAACCTCAACCTATTATTAAAGGGGTTAACAAAATAAAATAATTGTGATTAGTATGTGTACAAGAACAGAAGTTTCCAGAAAACTTTTCTCATCAGTCACCCCAATTACCACCTTGAGGCAGACGATTTCAAATATTATATTATTAAAATTCGTTGACCAATTATTTCCACATGCTGAAGTGCAAATATAGTACAAAGATCTTCTTCCTCAAAGAGACTTAGAAGAGAAATCTGGATATGGAAGTAGTGGCTTCTTAGGCAGCTGTTCTTATCCTTGATCTATGCAACACCAGATTCTGCTTCTCAGTTTTGGCTGAGCTATTGAGGCGAAATTATTGTATAAGACCGGTACCCGCAGTTGAATTTTGGTTCTCTTGACACAATAGCTACAATTCTCAGTCTTTCAACTGACGGAATCCCTACTTTGTAGCTTACATTTCATTGCATGTGGAGTGAGTGCCATAATATTCACTACATCACGTAGGGTTAGAGAATGTAGAAATCGTGGATAAAAACCATCGTAGATAAAGGAATCAGGGTGACTGCTTATATTTGAACTCTCAACCACTAGGCTGATTCTTGGCAGCTCGGCATGGCCTTCAATTTTGACAGTAGCATAAGCTACTCGAGTTCATCGATTATTAGGATGGATATCTAGCGCCAGTACAGCACATTCAGTCCACATGGATGAATTCGATATTTCATTTGTTTGCCTCTTCTTTTAAGGTAGTATTTGCCTAAACAGCTGCCAGAAATTCGATGTCGCTTTACTTAAATGACTTCTTATTTTCTATCAGGGACTGAACTTCTCCGGGGACGTAAAGCAGCGCTGGTGCTTGATCAACTTATGTCGTAATTTGTAGTACTTGTACAATGTACAGTCGGCCTTATTCTTGAAAATAATCTATCGATAATTGCACACCCTCATTCACAAACTCAATCGATTTAAATTATAGCTTTTTGTACATGGAAGATTCTAGATGAATGGTACCATTTTTAGATTAATCTGAACATTTAGTAAATTCCAAAGTTATTATACGACTCCGCAATTGGTTGTAAAAACCGCTGCCTAAGGAATCACTACTTCGACATCCAGATTTTACATTGCACTCTGGTATGTGGCAATAACTGGTCATAGAATTTAAATGAAAATCTCTAGACGCTTGTTTACTTGCACTACTTATCTTTCACAATCTAAATACAGATGTCGGGGAGATGGATAATATAATAAAGAAATCTGTGCACTTGGCTCCTAGTGTATACACCGAGACCCAAATCTTTGTACTTTTACCAACTTGCCTTACTTATTTTCCCCTATTATCCCCAAACCTTCACCGGAAAAAATTCAAGTCAATATCTTAAACCGTTCCAGAGAAAACGTGTGCAGAAAAAAAGTTACAGACAGACCAGACCGACAGACACAGAGAACATTTTTATCTCTCAAATTTAAGATCTCAACGTTTCGTGAGATACCAAACCTATTTCAACAAGAACATTTTTGAATTTTTTTTATGACACTATACTTCCACTCCACCACGTGGATGTAAAATTGAAAACTGTTTTATATTCCGAAATAGATACCAAGTATATTGAGAAGGAATAAAGGGAAAGGGCTGAGACAAATTTATACTTATTTTTAAGACTAGAAGTTTTTGAGAAAATTTCATGTGATACCTAGAGAACGCCCTCGCAGATAAAACGACGCAGGAAACGGTATAAAGTTAGTACACATTGAACGTAAATTTGTACCCGCTTTTACTCTGAAACGCGATTTTGAAGGCAACTTAGAGGTAGCGGCACTATTATCTTATAAAGATTTAATATATGAGTAGAACATTCAGACTTTCTGCCTACCATTATAATTTATTTTTTATATTATATATTAATATTAATTTGCTGAAGCTCATCGGGTTTTTTATTATTATGTAATTTTCTAATATAATTAATTTGAATAATGACCTAATATTTTGTGCTATCTGCAATTAGTTACCTTCTGATTCTGTGTAACGAGGTTTCTATCTTTAGTCTGCGTGTTGTAAAAGTGGTCGTTAATCGAGAGGTAAAGCTTCTCTTATTTGAAAATATTTCACTTCTGTCATATCGCTTTAAAAAACTGTGCATCAATTTTATTTTATTTTGATCTACTATAGAGAAAGGTTTCAGCTAGTTTAAAATTTATGGATGCATGAAAAATCTACTAAAAACGCTTAACGAATTGTGTTCGATACAAATTGTGTGTAATGTAAAACATTACGTGACATCGTTAAATTTTTTTCAAGGCGAAAATAATCCGGGTTATAAAAAGGGCTTTTGATGGAACATACCAAAATATCGTGATATTCGGCCATTAATTAAAAACGTCGTTTTGGCAGCAATTAGCTAGATGAAACCCTCAAAGCAGCATCGGCTCTTCAGCTGGACTGCATTTGACATTCAAGAGTGCCGCGAATAGAAGTGATTAATGAGCAGGACAATTGCCTATCGCCGGCCCCATCTACGCTGCCTACTGGATGGACAGTTAAGAAGAAGGGTTGAATCACTAGCCAGATTCATTAGCGACATTTTATATTTTGTAAATAGAAAATAATGTGTAGACTGCAACTAAGTTGACTTTACGGTATTCGATGTTTGTTTGGACTGTATAAATAAGCCGGGATTTTATGATTTTTATTAATTAACGTGTACTTTATTTTCATTTAAAAGGTTCTAAGAACGTTTTGTTTGTATATGACAAAGTGAATTAATAATAATATCGTTCAATGTTCTGATAAATTTTATTTACTCAACTAATGCAACTCTTAACATTGCTGAGTGTATTAGTAATGTAAAAATTGCTTTGGATGCCTAAAAAAGAACATAAGAAGCTAAATAAAGTTTAACATTTTATTCAAGATGCAGGGGAAAAATTGTTAGAATGGATCTTATTTTTTCTCCCAACTAGTGAGAGAAAAAAATTTACAGTGAGTCAAAAGTTCCAACTAGGTTTATGACTCACATACTGAGTAATTAATAATACAATGATTTTTGAATATACAGGGGTGGGCAAATGTGTGGAAACACCAGGTTTCTTACTAAACTATAAGTTCGATGAAAAAAATACGTTACACATTTTCATCAATTATAATGATACAGGGTTTGGTGGGTTTGCGATTTGTAGTTTCTTATACCAGGTGGGGCATTTAATTTGACAAACGTGAATAACTTAAAAATAGATAATTTTCGAGCAAAATGTTTCAGACAAAAGTTTCATCATTTGAAAAGTGGGATCTAGTGGCTATATATCTTGAAGTTTGGTAAAGGACCTCAAGGTCATCCGAAGGTCAACTTTGGTTTTTAGACACAAACCCTTATTACTTCCACATCCATACAGTGGAGTGGAAATATAGTAAGCATAAAAAAATTTGCAACATTTTTTTGTTAAAATGGGTTAAGAATGTCATGAAACGTAGAGATTTTAAATTTGAACGAAAAAAAGATTTCTGTCTGTCGGTCTATAACATTTTTTGGGCGCATGAGAGTTTAAGATATTGACTTGAAATTTTATATACGTATGTACTATAACGAGATCTGGAACGTGATGGTCTTTTGAACTTATCTGGTGAAGGGTAGGGGGTAAATAGGGGTAAATAGGAGAGAATAAGTAAAGCAAGCTGTTAAGAGTACAAAAATTTGGGACCTGATGTATATACTAGATGATAAGGCCTCAGATTTTTTTACAATATTTCCATTCCCCCCGCAACAGCCCCATTCGATTATAAAAGGGGTCGATGAAATAAAATTCAGATATTCACTTGAAATTTGGTACGCGTATATCTCATCCTAGAACTACGTTACATTTTAGATGATTCCGTTGAAGGGTTGGGGGTTAAATAGGGGTAAATAGAGGGAAATAAGTAAAGCTGTCTGGTAGAAGTACAAAAACTTGTAATTTGGTGTATATACTAGAAGCCAAGAACTCAGATTTTTTCATAATAATTTTCAGTTCTTCCACCACCCCCACTCCATTATTAAAGGGGTTGATAAAACTAAATTGAAATATTCACTTAAAAATTGGTACACGTATGTATTATAGCGACACCTAGAACCAGGTTATATTTTGAGATGATACCATTCAAGGGTTGGGGGTTAGATGGGGGTGAATATTACAAATTAAGTAAAACCAGCTGGTAAGGGTACAGAAACTTGGCATTTGGTGTATATACTAGAAGCTAAGACCTCCGATTTTTTTATAATATCCTCAATTCCTCCTACCACCCCCACTCCATTATTAAAAGGGTTGATAATTAGATTATATTATAAGATAATTCAGTTGAAGGGTTGGGAGTTAAATAGGACTAAATAGGGGAAAACGAATAAAGCAAGCTGGTAAGAGTACAGAAACTTAGAATTTGATGTATATACTAGAAGTCAAGACCTCTAATTTTTATCTAACATTTTTCAACTCTCCCACCACCCACACTCCATTTTTAAAAGGGTTGATAAAATAAAATTGAGATATTCACTTGAAATTTAGTACACGTATAGATTATGACTACACTTTGAACATGATTATATTTTGAGATGATTCCGTTGAAGGGTTAGGGGTTAAATAGGGGTGACCATGGAGAAATAAGTATAAGAAGCAAAATAGAAATAAAAGTAATGAACATTTATTGAGAATTAAATTTGTTATTATAAAATATTGAATCTTGAATGGCCACCGATGGCCAGTTTTAAGTCCTTTAGACTATTTTCTTTGGGGTCCCTTAAAATTCGTTGTCTTTAAGACCAAGCCTCAGTCGTTAGAAGAGTTAAAATATCAAGTTACGATGGCTGTTCAAGAAATGTATGACAGCATGATATTCAGAGCATCTTACGAGTCTTTGTTGATCGATTAGGATATTGTCAGACTGCTAAAGGTCCCCAGTTTGAACATTTATTATGAAAATGCTCTTTTCTTCTCAATATTAATGTGCACAATATTTTGTAATAATAAATGCCTACGAGAACAGATCCTCTGCCATATCTCTAGAAAAACAATAAATATACCGTGTGCTCATCCAAAAAAAAAAAATGGTTCATTAAGAAACGAATGAGGAATATAACATTCATTGTTCAAATAAATAACTATGCTCTTATCAGTGACAACAGTTTAAATTAACTAGAATAATAACTGATGTTTATACAAAATATAGATTTTTTATTAAAAAAATACATAAGGCACTTATCTAATACAAAAAATGAATTAATACTACAAAAGAAGAAGTCTTGTGTAAATATTTTTATGGATTCGTTTTCTTACCCCGATTCTATATATACACATATTTTTTTTTTGAAAATTCGGATAAGTGCAACATGAACAAAATCCAGGATTCCGTATTTATCAATGAGTAGACAGAAAAAAATTGCTACCTCTAAAATTCAATTACACATTTCCAATGTTTTATGTTTCGCTTGCTATTTATAATCAGTATGTATTTGGTTATCATTCATTATTTATGTTATATTATTACTCATTAGTATTTAATTAACTACTATATGTAAAACATGTTTTCTTCCATTTATACAGCGATTTAAATGTATTTTATATTTCTACTATTACAAACACAAAAGCTGGAGAGCTGGAGGACGATTCACTCACAGAATTCTATACGCAGGGTTGCCATTCCAGGTTGTCGATACTTTTTTTGAAAATAAAGAAATCTATGTTTCCACAAAATTTTAGCGGATCTAAAATAATAAAATAAATGGTAAAAAACCGCTGCCTAAGGGATCACTACTTTCATTTCCAGATTAGTCAATCAAGTATCTTAAAAGGGAAACATCTTGACTATATTTGCACTCTAGTATGTGGAAATAATAAGTTATAAAATTTTAATACTACATTTGAAGCAGAGGTCATAAAAATTTGAGGTGTTGGCTTCACACACATACGCCAAAAGTTAAGTTTCTGAACTCCTATTAGCTTGCTGTACTTATTTATCCCTATTTTCCTCTATATACTCCCCACCTTTTTTACGGAATCATCTCAATTAGATGTCAGTACAATACATTCGTGTACCAAATTTCAAGTGAATATATCAATTTTATCGACCCCTCTACTAATGGAGTGGGGTGATGGGAGATTGAAAAATATTATTAGAAAATCTGAGATGTTTGCTTCCAGTGCATACACCAAATTCAAAGTCTCTGTACTTTTACCAATTTGCTTTACTTATTTTCCCCTATTTTCCCCTATTAAACCCCAACCCTTCAACGGATTCATCTCAAAATATAATGTAATTCCAGATGTCGTCATAATACATACGTGTACCAAATTTAAAGTAAAAATCTAAATTTTATTTTACCAACCCCTTTAATAATGGAGTGGGGGTGGGGAGTGGGATTGACAAATATTACAAAAAAAATTAGGTCTTGGCTCCTAATATATGCACCAAATCCCAAATTTCTGTACTCTTATCAGCTTGATTTGCTTATTTTCCTTACTTACCCCTATTTAACCCCTAACCCTTCAGCGGAATTAGGGTAAAATATAATCTAGTTCCGGCTTTTGTCATAGTGTACATGTGTACCAAATTTCAAGTCAATATTTTGAACCTTTCTTGAGGAAACGTGCGCACAAAGAAGTTACAGACTTACCGACAGACAGAGAGAAATATTTTTCCACTCAAATTTAGAATTTCCACGTTTTGTGACATTTTAAGGCTATCGTCTATAATTGTTTATTTGTGGGATATTAAGTAAAACAATTTTAGGGCTATTTTCCGAAAATATTTTTTTTTGTTTTACGATTACTATACTTCCACCCCACTACGTGAATATGGAACTACTAGAACTAGAACAATAATTAAACAAATCGTACACGGGCTCTTAAACTAAAATGTGTCTGTCCCATTGGGGCTTTTCCTACTATTCTGAAGTGTACGCATATTTGATCATTTTGTATTCCTCTGATGATGATTAACAGAGTTGCACACACGTTTTTCTAATTCTCATTTTTACGTCATTGCATATATTAAGGGTATCATTATCATGTTTCTAACAAGAATAAAATGTATTAAATAGTTGCCGGAGAATACTAGTGATTGTTTCTTCTTTAAGACAAATTTTTCACAGTTGAGTATAAACATATATTTTTCGAAACAACTACTTTCCCCGCTATATGCCGTAATGAATATTGGATTACAAGGTGTACATTGCATACAGTACAATTGCCATGAGTACGTTATTTTTTAAATTTAAAGTATTCTGTTAAATGAAACCAAAAGAATTTATTATAATTGGGGGTCTATCAAAGTTAAGACATGTAAAGTGGCATGTATTTGTAAATCGACATTTATATCTCGTCAGTATAGCCTGTTGTTTTCTACGACTTAGTTATATTAACGTTCTGCTGAAGTTTGGCGGGATTTGGCCATAGCTATTTCGTCACTCAACCTAGATACGCACACAGAAAACAGCACAACAATTATTTCCTGTAACATTGCTATTTCCTGGAGCTAAGACTTGAACTTAGTATCATTTGCTATAGCTAGCGTCGAAATGTACTAATAAACAAGTCACATAATAATTAGCGGCTGCTGTAAAAATATACACCTAGTTGCATACGGTAGTTACTGTTATGTTAACAACTATACCTATATTATTATTGATAATATATACGTGCTTCAAGCAAGTGGTACCAAACTGCAAAACAAAGTTTGCCGTCCAGCTTCCTTTTTAACATTGAAAATGTTAATGTTCGCGTATAACGTATAGGACAAAAGTTATGAGTTTATTTCAAGGCCGTCGACATGAAAGTATCAAGGTCAGATGATGTAATACTGAGCGAGAGACCGTTACTATCTGGGAAGCGATGCGGGGTAGTCAGTCAGCGTCGATCGATATTGTACCACCTGTTCAACAAAAGGCTGTACGGAGAGAGCAAATATTGTAGCATCGAGCCGGGACGCATTAGTGCTGCTGCGGCGGGCGAATAAGGAAGCGTGATATCATTTGTCTCACTGTTTGCCTTAGTGTTCATTATCAGTCGTACGGTAGCTGCATAGGTAATGTTCTCGCTTACGGTGAGAAAGGGCCCAGGTTCAAACTCCAATACCTGCTGAATTTTTTTTTTTATTTTGTGACGATTAACATATTTTTTTCACACATTTTTTTCTATGATTTCTTTAGGTTAGGCTAGTAGATTTTTATTCTGCTTAAAATAAATTCATTCTCTCGTGTGATTTCTCTAGGTTAGGTTAGTAGGTTTTCCTGATGTCTGAAATCACTATGTTCGTAACGCGTCGTTAACTCTTGATCCAACAATGACGGCTCGATGCTACAAAATTTGCTCTCTCCGTACCGTCTTGTCTATTCAACTATTTCTTCCGCGCTATAGTGCTGGTTGTCAACTTCTGGCACGCCGAATTTTTGTTTTTAT
This sequence comes from Stenurella melanura, assembly GCA_963583905.1. NCBI lineage: Eukaryota > Metazoa > Arthropoda > Insecta > Coleoptera > Cerambycidae > Stenurella > Stenurella melanura. Next base: position 130,512,235 of record OY757310.1, on the reverse strand, counting down.
TTTGTAACGATTAATGATTTTTTTCAAAAATTCAGGTCTGATTTGATGGCAGAAATAATCTTTTGCTCCTTTTTCCTATAATGATTTCAATCTTTCATGGGATGGTTAGGTGGTTAGGTTAGTTAGACGGCCTAGTTATATTTAAGGTATGTGAAGCACACGTGTTTCTCATGGCAGTTAACGTGTTAATAATGGGTGCAAGTAAAAAAACGTGCTTTCGATTTACTCAAAGTAAGATTGCATTATCTCTAACATTTCTATCCACAACGTCTCTATACCATCTGAAGTTTTTATACATACGTTTTGCTGTCGAAAATTTAGTAAAAAAAAATTAATTGAAATGATGGGAACTAAATTTTTTATGCAATAGGGAAATAAATTCAGAACGTTCAAATCGTCTTATTAAACTTTTGTATGTCCTGTGATTTCAGCAACGTCTACAAAAAATTTAGCCACCCTATAGCGGAGGTAGAATGTGATTTTTAATCGAAATAGTACAGATAAACATTCCGCGCGGAAAATACAAAAGTACTCCGAGAAATGCAATAGAACGAAGCGAATAGCAATTATAGTATCAAAGATATCTGCCAAAAAATTGAAGACGAAAAAAAAAAGTATCCCCAGGCCAGATTCGAACTCGGGAAACTATTTAAAAATAGTCGTCGATTAACACGACCGCAAGTCAATTTTTCAAACGTAAGAACTGAATAAATACGGCGATCGGAGACCCGTTCCATGTCTCGAAGATCGGCAATGACCATGCAACGTTAATCGCGAGGTGAAAATCGATAATTGGAGCCAGCAGGAGCGAAGGCGAATCGTCATTTTTTGACAATTCGTGACAACTCGAATAACGAAATTTGCGTCCATCTATTTTTTTTGCAACATGTTGTTCAATTGTTTACTCATTTATGCACCACTAAGAATTTGGTAGAATTACACCTCCATTATAGACACTATCCAAACTCTCTTTGGAAAAGAATCTAGCTTTATCGAAATGATTTCACGAAAGCTGTCGCTGTCTCCCGGGCTATAACGCTCTGAACTTATCAACAGAAAACAATTTTTTTTTACAAAATTACTATACACTCCACGCGTGGATGTAGAGGTAATAAGTATTTTTATTATGATATTGTTTACGATTTTGGTATAGGAAACGAATGTGTAAACATTTTTCCTGCAATAATTAGTTATTATACTTTTTACTTATGCTCAAGTAAATCAAACATGTGTTGAAATAAGTGTTTGGTTGAAAACTAAAGCCGTTTCTTCAGCCTCCTATAAAAGTTGTAAATATTCATTAGGTAACATAACGAACACATCGTCCACTCGTTTACTAAACTAAGAAATTATATGCATTATTTAAATATCAAATAAAACACCCTAAATATATATACTTAATCTTAGCATAAGTACAAGTGAATTTGAAATCTCTTCTCACGCATATCACCCCTCGATTCGAACTAACGAATGTCTTGAACAGGTTTGGTCACTTTGTCGTTCATGCAGATCATCGTCAAGTGCTGGACGAAAAGTGTGGCTGGGCAGAGAGTACAGCATCCCTGGTCCACCGTGGTCAGGATGACCGTGGGATATAAACGAAGGGTAGTAGACCTGTAGGGTCAAGGCTCGCTCTGACCTGTAACCTCAAGCACTCAGGCTATTGTGCCAATCGTGTTCGAGAATGTCAGATAATATGCTCTAAATTTTATTTTGAAGAAATAAAGAATTACTATAGGAATGTTTAAAAATGAATTGTTATTTGTTTGCTTATAATTGTATTGAAACATATTCTTTATAGGATTTAGCAAACAGCAGAAAAAAACTATTTATAACTAAAATAGAAACTTAGTGTAAAAATATTAATGAAATATTTGCATTCTTTCGATAACCTGAATTCTGGTTATGCTAGCAAATTAAAATCCCAAATTGAATTTGTCTAATTTCTTATTTGACAATTCTCATTCTAACACTAGCATCCACACAGTCCTCTTAAAAAAAGGGAGGTATACAGATTGCAGATTGATGCTTTCAAAATGAGTATGGAGACGTTTTCCAAGAAACAGAATGATAGATTACATGAAAATGTAATCCATTAGAATGAAATTTTTTTTTAAGACAAGGTAGATAAATAAATTCATTTTAGGTCTTTGTTCTCATTTTTAACCGAATCTTCACGATCGTAGGGGGTTATGTAGATACTAGTTTAATCTGCATCGCCGTAGGGGACTGTGTGGATGCTAGTGTTAGAATGAGAATTGTCACATAAGAAATTAGACAAATTCAATTTAGGATTTTAATTTGCTAGCATAACCAGAATTCAGGTTATCGAAAGAATGCAAAGATTTCATTAATATTTTTACACACAGTTTTTCTTTTAGTTATAAATAGTTTTTTTCTACTGTTTGCAAAATCCTATAAAGAATATGTTTCAATATATAAATGTTTGTATTCATATTATTTTTCTAAACCGATTAAAAATGATTATCAAGTATTGCTTCACTGGTAATATTTTAATCAAATAAGGATATTTAAATAAAGTACGAGCAGAAAACATTAAAAGTGTACAGTTTATATTTGATAAATATATTTGTTCTATGTGAACACATAATAACCGTGTTATTATAGGCCAACATATTTTTTAAAATCATGTTTGTTTAGCGTACAAAGCCTGAGAGTAAACTGAAAAACCGCTGCATAAGAAATCACTACTTCCAATTCAGATTTTCAATCAAAGTGTCTTTAAAAGAAAACATCTTCATCATATCTGCACTCTAGTATTTTAATAATATAATATTTGAGGCAGACGTTATAAAAAAATTTGAGGCTTTGGCATCTAGCATATACGCCAAAAATGAAGCTTCTGGACTCTTATTAGCTTGCTTTATTTATTTTCACTATTTACCTTCCCCCACGCCTTCAACGGAATCATCTAAATTAGATGCCTTTACAATACATGCGTGTACCAAATTTCAAGTGAATGTCTTAATTTTATTTTATTAATCTCATTAATATTGGAGTGTGGGTGGTGGGGGGGTGGTGAAGTTGAAAAATATTATGAAAAATCTGAGGCCTTGGCTTCTAGTATATACACCAAATCCCAAGTTACTGTACTTTTACCAACTTGATTTACTCATTCTTCCTTATTTACCCCTATTTAACCTCCAACCCTTCGCAGGACTTAGTACAGAATATAACTTTCTTCCAGATCTCGTAATGGTACAAATATGTACCAAATTTCAAGTCAATATCTTTAACCGTTCCCGAGAAAACGTGCTCACAAAGGAACTTACAGACCGACCGACTGACAGACAGACAAACATTTTTGTTTCTCCAAATTTAAAATCTCGACCTTTCATGACATTCTTAGCCTAGTTTTACTATTACACTTCCACTCCACTACGTGGATGTGGAAGTAATAAATAAAATAAAGCTATAGCTGGATGCAAAGTGTAAAATCGGCCTCTGTTAAGATATTTCTTTTGTGGATGTTGCTCTTTATGTAAGTGTTCTCATGTTCAGTTATTACAGTTTAAAAGTTGACGCTTTCTGTTAAAAATTATTACTACCAGGAAGTCCCCTGGACAATAGGTGAACTGTGAGCGTGAGATCAAATGCAGAAGCATGCACAATATCAGCTGTCAGTTGAGCAAAACTTGGCTTCATTTTTCTTTACACCTCTGAAATAAATATCGACTGTTAGGGAGGTATGTAGATTGCAGATTGATGCTTTCAACATGAGTGTAGAGACGTATGCCAAAAATTTTCAGGAAATACTTCCCCCAAGGCGATTTTGCAGCATCGTCTTCTATCGAGTCCTCTCATTATTTGGCTACATTAACCGGGGATAGAATAATATAGAACTGATGACAGTTCAAGGAAAATTAAATGGCAAGAGGCAAAGAAGATGACATCCAAAATGTTCTGATGTTACCAAAATGTTAGTGGGGAGGAGCTTTCATAACGACGTGATGTACAGCAAATAGATGCAAACTAGTATATTACTTGATCACAAAACGTCTGCGAAGATGAATAACAAGAATTTTTTTCGAAAACAATTTTTCTCTGAGAAACATTACCTTTGATTACGTTGGGTTATAAAGTACGGAATATTGTACTATTTGAAATGTACCAAGTAAGGTTTTTACGGAGCTGCGCTAACAAAATTAAATAACAATTTTTGAAATAAAATATTAGTGTTTCAATTGATGGGCAAATACAGTTAATTTCGTAAAATAAAATCTTTATGCTTCAGCAGTGCTTCTGTATCCATTAGATTAAGTTCAAAACAACCTAATACACCTTATTTTTCAAAATTGATCTAGCAGTTTAGGCTCTTGCAGTGTAGTGACACGTAAACATAGTCACATACCTACTTAAGGTAAGGAGTACAGTCATTGGCCACCAGATAATGATTGACCCCCTAAATTTCTAATTCAAATATTATCGGTTGCATATATTTTATTTAAAATTTGAAATACTTTGAATAACCGCCATTTTGTCCTCGCTCCAGTTGGTTCCAAAAATGTATGTGAGGTAGAGCATGCTTCGTCCAAATACAACATAGTTATGTTTACTATGTCTGCAGCAGGATTAATAACGCCTCCCATGGTGGTTTTTCCTAGAAAAGGATTATGGAGTGATATTGTGAATTCTATGCCACTAGAATGGGGAATTGGTGTTACGAAGAACGGGTGGATGAAATCTGATACCTTCCAGAATTATGTTGTCAAAGTTCTGCATCCATCCCTTAAGGAAAATGGCATTAGATTTTCGTTGTTTTGTTTATAGATGGACACTTTTCTCATGTTACATTAGAATTAAGTGACATTTGCAAGAATTTAGAAATTATTTTAATTTTCCTCTATCCAAATGCTACTCGTATATTACAGCCTGCTGATGTGACTGCATTCAAATCAATCAAGGCTGGATGGAAACAAGCTCTAGTAACATGGAGAAGAGAGAACTTAAATGAAACTCTCCCAAAAGACAAAGCACCAATATTTAAAAAAATGGCATTAAAGCTACTGTATTATATCCCTTTAACTCAAATCCTATAAATTTTCAGAAATGTTTAGATCGTAGTGTAAAAGAAAAAAGAATGAAAGGAGCACAAGAATATGGAACTACAGATTATAATACATTTAAAGCAATAGTAGGTGATGATAAAATTTTACAGTTTAAAAACAATATGCATGTTACCGCTGATGTTTCTCCAGATACTATTTTATTAAATCGTATCTGGAAAGAATTTACAAAAAATGAGGAAATGGAATTAAATGCAACAGTAATAGTCACTGTGTATACATTGGAAACATTGACCACAGATGAAACATTAAACAAAGAACTTGAAACAATGAAACAAAAAGACACAAAAAACACAAATATAATAAAGATTTTCCTCAATTATTAGACCTATTAGAAAAGGAAACAAATAATCCAGCTAACGGAAGAGAAATATTCATAGAACAAGAAAATGAAATATATAACTTAGAAAATATTCCAATTCTGTCCGGCAATATTCCAAATGTTAACACAGATTCGAGCATAATTATTGAAGAAATTGTAATACAAAATGCAAATATAGATACTGCATTACAGAAACACATTGACGTATGCGAAAACTCCTATTAGAAAAGGCATTATGGAAATTGAAAAAACATCATTTGTAATAACAGGTACTGAATAAAGAGCTACGAAAAGGATACAGGAAGAAGAAAAATTGCAAAAACAATTTGAAATGGAAGAAAGAAAGAAAAAGAGACTTGAATTGCAAACAAAGAAAAAACGAGATGGAGGAGAAAAAGAAAAAGAAAATTGAATTGGATATGAGGAAGCATGAGGTGGAAGCAAAAGTGAAAAGAAAACCAGTTAATGTTAATTGAAAGAATAAGAAATCTGCAACTGAAATTACGGAAAACAAGGAAAATGCTGAAACTTTAAAAGAATCAGCTAATGTTAAAAAAATTAATGAAAATCCCAGCAAGAGACTTTCCCGTTTCCCGAAATTTATTTCAGTAGGATGATAATTTAGTGGGTGTGCAAAATGTTGTTTCCATATGTTGTTTCCATACAAACTGAAAATCAAAATATCCTGACTGAAATAGGTCTATCAGAAGAAAGTAACTATATACTAGGACCGGGCTATGCTTTTATTGTACAAATAATTGAAATGATTCTACTTTTGGCATTAATTGTATTACGTTCAATCGGACATACCATTTGAAATGTATTAAAAAATTTAGTATGCACAAATCAAATTCAAATCTCTTCTTGCGGAGATTGCCTAAAAAATAAAATAGCTTATTGGTGAACATTTGTTAATATTATAATTAAAAAAAATCTAATGTATGTATGAATTTTTGTCTTTTAATAACAAATATAGGGGGCCAATCACTATAATTAAACATGGCCAATCATTGTGTTTATCTGGCCAATCACTGTACTTTTGTGCATCCTTCAATTTATTATTTTATTGTTAATTTTGTGTACAAGTAATAAAAACAAAAAAAAACAGAAAAATATATACTTCTTTATATTTTTAACCTTGAACCAGCCTTTTAGCTGGTATAACTTTTCTATGCTACTTAGAACAGTGAAAAAATGTTATTAAGTGGACAATTACTGTACTCCTTACCCTACATACCTACAAACAAGTGAAACAAAATCGTTTTTGTGGCTTGACCGCAGTCAAGCAGAAAAACTAAGGTGATATATATCACTGCATCGTGCCTGGCAAGAGGGATATCGGCACCTGAAACGAATTCAGGATATGTCCCCTCTCCCACCATATAAAAATAAAGAATACTGCTGGAGAAAATTTTGGATATCTCAAAGTTAAACGTTTTAGTGAAGAGGATGATATTCTAATAAGAAAATGTAAGTCCAAAATATAAACTTTTTTAGTTTGCGATTTTTATATGCGTCCTGCGGCCTGAATCTTGGATACTGAACAATAATAACAATGCTACAAAACTTTCCTCCAGACACAAAATTAAAAGAACCGTCCCTGGATAACTGCTTGACATCTACATCAAACTTACCAATCTCAATTAAATCAATTTAAAATTGCATTATTTAGATCAGCTGGGTTTTTCTGGTACTTATTTCTGGAACTAGCCAGACATCTACATACAACGCCGTAGAAATTGAAGTACTGGGTGGATTGGGTAAATATCTTTGGTATGTGTCATTTTTCAAAAAAAACCTCAAACAGATCGATTTTAGTTTTGTAAATGCTACATTTTGTCACTATACCAAAATTCATGAGGTCATTGGCTTGATTTTTAAACGGAGAAGGAACGATAAAAAACTACCATTAACATTTTTTTATAATGCACAGAGGCGTTGCAATGCAACAGTATTTTTTATGATTAGAACCTAGAAACCTGATTAATGTTTTACTAAAGAATAAGTTATGAATAATTATGACTATAATTTTGTAAAAATAGGCGGTTTCGGAGGTACATAAACTTTTAAATTATATAAATTTTAATAAGCCCCGAACTTTTTTTATTAAAAATTCTGGAATATCTGTTATTGTAAATTTCCTGCGCGTTAAAAATAGTACTCTATACGAAAATATGAAAGCATGTAGTTTCCTTTCAAGTAAACTGGAACTAGCACAATGCTAATACATTTTAAATACAGCAATCCATATATTTGGAACATTTTTATGTTTTCCAAGAACTCTTCAACTAAAACTGCACATAAAACTTAAAATTAATGTTATAATAAAGAAAATATTCATTAATTTTATGCACAAACATTTTTATTATACATTTTATTGACAAGAACCTACAATTTAAAAATTAGTAGAAAATTATTAACAATGAAATTAAACTCAAATTTTTCTAATTATCTCGCTAATTACATTAACTTGTCAAACTGCTTTCATTTCAACTCACTGTATCTTTATGACAATTGTCCATTAAGGACGTTATCCAAAGTATGTCTATTTATAGCTGCAATACTTAATTTCATTTCATAAATCGGTTATATCCTTAAAAGTCTTAATATACGCTACACTGTTTAACCCTCATAGGAAAAAATGTATCGAAATTAAGTCAGATGATTGTACTCAATTAACTATCCATGACTAAGGATACGTTTCAGTAAAATGATTTATTATTTTTGCAGAAGTCACTTACAATCAAGTACTAGATGTAATCGCTAATCTGAAAAACAAACAGAGTAAAGATGCTTACGATATTAACATTAAAATTCTCGATTGTATCAAATACATCATTATAATTCCACTCACGAAATTAAGTAATGAATGCATCAGAAAAAATGTGTTTCTAAAATGTCTTAAACTGTCAAAAGTGTTACCTTTGTTTAAAAAAAACTGTATTGATGATCCGGCTAACTACAGACCTATTTCTATCGTGCTATTATTTGCCAAAATCTTTGAGGTAGTTCTCAAATCTCAAATCACGAATTATTTTGGAAATTCTAATTTATTTAATAGTTGTCAATATGGTTTCAGGTTAAAACTGTCAGCGACGTTAGCAATTAATTCATTAATGTGTAATAAATCAAGGTTTCGAGGCGAAAGAATTTGTGCATGTGCAATTTTTAGATCTAAGTAAAGTTTTTGACTGTGTGCCTCATAATATTTTAGTAAACAAACTGAAATTTTACAAATTCTCTGAGGGCAGCAGAAATTTGATTATGTCATATTTGACTGATCGTCATCAATTTGTTCATTTTAATAATGCTGATTCTGGTAACATTAATATTAGATTTGGTGTTCCTCAGGATTCAGTTTTGGGACCGGTTTTATTTCTTGTTTATGTAAATGATTTGCCTAACAGTAGTCCCTTAACTTTCACTCTCTTTGCTGATGACACGACATTTTCTCACTCCCATACTGATTGTAACATTTTATTGTCTGAGGCTCAAAACAGTCTGTCTATGGTACATAACTGGTTTTTAAATAATAAGCTAGTACTAAATAATGATAAGGCAGAGACTATGATTTTTTTTTACGACAACACTCAGTACACATGACCTCTCATTGCTTTAAGTTTTTGGGCATTGTTTTGGACAGTAAGTTGACATGGGAAGAACACACATCCTACAAGCAAATATACTACGCCAATAGAATAAACAATAGCAGTAACACAAATAAGACAGTATGGAACATAGTTAACTACCAAATTGGCAAAAATAAGCAAGAACAAAGTCATATCGAACTGGATACAAATGAAACGATTATCAAAGATCAAAAAAAAGTTGCTGACATGTTTGGAAATCATTTTTCATCATCTGTCCGCGGTAAAATCGAGAATAAACTTGGGAAAACCTATGCACTACCTAACTACAGAGGAGACGTAGTGTCCAACTCGATGTACTGCCCCGAAATAGAGCCTGAAGAAGTCATCAACGCTATTGCTGAGTTGAAACACACCAATTCCACGGGTGAAGATGAGATATCCAGTAAAGTGATAAAGAGTGTAGGTGAAGCGCTAATAATTCCGTTAGTGTATCTTTTCAATTTGTGTTTAGCCTGCGGTGAGTACCCATCTGCACTCAAGATAGCTATCATTGCCCCCATTTACAAACGAGGAGATAAAAATGACATTACGAACTATCGGCCGATCTCTATGCTGAGTGTTATATCTAAAATCCTAGAAAAGATATTGTATAATCGAATCCTCAAGTTTTTAACTAGGTTCAAAATAATTACCGGAGCACAGCATGGATTTCTCCCTAAAAGATCCACCGAGTCCGCATGTATTGACGGTTTAAGTTATATATATTCAGAATTAGACCGGGGTAAAATTGTGGCTGGCATTTATTTTGATTTTAGTGTAGCTTTTGACTCGATAGAAACGGATATATTGATACACAAACTAAATAATCTAGGCATAAGGGGAAACTTACCTAATTTACTAATGTCCTTTTTATCCAACCGTAAAATTATTGTGCAACTGAACAGAACTAGGTCGGAAAATTATAACATAGACTTAGGAGTCGTCCAAGGATCCGTTCTTGGACCTTTGCTCTTCCTTTTGTTTGCAAATGATCTACCGAATCACATGCCACAATATTGTAAAATTATAATGTATGCTGATGATACCAGCTTAATTGTGTCTTCCTTAGATCCAGATATTATCAAAATTCAACTGAAAACTATACTCAAGGAATTTAATCAATGGGCAACAAAAAATCGTCTTATTCTAAATACTGAGAAAACAGTATGTATCAATTTTTTCAACAAAAAGCAACCTATATCAGATATAAATTTAACAATGGACGGTATACCAGTCATATTTTCCAAAACGTTAAAGTACTTAGGGATTTACCTTGATGAACAATTAAGCTGGTCAGAACACATTAATAATTTATCTAAAAAATTAAACAGCTGTTCTCAATTTGAAAAGATGTTTTGAAATGAAATTCCTCATCAATATCTACTATGCTTTAGGATACAGTCACATTAGTTATAATATTCAACTGTGGGGCTACTCCGCTAACGCACACCGAATATTTGTCAGTCAAAAGAGAATCATTAGATTGATATTTAATCTAAAATTTCAAGACTCATGTAAGCCTTATTTTATAAAATATTCAATTTTAACTGTGCCCTGTATTTTTATTTTAAAATCACTAACATATGTGAAACAAAACCATGAGAATTTTGTGAAAAATAATGACTTCCACAAATACCCCACTCGTAGTGGCTCTTTAATAAAGCTCCCCCAGCACAAAACAACTTTATTTGAAAAGTCACCCGATTACATCGGTCCCAAATTATACAACAAGCTTCCTCAATCAATTCGGGAGAAAAAAACAATACAAACATTTAAAACCAGTGTGAAAAAAATGTTGCTTAAAAAGTGCTACTATAGTGTGGGCGAATATTTGTGCGATTCATTAATGTCATAACGATACCTATTTATAAATTTAATTTATTGACTATGTTAAGTGTCAAGTATATGATTATATATTATCACATATTTATATTACGTTTTATATATGTCTCTTGTTTTGAAGAAAGTAATTGACAGTGTTTTTATTAACTTTGTGTAATTATTTTACATTAATTAACTAAGGTTTTATGACTTGTTCTATCCATTGTTTAAATGGCAAACGAATTAATAAATTATTATTATTATTATTATTATTATTACATCTGCAAAAATATATCACGGAATATTTTCTTATTGCGAAATTTAAGAATTTGTTTGTCACAATCAACGGTTTTAATGGCATATCATGCTATAATTCAATCTTTCCTTGCCTATGCCATTTTAATATGGGGCCACTCGGCACATACCTCAACAGTTTTCTCACTGCAAAGAAAGGCCGTCAGAATCGTTGCTGGGTTACCATATAGGGATGATTGTAGAAATGCTTTTAAAAGCCTCAAGATACTTACCTTACCCTGCGATAAGTCTATATATATATATTCTACAGTGCCTTGTATATATTAAAAGCAACTTAAATAATTACACAACATGTGAAAATGTACATACGTACTCAACTCGTAATAGGGGTAATATATATTTGGATTTTTTGCGACTTTCAAAAAACAGAAATGGGACATGCTATTATGCGGTAAAATATTTTAATGTGTTACCGATTGCTGTACAATCACTTGATAGTACTCGTTTCAAATACGTAATTAAACGATTCCTACTTGATAGTGCATTCTATGATTTTGACGAATTCCTGTTGACTGATTTTTTCCGTTTAATTTTATAAACCTATTCTATATATGACAACGATCATTGTTTGTTTGTTCTCTATGTACTATATTGTTATTTACTCTGTTACTTAATTGTTTTATTTATTGTATATTTTTTTATTATTGTTGTTTAAGACGACCAATATTTCCTTGGTTTTTTTGCTATATTTTGTATTTATTTTGACGTGTCAAAGAATAATTTGTGTATATATGACCAATAAAGATCTATCTATCTATCTATCTATCTATTACTACTATCCTAGATAATTATATGAACTAATGCTCCATCCTGTTGGTACCAGATATCCTTAAGAGATACCATAATAATCCTGGAAATTTTTTCCTATAAAATTGTCTCATTGTCCCATTTAAAGCGTCATGGAACAGACAAGGTAAGAAAATAATTTTATCTTCCACATCACACATTAACTTCAAAATTATCTGATAACAAGTCAATTTCCTTCATTAGTGTTATTTTGTGACCAGCAGTTATGCTCTCTCACAGCCTAATTGTTGTGAATACCATTTTTGTGCACAGCACATTTTATTTTTATTTTGACAATTCTTCAAGAAGGACTAGGAAGTCGGCCAGAAATTGTAGTCTCCGCTCATTTTCACCAAACCTTAAATGATGGACCAACCACAATTTGCAGAGATGGTGCTTATTAGTTTTTTATATTCTATGGCATCAAGATACCAAAATATCAATTACCTGAGAGTTATTAACAGCATTATTTAATATTAAGAATATATTTTCATAATTCCTGACTCCTCCACTGTTGACACAATTAGTTTTCTTGAAACTATCACAGTTCTTTACATTTTTAAACAGTATAATAAATGTTTTCTTATGTGGTGTAGGTCTATTTGGAATTCGCAAATGAACCAGTCGTTTTGCTTTACTAAAGTTTCTCTTACATTCCCCGTATATTAAAGTAAATATACTTTAAGGACTAAATTTTAACCTTTCATGATTGTTTATATGAATTTAATTCTGTCAGTCGGGTATAGCAATAATAATCAAGTTTTCTCTCAATGGGACCTGTCTTTCTAAGCAAAACGGCACACGTAATGGATTAAGTTGTATCTCCGAATGGGACCCTTACGACTCGTGCCACTTGCCCTCTTACAGGTAGTCGCGTGCCATCATGTCAGATTCCCAAACGGGACCCTTGCCATTCTAGTTTTTGGAACAGGTATGGAGCATAATGGTCACGTGCCTACTATATTAGTTTGTCTTGTTTACAGGTAGGTGTGATAGCTATAAAGCAGGTAGATAAATATAAGTCCATTGCAAATAATGTTTTGGATTGGTAAATACCAAAATACTAAGCAGTCATTAAAATCCCATTGATTGTCAGGTAAAAATGACAATGCAAGCAAGCTAGAAAAAATAATATGAACCTGTAACGAAGATTTCTTTTAATTATCGTAAAAGAAATTGCGTACAGAAATCTGTTTCATAACATACTGAGACATCAAATAAAAACTCTATATGTTCATGTGTGTAGAACGTTCAATCCTTTAAATTAAAATTTTTATTTCAAATTTATAATTTTTTTAAATTGAGAAAGAAGGCTGCTTTCTTTTTAATCGAGATATTATGATTCTGAATTAGTTCCCTGATTGGCGAACAAAAATCTCTTGTGTTTATCTTTTCACAGAAAAATTAATCTTCAAGGAACAGGTTTTTTCGAAATAACATTTGTTAAGTTTCAAAAAATGTTCGAGATAACATTTTTAAGTTTCAAAAAATGTTTCAGATCAAAATTAATTATATTGCCTACCAATATGATTTTATCTGATTTCAGAATAGTGAAATCTAGACAATTTCAGAAAGAATATAGATACCAACTTACTCCTTTAAAGTCAAAAATCTACTTGAAAGAATAAGAATTAAGTTGGAAATTTAACCAATTATGGCTGAATATATTCTCAAAATGGTAATGTGAACAGCTTTTGAAAACATAATATTTTGAGAATTACAATCTGGAAAATCGCTGTAACGTTTGAAATCGGACACAGATATTGACGTTCTTGTGGCGTGCTGTGGCGATTCATTTTCTTTATTCATACATTCATTTCCAATGTGTCAGAAGTTTGTTTGGTGGCTAATTCTGTTCATTTTCTTTTGAAAAATGTGTAAATGGGAATGAACTTATAAATTTGGTTCCAGTAGGCTAAAGTTTAAAGAATGCTTTACACTGAACCCTGCATCTGAATGTTATTAACTTTAGTCATAATAGAATATTTCTCAAGAATATGAATATCTCGGGTTTTACTGGTCTGATTTTAAAAATCCAAAGCTTAAATGGAGTCATATCGTCAAATTTCAGATTGTATTTTTTACTACGTGTATACGATGTAATCATCGAATAATTAAATTAAAAATTTGATATTAATATGATAAGTAGTTTCAGAAATATGCTACTATAAACATGAATTGATGCAAGGAATTTGCTTTCAAGATACGTTTAATCTGCGAATCTCGTAATTTAAAAGCAGACTTACCTATTAATAAAAATATCGGATCAATAATGACAAGCAATGTGAAAGTTGTATAATGAATAAGAATAAAAATATTTATTTTATACAGGGTGTTATATAATTGAGTTCCTAAGACAAAAAGAAAATGTTTTTTCCAATAATTTCCGTTTCAGGGAATATAAAATTTTCAAATTTTGAGGGGAACTGTATCCCTATAAGTACTCTATTTAAATCTGATAACTGCCAAATATTTTTTTTTCTCAATTTCTTTTTATAATAATTAGTATATGACTGGCTATATGTTTTTAATCACCATGTAAAATTACGAAATATTTGAACATTTTTATAGAGCATTGAAAGGGCTGCAAAGGCTCTTATTATTTTTTGTAATATTCATCAAAATGCCAGAAATAATCGTTTCTTCCTCTATTTGTATTTAAGATTGATTGACAATTCCAGAACAGAGGAGAGTGAGTTAAGTGTCGTCGTGAATAGACGTGTTTTTAAGATGCTCTCTAAAAAACGGTAAAAACTCCGTTAAACGTTAAAAATTTCAGCCACCGGTAGATTAAGAAATTCTGCATGAAATGAAGGGCCTCGATAGAAAAACAGAGTTCATATGAAATTAATAATTACAAGATTTCCTAATAATATTAAATCAAATAAAGCAAGCAAGCTCAAGTGAAGTGCAGTGTCCCTACGTACACCCTAGACGACCCAACAAGATACTTTTTAAGTGGTTCATGGGCAATAAATAATAGCATAGTCAGTGTTAAAATAAGGCACATATGTTTACAAAGCAATGTAGCTGTGTTGTGACCTAAAGTAATTGTATACAGTTGAGTTTTTAAATGGACAAAATCAACTCAACCCAAAAAAGAAAAGGAAAGGAAATAAAATAAAGCAGCAATCAAAAGACGCTGCAGAAAGTCAGATAAGCTATAAATTAATGTATTTTATCTGATTTAAGTGATATTATTCTATTCTATATTTCTATCTGATTTTTACCGTATTAATTTTTTTCGGCTCGATTTATTGATTCAAAACGTAATATTTTATTATTAATTTGGAAGGCGGAAATTGAAACCGATTGTCTAAAAGAAACGACACACAGTGTTAGCAAACTATCCCTTAGGACCTCTTTTCTCATAACGCGCAAAAAAATATGGTTACCGCGAGATAGGGCCCTTCTCAGCAACTCCACTGTAAAGGGATATTTACCTGTGGAACGGTTAATTAATAAAAACGAAACAAAAAAAAATAAAAGAATGAAAGCTGCCAGATTCAGAAACAGAAAAGTTAGAAAAAGAAAAATAAGGAGATGACGACAGATGGAAACTTAAAAGAAGCATGGAAACTGAAAAGAAGCATCTCGCAAATACCTGCACACCCCAACCGATGATGACAGATGGAAACTTAATAGAGGCATGGAAACTTAAAAAAAGCATCTCACAAACACCTACACTTTCCATCCTATATTCCCACCCCATGCGTCATGCGGCTCTCGCTGCTGACAAAAACCATCTCCAATGTCCAACCCGGCGTATACAGCCGGTCCGGCGGTATATAAAATATCCGAGATTTGGTTCAGGCATGCAGTTTGGCCGTCCGTTGGGTGTGTTCGACGGACGATCAGACTGCATGTTGGCACGAACCTTCACCGATACCCGAAATAGGCAGCAATGCCCACCTTGCGCTGGCAAATCAATCAATCAATCAACATACATTTACAATTCCAGAACAAAATTTTCTAATAACAGAAAAGCAGTTTATTTAAAAAAAAATACACTCGTAACAAATACTCCACATAATGTCCACCTGTTTCAGTACACAAATTAACACGTTCAAAATTTTGTGTAATATTAACAAAAAATTAAGAATTATCGTTTTTCTCTGCTTGTGAAACAGAAAACTTGTCGCGTTGTCAAGACAATTAATTCATTAGTAACGTCAAAAAATAGCAAGTATATGTTTAATTTCGGCAACCTACCAGCAACGAGTTTTGTTATATTTTATATTATCAATCAATTTAGTAACGAAGAATACGTTGATATGCATTTGATATCTGGAGAAATGAAGTATAGTTCTCAAGCCTCTGAGCTGAAATACAGGCAAAGTACCCGAATCGAAGAATACCATAAAATTTTAAATGTTTTTTCTGTCTCACTTTAAGAGAATACATTCTCAGTGATGCACGTTTGAACTAAGATGAGTTATATGAGCCCGGGCTCATTATCAACTCAGGAGTTTCCCTTCTGGGAAGTCAGTTCTGTGACATCCTGTATAAAAAATACTAACACATTAGAAATAAAGAGAAATGTAAATTTCATAAGAAAAGAACATTCTATCATTATTAAATCACCTGTACAGCAGTTAATATGATTCACACAAATCGTGATACGTTATATTAAATTTGTATCAGCTATTAGCTAAAGCACACTTTGAGATATATTAAATTACCCATTGGAGTAAGTGATGTTGCACAGCTTTATATATGATAGCAGGTTCTTGGTTAATTTTCAGGTCCATAGAGAGTGTATAAAATTCTAGTTTTTTGAATTTCGCTCTAAAGTCAAAAGATCTTTCAGAAAATATAATGAAAAAAATATATTGAACCATTATTTGTTTCAATGAAATTTATTAAAACCAAATTTAAAAAAAAAAGATTTTAGAGTGGTTCTAAAATGTTGGGAAATCAAAGTGAAAGAAGTTTTTTCCAAAATTATTTTTATTATATATATTATATTATTTCTTGAGGTTGTCACGCAAAAGACAATATTTTCAAAATCGGTCCATATCACCTTCTTGAGAATTTTTCTAGCTCTAATTTGTTAAAATTTCAAAGAGATTGCTCTTTTCTAGAAATTAATTTAGGGGTAAGGTAAGGAGTAAGTTGGGTTGTATTTTTCTTTTTAAATTTTAAGGTTAAATTGCATTATTTTTACATCGGGTTTAAACAGATCGATGAACAACTTTACTACCTACAGTTTTTACCTGAAACATTTTTTCTATCTTTTCAAGACGAGACTTGCCATTTTACCGTGTTAATTATCAAAGAAATTACAAATCAGTGACTTGTAAATATGTAAAATATCTACCATATTGCACACCACGCTGAATGTGTGTTTTCCCTCAGCGCACCAGCTCTCAATTTGGATGATTTTTAGTTGTATTGGTTAGTTTTGTAATCGACATCAAATTTTCTTAAATGGAAGATGCTACTGCGAAAATGGTAGCATTTTTAGAATGATTTGAATTTATATTAAGCCTTAAAATTGCTGTGGAAAATGTCAATAGCTATTGACAGAAAGATTAAATGCTATTGCATTTAATCTTTCTTTAATCACCCCATCTACTATTAGAATAGAACTTTATTAAATTTGTTATTTCTCTCGCTTTCGGTGTCTATTGGATAAATAATTAAATTTCAAAATGAAACATAACAATTACTTTGTTTTTGGCATAAAACGCTTTAATACAAAAATGGAATAATACATTTATCTGCAATTTTACCATGCTATCACTATATATTAGCAGAACATGTTAATATGAAAATCAAAGTTTAATTAGTGTAAATAATATAATTTTTTTTCTAAGGCTGTGTCTACAAAATGCGAACATTTATAGGGGTAAGTATAGCAAGTTGTCGCAAGTTATGTTTTTTCAAAATCTCTTCGCTATAAAAAAATTAATAAAAGAGATTTGTATTCGCACCCATTCAGAATCATAACATCTCGTGATTAAGAAAAGCTTCCTTTTACTTCAACTTCTCGCATTCAATCAGGAGATATTGAGGATTTATCTAATTATAGGCCGATTGCATTACTTCCAATTCTATCTAAAATATTTGAAAAAATTCTAGCCCAAAGAATTGTAAATTACTTCCCACAATATTTTTACAGACAAGCAGTTTGGATTCAGGAAGGGCAGAAGTCCACCAAAGGCTGTACTGGAGCTTGTAAACTATATTAATGAGGGTTTGAAAATCAGAACTTCATCATTAGTACTTTTCTCGATTTGATTTGAGTAAGGCGTTTGATTGCGTTGAAAACGATATCTTACTGAATAAGCTAGAGTTCTATGGTTTCAGAGGTGTAGCATCTCAATTAATGAAATCCTATTTATCGAACAGGTGTCAGTGTATGTTTGATAAAAATAAATATAGCAACACGTTGGAAGTTCAACACGGAGTTCCGCAGGGTAGTGTCCTGGGACCTCTGTTCTTTTTGATTTATATAAATGATTTACCCGACGCTATGTCGACTTTTACGGCCCTTTTTATAGATGACACTAATTTTGCGAAACGGGTGGAAGATACTGCCTGCGCTGTTGCTGAGGCAGAAAGTGTCATAATAAATAAAGCCTCTGATTGGTTTAATGCAAACAATTTATGCTCAGATGTGGATTAAACAAACGCATTACTGTTTTCTACCAAGAGAGATACCTCTGAAACCGTAAAATATTTGGGCCTCACCTTGGACAGCAAGCTAATTTGGCATTCATACATTAATAATCTAACTACAATATTGTCAAATAAAGTGTATGCCATTAGATAAATAAAAAAATAGAGTCAACATAGATGCCGCCCTTATTCCATACCATGCATAATACGATGACATATGGTTTGATAAACTGGAGTACATCTAACCAGACATAACATTTTCATTGTACATAAAAGGGCAATAAGGACTTTAGCAAGCGTAAATCAATCTGAGAGTTGTAAATCATGGTTTATTAGATTTAATATATTAACGTTACCATCGGAAATAATACTGTAACTTAATTCACATAGAAGAGCGTTTAAGCAAATATAAAAAAAAATGGCGAAACTCGTAAATACAACACTCGTAACCGCGATGATATACAAACTCCGAATCAGAGAATGTCATCTAAAAGAAAAAAATGTTGGAATTGCTTTGTTCAACTCTCTTCGAAATAGCATAAAAGATTTAACAATTGCGCGATTTAAGACTAAATTAAAAAGACATCTTTTGGCTTACTACAATATATCGGATTTCAGTTATGTGTAACTGTGTTGTAAAAATGTTTTACATTTGAGCTTAGGCAGATTGTTTTTTATATACTTGTATTGTGAATATGATCTTGTTTGTTGTTTGTCCATATATATACGAAATATACATGTTCCCAATTGTCATTATGTTATTATACTTATACGTTAGTTATTATCTTAACTTATCTATCAATTCAATCAATTTATTTTATTTTGTTTATTGCATAATTGTTTGACTATGTCAGGACCCAATTTTTTTAATTATGATTATGTTTATATACTTATATGTTAGTTATTACTTCTGATTTTATTGTTTATCAATTTATCCTAATTATTTGTTACATCGTTTGACAATATTTGGGACTTGGTCCTATTATTACTATACTTTATACTCGTATTTTATATTGTATTTATTTATCTGCTCGTAATACGTTCTCTATGCTTCTCTGACATGTCAAAGCACTACGGTGCACTTTTTATGACCAATAAATATTACAATTACAAAATAAATACAATTACAATATTTTCGCCTCTTGCGCTTGATTTATCAAAGACCCCATTGATAGCGCATATGTATTCACTAAAGAACAATTTCATAGAACCCCTTTTCTCAAAATTTCAGTCTCATTTAGTTTCAATGGTTTTTAATGGTTAATGGTTCTTTATAAATTAGCAAGCTCCAGCTTCCAACAATCTTTCTAGCTATGTTAAAGGTGAATTAATTTTTTTTGGCTTATAGTTGAATTATAGGATTTGGCAAACAGCAGAAAAAGCTATCTATGAGAACTATAACGATAAACTATCTCAAAGAAAGTTAATTTCCAATCTTTGCATTCTTTCGATAATCCGAATTCTAGTTATGTTAGTAACTGAAATTCTATAATTAATTTGTCTTTTTCTAGCATCTACATAATGCCCTAAGCCCATGCAGAGTAAGCTAGTATCTACATAGCCCCTTACGGACATGAAGATCCAGTTAAAAATGAGAACAAACGCCTATCTGTTCAATAAGGAATTAAAAATCTACTAAAAACAAAACTTTGTATTTCTCTGATAAACTACATCTGGTTATGTTAGAGACCAGAAAAGCCCTAAACTGAATTTATTTATACACCTTGTCCTTAAAGAATTTTTCATTCTAATGGATTACATGTTCATGAAGGATTGGTTATCTGCAAAGCAGCAAAGCTGCTACTGTAATCAAACATACTCTGAGAGACAAACTGTAAAAAATGGTGTTCCGCAAGGTTCAGTTCTGGGACCTATACTGTTTCTTATTTACATAAATGATCTTCCTATTGCAATTATCAGTGCTGATTTCATGCTTATTGCAGATGGCACAACTGCCACAAATGCAAACAAAAATTTAAATTTACTCCTTACTGATATGACCGAAAATAGATGTCTTGCAATTCAGTGATTTTCTGCGAACCAACTGCTACTAAATGATGCAAAGACCAACATAATGTTATTTACTAATAGAAATCTACATGGGTATCAAAATTTGGAGCATGTAAAATTACTAGGAGTCTATTTAGACTGGTTTAAAGTGGGATGAACATGTGAATCTCTTGGACATTTACGCGAGTTTTCATTGAAATGCATCGAATTTTGTTACCTGGGGGTTTTCGCGGTTGCTGATTTTAAATATAATATCAAATAACTTCCTCGATGCACCTGGTGATCAGGAGGAATCAGGATGATCCTCTGGAAGTTTCTTCAAATCCATTTCAATTGAAATGAATTTATTCACTTGTGGGTTTTCGAGGTCGTAGATAATTGATCGATGTTAAAAATGTTCAAGAAGTTCCTCGATGTACCTGGAGCCCAGGTCGTCTCCGTAGTATGGCTCATTCTCGTGGGTCTTTCTCTCAAGTCAATGTGAAGTTCAACCAAAATGCTTACTGGGGGGTTTCTGGGGTGACAGATCATGAATATCGCTTTAAAAATGTGCTTCGATTGATATGCGTTATTGCTGTCTACGTGATCTGTGTAACTTTATTATAATAAAATTGTTTTAATCTATTTTATTTCTATTATTAATTCTTATTTCCAACAAGATTATATATCATTATTTAAAATTGTTAGAAAAAATTATTAAATACATAACTTTTATGATTTTTTTTTTCGAAAATTATGATATTATTTTTATAAATAATTTTATACAAATTGATTATAAAATTAGCGAATTTATACCGGGTGTAACATGATCATGGTATACCCCCCTTTCTCCCTTAGTTTTGAAGATAATTAAATAAAATGTAGGACATACTACATACATAATATGCGGCATTTCTTGACATACAATTGATTTTTTTCACTTCCTGTTTCGCCGGAAGTGACACTAACTTTCGATGCTTAAATAGAACACCCTATATATCATTGTATTTTTGAATTCTGCAGAATTTTCTGAATCTAACGATGCCAAATAAGTGACATTTCAAACATCAATTTTTTTTTTATAATATAATTTTTAGTTTTCCGTTTAAGTGTGTCATGACGGTTTAGATTTATTCCAAATGACACGTGTAATGCCACAAAAATCGAAATCCAGTTAAAAACACTAAATTACGTGATTTATGAGCAAATAATATTCAACAAAATTGTTATTGGGGCAAAACTCAATTTCTTCAAATGGAACCATATCGGTACCGTGATACCATTTATTAGCACTATTAATAAGGAATTTATTCATATGTCGTTTTAAAACGTGCGAGAAATACAAACAAAATTACAGCTGAAAAAAGTAAGAAAATACAATTATGTTCTAATTAAATGTTAAGAAGTAACTAAGGTGGCCTTGAAAACAATGAAATATTTAGGTTGTCAAACATTTGATGGTTTAACGGTGTTTTTATTGTCTTTAAAAATTGTTTCAAATTCTTGTTAATTGTGTTCAAAATGCCGCAAATTTATACAAGAGGTGAGAAAATGGACATAATAATTATTCATGGGGAAAGTAAAAAACATGCAATTGCAGCTTTGGAACTTTATGGCCGACGATATCCTGATAGACAATGCGAAAAATTATTTTAAACGTGCTGAAAACCGAAGTGAGCTCAACAATGATCCCGAATAAAACTTCATTATTGAGGAAGGAACTCAAATCAATGTTTTGGCTCGAATAGAAGTTGATAAGACTGATTTTTTAAGGTAAGTTGGGTTTGAATTGAACATAAGTCACCAAACGGTAAGCCGAATTTTGCACAAATACCACTATAAATCTTTTAAATACCAATTGTACCAGCATTTGTGCGAAAGTAATTACGAACGTAGGATGAAATTGTGCAATTGGATTTTGTTTACGTGCAGCCAAACAATGATTTTTTAGGACTGATTTCATTCTCAGACGAGTCAAGTTTTACAAATTTGGGATTATTTAACCGACAATACACAAAATACGGGTCACAAGAAAATCAAAATTTATTACGGGAGGGTAACTTTAAAGTGCGGTTCGGTTTCAATGTTTGGCTTGGAATAATCGGCAGTAGAATCACTGGTCCAATAATATTTGAAGAACCTCTGACTGGTGCCAGATACTTGAGATTCCTGGAAAATGAGACTGAGGACATTTTAGATGAGTTACCTTTAGATTTAGGACAAGGAATGTATTTCCAACAAGATGGCGCTCCTCCCCATAATTCAAGGATAATAATTGATTACCTTCAACGGAGATTCGAAGAAAACGTAATTTCAACGAATGGTCCTGTGAGGTGGCCTCCAAGGTCACCTCATTTGACGCCCCTTGATTTGGTCATTTAAAAAACATTGTTTATGCAACCGCCGTTACAAGCCGTGAATACCTGGAGCTACGAGTAAGACGAGCAATTAATAGCATAACGGTCCAACAATTAATTGGCGAATGTTCTTCGAGTAACAGCTATACGATTTCAGAAGTGCATTGACGTTAATAGACAGCATTCTGAACAACTGTTGTAATGTTCTGTGTTAATTTTTTGTGTTCCAAAACCACCCCTTGTGTAACGAGGTAATTAGAATAAAATTGTATTTTCTTATTTTTTTTTATCTGTAATCTTGTTTGTATTTATTGCACATTTTAATACGACATATGAATAAATTCCTTATTAATAGAACTAGTAAATGGTACCATGGTACCGATATGTTTCCATTTAAAAAAATTGAGTTTTGAGCCAAAAACAATTTTGCTGAATTTTATTTGCTCATAAATAACGTAATTTATTGTTTTTAACGGGATTTCGATTTTTGCAGCATTACACGGGTTATTTAGAATAAATCGGAACCATCTTGGCACACTTAAATGGAAAACTAAAAACTATTTTATAAAAAAAATGATGTTTGAAATGTCACTTATTTGGCATCATTGGATTCAGAGAATTATGCAAAATTCAAAAATGCGATAATATATAGAGTGTTCTATTTAAATTTCGAAAGTTAGTGTCACTTCCGGTGAATCCGGATGTGAAAAGAAATCAATTGTATATCAAAAAGTGCCGCATACTATGTATGTAGTATGTCCTAAATTTCAATCAATTATCTTCAAAATTAAAGGAGAGAAGGGGGGACACCACGATCCTGTTACACCCGATATATCTTGATATAAAAAATGATATCATTTATATTATGTATTTGAAGGAATTTGGCAAAAAAATCGTGAAAAATACATTTATATTTTTTATTACATATAACATGATTTTTTATAAAGAAAATATTAATTTTTTTACATATAAATTTTTTCAGTCATTATAAGATCAAAGATGACCTAAACAGCAAGAACACCCTTGTTCTCATATCAATCGAGGAACATTTTTGAAGCTCCAGATACATCGAGGGAACTTCTTGAACATTATGTTCATGATCAGCGACTCCAAAAAGCCCCGAGTAACCAAATTGGGCTAATTTGAACTTTCCACCCAGTAATGAATTTTTTTCAATTACCTCAAAAACTGCACTCGAAAAAGTAATCTTTTCGATGCACAAGTGCAATGTCCCATTTGCATAAGACTAAAATGGGTAATAATTTGGAAAAATGCATCAAGGAATCGAATGCAAAAAAACGTATTTTGATCCATCTTACTTCACAGGTTATCGATAGTTTCGCCTATTATTGTGCTAAATTTCCTCGACTATATGCATGTTTAGTTCTCATATATAGTTTTTCTTGCTGTTTGCCAAATCCTATAAAGAATATGTTTCATTACAATTACAAGCAAACAAAAAAGAATTCACTTCTAAATATGCAGATAACCAATCCTTAATGAAAATCCATTAGAATGAAAAGTTTTTTAAAGACAGGGTATGTAAATAACACAAGAGAAATACAAAGTTTTGTTTTTAGTAGAAATTAATTATTTATTAAATAGATAGGCTTTTGTTCTCATTTCTAATTAAATCTTCATGTCCTCAAGGTGTTATGTAGATACTAGTTTACTGTGCATGACCATAGGTGACTATCTAGATATTAGTGTTACAATGAGAATTGTCAAATAAAACAAATTCGTCTTAAAGTTTTAGTTTCCAGCGTAATCAAAATGCAGGTTATCGAAAGAACACAAAGATAGGAAATTCATATTTATAGGCCACCAAATTTTCCCGTCAACCAGTTTCTTTCAGAATTTGAGGATACATTAAATTTCTTAATACCTAGATATGACCATTTACTATGTGGTGGAGATTTTAACATAGATTATTTTCAAATTCAGAGCAGGGCAAATATATTTTTGACTAATATTTTAGATACCTATGAACTAACTCAAATTATAGATCAACCAACACGTGTAACTGGCACCAGTTCCACTTTACTCGATTACATAATTTGTTCTAAAATTTAAAAGTAATTTCACTTATTGTTTGTGAGATTTCTAAAATATCTGATCACCATCTAGTATCTTGTACGCTGGATGGCAATGAAATTCAAGCCATGCCTTTCATGTACACTTTTCGTGATTTAAAAAATATTAATCAAGAATATCTCTTAAATGATTTTTTTACTATGCCAACTGCAGATGTTTACCATTTAGTCGATATTAATGATAAAATCAGTTTACTTAATAATCTTACAATTGACCTATTTGACAGACATGCTCCTATTAAAACTGTTAAAATTAGTAAAAAAGTCACCTTGGCTTACAGATACCATAAAACAAATGATTAAGTTAAGAAATAGAGCGCAAGTTAGATATAAGAGAATAAAATTACCAGCACATTGGGATTATTACAAACAGCTACGACCCATAACAAATTCTGCTATCATTAGAGAAAAAAAGACTTATCTTGAATATTCGTTAAGAACTAAAAATAACAAAAATATGTGGAGGAAATTAAAGGCGTTAAGCATTTACAAAGGAAAATCAATCCAGCACATTCCAGATATGGTTGGTGATGCCAATGCTATCAACAATTATTTTGTAAATTCTAGCAAAAGTGATTTTGTTGTTAGTGAGGAATCTGTTCAATTTTATAATTATCATATTAAAGATAATACTGATACTTTTACTTTCAAAATGGTCACCGAATATCAAATATACCTAGCACTAAAAAATATCAAATCTGAGGCAGTTGGAGTTGATGGTATAGGACTTGAATTACTTCTGTATTAGTCCAGTTAAAATGCGAGGGGGGGGGGCGTGAAATTGAAAACCAAAACGAGCTTACCTTACCGGTACGTTTTTTGGGTCGCTGAATCCGAAAATCGGGGTCCCGAGGGCTGGACTCTGTCCGTTCACCCTTAATTTGCAAAATACACCCCTTATTAGGGGGTTACTAACAAATTTATGTATTTGAGGTCTCAGATTACTCTTTTTGGGTTGCTGAATACAAATTTACGGGTCTCGAGTATTGCCAGCACCCTTAAATTTGCAAAAACTACCCTTAATTAGGGTATTTTTGCAAGATTCTTAGTAAACTGTATTTCAACAAACTTTTACACGTAGGATACAGTTTACTAAGAATCTTGCAAAAATACCCTAATTAAGGGTAGTTTTTGCAAATTTAAGGGTGCTGGCAATACTCGAGACCCGTAAATTTGTATTCAGCAACCCAAAAAATGTAATCTGAAACCTCAAATACATGAATTTGTTAGTATTTATGACGTAAGTGCAGAATATTTCACAAAAACACCCTAAAAAGGGGTGTATTTTGCAAAATAAGGGTGAGCGGACAGAGTTCAGCCCTCGGGACTCCGATTTTCGGATTCAGCGACCCAGAAAACGTACCGGTAAGGTAAGCTCGTTTTGGTTTCCAATTTCACAGCAAAACTCGCATTTTAACTGGACTATATCTGTGTCCTAATATTTTGCCTGTACTAACACATATTATAAACTTCTGTCTCGAAAATAGTGTTTTTCCATCTCTATGTAAACTTTCAAAAATAATACCATTACCAAAGACTAACAATATATCAGATTTAATGGATCTTAGACCTATCAGCATATTACCAACTATGTCTAAAATAATTTAAATAGTCATGAATGAGCAAATTAGAGAGCACGTGAAATTAAATAATATATTACCTATTAACCAGTCTGGCTTTCGAAAGGGATATAGCACAACTAGTGCACTGCTTGAAGTGGTCGATGACATACGATCATCCGACAACGATGAGACAACAGTTTTACTGTTATTAGATTACAGTAAAGCGTTTGATCACATAGATCATCGACTACTTCTGGCAGTTTTACATTATTTTGGATTCTGTCCCAGATCTATAGAATTAATGAAGCAGTATTTAACTGGCAGACATCAGAGAGTCACCATTAATGGAGAAAATTCTAACATACTATCAGTAAATCAAGGTGTACCACAAGGTTCAATATTGGGGCATCTTATGTGTACGTTGTATACAGCTGAGTTTAAAAATGTCCTGAAAACTGTAAGTCACATTTTTATGCTGATGATACGCAGCTCTACTATTCGTTTAAAGAGGCTAATAATGAAAATACTTGTAGACTCATTAACCATGACATAATATCTGTTATTAAAATACCTAATGCTTTTTGTCTTTCCATAAATACAACAAAATCCAAAGTAATGTTATTTGGCAGGAGGGACACCAGAGGTAAGTGTGTGGAAAACGTCAACATAAAAATTAACAACGAGCATCTTGAGCTCACAAATGTGTCAAAGAATTTAGGATTATGTACTGATTCAGGCCTAAAATTTACTGAGCATACTAATTATATAATTAAGAAATCTTTTGCTAACTTAAAATTAATCTATGCAAGTAAAGATATTTTGAGAAAAAAGACTAAAACAATTTTATGTTCTGGTCCTCTGGTCCTCTCTCATATAAACTATGCTTCAGTTGTGTATTTTCCTTTTTTTACGTCAAGTAGATGCCCAGCGATTAAAACGGTTACATAATAGTTGTGTTAGACTAATTTGTGGTATAAGAAAATATGATCCGGTATCCTTGAGTTTGAAAGAAATTGGCTGGCTTAATATTAAGAACAGAAATATTCTCCATAGTTGCTCATTCTTTCACAACATAATATTTACTAAGTCACCTCCTTATTTGTATAATAAAATTACATATAGAACAGACGTAGATAACTTAAATATAAGACACAGATCAACTATCACCATCCCAAGGCATAAAACTGCCGAATTTCGTTGCGGATTATCTTATCGTGTGGCTTCTCTCTACAATGACATTCCTGAAGATCTCAAGGTACTACCATATACAAAATTTAAAACACAATTAAAAAAAAATTGTTTCTAAAAATTTGTAATAAAACTTTTAACGCTAGGCTTGCTATCTATTTTAGTTAAAATACTGTGGCATGCAAAAGTTTATGTGGCTATTTACTATTATTTTCTCTCTGGGTTGAGTGGAAGAACATAGAATTTATTTTAAATTCACAGAACTCTGCCCTTTATAATCATTTTATCACTTATTTTATAGTATTGTAATATTTTTTTCTGGATTATACTAAAAACGATTATTATTATTATTATTATTATTATTATTATGTTTTTACAGATAGTTTCTCTTCTTAGTTCTCATAGATAGTTTGTGTGCCGTGCCAAATACTATGTTTTCTTAAAATATTTTCTTGGCCGCTTCTCAAGTCACCGAGGTAACTCCTTGAAAATCCAGAATGATTTTATGTTAGGTAAAGAGAAACGAGGCCTTACAGTTTATAGTGGAGTCCGAACCACATCTAAAAAATATGTTTCAGCTCTAGTTACTATAAATTAACTGTTTTAACAAAAATGCAATCGATATTTATTTTCTTTCTGTTCATATACTTTTACTTCTATTAATTGACCTGTGTTTAAAATTATTATGTATTAAATTATACGTAGTATATTTAAAGTTACAGTTCTTTTATTCAAGACTGCACCGACTCGCTTGTTTGTCACGACTGGATAAAAACAACATTGATCCAGCTGATTGAGTTTAAATACATCGTCTGATTATCTAATCTCGTTGAGTAAACACACCGTATATAATTATACGGGTATAGAAGACAGCAACGACTACGGGTGGTTAAAGGGGCGGTGCAGAGAGGTCGAGGGGGTGGAGGAGTGATGAATGTGTATGTTTAGCTTCGTTAGTTGGCGACAGACTTTAATTATCTCTCCAAGGATTCTAGTAGCATTAGCTTCTATAGAAGCGATACAAGCTTCATTACTGTTTTATATGGTATGAAAACTTTAGTTTTGCTAGAGTTGTTTATGCATTAATTTTCCCGTTGTTCGGGAATATTTGAGCAGTTTTATCTAGTTATTAGTTTCACGTATTTATAGTTTCGTAACTATAATGGGAATTAGAGATAAGAGAACTCTTATTAATATGTAAGCACATTTGTAAAATTTAATATAAAGTAGTTTGAACTAACATTAATCTGTGATCGTTTATTCGATTAACTCAAGGCACGTTGGAGGAAATAACCATGTTGCCAGCAAGTAAAGTGCATGTCGGTGTTCATTTTCTGTTTTCTGTATAAAACTTATTCAAAAAAACTTCTCAAAAGTGCTGAGGACCTAAATTTGAGGTCAACATATGATGTGTTGCTATTTAGAACTAAGACTTTTAAAGTTAATTTTATTTACCTATTTTAAAAAATGAATAAAATATAAACAAATTGGTAGCTTTTTCGAACAGTTCATTTTGGCGAGTAGGATGACATCCTGCAGAATAACACTTTCTCATTCTTTTATTGATTTACTGAACATTTCATTGGTTTGGCATTTGGCCATTACCCATACAATTAATCACTAAATAAAGAATAATATAATCCAGCTAACGTACAACACAAGAAGAACATTGTCGACAAACACAGTAGAAAACACAGGGACACCTACTTTTCGTCCTGTGCTCTGCAAGGATAAGTTGATAACAAACAAATTTACAGGACTATTATATTTAAATGGTGCAACAACACAAACAACAGAGGATGCGAAGCTAAACAACTGAAATATTCACTAGGTAACAGAATTAGTATTAAAATATTTGTTTCCTTCAAAAAACCGATGTTACATTAAAAGAGGGTGCTATGCAAATAAGTCATAAGCTTGTTCAAAAGTTTGTGATCAAAGACTGAAATAGACAATATGTGAAATTACACTGAACTGAACTTGTGGTAGGTACCTTGTGAAACATCTTGAAAATAATTGTTAATAAATTAAACACTGCTTTTAGATGAATCAATCAATATATTATAAATACTCTACATATGTTTCGGCTTATTAGGCCTTTATCAAGAGTATTACCTAGTGAATACTGTATTCACTATGTAATACTCTTGATAAAGGCCTAATAAGCCGAAACATATGTAGAGTATTTATACTATATGAATACAGTATTCACTATGTAATACTCTTGATAAAGGCCTAATAAGCCGAAACATATGTAGAGTATTTATAATATATTGATTGATTCATCTAAAAGCAGTGTTTAATTTATTAACAATTATGTGAAATTATATTCTAATGAAGAAAAGGGGGGATTTTATTAATTTGGGAAATATAGAATGTTTGTTTTAATCCTCATCAATCCAATCTCAACAGGTACTATCACGTCATCCAGGAAACTTACAGGCAATGGAATAAACAACAATATCTGGAATATGCTGCAACACTGTAGACTCTTTGTTGAGGATTGCGTCAGCAATTTCAAAGCCTGACATTATTTAATGTTGCAGAATATTGCCAGATTTGGTTAAGATAAGGATAGATTTGTGTGGATCGGCTGTAAAGGCTGTAAAGTATCTCAGTAATAAATTAACATTTGGTTATTAATAGTGATTTGTTGATCGTTTTAACCGTTAGAAAAGTTCGACCGTCCCTGGTTTATACGTTGATGAAGAAGAGATACTACTAAAACGGGAATGAATATAATTAATAAAATTACTCAAACATACATGCAGTGGATTGGAAGTATGGTAATCGTAAAAAAGAATTAACTTTTTTTTGTGATGTAGGTTCAGAATACCATGAAACGTAGAGATTTTGAATTTTAGCGAACAAATTTTGTGTCTCTCTGTCGGTTGGTCTGTCTGTTAGTCGGTTTGCAATTTTCGTTGTGCGCACGTTTTCTCTGGAACGGTTTAAGATAATGACTTGATATTTGGTACACGTATATTATTATTCTGAGATCTGGAACTACATTATATTTTGAGCTTAGTCCGGTGAAGGGTTGGGGATAAATAATGGTAAGTATGGAAAAATAAGTAAGAAACTGGTAAGAATCCAGAAACTTGGGGGATTTGGTGTATCTACTAGAAACCAAGGCCTCATTATTTTTCATATTATTTGCCACCCACCACTGCCACCTCCACTTCTTTATTAAAGGGATTAAAAAAATAGCATTAGGACATTCACTTGAAACTAGGTACATGTATGTAACACAACAACATATGGAACTAGGTTGTATTTTCTGAAAGCAGAACATTTATTTTATGCAGATGTGCTGCAAAATAAGCATGTCCAAAGAGGGGCATTTTGATAGATACATATTTTCTTGAAAATACATAATCTTCCTACCAAAACTTAGATGCGAGGTTAAAGTGAATAAGTGTATATCTTGTAGTATTGGAGTAGCAGAATACAGTCAACAATTCTAATTATGTTCCAAATTAGGATTTGAACATGTTAATAAAGATAAGCTTGTGTATTGTAAGGGCATCACGATATGATGCTCTTCTGTCTGGAGAGTTAACAATTTCATTTTTATTCAAGTCAAAAACGTTCTCTATATCTTGCTATTCTGTGTTCTAAAGTTAGTGGAAATTGTGGAAATCCGAATGAGTCTGTGTTAAACGCATTTGACTGTATCCAAATACTAGAAGTATGATAATGGTCACAAGTTTAGCATACATTATATTTGACCAAAGGAGCAAAAACCATTATATATCTATGTTTGACTCTGTAATCATTTCATCACTACGAGGCATATCAGATTTAATAACGATAGTAGAATGTGGAAAAGCATTTACTATTTTAGGCAGAATTATGTTAAATTTAGAAAATACGCATAAATTACTAAGATATAACAGATTGGTCTTCTTTTTAAATTTCTTTTTAGCGGGGCGACGAAAGGTCGCTGCTCTCAGATCCTGTGTCTCATTGTGTTTCTGTTACAAAATCAGATAATTTCCACATTCAGATCAGATTTTGACTCAAAGGCCATTCCTTCCCTTATGTTACAAATAAAGTCCATATAGCTAATACACCCTATTGTTTTCGAGTACTGATCGATGAAATTAGGAGGATGGTCCCCGATTGACACGTGCTTCGCGTTCATTGATGTTAGGAAACAAAGGAAAAGTAAATTATGATATTTTGCCGCTTGGAAATCATTGGCTCAAGATGGTTAACTTTCGTAGGTAAAATAATTCTCAAGGTACAAATGGTCGCCACTCCACGGTTTTCTGTATTTTTCTGATTTCTTCCGGAAATAATTGGTTCTCCAGAACATTTTATACTCACTGAAAATATTCCATATACAATTTAATATAAGTTATATTCTATGCATATTTCTGATAAGAGCAACGGTTTTCGAGCAATGAACGATTAAACTAGGGCGTTGGGCAATGGGTAGCGCGGGATTTGTATATTATTATCAAAACGGGGCCTACAAAATAGTGTACAGGACTTAAATTGCACTGCAATATTTTCTTCTCACAATCTTCTGCAAAATTTAACATTAGAGCTTCTTTTCAAGGTCAACATTCACAGTGTCTTCTTCTTCTTTAACCGGGGCGCCTAGAGGTCGCCGCACTCAGGCCTTGTGGCCCATTGTGCTACCACTAACAAGTTAATGAGCTCCCCCGTACAGACCGGATTAGAGTCGAGAGGCTGAAATCCTTCCCACGGGAGAACTCCTTATTTCCTCCAGCACTGGAAAACCAGTACCGAAGTGTTTGTGCCTCAGGTTCATCAGTCCTGGGCAAGAAGTGAGGACGTGGAGGGAAGTTTCTTCCTCGTCCTCGCAGAACCTGCAATCGGGGTGGTCAACCACCCCCATTGTGTGCAGGTGTTTCCTGAAAGACCATGCCCGGTCAGGACGCCTGTCACGGCTCTTATTTGCTTTCTGCTTAGACGCAGCATTTGCTTTGTTCTCTCCAGCAGGGGCCCAGAGATTAAGAGCTTCGCTTGCCGGAGTCCTGGATAGGAATTCCAGAGTTCAATGAACTGGGAACGAGTCCAGTTATCTATTAACCCCTTTGCATGGGATCTAGGGTACCCGAGAGCCGGCTCCGGACCAAGCAGAGGTCTCCGAGAGCCCCTCCTAACCAGAGCGTCCGCCCGCTCGTTACCCTCAATATTGCTGTGTCCAGGCACCCAGAGAAGCTTGACCCAGTTTGATGAGCCAAGTTCACAGAGAGCCTGTTTACTGTTTTGGACCAATTTTGGCTTGGTCCGACTCGAGGCCTTGAGAGCTTCACAGTGTCTATTACTACAATTTGTACAGCTCTGTCCTTGTCAATTACTGCACATGGTCACACACAACGCAACCCTGCTTTTACGCAGCCTCATCGCATGCCACATTACCTATAGTTACACGCTATGACAAATCAGTAACTGGGGCTGGCTCCTCTGTAGTGTTGACGGATGACAGGTCGTTAAATTTCTTTTGGCCAAATGTGGTTGCAAAAATTGCCCGCGCCATGGTTGAACTTAGAGATAAGTGCGATGGGAGTACTAGCGTGCTGCAGCCGATGTGGGAAGTAGCATTCACAAAGCTACTGCGATATTTGCTTGATGGACAAAACTTTTCAAGGAGGTAGATCTCAGCTTGCTCAGACCCCTTTCAGATTGTCGAGTATTGTAAAGTGCTAGATGCGTACTGAAATTGCCTCTCACTTTTCAAGTTGTGCGTTGCGGCGTTCAACAACAACAAATTTATTCTGTGTAACTCAATATATTTCTGAATCCTTAGATGAACGTGGGTAAGTAGATGTCATATATACCGATTTCTCCAAAGCATTTAATAGACTTGATCAACAGTTGTTACTTAATAAATTAGAAAAAATCGGCTTCTCATATTCTTTGCTCCATTTGACTAAATCTCATTTAATGAAAAGGAGTCAGTACGTTGCATTAAATGGGTTCAAATCGATCGAATTTGCTGCCACATCTGGAGTTCCCCTGGGATCTATTCTGGGGACCTTGTTTTTTAACATATTTATTAACGACATAGTGAGCGAAATTAATTTGTCTCACCTTTTATATTCCGACGATCTAAAAATTTTCACAGTAATCGATGACTGTTTTCAACTTCAGACTTGCCTTGACAAAATAAACACCTGGTGTATAGTAAATAAATTATATTATTCATGAATCCCAGTAAATGTAACGTAATGTCCTTTTCTTTATAAACATCTTTTATTTTTGATTACAGGTTAGATAATGTCACACTTCAAAGAAATATAACATTTCGCGACCTCGGCGTAACTTTTGATAGCAAACTATCCTTCACTCATCATATCGATACCATTGTGTCTGAAGCCTCCAAGGCCCTTGGATTCATCGTTCGTACTAGTCGAGAGTTCACTAATACTGATACTCTGAAAATTCTCTATCAATCCTTCGTCAAATCGAAACTTGAGTACGCATCGCTAATTTGGAGTTCCAGTTATGATGTTCACAAGAATAACTTGGAGGCAGTTCAACGTAGATTTCTTAAAATACTGTGGTTCAAATCCAACGGTACCTATCCAGTGATTGGTTTTCCGCAACGTAACTTGCTTGAAAAAATTCTATGACTACTCTCGAGATTTTGACGCACCCGAAATAATTAGTAAGCTTAATTTTCATGTTCCCAGATTAACCTCTCGTAATCACCAAGTTTTCTATTTACCTACGCCGCGCGCCGCGTACCAACGTACTAAATAACTCACCTTTATATACGATTTACAGTACTTCTAACAAATTATGTAGCGACTTCGATATTCTTAATTGCAGCCTTAGCGACATAAAACAAAATGTTCTAAATTAAATAACCAGTGATTGTCTTTGTTTTTCTTAACTTATTTTGAATCACATATGTGTATATATGTATATATAGCTTTTATATTTAAACATTTTCCGTGTTATTTTTTTCTCTCTCTTCGTATCATTAGTTATTCATAGTTCGTACATTTAAGTAAATATTTTCTTCATTTTACTTTCTTTCTATGTTGTTGTATATCTTGTAATTAATGCTTTGTATGCCTGTTTCGTTCGTAGTTAAAATGTGTATCTTAGAATAAACTTATTAATTTTTTTTTTGGTATAAATATTATCATTATTATTATTATTATTATTTCTGCTCCACGCGTGCATATGTATATGGGCATGTGTGTATGCGTAACAATTAAATAACTTGTTAATTTATATTTAATTATTCGGAGAATAATTTTGACATTCCTTTCTTTTTATTTACCTTTTTTGTTTCCTATTCACTATTCCTTCTCGCCCCACCACTGCGGTCGAGAAGAAGAGGGAAGAGAGTCGTCCTTCGACAAGACAACACACACGTGTGCGCTCAAAGTGTTTTCTTAAAATATTCTAAGTTTTTCTATGGGACATCTAAAACTAGACCATACCTCCTCCAGTTTGCATCCCCACAAAAGGTGAGTCAAAATTCCGTTATTTGCAATTTTTTTTGTCTAATCTTTTTTTATGAATGTTCGCTATATGAATTGCATCAGTTGCAACGAGGCAAATCATACCAGTCCTACAGTCCGCTTTTAATTAAACATTATTCGAACGGAAAATAAGTGATTAGAGATCATTTTATGGACCATTCGAGTCGGGATTCTGTCTGTTGCAATTGCTGCATTTTGTTTGCGCGAGGTTCATAGAACAAGTTGTTACATATGGTAACTATAGAAGTTGTTTGTTTGTTGCGTTGAGTGGAGCAGAGGTAATAATTTTTAAAAAATTACTATATTTTTATACATGCATAACTCTAGTTAACTTGTATCAATTCCTTGAATATTAGAAACATCGTAGAGCGCTGGCTACTTTTTACTTACCTTTTTATAGTGTTTACATTTATTTCTCTTTGAGATAAAATCAGGGCCAGGCCCGGACTTAAAATATTTCTCCATATTGATTTCTTAATAAAATCATAGAGAGAACTAGTACTAGTAACTATATTGGCTGTTTCTCCATTATAATTGGTTATCTAATTAGTACATTAACTATTAGCTGTTTTACCATTATAATTGGGTGTCTAATTAGTATATTAGTTATTTTAATTTGCATAAAAATTCCATTGAATTTATTTTATCAAATAAATAATTAAAAATCTATTCTTGCTTGTCATTTTACAAATAAGAGTTGTAAGTATTTTCTTTTCTTTGCTTAACACTCTAATCTAATTAATAAAAATAATTATTATAGGTCCTTGTATATTTTCTATATTGAGTTCGTAATTATTTCGTTGATAATTCAACAATGTCATCTCAAGACAAAATTAAACGCCTCCGAGCATTGCGTAACATCGATATAGAAAAAATATCTGATATACAGGACATTTCTAACCAAGTCATTGTAGACAAAAGTTTTTTATCAAGTTTTAAAGTAGCATGTAGAGATTTACAAATCATTTTCGATGACTTTGAAAAACAACACATAAGTTTAATAAATTCTTTAGCTGTATCAGATGATGCTGATCTGAATGCTGAAGAAACAATAAGAAAAAATTTTATGACGAAATTTAATCAAGTTCAAACGGTTTATTATGACTTAATTGAATTGCCCAAGGAAAATTCTACACAAGTCTTAGACAATTCTTTTGTTCAGACAAAAAAAAGTTCTTTGCCGAAGATCGACTTAATCAAATTTACAGGGGATGTAAAATGTTTTCCTACTTTCATTGAAATGTTCGATGCCCAAGTGCATAATGATAATACAATTCCTGATATTGAAAAATTCAGTTATTTAATTTCTGTTTTAAGTGGACCTCCACTTTCTATTGTTAAATGTACACCATTATTAGGAAACAATTATATCATTGCTTACAATGCTCTAGTGGAAAGATATTCCAATAAAAGAATTCTTTCTACCGCTTATTGGAAAGAGATAGCTAATAGTATATGCTTACAAAACGAAAATTCACAATCATTACGTAAACTGTTAGACACTTTCAATGAAAATTTGGCTGCACTAACTAATCTGGGTTTTGACGTTGATAAATGGGATTTCATTCTAATGCATATGTTATTAGATCGTCTTGATAACGACACCCTAAAATCATTTGAAACATCCCATGCATCTAATGAAGTACCTTCATATAAACAGTTACGTGACTTTCTATTGAAGCATTGTATAGCTTTGGAAGCTTTAAATCTTTCTAATAATAAAAATTTTAAAAAAATTGAAAATAATAAATTTTCGACTTCCCCTCGTAATATAAAATCTCAGAGTCCTCGAAAACAATCTACATTTTTTGTCAATGCTAATAAAACTTCTTGTATTATATGTAAATCTGAACATGTTATTTATCAGTGTCCAAACTTTTTGTCTCAAAATACTCAACAAAGATATGAAATCGTAAAAAGGCACAAATACTGTCTCAATTGCCTTGCTTCTACGCATAGAACTCCAAATTGCTCTTCGCAAAATAGATGTCGTAAATGTAATAAAAGTCACCATACGCTCTTGCATTTCGAGTCTAATTTAACACCTCCTCAAACGCACAGCGCTGTTGTTCATGAAAACGATTTAACTAGTTCAAAAACATTTAATAATTGCACTCCTGTAATAACGGGTGATACTGTTTCACCGGTTACTTCCCTTACAGGTATGTTACAAAATCAAACAAATGTTTTATTATCTACTGTACTGGTCGCTATACAGGATGGATTCGGTAATTTTCATACAGCACGAGCTCTTTTAGATTCCGGATCGCAAGCCAACTTTATTACAAAACGGTTTGTAAATAAATTAGGATTATCAAAATTTAATATTGCCTTGTCTATTCAAGGTGTCGACAAAATGTGTATCCCTGCAAATTCGGGAGTGCACTGCACTCTTAAACCTTTACATACAATATCTCCCACATTAAATTTCGAAGCTATTATTTTAGACAAAATTTGTTGTGATATGCCCTCTGTAAAATTTGCAGGAGACAAATGGGCACATATTTCGAATTTAAATTTAGCAGACCCACAGTTCAATACACCTGGTAGTGTTGATTTACTATTGGGAGCGGATATTTTTCCTAGCATTTTAGAAAATGGTCGCATTGTTGGTAATCCCGACGAACCTATTGCACTTAATACTATTTTCGGATGGATAATTACGGGAAAACTACCTCGCTCGCATGTAAAACCGATTCAATCTTTTTTTGCATCATTAACTAGTAATAATTTAAATTTTAATCTCCAACAATTTTGGCAAATAGAAGAAGTACCTGATATTGAAACAATTTCTCCTGAAAATGCCGTTTGTGAAAAAAATTTGGTAGATACTACATTCAGAAACACGGATGGCCGTTTTGTAGTATCTCTACCTTTTCGTGATCAAGTACTAAATTTTGGCGACACGCGAGCACTTGCACTTCAACGTTTTTACGCTTTAGAGCGTCGTTTTATAAACAATAAATCTTTGCATTTTAGTTATTCAGAATTTATGAGAGAATATTTGGCACTGGGTCACATGGAGGGTGTCCCACCCCCTATAGACTCAAATAATGTTTATTATATACCACATCATTGTGTTATTAAAAAGGATTCCACTTCTACTCCATTGAGAGTGGTCTTTGACGCGTCAAGCCATGTTATAAATAAAAATTCATTAAATGAAACACTTTACACTGGGCCTAAATTACAAAATAATCTAATTACTATTTTACTGAATTTTCGATTACATAATGTTGTTTTTATTGCCGATATAAAACAAATGTACCGGCAAATTTTGGTCAATCCAAGTCACAGAAATTTTCAACGTATTGTATGGCGTTTTTCTCCATCTGAACCTATTTTGGACTATCAATTGAATACTGTGACATTTGGAGTCGTTTGTTCTCCTTATTTAGCGATTCGAACCCTCTTGCAATTGACGCAAGAAGAAAATAAATTTCCTTTAGCATCTAAAATTTTAAAACTCGACACTTACGTCGATGATATTGTTTCCGGAGGTCAGTCTCTGGAAGAAGCGCGATTGATGCAAAATCAATTAATTATGTTATTACAAAGTGCTGGCTTTGAACTTAGAAAATGGGCGAGCAATGAGCCTAGTTTACTTCAAAATTTTCCAGATACTCATGTGCATGAACAGGTATTTTCATTTGACAAAGAAAATCATAACACTATTAAAGTTTTAGGATTGCAATGGAGTCATATTACAGATTCATTCTTTTATTCTATTAATCCCCCCAATAAAATTTGTACAAAAAGAAATATTTTGTCCCAACTTGCACGAATTTTTGATCCACTTGGTTTTCTTACTCCGCTTACATTATTTGCAAAATTATTAATCCAAAATCTTTGGAGTTTAGGACTAAAATGGGATGATATACCCCCTAATGATGTACTAAATAAATGGAAGAGATTTCAAATTGAACTTAGTGAACTTTTAAATTTGCGTTTATCTCGTCATATTAATTTAAATGAAATATTGTCTTGTGAATTACATGGATTTTGCGACAGTTCGGAAGTGGGATATTGTGGAGTTTTGTACCTTCGTGTAATA
This sequence comes from Stenurella melanura, assembly GCA_963583905.1. Classification (NCBI taxonomy): domain Eukaryota; kingdom Metazoa; phylum Arthropoda; class Insecta; order Coleoptera; family Cerambycidae; genus Stenurella; species Stenurella melanura. The sequence continues at coordinate 130,472,933 of OY757310.1, read as the reverse complement.
TATACAAATGGTAACATAAAAACTTATTTTATTTGTGCAAAATCGAAGGTAGCACCTTTAAAAAGATTGTCTATACCTCGACTTGAACTCTGTGCTGCAGTATTGCTTTCAAAATTAATTCATTTTGTGTTAACTGCTCTAGATAACAAAATTTCACCGTTAAATATCTTTGCTTGGTCCGATTCAACTGTTGTATTGTTTTGGCTAAAATCATCCCCTCATCGGTGGAAAACATTCGTAAGCAATAGAGTTACGTATGTTCAAGAAAAACTCGCGCCGGAGTTTTGGCATTATATACCGTCTTCGTTAAACCCCGCAGATTGTGGTTCACGGGGATTTTTTCCGTCTGAGCTTATACACTGTACCCTATGGTGGGTGGGTCCTGAATTTCTATCTCAGTCACAAAGTACTTGGAACATACCCGATTGTGTTCGTGCATCTAATTCTAATATTGATTTAGAAAAGAAAGTAAATTCTTTCGTAATTTTTCATTCATTGGATAATATTGATGTACTTTTACAAAACCATTCCTCACTTGCTACTGTTAAAAGAATTATAGCTTACATTTTACGATTTATTTTCAATGCTAAGAATCCGAAACATAAAAGGGTTGGTTTTCTTACATTAAATGAATTACAAACAGCATTAATGGTAATTGTCAAACGTGTACAATGTAGCCATTTTAAAACTGAAATCTCTCACATTAAAATTAATATATCTCTTCCAAAAGCCTTCAAAAAATTAAATCCTTTTGTAGATGATACAGGAATTTTAAGGGTAGGAAGTCGTTTACACCATTCTACATTAAGTTATGATAAAAAATTTCCTATTCTGTTGCCGAGTCATAGTCGATTTACAGATTTACTAATTTCTGAAATTCATATCATATTTTTACATACAGGGGTTCAAACAACACATTTTTTATTATCACAAAATTTCTGGATTTTTTCCAGTAAAAGAATTATTAGGAAAGTTATTTCACAATGTCATACTTGTTGGAAAACAAATCCAACGCCATTTCAACCCCCTATGGGCAATTTACCAAAATTTCGTATTTCGCAAGTTAAATGTTTTTCGCATGTTTCTGTAGATTTCGGCGGCCCTTTTAATATTTCTATGGGTAGAGTACGTGGTTCTAAAACCGTTAAAGCTTACATATGCTTATTTGTATGTTGTGCTATAAAGGCAGTTCACGTGGAACTTGTTTCAGCCTTATCCACTGAGGCCTTTTTAGCTGCGCTTCGCCGCTTTATTGCTCGCCGCGGGCGCTGTAGCGATATTTATTCGGATTGTGGAACGAATTTTGTTGGCGCTAATAAATACTTATTCCAAATCATGAAAAACTTAGCTGACAAAGAAGCCATTAATTGGCATTTTAATCCGCCATCGGCTCCTCATTTCGGTGGACTCTGGGAGGCCGGTATAAAATCAGTAAAGTCACATCTTCGTAGAATTGTAGGAGAACAAGTTCTCACTTACGAAGAGCTAAACACTGTTTTAATACAAATCGAAGCTGTTTTGAATTCGCGTCCTTTATGCCCGGTTAGTGCAGATCCAAATGATCTTTCAGTTTTGACTCCGGGACATTTTTTAACGTTAGAACCGTTGACAACCTTACCAGACCCTGATTTTTCTCAGACTAATTTAAATCGATTAACTCGTTGGCAACTTTTACAGCGCCTACATAGAGATTTTTGGAACAGATGGCATCAAGAATATTTGCACACTCTCCATCAGAGAGCTAAATGGCATGATACTTCAAAGTCTATTGCCATTGGTACCATGGTAGTTATTAAAAATGAATTGTTACCCCCTTTAAATTGGCGACTTGGGCGGGTGGTACAATTACATCCCGGCACTGACGGTGTAGTAAGGGTTGCCACCGTTAAAACTACTAATGGGTTACTTAAACGCCCATTAGTTAAATTATGCCCATTACCTGAAACATCTTAAAAATACTTTGTATTTTTAGGTGGGTGGGAATGTTTCGTTCATAGTTAAAATGTGTATCTTAGAATAAACTTATTAATTTTTTTTTTGGTATAAATATTATCATTATTATTATTATTATTATTTCTGCTCCACGCGTGCATATGTATATGGGCATGTGTGTATGCGTAACAATTAAATAACTTGTTAATTTATATTTAATTATTCGGAGAATAATTTTGACATTCCTTTCTTTTTATTTACCTTTTTTGTTTCCTATTCACTATTCCTTCTCGCCCCACCACTGCGGTCGAGAAGAAGAGGGAAGAGAGTCGTCCTTCGACAAGACAACACACACGTGTGCGCTCAAAGTGTTTTCTTAAAATATTCTAAGTTTTTCTATGGGACATCTAAAACTAGACCATACCTCCTCCAGTTTGCATCCCCACAAAAGGTGAGTCAAAATTCCGTTATTTGCAATTTTTTTTGTCTAATCTTTTTTTATGAATGTTCGCTATATGAATTGCATCAGTTGCAACGAGGCAAATCATACCAGTCCTACAGTCCGCTTTTAATTAAACATTATTCGAACGGAAAATAAGTGATTAGAGATCAATGCCTATATTCCTGTTCTGTAATTGGGTATCTTACCTGTTGAACAGTGTATGCAATAAATAAATAAACAAATAAATAAATAAATAAAATCATTGCGCCTATCAGCAAAATGCATAGCACCTTTTTGTAGTATATTTTATACAGAATATTTTGAGTGAGTATAGAATGTTCTCGGGATCAATTATTTCATGTGGCAATGTCAAAAAAGTGTGGCTTGTTAGTAGTGATTTTTAAGTTACCTGTTGATCATTGAGAACTATTTAGTTTCTGAAAAGTAACTACTGTGCGCAAATGAAATGGTGACCGTGACGACAATTTTCAAATTTGGCGGGGTCTCCAGTGAACGATTGTAACAATTTACAATCATATACTTTCAGAGAAGTTGATACTGAATCTGATGTCAATAGTTAAAAATTAAAAATGGAGAATCCAACCAGAGCTATGTAGGATTTGAATCACTCAGTATTCGAATTCAAGATTAGAATCCTCTTTGAGTATTCAAAAACAGTATTCATGGTTTGAATTCGTAAGGCAAATGAAAAAGGATTCGTATTCGAATTCTTTTGTTGATGAGACGAATCCCTTTTTGCGGCTTGTTAAGAGTTAAGATGTTGCGTGTTTTGACAGTCGATAGCATATAGAATAAGACATTTGTTGTACAGTGTGTCTCAGAGTTACAGCAACCTAAGTTGTAAAAGTGTCCGGCCGAGCTACGAAATTCGTGAACCCCTTCCTTTTACACTATCGGCATGTGGGCTATTTTCATTTGCCGTAATCACAGACGACCCTCGAAGAAACTCTTTAACTGACGAAAACTTTGAAATCTTAGTCCTGTCAAAAGCTAACAAAAAATACAATTTTGTGCTTGATTATTATTAACACTGTTATTATTTCTTTCATTTTGTGAAGTGTAGACTTTACGCTATAATAAAGTGCAATTTATTCAATTGTTCTTTAATGTCTGTCACTTACGTATTGTAAAATTAAGCAAAGTGCTAATCTAATCACCGTGACATTAAAACAGAAAATAAAAACTGGAACTGTAATAATAATTATGAAGTTAACTTGACGATTCGGATCCGTGATCCGAAAACAGGGATTCGAATCCGCGATTCGAATCATTCTTTTAAACCAAAAAGACCCGAACTTGGTATCCGTGATTCGAATCATTTTCGATGATTCAGATTCGTGATTCGAATCATTTTCGATGATTCAGATTCGTGATTCGAATCCATTTTTGAGAGGATTCGTCCCAGCTCTAAATCCAACAGGGTTACCATATTTACATAATTTTTGCAGACACGTAAAATTGGGCCACTAAAAAGGGTGAATTTTTTTTTTTTTTTTTTAAATTGATACACCTTTCAAACAATGGACACTAAAAATTATGAAACAAAATTTCAACGTGCATCCTTCCATTAACTGACCCTTATTACCTATTACCGATTTTGAGATCTGTATAACAATTAAGGATAAATGTTAATCCTATCTCAAAATTGGTATTACCTTGGTAATAAGGTTCTAAAGAAATAATGTTTATCATCGTTACTTTATATTTTATTGATATACAGTTTTCTCATTAATCTGATACAGCTTAACCACGAAATACGCTGTGATACAATAGAGTACAATTTAGCACTCTGCCTGAATGACGACAGAAAAGTAAAAAAAACAGACAAATTACATAATAAACCACAATTCCCGCAGAGACCGACGAAAAGTGATCTGTACATTTTTTCATCTAGAATTAATTTCCGCTTAGGAGAAAGTATCCCAATGACTAAAGCTCCATCAAAAATCCAATGTAAGCTGTGATAATAAAATCTAAAAGAATCCATAATTCGATTACTGTATTCAAACACCCCTCTCAATTATAATCAAATCCGTAGTCAAAACAACTTAAAACAATCCTCTTTTGTTAGTGTTGTTTTTTCCGAAGTAGATGTGTTCGGTTTATAGAATGGTTTCTTTTATTTTCGAAACACAATTGGATTTTATGTGATGTTTCGAATAGAATCAGGTGGTCGTTACTGACATTTATTCAAATATGTATTAAAATTCACTACAGAATATATACGGTACTTATATTTCAATATAACTTAATAATTACACTATTCTATCAAACATTCTGGTATAATTTAAAATCGGGATTACCAAAATTATGTGTAATAAATTTAGTCGCAAAGCTCGAATTTAAGTAAAGTTGCATCGACGCATCGTGGAAACTATATAAGTGATATAGATCATTTTGTTTATTACGTTACAATCACCTATACTTCACGTTCCTGGATCGTTTTCATTTGCGTGATCATAATTTTGTTTTATTGCAGTTTACACTCAGAGCTTAGTATTTGAAGGTTGTTCGTTAGCGACCCTAGTTCCTCCTATAACTACTCAGCCCGGTGAGTCCTCGAACACATGATGTTAAAGAAGAGTGGTGAAAGAGTGTAACCCTGTCTGACGCCTTTGCCAAACTTATATTTGTGGGACTTGATGTTATCAATTTTCACCAAAGCAGAGTTTTCTTCATAGAGTCAACGTGTAATAGAGACCAGATATCTGGGAGTTCCCGAAATAATAATAATAATGATAATAAAATTCTTTATTCGCTTGGCGTTTTTAAAAATTACACCATATAATAAAAAAATATAACATATAGTCCCTTCAAATTGGAAGAAAAATCACTGATTTTGGGAAATTTTTCCTACGGCTAAGCCACCCATATAGAAAGTTGTCTTAGGATTGTGTTAACATATTTTTCACCAAGCGCATGAAAAAAAAAAGAGCCGTTTTTTAGATATACATACATATATATGTTTTTTTGGCCATTTTGGCAGTTTTTTGCGTTTTGCTGCAAAACTATACATTTTTGAGAAGATATTATCTGATTTGATATTGTAGATCTAGCGATTCTCTACAATTTTTGTTCTTTTCATTTGTTTGAAATTCCACTTAGTTACGCCGCTAGAGCGCGCTGTTTGATTTTAAGCCAAAACTATGAATTTTATTAAAAAATATCAAGATATGAAAGTTGTAGATAAAAAAAAATTTCGACAAATTTTGTTGTTTGTTTTATTTTCAAAGTCGCGCGGTTTTGCCGCTAGAGCGCGAAAAACATTTTTCAATACTCTTGAGCGGAAAAAAATATAGCGCATGTATTTTTGATATGCAGGCAAAACTATGCATTTTTTTAGAGTACTCGTCAATTATACAAAAATTTGGAGAGCAAAAAAAAATTGTTTTCTCTGAAACCCATCGTTCATTTATTACACAGCTGCGCATAGAACGATGTATCTAATAGTATGAACTACGCGCATTCAGCTGTAGTGGCCATGATGGGCCTTTTTGTATATTTCATCCTTAATGTCACCTGTATTAGCTTAGCCGGTAAAAAATATTGAGTAGAGGGAGGTGGAGGGGCAAAATACTACAGCTGTTTACGATGCCTATATTTTTTTATCCCCTCAAGAGTATTGAAAAAATGCTTTTCGCCCTCTAGCGGCAAAACCACCCGAATTTGAAAAAAGCAGAAAACAGAATTTGTCGAAAATTTTTTTATCTACAACTTTGATATCTTGATATTTTTTTACAAAATGCATAGTTTTGGCTTAAAATCAAACTCCAAAAAAATGTATACATTTACATAACTTTCAGCGCGCACTAGCGGCGCAACTAAGCGGAATTTCAAAAAAATTAACACAGCAAAAATCGTAGAGAATCGCTAGATCTACAATATCAAATCAGGTCATATTTTCTCAAAAATGCATAGTTTTGCAGCAAAACGCAAAGAACCGCCAAAATTGCCAAAAAACATATATATGTATCTATATTTAAGAAACAACCATTTTTTTTTTCATGCGCTTGTTAAAAAATATGTTAACACAACCCCAAGACAACTTTCTATATGGTTGGCTTAGCTGTAGGAAAAAGTTTCCTCACTTTTCCTAATTTGAAGGGACTAATATAGCATAATCAATAAAAGACAGTACTTATGCACGACAAAATATTGAACACTGAATGGCACAGAATATGATGCTAGATTTTTAATACAACCATTAGTAGCGTACATTACTAAAGACCTCTTGTGTGGAATAATGACATTTATTTATAGAGTGTTTTTATACTCTTCACAAATACAAAACGAAGAGTATATTCCATTCGATCGGCACATTCCTTGAACCGGTAATATTGCCCGAAGAAAAAAAAAATTCATACCACTGAGTTGGTGACCGAATTCAAAATGTCCGTCTGTCTATCCGTCTGTGTATCTGTCTGCTCGCCTGTCCGTCCGTCACGTTTTTTGTAAGCATGATAACTTAAGACCGAGAATTCCGATTGTATTTGAATTTGGAGTGTAAGTTAGTGTTAGCTAGAGGAAGAACCTTATTGTTTTCGATCAGCATCGATCAATAAATAAAATAGTTATAAATTCTTTAAGTCTTGAAAAAAATATTTTTTTATGTTTTGTAATTAAACAAAAAGTGCATAAAATTGGCGAAGAGTATAATATTTAACTTGTTTTTATTTATATTTAAAAACTAAGAAACTTTATTGGTTTTTTATCTCTACAGAAAGTGCAGTAATAATGTTGGCACAACAGCCATACGAACTTTTTCTAAAAAGTTACAGGTTATAATTATTAATAGAAATCTGAGCACAGGTCGACATGAATCTAGTGGCATAAGCGAAAATATGAGACGATTGCCTTTTTTTCTGTAAAATAAAAACTCTGTATTTCTGTACCTACACTCCAGAAAATAATTGAATATCTAAGATGAGAATGGACGAATCCATAATATACATTTATTAGTTGTCCTCTCGATACAATCGGTTTCAGATTTCGTAATACAAAACATGTAGAGTGTTGTTTTTTGCATACTGATTCTTTATGATTCGTCCAAGTAATATTTTCGTCAGCTACTAGACCTAAAAATTTAATGGATGCCGAACATGTAATGGTGTCTTGATTCATAATTAGATTTAAGACGGGTGCCTGTCGCCTTTTATAATACCCTGTATATGTTGTTTTATATAAATTTAGAAGTATTTGTATACTATGATGAGAATTCGGCTATTAAATTGTTTACATAATTATTTAATTCTTCTGGTGGGTCAACCATAAGTCCAACTGTATGTGTCCAATGTTGTGAATAGTAAAGGATAGAAGACTGCACCTTGGGGCAAAACGATATTGATATCCTTTTTTGAGAGTAATTAATTTTACAACAATACTACACTGGTAATAGGAGACTATCCACTTACTCAGGGTTCCCCGAATTCCAATTGATTCAATTTTTTATAACTAAAAACTCATAATGCCTTACTGTAATCCATGAAACAAAGGTACATTAGGTACATAATATGTCCATGCCTTCTTGATTCGCCATATATTATGATCCATATTAGTATAAATTTGAAATAACGTAAATATAGGAAATTATTGTACCTACTGTTTCTAGATATTTTCAATGTTTTGACAAATTGTTTCCGTTCTGTCAATTTATAAGTCAAATAAACATTTTCAGCCAATTTTCACGAGCAGTAGCTACTACTAGTTTAATTATTTTCTTATCGATTTTGCCACTTTTATTGTGGAAACTCTATTATAATATTATATTATATTATTTGGCATCCTTTCCACCTAGCTTCTGTCTGGGCACCGTTTAACTGGCTTTCCATCAAATTTAATGATATACGCGCCCGAGACTGATGCTCCATTATTTTTCATTATTAACGTGCCGCTAGTTTTGAAAATTGCATTTCGCAAATGGCGGTTGATAATAAAATTGTAAATTTCTTATAAATTCCAGGTAATTAGGTCAACTAGAGCCATCCACGAGAATGATATTTACAATTTACAAAAAAGATAACGTGAGAATATTTGTTATTGTTGTTAAAAAAGTAAATATCGTTCAGTTTTTCATTTCCAGGAAACTATTTTTAAGGTACAATTTGTGATTAATATTATTATATGGCGTTACAAATCATTATATCATTACCATTGCGTGCTCATTGTATTAATATAGTGTTTTAAATGAAATATTATACATTGGAAAATAATGTGATCACAGATTAACAGAATAGAAGGAAACTTAGAATAAAGAAGAAAGTAATTTTTTAAATCTTAGTATACATCTTCAGCTGCACTGCAGCAATATCTACTAAAAAGGAATATAGATACTAATAGATACTAAAACAAAAATATTGTGTATACAAGGGACGAATTTTTGGACCAAAGGTGGAATAAGAGTTTCCAAGAACTAACATTATTGCAAAGAAAAACATCAACCTGTAGTACTGTGGGTACTTTATATGAAGAACCCAGTATTGATGTTATAAAACTCGACAAAACGACGAAATCAGAAAAAAACAAAAACAGTGAACTAAAAAATATATTTTGTTTTCAGCGACGATAGATGTGTTCTTCTGGGAAGAAATTACGAAAGTACGACGAAATTGCACTGAAAATTATATTTAAAAAATTTGATTCTTATGGACAAACGTTAAATTATGAGTGGTGGTTGTCATTCGCCAACAAGAGTTTTGAAGAAATCCATCCAATGTCAACTGAGCTCATTTTTAATCATGAGTCCATAAACTTGGGATTTGGTGCATATAGGTAGGTAATTCTCACGAAACAAAAATAAAAAGGCACTCACACAGCCATAAAATTTTGCAGCAACGTTCATCTCTGTTCTTGAATCCTATTTGTGAAAATGATGTGTTACGTATCATACGAAACTTAAAAAGCTCAAATTTCAAGGATATTCATGATATTAGTATCTATTTTGTTAAACAATGCTCGAGTTCAATTTTAACCCCTTTAACATATTTAATAAACCAAATATTGATTACCGGAATTTTTCCAGATGGCCTAAAACTATCAAAAGTTACACCACTGTATAAGAAGAAAAGTCGACAAGACATCAATAATTATAGACCTATAGCCATCCTCCCAGTATTTTCAAAAATCATTGAAAAAATTATACACGATCAAATAGTAAATTTTCTTAAATCACATAATGCACTTAGATCAGAACAACATGGATTCACAAAAAACAGGAATACTACCACCGCAATTTTTCAAGTAACAAATGAATTATTGGAAAATCTTGAAAATGAGAACAATGTGGTAAGCATCGTGTTTGACCTGTCGAAAGCTTTTAACATGGTCAAACTATAGATAAGTACGGGGTAAGGGGTACTCCGTTAGATCTCATTAAATCCTATTTGTTAAATAGAAAGCAGCTAGTTGACATAAATTACCAAAATCATCAACAAAGATCTACCCCCGATATCTGTACCGCAAGGGTCAATGCTGGGACCCTTACTATTCTTAATATATGGTAACGACTTGCTCCTACACATAGAACACTCAAAAATTATATTGTATGCAGATGACCCCACCGCTATCCTTGGAAATAAAAATAAAGTCACTCTACAAGCAAAGACGGAACAAACTGTAAATAATATAGTGAAGTGGTTAAATGAAAATGGCCTTAAGTTAAATTCGGAAAAAAAATGAGATATTGCACTATTCCACTGTAAGTGATACCTTTAAAATAAACATAATAAACTCAGAAATAATATAAAAAAATAGTACAAAATTTGTAGGAATTTTCTAGTTGCTTTAATTGGCATGAACAGATAGAGCATACATGAAAAAAATTATCAAAAATTTGTTTTTCTTTGAGAACAATGATTAAATACTGTAGTACAGCGCAAATGGTTAACATATATTACGGATCATTTAATTCCGCTATGTCTTATGGTATTGAATTCTGGGGAAATAGTAGTAGAGCAATAGAAACATTTAGGATTCAAAAAAGGCAATTAGAATTATCACTAAATCCAGTAACAGACAGACATGTAGAGACCTATTTGAAGCTCTAAAAATAATGACCATACCCTGTCTCTATATTTACAATTTTTGTTCGTAATATTATAAATTTATATCAACACAATTCACAAAACCACACCTATGAAACAAGACATACAACACAATAATTGTAGCTAACTAAACATAAGACAAGATTTGAGAAAGGCTTTTATTATTACGGAATATATATTTAAAATAATTTTCTTCTATAGATGACTTTTTATATATTTGAAATATTATTTTTATATTTGTATCTTTTAAATTGTTTTTTTTTTTGGATTTTACTCCGGTAGGTACTTATAATATATATTTCTAGGAATTTTAAATCATAGAATTTATGTAACTTTTACCCAATAACAAAACGGTATTTTTTATAATTATTGACTGACTTTATATTAAATATGGATAAGTATTAATGCTTCTACAGCTATCTTCCTATTTCTTAATTGTAATTTTAATTGTAATTTTGTTTAATTCTCACTGTAACTTTGCAATTTATAATGTAAATGACGATGCCCAACCTGTTGTTTCAGTCTAGTTGGAAAATAAAGAGTATTCTGTTCTATTCTATACTACAGGCCAAGATCCCATTTTTTTAATAATATCTGCTACCTTCCACCGCCCCGCCCCCACTCTATGAATAGAAGGATTAACAAAATAAAGTTAGGATATTTACTTGACAGATACATGTATATATTATAACGACAGCTGGAACTAGATTATATTTTGAGATGATTTCATTGAAGTGGTTGAAGGTAAATAGGAGTGAAAAGGGGTAAATACGTAAAGCAAGCTAGTAAAAATCCAGAAACGTAGGATTTGGTGTATGTGTACTAGTACAACACCAAATCAAACCAAATTGACTACTAAATCAAGTTCTTAAGGTGGCCATTCCCTAGAAAGAGACATCCGATGGGGAAACATTTATTATTTTTGCCCATAACTTTATTTTCTTAGTACGTATATATAAAAAAACTATAAGAGTACCCAAGTAGAACCATAGCAAGACTATTGCTATGAATTTTCACTCAATAGTGATTTGCAAAATAGATTTAAAACTACGAAATAGGAAGATGTATATAGGCTCCAATACTAGTTAGCTAATAGATAGGTGAAGATCTGTTGTTTTTATCAGTCAATGTCAAATATAATTTTCCATAAGTGCTTATTCATAGAAATTGCCTTAGTCTTGCATGGAACATTTTTATGAGTGGCTTTGTGCCTTTCTGATGAGCCCAGAATAAGGGCGGAAAACGTTTCAAAGGCTAAGCATTTCCAAAAAGAGAATGATAGATTTCATGAAAATGTAATCCATTAGCATGAAACATTTTTAAGAAAAGGTAGGTAAATAAATTTATTTTAGGCCTTTGTTCTCATTTTTAATTGAGTCTTCATTACCGTAGAGAGTTATCTAGATGCTAGTTTAATCAGCATGGCCGTAGGGGACTGTGTGGATGCTAGTTGTAGAATGAGAATTTTCAAATAAGAAATTATATAAATTTATTTTAGGATTTTAATTTGCTAGCATAACCAAAATTCAGGTTATCAAAAGAATGCAAAGACTTCATTAATATATTTACACATAGGTTTTCTTTTAGTTCTCATAGATAGTTATTTTTTCTGCTGTTTGCAAAATCCTATAAAGAATATGTTGCAATACAAGTAAGCAAACAAATATTAATTCACCTTTAAACAATATACAAGGTGACCCTGGACTAGCGGGCAATATTTCGGGAGCGTGTAGTTTGGATAAAATAATACTAAAAATAACTATATTTATTCTTGTTTAGCATCAATGAAGCGACCAGATTTTTGTGTTTAATATGTATTCGCACAAAAACGTTAGTAGCATTTTGCTAATCTGTATTTGGCACCATCTTACTAAAGCTTGCATTCGTTTTGAAATGGTTTTATTAAAAATATTTTAATTTAAATGTAAAATTCATGTACCATTTAATCTATTTATAGTACAGTTTTGGTATCTCGTACTTATTTCGGTGTACTTAATCAAATAGTCGTGTCAAGAAAGCAAAATAGTTCTGATTTCTAATAGACATTACCGATTTTCATATTTTCCTTTTCAAAGTTTTCAGAGACACTTATTAATCAAGTTTGACATGAATTTAGGACATGCTTTGCATTTTTCCCATTATTTATTTAACAATTGGCTAATTTTTATTAACAATTATTTAAAAAATTACAGATCTTGGAAAATAATCTACAGAATTAGACCAAAATCTATACTCGCGGATTTTTGAGGTCACTGATCACGATTTTGAAGTAAAAGTTGGAAAACTCAAAATGGCGGATCCAAAATAGCCGATATTTCAGTTTCATCTGATATTTTTAACGATAATAATCATAATTTTGGACCAATATCTACTATACTCTGGATTTTCGAGGTCGCCGATCTCGATTTTGAAGTAGTAGTTAACCAATACAAATATTTAAGAAGACAATATGGTAAATTTTCTACGTTAAATGTAAATACAAATGAAAATAAACGATTACCAAATCTTACATATTAATATGTTTTTCTACACCTGTTTAATTATATGACTATTATTATCATCTCTGGTGAAAAATCGTACCTATAATTCACTGGGTACCTATTAATGCTATCAAATTTCAGTCTAATTTATTTGCTAAAAGCACTGTTTATTGTTAAGTTTCATTGTTATATGTTGATTTTATTATTATTTTTATTTATATTTATTTTGTTACAATCTAACCTACATAATAATTTCATGCAGTAAGTTTACTATATAACTATAACCCAAAAACTCATTCTCAGTGAACAACATTTTTGACTAAAGATAAATATATTTTTTTCTAATGCATATTTATAATGTTATGTTATACATTTTTTAGACACACAAACGAAAAATAGAAAACATTTGTTTCTTAAGACATTATATATTTAGAAAACTGACTATTTTTATTAATATTATAGGCAATACATTGTCGTACACAAACGCATATATTGAATATTTTAATTAAATATGTCGATTTTCTATGACACCACCTACTTAGAGATTTTATTCATTTCTGTTATTTACTTTCGTTAAAAATACCAAATTAACCTGAAATATTTTGGATCCGCCATTTGAACTTTCCAATTTTTACTTCAAAATCGTGATCAACGACCTCGAAAGTCCCCGAGTATAGATTTTGGTCTAATTCTGTTGATTACATATCAAACTTGATTAATAAGAGTTTCTGAACACTTTGCAAAAAAAAAATGAAAATCGGTAATGTCTATGAGAAATCAGGACTTCTTCGGTTTTTCAGGCTATCTTGACACGACTGAAAAGCCGTAGTAATATTTTGGTCTAATATTTTTATAATCATAGTTTTTATAAAGCATGATAGTATACACATCTATAGCAAACACATTGACGATGCTGAATTATACTAGATAATGCGCTATTTCACATAATTAAAATTAAAGGTAAAAAATTCAAGTCTAATAGAAGTTATTAGGTTTACAATAAACGGTTTACATGCATACATACTCAACACACACACACATGTAAATACAGACACATGGATATTTTTTATTAAATAATTGAATTCAGCGTATTATGAATATTTCTATGATATTTTTCACGACTATTACTAAATAAAATTATCCGCTATTAATAGGGAACTTGCCTTTAATTTAAAAATTAAAATAATACTAAAAAACATAGCGTAACGTTGTAATAAAACGTGTACTTCACAAAAAAAATAAGATTTCTAATTCCACGCGATCAGTATGAAAGATCTAAACACCGATAAAATTGGCCAGGAACGAGCTGTGACGTCACACCCTACAATATTCGGTAGTTGTCGCGCCGGGAAGCAACACAATCAGATGTTTAGCGATGTTATTAGACTGGGATTTGTTAGTGACCGTTCTGATATAAATAATAAATATATAATTGTGGTTTTATAGTATCGCTTATTGTAGTTGTACAGATATTTTAAAATGACTGATGAAGGGTTTTCAAGGGGCCAATCTGATAATTTGCCGAAAGTGGATATGTTTATGGTGGTATCTTTTATACAAAATACTCTTCGTTTTGTATTTACGGCTAAATGAACTATGAAATCAAGCGAGCGAGTGCTGGGATCTCCGTTGTCGCTTGTATATTGTAGGGTGTGACGTCACGACCTGCTTGAAACGGTTCGTTCGCGCGCAAAACTTTAATAATTTATAACAAATTTATTATTGGGAATTAAGGCGTCATATTTTTCATATCTTATTTTTTAGTATAGTAGAATATTTTGATGCAGTAAAAAAAAAGTGAAAGTTCCCTATTGAATCAAATCGATGTAATTTTAAATTATTTTCCTATTACAAACATTTTGGAACTAGAATTAACAAGACATCAGAATACATCTTTTTGTAGAATTAAATTCCACATCGATTTTGTTATTTAAAAAAAACGAGAAGCTAGCGGTAATTAATTGTTACAATATACATCAGACAATAGCAGTGTAACAACTACCTACTGTAAACATTAATGAAGTAAACAGTACTATTACATCTTTTATCAAATCCAGAGTCTAGACTTATCGATGTTTATGGTCAAGATTTACCGATTATTGCAAGAATAAAATTTCAGAACCATGCTTTTGAGGTTTATGTTTAAAAAACCAAAAACAGATAGTGACACTTCCAAGCAAATCATAATCGTTTTTATAAAGATAACCTACATAAGCTATTTCCCATTTGTTTTCGGTTGCCCTGTATATTTAATTATATTTAAGTCCTTTTAAATAATATCTCTAAATTATCACAACACCGATCCACTTAAATTATGAAAGAATCATATAAACGAAAGAGAATGGGAATAAAAAGTTCCCTGACCTAGGATAAGCCGCAAAAACTCATAATTTAATTAAAAAACGCATCATCGCAGGTGGCTTGGAACAGATAAAAAAGAAAATCGTGAAAAGTGTTGTAAAGGTTACGGCGGAGGTTTATATAAGTTGAGTTATGTGACTCTAGCAGAATATTTGCTAGTCACGTGGATGTCTATTCCACCAATAGAAAACCATCCACGATGTGACCGTATCGACTTTTAGGCTATGTGCGTGTTCCGATTTTAAAACCGCCGACTTGATGCTTGGTATATTTACATAGGACGGCACACAGGACAAGATCAATGTCTAAAATAAATATTGTTATGCACTTCAGATGTAATAATAATATCAAATTTTTCAACGGTGAAGAGGTGTCTAGCAAAGTACTAAAATAATTCTGGTAATGCGTAGAATTTCCACAAAGTTGATTATCAGTATTATTACATGAGTTAAGGTGGAAAAGTAATTAATAAAAACTAAATTAATATTTAAGGTATATTTAAGATCTAGATCATTTATTGTGGTGGTTTTAATTTATAAAAATTGTAATGAGAATTAAACTCGACTTTTTTATAAAGATAACTACAAGAACTGAAAAATAATTAAGTTAAAAAAACATTCTGTACGTTTTTTATATAAATTAATAATAGTTCGTAAGTTACAACGACTTGAAATTTACGATTTTAGTTTGAGATAACAGGTAAGTATTCCTAAATGGGTTTCATCGAATAACTCCAAATACCATATGTAGCAAAAAATACCAGAGATACACAAGAAAGCTGAATATCAATTTAATTTCTTTTAATGTATGTGGGATTAACATTTTCAAAGATATGTAAATTTAAAATAGCGCCAGAGCGTTTGCAAGGCAAAGTATTTTATTTATTAATTATCTCGCAGAAGGTTATAGAACAGTTGGGCAATTTTTTTTTTAAATAATCTTTCATCGTTATTTCAACGCGGTTTCTTAAGAAATAAAAGTGTTGACGCTGCGTCAGTAAGCTTTTACAGTTCAATAGTAAATGCCTTAGATAAACGATGAAACGTGGAAAATTTAAATTTGAGCAAAAAAAATTTTTTCCATCACCCGTTTTATAAAAAATGTTCACAATTTTTTATTTTCAAAAAATTGTTCTTTTTAAATTTATTTAGCATGTCATGAAACCTGAAAATTTTGAATTTGAACATTTTTTTTCCATCATCCATTACACAAAATTTTGAAAATTTCAATTTTTTTTCTGTTTTAAATTTTCATAAAAACTGTTTTTTTAAATTGGTTTAGAATGTCACGAAACGTGAAAATGTTAAATTTGAGCAAAAGAAATTTTTTCCATCACCTGTTTTATAAAATATTTCCAAAATTATCAAATTTTCAAAATTTTTCTCTATTTAAAATTTTCAAAAACATTTTTTTTTTTTTAGATAGATTTGGAATGTCATGGAACGTGGAAATTTAAAATTTTAACGAAAATTATTTGTTTTGGGCTTTTTATATATTACTCACGTGCCTTTGACTGCGTTGATTATTATGACTTACTTATTGCGAAGTTGTTTAGATATGGCATTAGGGCTCCAGCTATATTAAAAACCGTGCGCAAGTAGTCTACGTGAATGGAACAAAGAGCAATAAAGGTCTAATAAATGCCGGTGTACCACAAGGCTCCATGTTAGGTTCATTAATTTACCTTACCTTTGTCAACGATCTCGCTTTATACGTTCAAAGCAAATATAACGTTCATATTACGTGCTACTCCGATTTTACAGGGGATTGAGTACTACTTATGTTAGACGGGAATTTATTCTTCAAAACGTGTCCTTAGGATGATGGAGAGCTCACATCCCCGAGACTCGTACAGATGATCTTTCAAGGCCTTAAAAATATTAACTCTGCCTTGTTTATACATCTATGAGTTCTGTTGCTATGTTTTTAAAAACAAATTACTTTTCTTACAAACCAAACAAGTTGTCAAACAAGATTTCAAAGATCAGTTAATTCCACAGCATACAACAACATTATATCAAAAAAGTGTATTTTACAATGGCTGTAAAATTGATCATCTGATCTGATCTAAAAAATTGTAACAGCCTATTTACTTTCAAAAAGAGGATAGGGAATCTGCTAGTTGAAAAATACTTGTACGATGTTAAGAAATTTTACTCACTCTGATCATTTATATATTTATTTATTTATTTATTGCGTTTTAATACATGTTCCTTTTGTGTAGTTTGTTAATATATAAGTGTTATGTCTTATACAATTTTTTGTGTAGGAATTTTATTTTATTACTACTACTACTACTAATGAAATCGTTTCTGAAGCTTTGTATCTCATTATTGAGTTCTTTATTCAATTTATTTTTAGTGGTTTTTAATTCTGGGTTATTAGAAGGAAAAATATTGGAAATAATTCGTTTTGTTGCCAATTTCTGTATAGTTGTTGTGGGGAGTGCCCAGAACAACATACTAAAAGTCCTGGCCAGATGATAGTCTGAGGGGAGGTAGGGGGTAATTTAAAAGTCCTCTTTTCACGTTTTTCTTGAATAACTGAAAACCACGCCCTCTAGTGAAAAAGTATTTATATACAATATTAAAATAAATGAAATTTCGAACTATTAGGTACCTTTTTATTTTTACTTCTTTCGCATACCGAAGGTTTTTCAATTCCGTAAGTCTGTCTGTCTGTCTGTCTGTCTGTCGGTCTGTTGGTGCATTAACTAAAAAACTACTTAACGGAAGACAATCAAATTTGGTAGCTAACACCACGGCCACCGAATAAATGGTTAGACTTTCACTAGAGAATATACAGAGTGGACCGTCTAAAGGGAATAAATAGATAATGGAGAAAAAAATTTTTCGTTCAAATTTTTAATTTCCACGTTTCATGACATTCCAAACCTATCTCAAAAAACATTTTTTTTTGAAAATTTTAAATAGAGAAAAATTTTAAAATTTGAACATTTTGAAAATATTTGATAAAATTGGTGATGGAAAAATTTTTTTCGCTCAAATTTTAAATTTTCACGTTTCGTGACATTCTAAACCATTTTAAAAAAATATTTTTTATGAAAATTTAAAATATAAAAAAAAATTTGAAATTTTCAAAATTTTGTGTAATGGATGATGGAAAAAAAATGCTCAAATTTAAAATTTCCACGTTTCACGACATACTAAACATATTTTAAAAAAAAAATTAGAAAATAAAAAATTGTGAAAATTTTTTATAAAATGGGTGAATTGATGAAAAAAAATTGTTTTGCTCAAATTTAAAATTTCCACGTTTCATCACATTCTAAACATATTTCAAGAAAGAAATTTGTTTTGAAAATTTGAAAAATATATTTATTTTTTATTATTTTACTACTACAATAGAACAGATGATGGAAACAATTTTTTCTCCAATTCTAAAATTTCCACGTTTCATTATATTCTTAACCTATTTCAACAAAAACATGTTTTGAAAATGAAAAAAAATCCCATCACTATACAGTACATGATGGAAAAAATTTATCAGGTTTTCTCTGTAATAATAGGGCTAACTACATGTCGATTATAATTTTCATGTGTTATCTCCTAATTAATAATTTTTTAGAGTGATCGCCTTCTACGAATAAAGAGGGAAGTTCTGTGTAAACGTCTTTACCGATTTTTTTTGTTTTTTTAGTATTAATACTTTACGAGATACAGAGTGTGGAAAAATCGCAGACCGAAGTGAAGTATTTTATCCGAGAAAAAGTCACCTTCCGAGATTTTTTCGGATTTTCATGTTTCAGATCATGTAGATTACGAAAATATAGGATTTTCAGTTTCGTCAGTCTGTCTGTCTGTTTGTCTATCTATCTGTCTGTTTGTCTGTCTGACTTTCCATTGGTGCATTAACTAAAAAACTACTTAACGGAGGACAGTCAAATTTGGTAGATAGCTGACGCTACTGCTACCGAAGAAATTGTTAGACTTTCACTGGAAAATATACAAGGTGGATCGTCTAAAGGGAATGGATAATGAAAAAAATTCTAATCACATTAAAAAAAAATTAAAATTTTTTAACCACCAGAACATTGAGTATGTTGTTTAGGGCACTCCTCCTGAGCACTATACAAGAATTGTCCACTACACGCATTATTTCCTCTATTTGGCCATTGTTGGGCTTCGTCGACTGGAGTATTTGTGTAATGTTATATTATTTAAAGATTTTGGTTTTTTAGTTTAATTTTGCTAACTAGTTGCTAGTTGGAGACGATAGCATATAAGTGGTATTCTCTTTAAGCTCAATGGCAAGTGCATTGGTTACGTGTTGCATTGTGGTCTCGACTGCTTGGTCGATCTCAGCAGAGGAGTTACATGGATGGTTATTCGAAATGTTAATGGAATATACAATGGCATAATAGCTACCAGTCATAGTCATTCTAGGTTCTCTTTGTTAGTATTTATACTAAGTATAAAGGTGAGAAATGGTAGATTGTCCTTATTGAGTACTGTAATAACATTATTTTTGTAGGGATTGTCAAAATTCTTGGTTATACCGATGTCTACGACTGACAGCGGCGGGCGGTTGGTTTTGTTTGGAATTATTAAGTGTGTCTAAATTTAGGTTTAAATAATGAATTAAGCCATTACCTGAAGGTTGACTTTGAGATTTAAGGGGCTCCATGTAGGGTGATTAGCGTTTAGATCGCCACACAGAACAAACTTGTAGTTTATTTTAGTTAGTCTGTCTATCTCGGTTCTGTCTAAAGTATGGGATGCATTGCGATAAGCTGAAATCAGTATATTATAGTCTTACTTCGAACTTTAAAAGAGAGCAGACGTGTTTATGGCAGTAATCACAAGGTAATAGGTCGGATAGCCTAAGGGATTTATTAGACAGCAGCTGAAGTACCATGAAAAATTGACAAATTGTTGAAAGTGAACAGGTTTGATTCATATAGTCAGCGTGTGTGTGGACTTGTTCGGAAGAAAAAAAAGTGAAATATGCAGTATCTCAATATGATCTGGTGGTTTAAAATGTTCGATGTGTAGCTCTATTGTGCAAGAATGTGTATCGATGTTATGTAAAAATATGTATGGTAGAAAACACAAACTGGTTTGTAAATAATGCATCTTGCGGAATAATCATATTGAAAGCGATAAGACATCGGACAGTGCAACATCTGAGGTGAACTCAAAAGTTGTTAAGTGAAAAGTGTCTTAAATGAGAAATTCTCGTATTAAAAGAGTCAATTAACGAATTAAAAAACGTTACTTTACTGTGAAACGAAAAGTTAGACCATCTTGTCACATAATCTGTAAGTAACTCTTATTCTGATAAGTCTAAACCTCTTTTTGCTAATATTGTAAAAACACCAGCCCAAGTAAACTTAAGAAATGAAAAGCAGAAACCAGCTGCTTTGTTAAAACTAATAATGCATCTGACTCTCATTTAAATATTATAAGTGAAGTAAAATCAAAGGCTAATTGACAAATTTGAATGTTGGAATTATGAAAACAAAACAAAAATTAAATGACGTACTTACAAACTGTGAGAACCGTGAATCTTTAAATGGTCTAAAAAGCAGTACCAAAGCTAATATGCAAATAGATACTCAGTAAACGAGAAGAACTGAAATTCAAGGTTTAAAGTATACAGTCTGGACATAGCAAACATTACTGAAAATTTTGTTCCAAATTTTATCGAGCAGAATAATCTACATGGAAACAATGTTGTAAACTCCATAAAGGCTATAACTAAACTGAAACATAAAGACAATGTATTTATTTATTGAAGTTTCCCAGACAACAAATCCTCCAGAAAGGTTCTCTGTATATGTGATGGCGTAAATGTTTCGTGCAAGATTATTTAAGGGTGGAACGTTGCTCTAGATTTGGTCATACTAAAAATGATTGCAAATTTTCAACTGATCTTTGCTCTGAATGCAGTGGTCCACATGATCTCCAAGACTATCCAGCGGAGGTAAAAAGTGTATAAACCGTACAAATTACAATTTACGTCATGAAAGTAAAATGCCGACAAATCACTCTGCTGCGGATTACAGCTGCCGTGTTTATAAGCATTACTTACAAAACACAGTGTCCAAAACTGTACATGCACTCTAACAAAGATATTGGAATTTAAATTCGGAAATTTTAATGTACCTGCGGTCATGCCTTCAATTTTTTTTCTGAATTTTGTAATTTAATTTTTGAGAATAATTTTCATGTAGCCTAGGGGTGTCACTGAAACCTGGTTATAGGAAAATATTCCATTAAATGTTGTAAATATAAAAGGATTTAACACCTTTCTAAAAGACAGGCATAGTACGAAAGGGGGCATTGGCCTATACGTAGTAGTCTAATTCACAAGTTCAAAAAGGTGCTAATTCTTGAAATAGCTCCTAAAAATATGTGCATAGCTCATTGGATTCGGAATAAGGTCTAGAAAAATGTATTAAAATTGTTTATTAGCACATACAAAATTTCAAAAATTATAAAAATTAAGAGGGAAAATAAAATATCATTTAGTTTTTCGCTTATAACTTAAAACCTATAAGCGATAACAGAAATCGGCAAAAAGATTCTTAAAGAGGAGGAAATTTCCAATAAAAAAGTCCTGCTCCCGGAACTCTGTCTCCATTATTTATCACTTTAATTTCACGCTGAAAATAGGGTTCCGCGCGACCGCTGAAGGATGCGAGCGTCGCCTCAAAAGAGAGTACATCACATAAAATCATTTTTTTATACTATTAAATATGAATTAAAAAATTTGAAAAAGTTATGGTGTATTCGTAACGCTTCAAAAAATAAGGTCCTGTTGGAAAAAAATGTTAAAGTTTATAAGTGGCAATCCTCAATAAAGTAACAAAAATAATTTTTTTTTCATCAACAATTTTATTGTTTATTAATTTAACAATTTGTTAAAAACATATAAAACAAATTCTGACAATTCTATTTTTTTTTCCTAAATCTGAAAAAAATTACAAAAACAGCCATATGCAACAACATATTAAAAAAAATTGGTTGTATTTTTTATAACGTTTTTAAATATTACACGATACAGCTGAAACGGGCACTTGATTTGTCAACTAAATAACTGATATAACTTTAAAACTATTAGAGATATCACAATAGACATTCAGGTCGTTTTTATAAAGGATTAATTAATCTCTACATGAGTTGACTTCCAAGTTTGTAACTATTATTAATCAGGTATTATGCGCATTTGTTTATAAAAATTAAATGTGTTTTCGACGTTTTTGAATTTTTATGACTTCTAGCTAATGAAATAATGCGGATACAGTAATGGAACTTCAAGACAATTTGATACAATATCTGAAAGTTGCAATTGTCTATTTAAAAATAAATAGAAAACATGTTTAATTTTCTTTTTCCTTCTTCAATTCTTTGGGACTTCCTGCCACATGTATGTTTTCTTTTTAAGCGGTGCTAGGGGAATCTACAAAATATATCACAATTAACCAGTATGATACTGGTAAAAAACCTCTACGCCTGTGACGTTTACGTCAAAGGATCAGTTAGAGGCTGGTTTTTTAAATAAACAACACAAATAAGTATAAAAACTTGAAATTAAATATTTCGCCGACGTTTCGGAAATCTAATCTGTTTCCTTTTTCAAGGCTTTTTTGAAAAATCTTTTTTGCTGTGTATGACAAATACACAGCTCTAAGAATGTTTGTTATATTCAATATCCATAGATACTTACTATTTACATAGAACTGTTGATATAGTTAACAGTTTTTTAGATTTTATACAATGTTAAGTTTGTGACGTTCTTTTAACATTGGCAGCCAAGTTGTACAGACATCTACGGAACAATTCGACACGCAACTATCCTCATTCAGTAATATTATCGCGGATTATTTAATTTTTCTTTTTTTGCTATCTGCCTCTTTTGTTAAAATTTTTGCCGAGTCCCAGATTATTAATTAAGATAATGTCACAAATAACATTTAGACAATATGTTTAATTTTTATAAACAAATGCGCATAATAACTAATAATAGATTAATGATAGATTGGCAATTTCCAAGTTGATATTGAGTTCACATTACCTTGAACGACCATACATGAACCAGGCGGAGCTAAGATACGAGGAACGCGCAAGCACTGACATCTGCGAGGCAGAATTCATGCGCTTTAAGACTGTTAGTCACAGAAACTTCGTTGAGCATTTAAATACAAGTTAATTACGTCTTTTACGATTTTTATTTAGAGCTTCACACCTGGAAGTTTCATTTAGTAGTTGAGAAATTGCTAAGAGAAAATTTCTTTTTTTCAAGCACCTGTAACTTTTACAATATTAATCCTACAAAAAAGTTAGTTAAAATTAAAGACAAAATGCCTTTCTGCAACTTGGATTCTCATAAATTTTCTGATAAAACGAACCAGAACGGAGATACAATGTCATTCGGAATTTCCAAGATGGCAACCGGAAGCCAGTCTCGACTTTTTGGTCGTAGACTCTAGCCATGTAACCCTTCCACTTTGGGCAAAAATCTCGATTCGTAAATTTTTTCAAAAACTTTATAGCGTTTTATGTCTAAATGCTTTAGACTAACTCTGTGCAGTGCGAACAGAATCTATGGTTAAGTGTAAGAAAAGTGATCATGATTTCTTTTGAATTTGTGACCGCTTAACTTCGCCTTTATTTCTCATGCTCTTTTCAGAAGATCAATAATTGATTGTATTTTTAGATGGAAAATAATAAAGACGTATTATAATTATTTATATTATTATGTATGAGAGTTTATTTATTATACAAACGTGTGTCTCAAAAAAGTAAAGTTAAAATATATTTCAGTAAATGAACGTTATTTTCAAAAGATTCTCTAAAATATTAAAATAAAGACGTCCCTCTCTTCCCATTCTAGGGTAAAACTGTTAATGTAGAGTGTGAAAGAGAATGTCCATTTAAACGCAAATGTAAGTATTTTAATAAAATGCAGTCATTTCATTTGAATGAAACATCTGAGGAATACAAAATTCGTTAACTTACTCACCAATTTCAGTAAAATTCTTCGCCTCTAAACCACCGGGGTAATTTTAACCCTTCCTTTCTTCTCTAGACGTAAGGGAAATGACGCCCTATCCCTACATTTTCCTTTACCCATCATACCGGAGACTGCATGAAACCGCATCTGGGAACAAACAGAAACAGGTTGAAATGACGTGGTCCAGCTACAAGTGAAGGCTCGATTTAACTCCCTAAGTAATGTCTCTAAATTCTATGCTTATAATTAAAACTTTGGAAATTCCAGCGATGTGCTTAGAGAATAAGGGAAAATTAAATGCATTATTAATGTTCCTAGATATTAGGAGAATGGCGGGTCGTGTATATGGGAAGATAAAACCAGTAGCGGTGGAAATATATTGTAATGGAGAATTGAGTATTGGAAGGCAAATAAAATTATTTATTAACTAACAAACATCGAATACTGTTGTGTAAACAGTAATTACAACACGCTTCATTCATGTGTAATGCCTTTTGATGTGCCTTTTAAATATAAACCATTTTTATCCATTTCAGTAGCTTACTAGTATTTTTGTTGTTTTACCTGATGTGCGAAAGTTAAAAGTCGGCTGTAAGCGAAACTGAATTTAAAAAGCTTTATATCTATATTTTGTTTGTTTTACCGGTTTACTTTAGACACATCAATTTAAAAATCCATATTAATCATGATGTCATAAATAAGTCGAAAGAGTCGATAAAAATGATCACATACTGACAAACTCTAGGTAAAAATTTTAACTAAATAAAATTAGAATAGAATACATTATTTATTAATCCAAGTGAACACATATATATTATAATTTCACACATTCACTCGAAAAAAATTAATAGTTAATAGCAAGTAATTTCGTTATTATTACAATTATCATTAACAAATACCACAGAAACCAAATATTAATTAACATGATTTAAATCTTTCCATCGAATAAAGTGCACTAGCCACAAGAAATGTTTTTAAAGTTGACATTTTTTTTATTTAAAATATTTTTTATAATTACACTTAATTTATTATATAATACTGATCCCATATATAGTCGAGTCATTTTAGCATGAAAAATCTGAAAACCTCTAAAAAAAAGTTACAGTGTCAATTGACTTCATTTTTGTTCCAAAGAGTTCAGAAAAGCATTTAGAAAAAACAGTACCCTTTATTTTTTGGCGGAAATGTTTGGTTTCATTTTTTTTTTCGATAATTGGCCATTATTAATGACCTGTTTAAATAAATTAATTGAAAAATTCATACACAATATGCCATAACATTAAATGAAAATAGCCAAGTCCAATTTGGGAAATTCAAACTGGATATAGATAGATAGACAGATATAAATGAGAATGGATATCTTGGCCTTGAGAATCTGTGCTCGAGGGTTTTCGAGGTCGCTGATTACGAATCCAAGGTCTGATTTGGTAAATTCAAAACGGCGGACCGGAAGTAAAGTCAATTTATCAGGAAAAACGCGTATTTTTCTCGTTTTTGGGCTAATAATAAGTACTCGGGAGTTTTTGATCACGAACCATAGGTCCAATTTACGAAATTCAAAATAGCAGACCGGAAGAACAGTCATTCTCTCCGCAAAACCTCGTATTTTTAATTTTTTTGGGCTGAAAGTATCAAAAATACGAGTATTTCCTGACAAATATACTACTTCCGGTCCGCCAACCCCAGAGTTCCCACTTTTAGCCCAAAGAAGTAAATAATACGAGTTTTCCGGAGAAATAAAACTGTTATTCCTGTTCGCCATATTGAATTTCGTAAATTAGACCTCTCATTCGTGATCAGCGGTCTCATAAACCCCCCAAAAACGAAAAAGATACAAGTTTTTCTTGATAAATTGACTTTACTTCCGGTCCACCATATTCAATTTATCAAATCAGACCTCGGATTGATAATCAGCAACCTCCAAAACGCCCGAACGCAGATCTTCAAGGCCAATTATTCATTCTCATTTCTTATGGAAAATGGTCCGATTTCCGGTTCGCCATTTTGAATTTTCCAAATTTGACTGCAGATTGGTGATCAGAGACCCCAAAAACCCCTGAGTAACCATTTTTGTCTAATATTATGGCATATTGTGTACGATAACAAATTTTTCAATGAATTTAATTAAATTGGCCGTTAATGTTGGTCAATTATTGGCCAAAAAATAAAACCAAACATTTCCGCCAAAAAATAAAAGGTACTGTTTTTTCTAAATATGTTTCTGAACTCTGCAACAAAAATGAAGTCAATTGACCCTTTACCTTTTTTTTTCAGAGGTAAAATGCCAAAATCACGCTACTAATAGTATGGATTAGATTTGTATAATTCTAATCTATGCATATCGTGTTACAAATCAGAGCCATGAAGTGTTGAATAATTGTGAAATATATTCTGTGGATTAAATTTATCTATATTTTTCTTTACAAATTTTGCTATTTCGAAAATGTACAGACTAATAGCCAGTAGCATAAACAACAGCAAAAGGATCCTTTTAGAAAAGGATACTTTATGCTAAAAGTTGACTTTAAGCATAAAGTATCCTTTACTTAAAGGATATTTTTGGAGTTATTTATGGTACAATAAACAACACCAAAAGGATCCTTTTAGAAAAGGATACTTTATAATAAAAGTTGACTTTAGGCATAAAGTATCCTTTACTTAAAGGATTCTTTTGGCGTTATTTATGGTACTGGCTGTACCAGCCATTACAATAAATAACGCCAAAAGGATCCTTTAGGTAAATTATACTTTATGTTTAAAGTCAACTTTTAGCAACTTCTAAAAGGATCCTTTTGGCGTTGTTTATGGTACTGGCTGTAAGAAGGGTTATAATTTTGTTTTGGACAAATGATGTTCTGCAAGATTCCCTATTATTCATTCCAAACCTGGAACGTATGGCTCTTTTTTGTAATACAAATACTCTGCTCGAAGATGCTGAATTGGTGCTATGGTGATATGGCGTAATCGTTTTAATGCAAAAGAATTACTTGTGCAATTATTATATATAAAGGTAACTTGTGTTTTCCAATCTAGGGATAGATCTATATGAATACCTAAAATTTCATGTTACTTGCCGAATTGTTTAATTGTTGTGCTTAATTAATATACTCGATGTATATTCTTTTCCAGTAGGATGAAATTGCATAACAAAAGTTTTATCCTGGTTCATTACTAGCTGTTCATTTCTACGTGAGTACATTTGAGTTTGTTAGTAGAATCGTTTGCTTGCTTATCACTTGCATTAATAGTAATGCCGTTAGCAAAAGCACCATAAAATGTGGATAAATAGTTGTCTAAATCATTTGTATAAAGAATAAACAACGTAGGACCCAAAACACTACCTCCTGGTATGCCAATATCGACAGGCACTTCCTCAGATTTAGCACCAAGAGAATTTACAAACTGTTTGCTGTTTAGGCACGATTTTAAGAGTTTATTACACAAATCTCATATATTTTTCAAAGGAATATCATGATTCACAAAGTCAAGCGCTTTAGAGAGATCTATGAATAATAATAATTATTATAATCTTTGCCCTTCTGAAGTCAGTTATCGCAGAAGCAAAATTATTTAAAAATTCAACCAATTTCATGGCTTCCTTTCTTTGTGTACTTTTAAAGACATACTCTAAGGCAATACGTGTCTTCCTCTTCATATCCACAACGTTTAATGAGTAATTATTTCCACATACTGGAGTGCATAGATTATCAAGATGTTTCCGTTTAAGGAGACTTGGACGGGAAATCTCGATGTGGAAGTAGTGATTCCTTAGGCAGCGTCTTTAAACTAAGGCTGTATCAGATTTTCATTAGGACGGTAATGAAAATTTTTATTACTCTCCTATGTTCTTTTGTTAATTATTCTGTGAGTGATCATTTTTAGAGGATCTTGATCCTCCAATTTATTTCCAAATTCGAAAAGGTAAGTACGTATTTTTTTGATTTTTCAAAATTTTGATTTTAAATGGTGGCTATGAGACCTGAAGTTTCCCATGTAAATTGCATGGTGAAAAATCACTTTATTTTTTAATAATTATTTAACTTATAGGATATAAGGGTTTGTTGCCCCTAACACCTTCAAGGTGCCCTGAAAACTACCCTTAAATCAAGAAATGTAAATTCTTCAGGGAATTAACCCTTTGAGCTCTTCATTCTCGTTTCTTCTTCAAAAAGTATTATTACTATTAGTCTAGTGGAATATTTATCAACATTTTTTAGTGAATTTTCATTTAGTTAAACAAATTTAATTTGTTGAAACAATTTCTTTTTCAATTGGTCTAAAATCCTATTTTCTGAGATTGGACTGGCAATCTGTTATTTTTAAGTAACATCAACTTACTTTGAAATAATTTCCATTGTTTAAGTAATAAATTATTATTTATTTTCAACTTTTCGTCAAATTCAAATGCTTCCATTGTATTTCTGGACAACTCTAGTGAGCACTCTGTACATTTTCTTTAAAAGCATATGGAGTTTCCTCCTGGGCGATATTGTTTTCTACCAAAGTTTCTTAATTAATTATTTTTTAGAATAACCACTCTCCATATTGTTTTAACCAAGAGTATATTAGGTCTTATTTATAACAGTAGTAACAATTACCTACATTACAAATATTATTATCCTCCATCATTTTCTAATAATTTTTTTCAGTGACCTAAAACCTCTGTATCTTTTTCACTAAAACTAGAAGGTTTCCTACTTGGTAATTATGTCAATTCCATGTCAAATATTATTTTCTTCGCTCAAACTGTTTTTAGATATGTCGCCAACAGAAAGACAACAGACAGACGGAAAATAATAGTCCAGTCAACAAAGCCCAAAAAAGGACGAGTAGGGGAAATAATTCGTGTAGAGGCCAATTTATTTTTGTATAGTTGTCGGGGGAGAGTCTTGAATAACATACTAAAAGTTCTCACCAGTGGATGATGAGAGGCGGGTGTGAGGGGTGTTTTAAAGGTCCCCTATTCATGTTTTTCTATAATAACTTGAAAACCGCGCTCTATAACTAAAACGTGTCAATATACAATATTAAGCTACATGAAATTGCCTACAAAAAAGTTCCTATTAATTTTTGTTTCTAGTATCAATAATTTTTCCATAATTTTCATAATCTATTCCACAGCAGTGGCATTATTTTTAAATAGGTTTAGAATGTCACTAAACGTAAAAATTTAAAATTTGAGTGGAAATAATTTTTTTCATTTTCTATTCCCTTAAGACGGTATGTTTTCCAGTAAAAGTCTAACCATTTCTTCGACAACAGTAGCGTCAGCTACCTACAAAATTTGATTATTCTCTGTCAAGTAATTTTTTAGTTAATGCACCAACAGACAGGCAGATAGACAGACAGGCAGGCAGGCAGGCAGGCAGGCAGGCAGACATACAGACAGACAGACTGACGGAAATGAAAATGAAAAACCTTTATTTTCGTAATCTACATGATCTGAAACGTGAAAATACAATATTTCCATTCAGCATGCGATTTTTCCACCCTCTGTATCTCGTAAAATATTGATCATAGAAAAAAAATTAATAGGTTCATCTAGTAATATTATATATAGATACTTTTTAGCCAGAGAGAGTAGTTATTCAAGAAAAATTTGAAAATGCGACCTTTGGACTATCCCCCCCCGCTCATCAACCACTGGTCAAGACTCTTAATATGGGCACTCCCTCGACAACTTTACAAAAATTGGTCTTTTTACACGAATTATTTAACCTATTTTTCCTTCGACGACTGAACTACAATTTTTATTATATAGTTATTACTACTGTTATAAAGAAAACCCCATATTCTTTTAGTTAAGAGAAATCAAACAAAAGAAGAATTAATAAATAAAAGGTGTCAAATAAAGAGGGAAGTTCTGTATAAATACCTTTACCGATTTATTTGCTGACTTCTGATAATTGACTTGTTTTTGTTTTTGATGATATCCGCTGTGTTTAATTTATGAAATGCAGGAAAATGGTGGAACAAACCTGGTATATCGAGTACTTTTAAAGGCGTCAATGTCTGTATAATATAATGTGACTAGATGAAACCCATATTTTGACGATTCGATATTACATTCTTATGAAATGGATATTATAATCTATATAATATATAAATAAGTAAAAAGATGGAGAGTAATAGTTTACAGTATATCTATCTATTCAAATACTAAATTTAAAATTATTTATTTAACATTTAAATAATTAATAACATTTTTATTTACCAATAGATTTTATTAAAAAGTAACAAAGTTCATCTTATAGCTAACACTAACTTAGTGTAGGTTTCAATGTTTCCAAGATATTGTGTTTACCAAGAAGGTGACTGATGGAAGATCAGACGGACAGACGAATATGTTGAAAAATGTTTAGAATTAGATTAGAATATTATGAAATTTTTTTTCTCCACAAGCGATATTTGCGGTCTTAGAAATATGATGATCAAATGCAATCCGCTATTCGTATTTTCATACAAGACTAATAAAAATAATAGACAAATTCGCTGACCGCATGTCTTAGTAATCAAAATATTTCGCTTCAGTTACAAAGGGATCTAACACCCTTGATGCTATGCCGTCTAAAAGTTGAACAAGTTTTTTTATTATCAGTTAAAATATTCTGCACTGTTACAAAACGATTAGAAATATATTTTTACTTCAACATTCATGGAGTGGAAGCCTAATCGTAAAAAAATTCTTTTTGTTGAAGTAGGTGAAGTAGGTAAACAAGCTGGTAAGAGTATTTTTTTTGGATTTGGTGTTTATACTAGAAGCCAAGGCCTCTAATGTTTTAACCTCTGGCACACACACCACCGCACCCCTGCTTCAATATTAAAGGAGTTAACAAAATAAAATTGAGATATTTACACAATTATTTCCACTTACTAGAGTGCAAATATTGTACCAGAATGTTTCCATTCAAAGAGACTTGGATGCGAAATCTAAACGTGGAGATAGTGATTCCTTAGGCAGCGGTTTTTAAATATCACACTGACATAGACATTGAAATATTTTTTCTATTTTATGGATTATTAGCAAAAATTACTTCCTTGTTGACCCATGGCTTTAGCTAATTTTGAAAAAAAAATTCTACTTTTGCGTTCATAATTGTTGAAAAATGCAATTTTAGGATAACCTTCATACACCCAATATCTAGTATTTAATATTTCATATTTATTTTTGTCTTCTTTTCTCTGTTTATTTTCATATTCTCATTATAGGCGAATCTGCTTGGGGTACAAAAGAGGTGATCTTACAAATTTTGTATACTCTTAGCAACGAACTCTTATAGGAAAAATTCCGCTGAACAAGATTTTCTTATGAAACATTTTCCTAAACCGTGAGCTTCATGGACAAATAATATAATCATTTAAACAGATTTTTTTTCGTCTTTACTTAATAAAATGAAAACGGTTTGACGGATCCGAAAAAATCTTGATTCAGTCAAAAGATATTTTCAATACGCGTCGTTTGGCGCCAGGCGCGACTCATTTTGTCAACCCGTTCATTTGTTATAGCCAAAATAAATTCTTAATTAGCAAATTGATTACTCAGAAACTGATGAGACCAGGATATTGATTTTTTCGAAATACATGCCTTTTATACCAAAGAATATACCTTTTTTTTTTACCCGATATCTTCAAAACTTTTTGATCGTTTAAGTAATTGGCAGAATTTGTTAATTAGCAAATAACTTTTTTTAGAACGTTTTATCGACTTCAAACCAACTTTAAACGATAAACATTGATGTCGGGAATAACCCCCCTAGAAGTCTGCACGAATGCAAATTTTTGATTTTGTTTAAATTAATTTTGCGATTTAACAAATGGAATATCTCGGCTCTGGGTAAGCGTATCGCAATAGTGTTGATGCATATGAAACTGCTTGGAAAAAGGAAAATTTTGAGACTAGAAGGAACTTGATCGGATAACCGGAACTGGAGATAGAAGTGATATTGCGTGAGAATCTCTAATTTTTGAACACGAGGTTTGGTGCAAATGAAAGCTAGCAAGTTTTTCCATCAACCACAAAAAGTTCTATGAAAAATATTCAATCCCTGAAGATTATACGCGTTTTTGATCTTTAAAAAAATCTCTCTCGCAACGTGAAAATAGTAAAATTTGACGCGCAATGGGGTGGCGAGTTCGATCCACGGTGTGGGCAATTTTTTTATTTTTCGTCAAATTTGCTTTTTTTTTCATGTATCCAAGTATTTTTTATATTTTTTTATAAGAATGCGTGGCTAACTCAAATGGTATAGAAAATTTTTGGGAAAAATCCCAGGCAGATTCGTCTATTATTTAAGTAAATCGTACAAAGCAACCGGATAATCAATTTATATTATCATTGTGCATTAATTTTAAAACTTTCTCATGATTTAAGCTTAAATACCTCATCTTAATTCAAATATGCCTTTATTTTTATTCTAATATAAAACTTACGATCTACATATTAAAAGCACAACATCAACCTGCTAGAGATTCACACGGTGACCACCCTAAATATTAAAATCTAAATGCACTTCCCCATCCCTTAAATTATCTCCACAGCTACTGACCATCGTCTTATTAGAATTAAACAAGAACGGAGCTACTACGTTGCATCTATACCAGCTGCAAGGAAGAAAGAGAGACTTGCAAATGACAAGATGGACCGGTTAGTTAAGGTGTTTTGATTTCCTCCAGAAAATCTCTGTATTAATTTAGTATCAAATTGTACGTAACTTAGATAGGTTGAAAAATCGTTTATGTTCAGAATGTCTGACTGGATGATAAAAACCCAATTCGGATCGGTCGCGGGTATATTGATAATGATGTAGTTTTGTTTGTTTTCTGTTTGCATGTTGTGTTGATTTTTATTTACGATGGATATTTTTTTATTTTTTTATGTAAGTCGGTTTTATTGATACTCTTTTTATTTGCATGTATACTTTCCATATAATTTGTAATGTATTGTGTCACTGGATGGGATTCTTGTAAACGTTTTTAGTTTTGATTTTGCAACAAAAAGTTATTCTTAATGAAAAAGTTTTGTTTGACTTAGGAACTTCAAACAGTTGTCAAACTTATAAAGTATACAGTGTATTCAAAAAACAAGCAAATGAAAGTTTTTTAAAACATTTTTGGAAAATGTTATCTGACGAAGTGTTTTCAAAACTGAAGAAAATCTTAAATACGAAGTTTAATTGCGAAATAAGAAAAATCTCTTTCAAATAAAAAAAACATTCACTAAAAAACCTTTTATTCAATTAAGAGAGGACTATTTTCAACATGGAGATCTCCTACTATAGTTTGTTTGAAAATAAGGAAGAGTAATAAAAACTTATTATAAATGAATATCCGCGAAAAGTAAGGTCAGCTTATAACTAATTTATTTCTATTTTATATTATATTATTATGTCGGTGAGCTGTGCTTTTATGACTGATTATGTTGCGAATTTACATTTTTAATGAGCATTTATTACTCTTCTTCATTTCCAAATAGACTATAGTAAAAAAAAAATTAATATGTGAACAGATCGTCAGGTAGTGCCATTAATTTTAATGTCTATGTCAGTATTAGGGACTTTATACGTATTTTGTACTTTCCAAAAAAATCTTAATTACTTACTGTTTATTAATTCATGTTAACTTTGACAAATTGAATTTATATGATCAAATGCCATGAAATCGGAAATATCTCTTAAATACACAATCGAAGTTCTCAGATGTTAAAGTATCTCGAAGAACAGTGCGTAAATTCATTCCTAAACTTGATCATCGCGTATGTAAAATGCATAAAAAATACAATACAATGAAGATGACGCTGCTAAACCTGTAGTGTTAGAATCGATACAAGACAGGCAAAGGTGATTATTAAAGAAATTTCTAGATACTTTAGTAGTAACAAATATTACACCCAGCTCCCGTGACAAGAAGTTACCCCATCGGACACCTCAAATTTAAAAGACAAGAATGATTGCAAAACATGTAAAAATCATGTTACGCCCGCCATACTAGTAAAAATTTATTAATTGTTGTTTTCTATGAATTTTTGAATTTAACCAAACAAAAATGATTCTATTTTTCAAAACACCTGTTTGAAATTTTCGCAATTCGTGATAAATAATGAATCATTTTTGAGAAAATCTGTCTGTATGATAATTTTTGTTAATTAACTGCTGACGGACTTTTTGTTATAAATTACTTTTTTTATGAAAATCCACTTTATACCTAACACCTTTAATTCTTGTTTTAAAATAAAGTTTAAGATCTCTCCCATCGCCATCCATTACAATTGCATCCGGATCAATCATGGGCATCTCATAACATCTCCTTAAAAAAAACAATTGAAGTTTAAGATCTATGCGTAAAAATGTTTTTCACCATGTCAGGACATTAAAAAATTTGGTCGAGGCACTTAGTGAAAAATATTTTTTCGCTCATAGGTCAATTCTTTTTTGCATAAAACAGATTTCAAACTTAATTATAGAAAAAAATTAAGGTAGTGTTTTGACGCGACCGTTGTAAAAGCTCATTTCTTAAATAAAAAAAACGTCATAGCGATACTTAAAAATTAAGTGAAAAACGTGTTTTCAATGGCAGACGAATTCTTATGCATAAAGTTCTTACACTTTAGTTGTATTTATTTAAGGAGGTGTTATGAGATGCCAGTGATTGATACTTACAATTGACACATTTTTACTAGTCTGGCGGACTAGTAAAAATTTGGCATGTTTTCCACCATTTTCATCTTTAAACACGTAGGTACTGAAATCAAAATGTATCTATAAACTTCAAGGTGGAGATGATTCTCGTCGTTTGGACTTTTGTGTAACAATAGCTGATATAATGTTGGCAAATCGATTATTTCATCGAAGAGATATATCCAAATGTCACGGTTCTTCATACATTTTTGAATGATCACTAAGTCAGAAGTTTAAAAAGTAAATATTTGGTGAGACATAATACATCACATAATAACCAGTTCTATTTTAAGGATAGAAATTTCAATGAAATACTTTAAGAATTTTCCATAATTTGAATTTGGGAAACTAGACAATACAATTTAGAATTTAAAAGAAACATTTTATCAACATGTTGGATGTCCTGCACATTCTACAATTCGAGTTCGACAATGCTTAGACAATCTCTTCCTCGACAGTGAATTATCTGCTATAGACCAATTGCATGACCAGCATGGTCACCAGATCTAACCCCAGTATCGATTATTTGAAACAAAAAGTTTATGCAAACGATTTCGAAAATAAAATAAATGTGTTAAAACAAACAATGTGGATGCTCTTGCAACCATAAATCATTGTGGTTCCATTTGAATTTCGAAATAGATTAGGAAAATGTGTGCCGATGAGTCACAATGTTGAATAATTATCAGCTTGGCAGAATTATTCATTTTCATTATTGAATAGAATATCATTTTTTGTTCAGAGGGGATTTTTCTTATTTTACAATTAAACTCCATATCTAAGCCTTCCTTCTGTTACCAAAAAAAAAAAAAACATTGTTAAATAACATTTAACAAACAAATTTGAGAATATGTTAATTTATTCTAAGTAGATTTCAGATTTCCCAATTTTTGGAGTACTGCGCATAGATTATAATGAAAATAAATAATAGAATAACTATTTATTACTTCGTAAGACAAGCATACTCTTTCTTAAAGCATACCTTTTTCTCGCAAAATTGCAAAGAAAGTTTACAAGGTGGTACCCCATCCGGAAACACCCTGTATTGTAGTACCTAGTCATAATTATTGTTCATAGGTTTGTGGTCTAAACTAGTTATTCATACTAAATTCTAGGACTTCTAACAATTTAAAAGACAAGGCCAAAATGTACAATAAAATTAAAATCGAAATATCAACGTCTTGGACAGTGTGAACTAGAAAATTGCTGTAAGATGTTAAAATACAAAATTAGCAGTGGTTATGATGAACTACTATCATAAAACATAATTAGAAAATATATAACAACAAAAATATTTATACAGGGTGTTCCTTAACTGAGAAACTTTTTTTTATAAGAGACTGGATCATTTTAAATTTATTGTAGTAATGTGAGAAAAAACTCCGATATGATGTAAAGAGTCAAAATAATTGACTTTCGGCTTCGATGCAATTTTTACATGAAAATCAAATTTCCTTCCTTCTATTGCCAAAAAAAAACACATTGTTAAATAACATTTAACAAAAAAATTAAAAAATATGCTAGTTTGTTCTAAGTTGATTTCAGACTTCTCAATTTTTGGAGTACTGCGCAGAAATTATAATAAAAATAAATAATAGAATAATAAATATTTATTACTTCGTAAGACAAGCATACTATTTTTAAAAGTATAACTCTTTCTCGGAAAATTGCAAAGAAAGTTTACAAGGTGGTACCCCATCCGGAAACACCCTGTATTGTAGTACCTAGTCGTAATTATTGTTCATTGATTTTTGTGGTGTAAACTGGTTATTCATACTGAATTCTAGGACATCTAATAATTTAAAAGATCAGGCCAAAATGTACAATAAAATTAAAATCGAAATATCAACGTCTTGGACAGTGTGAACTAGAAAATTGCTGTAAGATGTTAAAATGCAAAATTTGCGGTGGTTATGATGCCCTACTATCATAAAACATAATTAGAAAATATATGACAACAAAAATATTTATACAGGGTGTTCCTTAACTGAGAAAATTTTTCCGTATAGGCGACTGGATCATTTCAATATTTATTGTAGTAATGTGAGAAAAAACTCCAATATGATGTAAAGAGTCAAAGTAACTGACTTTCGGTTTCGATGCAATTTACTTGAAAATAAAATTTCTAAATGTATACTTTTCTATATTTGAATTCCGCTCTCCAAAATACATATGATCCAGTCCTGAAATATTATTTTTATTATTTTAAATATACATTCTTAATTTTAAGCTTTAATGATAGATGATCCCGATATGGTAAAAAAATGTTTATTATTGATTCGCAAGTACCTGTAAAATATTATCTCTTCAAGTATAAAATTAAACACGATTTACTCTCTTGATCGAGTAGATCACATAGATCAAACCTACTTACTGCCAATGTATTCAAAATAATTATTATAAAAAGTCGATTATCAACATATGTCTTTATTTACTGCAAATATATTTTAAACAGAAGATAAACGTTATACTATGTTATTTTGCAACTTCTTTTACACAAAGTTGTGACTGCAGTTTTGATGACTTCGGTCATTATCACACAATGATTCAATGGGCTATTGATATGTCGAAAAAAACAGAGGTAAAAGGAACTAATTCGTTAAAGGTATTTTATTGTTTCATATGTTCAATTATACCCGAACAATGATAAATCCAAAAATGCTCTTAAATTTAGGCTTGGATTTTTGAGAACGGAGTGAATTTGTCCACTCTTAAGATTGTTAACAAATATAACTCAAAAAACGACGCATTTTTAGTATATACACATAAAACTAATTTTTGTATAGGAACAAATTTTCTATCTAAGTGGCACTTTATAAAGTCAAAAAATGTTTTTTTCAACAACGTAATTCAGAGAAACTATTGAGAAGAAAAACGACGAAAAATTTATATTTTTATTTTTGTGTATAACTTTAGGTATATTGGTTCACAGAAAAGAAAGCTAACGTAATTCCCGTCAAAACGGTGACCGATAAATGCACTTTGGATAAAAATTGGCTGGGGTACAGTCGTTCAAAATTACCTACTTTTTACGATTTTACCACATTTTACCTTTATACCGTGTTATTTTTTACTTTTACGGGAAAAAATTATGTTTATTCCATACAGAAATTATTTTTGGTGTATCAATGATAATAATGATAAAGATATTTATTTAATATTTTGATATTCATATGACCCTAGACATAAAAAACTTTAATGTTGTACTAATTTACAGCCGTTTTAAAGATTTTTGTTTTGAAAATTATATATCTATTATATTTATCCCATAATGTTTTCAAATTGAATATCAATATCTTCATTAACATCGTTTTGGACATCTTCTTCCGTAACTTCTGGAACATCAGCGTTTTCACAATTTAAGACTATACATTCTTTGCAGAGCACGGAGCAGCTAATTCCTAATTTTCTGCAACCACAATTTCCATGACAACATATTACGCACCTACAAGCTATTTGCTCCAGAAAAGTCTGCGGTGCTGGAGGTTTAGTTATGCTAATTGTCATTAATCCATTTTTAGATTTTTTCCAACCCCGCTCAATTTCATTTCTACTGTTGAATTTGGCGGTACGTCCTTAGTCCGTACTGTTTAATAGATCAGAAGTTGATGGCAAATGGGCTAGAGAAAATTTTGTGGTCTTTAATAATTTTTGAAAAACGTGTAAGCGATAGCTACTTAAAGTGTTGGTCTTAATGCCACACAGATAAATTGCGATGTGTTCAGATGCGAAACTGATACCTTGAATTATTATTTAAAAATACGTCAAAATATTTTTCCAAAGATAATATATTCATATTGATAAATTTGATGAATTTTATCAAAAAGTTATATAAAAAAATTAAAAAGAAAAAATTCTAATTTTTCTGTCTTTTACTTCCCTCGCATACCGAAGGGAAATATTGTATTCGAGAAAAAATCACCCTCCGAGATTTTTTCGTATTTTGACATTTCAGATCACGTAGAATCCGAAAATATAAGTTTTTCAATTCCGTCAGTCTGTCTGTATGTCTGTCTGTCTGTCTGTCTGTCTGTCCTTTCCTTCTGTCTGTCTGTTGGTGCATTAACTAAAAAACTGCTTGACGGACAGCAGTCAAATTTGGTAGGTAGTTGATGCTACTGTCAGCGAAGACATGGTTAAACTTTCCCTGGAAAATATACAGGGTGGACCGTCTAAAGGGAATAAATAATGAAAAAAAATTGTTTTTACTCAAATTTAAAATGTCCTCGTGTCATGACACGCAAAACCTATTTCAGAAAAAAATAATTTTGAAAATTTTTTTTACTAATATTTTTGAAAAATTTTTTACCACTAAAATAGACGAAAAAATTTTTTTCTTTCTTCAAATTTAAAATTTCCACGTTTCATGGCATTCTAAACCTATTAAAAAAAATTAGAATTTTTTTTACCATTTTTGAAAAAATTTTAACACTAAAATACCTAGATGGAATTTTTTTTTCTTTATTCAAATTAAAAATTTTCACGTTTCCATGGCATTCTAAACCTATTCAAACAAATTCAAAAATTATTTTGAAAAAATTTTTAACCCATTTATCAATACTTACTATAGAATAGATGAAAAATTTTTTTTGCTCCAATTTAAAATTTTCGCATTTCGTGACATTCCAAACCTATTTCGGAAAAAAAAGTTTGCTACTTTATTTCACCATTTTGGAAAAAAAAAATTAAAACTAGAATAGATGGAAAAAATTTATTCTTGCTAATATTTACAATTTTCACGTTTCATGACATTCTAAACCCATTTCAGAAAGAAAAATTTTGAAAATTTTTTTCAGCAACATTTTTGAAAAATGAAATTTTTTAACCACTACTAATACTTCCACTCCACTACGTGAATGTGGAATTGAAAATGTGACAGGTGGCAATAATATTTGGCATATGCACCTATTATACTTTTATTGAAAAATGTACAGGGTGGTCATCCCAAGAAATAATTCAGCCATGGTGGACATCTGTAAAGGTATGTGCGCAATTTGGCACCTGTTGTTTAGTATTGAATTTTTTCTGTTGGATGAGCACTCTGTATAATTTTTTGACTAAAAGTCATTAGATTTTCTTTGTAATAATAACTTCCGATTACTATTCTCAATGTTATTTCGTAATTAATAATTTTTTAGAGTGACCGCCATGCACAGATAGAGAGGGAAGTTCTGTGTAAATACTTTTACCGATTTTTTTCAATAGCTTTTTTTGACTTATTTTGTTGAAAAAATTTTTGTTTTGTTTTTATAAAGTGCCGTTCCGATAGGAAATGTGATTCTCTACAAGAAATCATTTTATGTGTATACATATACGAAAAATACATAGTTTTTGAGTTATAGTTAACAATTTTACAAGTAGACAAATTGATTCCGTTCTAAAATGTGCAAGCCTGAATTTATTAGCACTTTTGAATTTATCATTGTTCGAGTACAAATGAACATATGAAGTAATAAAATACCTTTAACGTATTAGTTCCTTATTCGATTACATAGCCAATAGCCTACAAAACATTCTGCTTAGAATCGTTGTTTGATAATGACGTTTGACAATGCAGTCACAACTGGATGTAGATATTGTGGTAAAAGTAGTGTTTTATTCGTTTTCTATGATAATGAGCTACCACGTAGTAAATTCTCCCTGGATCAACTTTCTGATATATATTTTTATCTTAATTTAATGGTCTAATTAAATAAATGGTTGTCCCATAGGAGTTTCATTAAAAAACGTAGTTTTCAATAAACCATTAATATTTTTGGGATTCCACTGTTTACAAGTTAACAATAGTTTTTCACTACAAATTATCCCCAAGAACACCGATTATAAACTGTAGGTCTAGGCCTAGTTAGACAAAATAGTTCTAAGTCAGTTTTCTGTAAAGTTCCATAAAATATTTACTTATTGTGGTCAGTGAAAGTTTCTTAAACTTTTTGACATCGATATTTTGAAAATATAGATATAAAACCAATTTCTCATGTTCTTTATCATCGCTCGTATTAAATAAGTGTATATTTGTTGTTATTAGTTCTTTAATGCGTCGTGAGGGTCGTTACATTACTAAAAGCAATTGATATATTGAACAATATCCTAATACTATAATTAATTTTGCGTCAGGTTCAGTAACCTGACACAAAAGTGTAATACATAATATGAGTAATAACTATAATTTAATGCTTTTACAGATTAAAAGCGTCTGATAATAACAAATCTGAGTTTATGAATATTTCATCGATTTTATTGACATTTGTTACTTTTATTACCCAAATAATAGATATAGAAAACTTAACTTGTAGTTTATTGAAGTGATTTATATCATGTTATATATTTACTTTATAGTATTGTGTACAGAGTGTGTAAAAAGTATGGAATGACATACAACTATTTAACTAGATTCCTGAAAAAAATAACAACAACAAATTGTTTCAAATAAAGGCCTGGGTGTCTGAATGCCTGCGTTTTTACGAAAAAGTGTTTGTTAAGCTGCTAGCTGCTTTGACAATTATTTCTGTTAACGGCAACCCTACTTTGTCTAAAATTATCATTAGATAGCACATTTTGCTCCATATTGTATACTCTGTTTTTGACATGGTTACATACACATTTTATAAAATGGATAAACAAACAAAGACATTAAGGTGGCGATTTCCAAGAGAGAGACATCCGACATAGAAATATTTATTATTTTTGGCCATAACTTTTTTTTTTTTTTAGTACGCATATTTAAAAAACTATAAGTCTACCTAAGTAGAATGAATTTTTGCTCGATAATTTCAGTCGTTTCCAAAATAGTTAGATTTAAATTTAAAAATTATGCTAATCTTCCTATTTCGTAGTTTTAAATGTAACTATTTTGGAAATGGCTGGGTGAAAATCTTACTATAATAGTCATGTTATGGTTCTACTTAGGTATGGACAAAAATAATAATTATTTCCCTATCGGATATCTCTCTCTTGGAAATCGCTACCTTAAAATGTATCTTTCATATATGACAAGGAGAGGCAATGGAAGCAATGAGCATGGAGGGTATTGAAATGGCCCGCTAGGTTTCGAGATCTAGAACCTCACGACTTCTGCTTCTAGAGTTTTCTAAAGAATAAAGTGTACTAGACTATTTACAAGATCGGCAGCCTGTAGATGGGGAACAATTCGAACACCTCCTTTGTTATATTATCAAAATTTTTAATTGAAATTCTATTAAATTATCTCCACATAAAGTCGAAAGACTATTCAATATTATATAAGTGACCGCGTATGATGCATTCAATAAGAAAATCTCACGCGAAACTTTTCATTACATATTGGGAATTAAAGTTAAACAGATTATCTTTCAAATGACGCCAACCGAGTCCATTTACCCCAATTACAGCTTTAGAATACAAGCGAAACTTTCACATAAAAGATCAAAATTTTGGAAAAAAGAAATAACTTGAATTGCGTTTTGAAAATATGGAAAAAAAAACTAACTCGAATGACATTTGAGTTATATGTTTTTGTACTCTAAGAAATACTTATTAAAAAAATTAGCTACATTCTCAGAATTTTCAACAAATGCGACAGAGTTTATTACGAATATCTCGTAAATTTCTGACTGTAATAACGTGAAGAAAAATTTGTTAAAATTGATAAAATTACCTCTCATTTTTTTGTACCGTAAATGTGGTTAAAATTAAAGATATCACTCAAATTTTACGTTTTTTGCGCAAAAAAAAATTTATAAGCAAATGGAAAAGAAACTGAAAATTAGTTTATATTTTCTCAGATTTGAAATGGTATAGATCATTTTGTCTTCAAGCACACTAAATTGCTATGCACTTTTTGGGAAATTTTGGATAGCTCCATCAACTTTATATTGTTTCCTACTCAACGCATTGTTGAAAAAAACTAATCCAGAGCCGGTTTTCTTTAATTGTGTTGCAACTTTTATCGTAGAAAAAAAACAAGATTTTTTTTTGAGGCACTATGGAACTAGTCCAATCAGCCACAAACATAATATAAATGGTAAGGTCAATACTTGACTAAACATTAAACATTTGAACCTAACTTTTATTTGCTGAATCCATGAACCCATAGACCACAGACATCTATATAGTGTAATTAAAAATACCGCAAAAGGAAGAACACATTTAAATTCTTTGTCATATTTGAAAATTACATAACAATTAAGGGAAAGTTGACACACGCTTCTCGCCTAGATGCCTACCAAGAGGTTTTGAAAGTTTCTTGTACAAACTGGGTAAGGCCATTGTAAATAGGGAGAACAACATGAGGTTAGACAATAGGATTTGTACATTAAAATGTAATATATATTAAAATATAAAATTTCTAAATTTTTACACCAGTTTTACTCAAAAAAGCAACTTTAATAAATCGATTTTATTCAGACATAAGACATGTAGTAACGAGAAAATTAATTAAATGTAACTTTATTAGCTAACTAAAAAAAAATGCTGTATATTTTTTTTCCTTAAATAACTATTTATAGAGATATTTACCAAAAAGTGCGCAAAACGCACTGCTACCTCCACTTTCTCCACTAGCTATGTCTCGTAGTGGGTGGACTCACTTAAACAACTCACTAAATTATGCGTTGTTACCTAAATGGCTGGCAAGTCTTGGCCAAACATGGTTTGATATGTACATCAATTTTTCTCATTTCTAGGAATTATAAGATGAATCTAAATAGACTCACTCGTGTCTTGTCCAATAAAATACTCATTCCTTTGCTGAACTGCTAAGAACTTTAAGTTGTTTCATTCCTATCTGAAATCTTCAGAGCAGTATACCGAAATAATTTTACATATTACAAAATCCCTGAAAATATTTTTGATGACATTTGAGTATTTTATTTGACAGATAGAATGAAAAACAAACTAATTATTTTTTGCTGCAATAGTTTCTAGTATTAATTA
Organism: Stenurella melanura; assembly: GCA_963583905.1. NCBI lineage: Eukaryota > Metazoa > Arthropoda > Insecta > Coleoptera > Cerambycidae > Stenurella > Stenurella melanura. The sequence goes on along the minus strand of OY757310.1, from coordinate 130,429,096 downwards.
TTGTAACATCTAGCATACTACTAAAATCAAACATTTTTTTAAATTTTGTGTTTGTGTTTTAAAAGTTATCACCAAAGAAATAAATTCTTGAGAGTTTGACTCTAGTTTATAGAATGTTGTAACTTCGGTAGCTTTGAAGACCTTTTTTATATTTTGCTCCTAGCAAAGGCCTACTTGTCTGGAAATTTTCACATAACAATTATATCATCATTTAACAGCTTTGGAAACTGTTCCGTAGAAATGAATTAAGAATCAAAATATCGTCTTTTTATGCGATTTGATATGATATGGAAATGTGTCATACAAATGGCAAATGGAAAATTGTTATTTTAGACGAATTTAAACCGTAACATAACCTCCCTGTATTTATTCAAAATCCCATGTCCTATACATCTTTAATTAAATAATTTTATTGAACTACAAACACGTAGGAATAGGAAATGGGTAATTAGATAACTAACAATTTGTATTGAATTAGAACTGGCCAGCAACAGTATATCTGGCATTGAGTCTGTTTGTATAAACTGGCGGAGGGAGCAAATATCTGGAATGAGTGTTGTTGATGGTGAAGTCGGACATGTTCATTATTGATCAGCGGTAACTCTGCCTTATCCTCCGTCGCGACGACCACGATCAGGCGTCCATTTTGTACAAGTGATGCTGGACGCTTTTCTGCACCCGTATCGCGCTTTTTGCGTGAAAAATTTATTTTTTTCCTCGAGTTAAAAAATTCATTGTTTTTCTATTAAGTGCATCGTAATGATCTGTATTGTTAAGGATTTATATTCAATGGACAAATGTTTTGATTCATGAAAAATATTGTTTTCCAATTTCAAGCCTGTTTAGGATTCATTGCCTATTTACGTTTTCTTAAAAACCACAAAAATTTCCTAGTAAGCTAGAGATGATTGGTACATATTTTTTTAATAATTTGTTCTATCATTGTTAATATCACATACATACAGGGCGTTTCACTAGAAAAGAGACATGCTTTAATAGCAGATAGAAGACACCAAGACTAATCATAATCACCCATTGAAAAAGCTAGTTGGGCCCTCGTTGCTAAAATACAGGGTGTTCTATACACTTTTGCAAAAATTTTTTTGGTTGTTACCTTGTAAAGAAATGGAATAATAAGTTCATATTTGGCACATATAATACACTAGTGATCCTGAAAAAGTACTTGTATCACACACACAAATATTCAGGTCCGGACTCAAAAAAAAAAAAAGTTTTGTTGTTCTTCAAGAAAACAGTTTTTTTAACTTTCAGTCTTAAATTCGGAAAGTACATAAAGAAATTATCAAAGTGGCTTCATTAATTTTCTTGCCACACTTTTGCCTCATTCGAAATAAATTCCACTAAACAATACACTATAAGACTGAATACAAATGAATGACACGCGCAAAAAATGCTTTCACTGTTAAATTAGGCATTCACTTTTTTTTCAGCAATAATTATTATGTTTCGATTACCAATTTTTACGCAGTGAATAAAATCAATGGAATAATAAATCAAGAACCTATTTCATTCCTCTCATTTATTAAGAAGTAAAACAGCAACACACCATACTTATTAACAATAACAAGAGCCGTAACAACAAAGTTGCATATCAATAATGCACATAGTAGTAAACTATCAACATAATAATTGTACAAGAAATTCAGATATTGTCATAAAACGTATTCGTCAATAGAGACAACTAACTAATTAACGTTTAAAGTCATTGTTTAAAGTTGTCACTATTGATCATAGTAGCGTCTCATCGTTTGTTTATAAGTTTTTTTACTACTTGTCGTTTTGAAGTAAGGGTATTATGATTATTAACAGTTAAAAGCATTGTTTAGTTATCAACGTTTGCATTGGACTTGTAGGTAGTCACTTGTTAGGACCATACAGAGGTATGTAAAGCGTCATATTATAAACTTCTTTTCATTTGAGATAAAACTTTTACTAAAGCATTCAATTATGCCAACAAAAATAGGAAGTTGTACAAAGTATTCACACCACAATATGCAGCGTGTCTCTCAAGGTACAACCGACTTATGTTAGGAGATATGTTAATTTTGTATTAATAGTGTTTTAAGAATACTATTTACTCTGGTAGACTAAAATCTTCTATTGCAAATTCGGCCCATATGTAAAGTAGCATAGTAAATTACTCCTTAATGAAATTAAATCATCCGTCATATAGAATAATCGCCAGGGGCATGCTGTCCATCACATTTTAATAAACTTTTAATAAAGTTTTACTATAATTTTAAAGCAAATTGTTTTTGATTAAGCGTATATAAAACAGAAATGTATAAGATATCACAACTGCAGTATACAACGTGACTTTCAGGTTTGTACGAGCTTTACGCGGATTAGTCGATATGATATATGGATTTTATTAAAGTTATTCGCACTACTGCTATGAAACGAATTGAAATTGCAGTCAGATGTTGCTCACTACGGATACTCGTATTCGGTCATGCTGAACTACCACTTCTATTGTCTTTTTATTATAATTACCATTTAATATTTCAATACAACAAAAAATCCAAATTTTTGAAATTGCTAAAGCAATATTGAAACAATGCAGTATTATAATGACCACTTCACAACTTCTAAAATCCTCGTAAGACGGTACTGAATTCTTTTACTACCTTTTAAAATGAAATTTTCAAGTTCATTAGCATTTTATGCAACGGAACATTTGGTTATACTTTCGTATTATCGATGACAGTACCTACTTTAAGATCTCCATTTGAACATATGTATCCAGCAGTAGGCAAAGCGCCTAGTAACTCTTAAGAAGAATTAATTACAATGGTATCGTAATTGCCATTGTGTTTTAAAAAATTTTTCTTCACAGTACTTGACCTGAACACTGAATATTATGTAATACTCCCTAGATAAATTTGTAATATTTTATGTATCATAAGTTAGCACATGTCGTAATGATGGGACATTTTTCAAATTCAATTCTCGCATATTCAGAATGAAGCGCTGATGATGAAAATAAAAATTATTAGTTGGAAACTTGATTACGCATTGTTTACATGAAGTAAACAATAAACAAATAGTAAAATTTTGCATCTAACATTTTTTTTCCATATTATTTGTTCAAGTTCAATAGAAAATAACTTCAACGTATTATACATCTTTGAAAATTTTAATATCCGCGAATTCACATAATTCAACTATCACACGTATTTTAAATAACTAGTCAAGAGAAAATCAGACTCATCGAGATTTTGCTACTGTGGGTACTACGCATAGCAACAACTAAAATTACAAGCCGTCGAAGCTTAAATCAAAAATCTGTATTGGACTATGGGATGTATGGACTTTTATAAATAGTTTAAAAATTAATAACAATACAAAATTCGTCCCTAACGCTTCAAAAAGTTTTCAGAATTTTCGGAAAATAAGGGGGAAGGATACAATATTTTTAGTGAAAATTTTTTTAAGAAATACATTTTTAGTTTCATTCTATTTAGATCTTTTAAGTAAACTTGCTTCCATTACCATTTTTATTTAATTTCCACATGCGTCTGAAAATATTTTTGCAAAATCAACTCCTAAGCTGCCAGCGGAACATCAAATTCTATTCATAAGTGAGAATTCATATTTTTAACTCCAATAATTTCAAAGATAAACTACTCTGTCAGACAGAAGACCAAACAAACTAGTCATCTCATAAGGGTTCCGTTTTCCACTAAAAATATAAAATTCTATATTGTATTATTGTCATACCTTTGAGCTGTATATAATAGCCTCTCTAAAATCAATTCTACTTTATTTCGTATATAAGCGGTGCTTCTTAAAATGGTTAGGCATAAGGAAAAACATCAGGCTTTTCTCGAATGATAATGATAATGATCAATCATATTGAAAGGGTGGTAAGTTGGTGGTAACTGGAGGAAGAATCTTATTATTTCTGAAAAGCATTGATTGGAAATTAAAATTTTTACAAGATATTTTAATTAAGAAAATGTATCAGCAGAAGATTCTAATTTTTAATGTGATACCCAGACTGATGCAGTTTCTACAAACGTCAAAATACTGTAAAATATACTTTCGCACCGACATTGTCAGCATGGCATCATCGAAAGGGGGGGAGAATCGTTAATAATGATCGTAGAGCAAGAAGAGTTAGGGTCGGTTTTTCAATGTCCAGTTAAAAGTGCCAGATAGGTAGCTACTAGTTACGCTAAGCTGGCAGTTATATCTATGGTAGTGTTTATCAACAGTAATTTAACTGTCAGCTACGTATTCATGAGTTGAATTATTTCTTAGCCATGTTGGCACTAGTGATTCTACCTGAAGTTTCTTTCAATTGGTTTAATTCAAATTGCGCGCGTGTTTTAGTGACATGTTATCTAATTTAACCTCAAAATTCATTGCGTTGTCTAGCGTGTTGATTGATGTCCTCTTCTTAATTTTGTGCGTTTGTGTATCAGCAATAATTGCAATAGAGAGTGTAACAGGAAAAAAAGATGCTAACTACACTTTAAGTGATTGGTGAAATAGAATTATTCCTGCAACTTCCTCTATTATCTCAACGATATGTAAAACAGTTTCTTTACGCAGTCGAAATCTTATTAAAAAATCTTTATCATCATAATTCTCAAAATTGTTTTCTCGTTCCCTTATGGTATAGGGTCTCCTTTCATATTGTACAATATCATTATTATCATCACTCATATCCAAAGTATTATTATTATTATTCATTACCGGCAATAGTATATTTAATATAAATCACAAATTAAAAACGAACATATATCAATCAATCACATTGGTTATTAGGTTAGAATGTTTTAAAATTGTCAGAAATTGAACCAAATGCGCATGTGCAAATCCACTAACAGTAGAATAAATCCTTAACTGGCACTTTCAAGTCTCTGCTAAATTTAGTTTCAGATAGTGAGTTTAACCCTCCGGTAAATTTTACCAGCACGTTGTAAAACAGTTTATCTGCCAGATAAATTTTATCTGACAGTTAGGCCACTTAACTGGACATTGAAAAACCAGCCCTTAGTCGGACAATTCTGAGAAACTTTCAAAAAATATTCGTTCATCCATCAGATATCTTGTTAAGTGCAATAACATAAGGAACATGTTCACCGTATTGAAATTTGAATAGTAAGTTGGTATTAGCTGGAGGAAGAAATTTTAGAAAATAATAGATCAGTAAATATGAAAGTTAGTAAACATTTTAATTCATAGATGTGCTTGAATGGAGCTGCAACATTTCAGAATATCTTAGAAACAAATACCGCAAATAGCATTCTACAGAATATTCAACAACTATATAGAAACTTCAACAAACCTTCGAAGAGTACTTTTATCTTTACTTAATAAACACTGAAAACCTACATATTATTCATATCAAACAGATCACTCTGAAAATGTTAGTTGACAGACTTGGTGCAAGGCGCATTGTCTGGCACACCAAATGCAAAACAGTAGGAACATTGCACAAACGAAATAAGGCATATTCGAATATTTTCACTAATCACGAAATAAAGCTATAAGTATCTAATGCGTAGGCATACCTACATCAAAGTAACTAAAGAACCTGAAATTGTTAAAAAAACATTCCCATTTGTATTTTCTACATTTATAAATAACAATGTATCACCAATATAACGTGGGTTATGCACATGACGTTCGTTACAAATAGCCTATCAGTTTTTTGTCTGGTTTTGTAAAGCCACCTCTGTGTACATAAATCATAAATTTTATCGGTGACAGTAGAAGATAATATTGATATTTTAACACTTACCTACAGCTTTTTATATTTATTAATTCACCGAATGTTAGGTGTACGTATAAAACTTCATGTTTGTAAACCGCGAGCTTATAAAAACTACAACGTGCAATTTTCCCGATATGAAAGTTCAATTCTGCGCGCAGAACGACGCTGGAAGGAGGGTTTGAGTTATTCGGATCGAAAAAATGTCAAGGTCGCTTCGATTAATAATTTGTGAATGAGAGCTAGAGCCTCGCTCTGTGCGAAGTTCAAAGAACTTCTATTCTATTTTCATCTCCACTACTTTTTATTTGTCGAAAAATGAAGACTTTTTATTTCTACTTTATTAAATCGCACTTTGTTTTATTCTTCACATTTGCACTCATCTAACGAATAAGGGATTATAAATACGATTAATTGGTAGCAAAGTTATCTTTTACTGACACGGAATACAACTTTATGTGAAGTCCGAAAATAATGATACGTTAATGTATGATATTAATTTAGCTATTATAACAGATACCGATAATTAAATTTAGTCTTTTGTACCGACAACAACAAATTAGTATGTAAAACATGTTACAGTCATTGAGGTGTTATTTTTATTCAGAAAACAATTTTTCAGGTACCAAAATTTTTAAACATATTTTAAAAAAATTAATGAAAAGTGGAGTTTCGCAATTCAAACACTATATATGTTTCTTTCAAACATTACTTTGGAATAGCTTAAGTGATTTCTGTAAATTTCTTACAAACTGTAAAGTGACTTGGCAATGATCCCATATTAGTTTCATTAAGTTGTGAATGGTAGTTTACTGTGAATAAGAATTGGAAACAAGTTTTTTTCTACTCAAAAATACGACAAATGCGTCACGGATACAAAGGGCACAGCAGCAAATGCATGGGTAATTTTGTTGTAGGCAGAATCGTTGCAAATTCCAGGGAAAGAGAATCCATAGGTCATTCTCAATGAAAACTGTTATGGGTAAAGTTCCAAAATGTCTATTATACGCTTCGCAAATACAAAACAAAACGAAGAGTATATTGCATTCGATCGACACATTTCTAAAGTCGGTAATATTGCTCGTAGAGAAAAAATTTTCACGTCACTGTGTTGGTGATCGAATTCTGAACAACTTTCAAAATGTCCGTCCGTTTGCCCGTCTGTCTGTCTGTCTGTCCGTCCGCCTGCCTGTCCGTCCGTCACGTTTCTTCTAGGCATGATAACTTAAGAACGAAAAGTCCGATTGGACAGTAAGTTAGTGTTAGCTAGAGGAAGAACCCTATTGATTTTGAACAAAATCGATCAGTAAATAAAAAATTTATTAATATTTGAAATGAAGAAAAAAAATTTTATTTTATAATTAAACAAAAAATGTTTGAAACTAATATCACTTACAAAGAAAACTGCGAAGAGTATCCTATAGAATGTGCAATAATTATATATCAAGTGTAGTAAATCGGTGAAGAGTATAATAGTTAGCTTGTTTTAAAAATACAGCAGGTCGAAGCTCCAAAATTCAAAATTTTAAAAACATATTTTTTATTGAAACGGACTTGTATTGACTTATGTGAAGCAGTTACATGAATAATATATTGTGTACTTATGTAAATAAATACATAATGCCGAAATCACATATTTTAGCTTAGGAACTTTTGTGGCCTAGAATCATTAAAACAGAAGGAAAAAGGTATATTTATTTTATGAGGTCCAACAAAAATACACCTTATTCTATTGTGCACGCAAACTTTTTTAATTTTTAGTAATTTTCATAAATATATTATCAGGACAACGAATCATACGGTCTTATTGTATTTTGTTTGTATTGCTGATTTCCATTGGAATAAGAATAGGATTCTTCTTATTTGCCTAAGAATCTTTTATTTGTTTATATGAATATTAGAATAATGTATTTTCCTATGTTACACTGTACGTCAATATTATATTCTTAAGGCAAAGTGAATGTTAAAAAAATATTTACCGTTTCGATAAAAAAATAGGCTTAAAAGTGAATTGTTTATTATTTGTTTGCTTATAGTAATAAAACGTATTCTTTATAGAATTTTGCAAACAGCGGAAAAAAACTATTTATGGGAACTAAAAGAAAAACTATGTGCAAAAATATTAATTAAATCTTTGCATTTTTCCGATAACCTGACTTCTGGTTATGCTGGCAAATCAAAATACTAAAATAAATTTGTCCAATTTCTTATTTGACATTATCATTATAACACTAGCATCCAACATAGTCCTCTACGGCTAAGCAGATTAAATTAGTATCTACATGACCCCCTACGGTATCAAGATTCAGTTAAAAATGAGAACAAAGCCATAAAATGGAATTATTTACCTACCTTGTCTTAAAATTTGTTTCATTCTAATGGATCATATTTTCATAAAATCTCTAATTCAGTTTCTTGGAAATGCTTAGCCTTTGACACGCTTTTCGCCCTTATTCTGAGCTCGAGCAACGATTCCATCGACAACAAAATTACCCATGCATTTTGTGCGGGGTCCCTTGTTAAAATTAATAGATATTTTTGGAGTAGCCGATACAGAATCTGACCTCAAAAGTTTAAAATCCAAATGTCAAATTGCGCTGCTGTAATTGCATAATATTTGCAGATTTATATTTAATTTGGTACATGGTATCTTCTACTTTGTAAAACTACATATGAGATCACGAAAGACTTTTTTGAAAAAAAACATCCATGATTGAAGTCGTTGCAAAAATGAACAAATAACAAAATTAAACGTACTTTCAACGAATATCATTCCGATATTAGGTAATAAGGTTCAAGTTGCCAAATGTCAGTGAAATTATATTTCGTAATTTTTCAAGGTAACTTTCTTAAGGCTGTTCAAATTTTTCTAAAATATTTTGTTTCTAAATATAATTTTTGAAAGGTAGGTTCCTATAAAATAGATTCTTGTTCAGGTCTTGGCTAGGCAAATATTTTTTTTTGTGTATCCAGTCTTTGTTTTCTCGAATCCTTTCAAGAAAGCAAAGTTTGCATTCGGGAAATTTGTATCACAATCTATCATTTTGTAAATGTGAGGCCATTATTATCATCGATATGTTACGATTTCATTATTTTTGAATATGAAAGTTACATAAATAATTTTACGTTTATATTTTTACGCTCTAAAAGGTCTGAGACTCCTTCAAACCTCTTAAGGCGTAAAAAAGTAAACGCTAAATTATATAAGTAGTGTACGATTTTAGTTTACTTTGAATAATGCTTTCCTTGCATTTATAATTAAGTACTTTTTCAAGTACATGAAAAAAATTAGTTTTTTAAAAGTTAGGCTTAGGGTGTCCCGAAGCGTCGAGATTTTAAACTTTAGAGAAAAAAACCTTCTATTGTACGTACGATTACTCAGGAACGGTTTAAAATATTGACAACTACGTTGTAAGTTGGGGAGTCACTAGTCAATAGTTCTTAAAAAAATTGACTTCACTCATCCCCACACCTTAGGGCAAACAGTTTCAAATATTTTATTAAAATTATTTGTACATACTGGAGTCCACATACTGGAAGCCATATATAGTATCAAGACGTTTTCGCTTCAAGAGAATTTGAGAAAATCTGGATGTGGAAGTGGTAATTCCTTAGTCAGCGGTTTTTTGGGAACACATTTCATTAAAAAAAAATCAATTGATGCATTTTCTTTGATAAAAGCAACTGAGCTGATTGTTTAAGATGGCTTCCACTGACTTTTTGACGTACAGGCTGAAATAAAAATAAGATCTCTCTGGAAGAAAACACTATATATTTATTAGGTACGCCTATTATTTCCAAATATACTTGAAATTATACCCTCTAAGAGAGTACTTAACTTATACCCGGATGCGAGGTAGATTTAACGAAAAAGTCAAATACCCTCTATCACTCTGTCAACACTATCATACAAGTCAATAAAATTGTATGATTGGCGTGGTAGAAATTGGCTTCATAATATAATTCTCATATTGTCTACACTGTACATTTGTAAATGCAGATATCGTGGAAGATGTTAGTCACGTGAATATGAAAATGAAGTTATGTTATGTCCTTACTTTTTCAACTTTTAAATGAAATAAAAATATTTAATCCACTATAACTTCTTGCTTTCATCTTAAAACAAGTAATGTCATCAACTAAAAGATTTCTTGCATGAGAAGTGGAATTGAGGACGAGATATAGTAATATACCTACTCCAGAGAACTGCTCTCAACGCTATTGGAAATGGCATTAGTATTTGCATCATTACGACATACTTGCTCCGATTTTAACTCTAACCCTATCACGAATGTATCGGATTAGTTCCCTCCCCCCCATCCCCTCAATCTCTATCACCGTTATTCTATTCTAAGTAGAATAACTATAGGTACGTTTTGAAATATAATCTCTATTTATTAATGTCTTGTTTTATTAATAAACCACATGCAATTGTATCCACTTGAAATTCTAACGTAGTAGTAGTTTCTAGGAAAATAACTTATTAGTAAACTCTTTAACAATGTAAATTTTTTATTTTATTGTTGTTCTTTGTGATTGTTAAAATTTCTTCAACTTAAAGCAATAAATGTTTACAGAAAAAAAATCACTTTAATGATGAAAATAAACTAGTCTAAAAGCTGTAGATATCCATAGATAAATTTTGAAAAATAACATCGTCATTTAAAAAACGCGAAATGAGAGAGGTATACTTTTAAATGATAGTTTTTTGAACGACTAAATATGAAATTGCTGCCCCCCTTGTTTTTTAGAACTGCAACCGAGATAAATATTTAATCTTAGGGAATATCATCCGCCACCGCTCTTCGAAATTTATATTGAAAATTGCTGGGAGTGGTATGTGACTACCCCCCCGGGCCCCGATTTTCTCTTGACGGCCCTGCCTGTAAATTAATGTTTCAGATTGTATACAATTATTTATTTACTTATGTAGACATAAGACAGATTTATTCATCTGTATGCTATATTTAATCACAAAAAATCGTTTATAGGGGGAGCTAGATTTTGACGTAATATTTGTTAGGGGGGGTCGATGAAAGTGTGACTTAGCGTGACGAAGGGGGAGGGAGGAGTCCAAAAAAAGTAAAATTCTGAGTGACGTATTTTATGGACGGCCCCTTAACACTTATTACGTAATATTAATATTAAGGTCGGCTAGAAGTAGGTTCAATTTAATTTATGTTACTTTTTACATTAGGCTCATTACGTAATGAAGACCACCTAACCGCGGATGAGAGTGAAATATTAGGTATTTCATAGTTTTTACTGTTCATTTCTTTGAAGGCGGTTAAATTTTTTCTCGTCCCCTCTAGTGGCCTCTTGTGTAGTTTGTCAAAGAAAAATTAAATATCTGTCTATTTAAATTTTTAAACTTATTTTTACAGAATCCTCATATCTTCATGCATCAAATTTCACACAAATTCCCAAAAGTTTTTCAATTAGAGCATCCCTATTGAATTCGCTATTTTCAATGTCTAATCTCCAGCATCTGATTCAGTATCAGTTACTCCAAAAATATTTGACTACCTCTTTTAATACATATAAGATGAAAGGTACTAGTGGCGCATTCGCCAAATTATCGAAAAATTTTATCGGATTTTTCCTTATCTTATACTAGAGATGCCTGAACTAACACGAGACCCACTATAGAAGAAACGTTAGAAAACGTTGTAAAACGAGAGCTTTAAAATATCGTAGCATAGGTGATCAAATTTCTTGGTTTTCCATATCCTACAAGTTATTTGCTGCATAAATGGCCTTGACTATATATCAGTCTTACAACCCTTTTGAACATCAAAATAAATGCGTATATACTTCTATTTTCGAATATTTCTGTTTAAATAAACATTTCGCATTCTCGTTATAAATTTCCCAATTACATATTCATTTAATTTTTAAAGCACTGCATTTTAATGCACAGAAGTAAAAAAGGGATTTTAAAAAATATTTTTATACGACTTTAGGTTACATTTACATTTCATATTACCGGAAAAAAATCATGTTCAGAACACCTAAACAAGCTAACCATTATACTATAACTAATAACCTCTTTACTTGCCAAATTTTAATCCAATCGGAGTTTTTCTTTTTCTTAATTTATCGTGCTGACAAAAACGTCACGGACAGACGGACGGACATTTTAAAAGTTGTTCAAAATTCGATCATCAAGGCAATGATATCAAAATGTTTTCTCTACGAGTGATATTACCCGTTTCAGAAATGTGCTGATCAAACACAATATACCTTACTCTTTTATATTTTCGAAGAGTATACTAATTATTAATATCCTCAAGGATGTTTTCCTGCTTACTTATTACTCTGTGTTTGAAGTAGAAATAAATACATTGAAATCAGTTGTTAGACATGTTCTTTTGAGATTTTTTTTTTTTTTTTTTTTTTTTTTTATGGCATTGGACCTAATCCATTAGCCAGTTGCATATATTGAAAGCTAACTTAAACAACGTAGTGGATTAATTGAAGACTAACAACAAGGACGTAAACAGGGACACCCTCTTCTCGCCCAGGGGTCCATCAGGGCATTTATAAAGACACACAGGATTAAGACCACGGATAGTAGGTAAAATAAACACAGGGTTAAACACATAAATGAACAAATCTAAACCTATAGTGCCCTATAATAGCTGGTTTACCTTACTCAGGAAACGTACTATTTCTTTATATATATGTATATTCTTCAGGGATAATAGATGGAGGAGATTAATTGGAAGACATATTTTCAGTTTTAGAAGACTATCAATAAAATCATTTGTGGCTCTACTATGATTTGAACAGCCAAAAAAGATGTGATCTAAATCGCTAATGACTCCACATGACGTACATATGTCTGTGTCAATAACTCCAATCCTCTTCAGGTGTTGTGGAAAGCAAGCATGACCAAATCTCAATCTGGTAACAGTAGTGATTAGTTTTCTACTTTCTTCCAAGTGATGGAACCACGGGTTTCTATTTAAATCGTTTTCAATCAGGGTATATCTATTATTTTGGTTGTCATTTTTGAACTGATTGTAATATTCTCTCCACTTAATAGAAATACGATTTTTAGAAAAATTCATGCAATCCAACAAACTCATTTTTAGATGAATATTTTCGCCAGATTCAGCTCCTTCCTTGGCAAGTTTATCCACATGTTCATTATAGTGTATGCCTACATGAGCTTTTACCCAAACAAAATCAATTATAACATGTTCTTTATATAGGCTACAAAGAAGGAGTAATATTCGAAGAGCATAACTGTTTATGTTAAGATAATTATTTATATTAGCAGTTTTTAAATTTTGTAAAACGCTTAGAGAATCCGAGAAAATAACGGCTTGCTTAACTCCGTAACCCTTAACATACTCTAAGGCTTTCAAGATTGCTATGGCCTCACTGGTAAATACAGTTGTAATGCTGTCCAATTTAATTTTCTTTTCAAAATTTTTTGACGGAATATAAATGGCACACCCCGTGTTATCCTCAATTTTCGATCCATCAGTGAATATATGCAGATGATTGGAATATTCCGCCATTAAGTTGTTAAACATCAAGTTATTCACAGTGGTAATTTCTGAATAAGATGGTATTATTATACGAGGTTGGTAAAAAAGGTCGAGGTATTCCAAATTAAAATGAGATATATCTGAGTATTTCAGGAGGGTATTTAATTGTCCACTTATTTCGCGGAAACCAGAACAGAGAGGTGGGGAGTTTTTCTTCGACCAATATTTATTAGTTAAATCCTGTATGCTTAGTTGGGAGATCTTAGAGGTGATAGAGAGATTTTTGTATTCTGCTTTTAAAATATATTTTTCACTGAGAAACTCTCTTCGGAAAAACAAAGGTGGCTCTGAAGCTTCAGCGTGTAATGGAATTAGAGGCGAGGAGTTCATAGCTCCCAGGCAGATACGTAGTGCTTTGTTCTGCACTGTATCCAGGCGTTTTAAAACAGTATTGCTAGCAGATCCATATAATGTGGAGCCATAATCAATTATAGAACGAATGTAAGCTTTATAAAATATAATAAGAGTGGTTGGATTAGCGCCCCACCATGTTTTACAAATCATTTTTAAAAAATTTATGCCTTTTTCACATTTAGCCACAATATGATCAACATACGTACCCCAATTAAGTTTTTTGTCGAGAGTCATACCCAGATAGGTGATTTGGTTTTTGTAAGGATAGATGTGGTTTCCCAAGTGTAGTTCAGTGATATTAGGCGTATTGTGTCTTGTGAAAATATTTGTAACTGATTTCTCTATTGAGATGTCAAAACCATATTTGTGGAACCACCTCTCTACCTGTTCAGTGGCGCCACTCAGTTGATTGATACAGGGGTCATATTTGTTATGGGTTACGTAAAAGCAAAAGTCATCCGCATATTGGATAATACTACAGAGAGATTGTATATGACTGTGAATATTGGCGGTATAAATATTGAATAGAATAGGGCTCAGCACCGATCCCTGGGGCAATCCTACTGAATTAAATCTATAACCAATTTTATTATTGTCGGATCCTCTTAAATAAATCATCCTATTTTTATATAAGTTAACAATTACTTGAGCCGTATACCTCGGGATAGACATTTTCATAATTTCGGCAAAAAGAATATCCAAATCTACACATTCATACGCTCCCTTAAGGTCTAAAAATAGAGCACCTAAGTACTTATTACTAGAAAAATTATTTTGAATATCTGTAACTAAATATGTAACGGCATCGAGAGTACCCAGGCCTTTCTTAAAACCAAATTGACATTGCGGTAATGGGATGTTGTTGTTTAACCACCATTCTAATCTGTATTTTATCATTCGTTCGAGAGTCTTTAACACGCAAGACAACAAGGATATTGGCCTGTACGAATTGGCCAATTCAGGATTTTTACCGGGTTTAAGAATAGGGACAATAACCACCTTTTTCAAAACTTCTAATTCTGCGCCTTTAAGCCAGATGTCATTCAAAATGTCTAAAAGGAAAATTTTACAAGTATTGGGTAGATGGAGCAACATTGGATACTTGATTTCGTCATATCCTGGAGCTGTATTTGAAGCGCTTTTAATAGCGAGGTTAAGTTCTGCAATTGTAAAAGGTTGGGAAAAAAAATGGCCCTGTACAGGGTCAGTATTTTTTGTTGATTCCTTATTTGGTACACTAGGTGGGGCAACTCGATTGAAAAATTCATCGATCCAAACATCGGAATGAGAAAGAGTAGAATCCTTGATCGGTATCCTTTTTAATCTTTTAGCATGAGACCAAAGTACTTTTGATGGAGTTGACCCATTTAAATTTTCACAGTATTGTTTCCAATTTTTTCGGGCTTTAGATTTAAATAATTTTTTGGATTGGGCTATCACTTTTTTACTGGCAATAAAGTTTTCCATGGAACTAAACTGTTTGTAATTATTCAACGCCTGTTTTCTATTTTGTAAAATTAGTTCGCATTCATCATCCCACCACGGGGGAGGAGGACGTTTTTTTGCTATAAAAGGTTTAATGGTAGCTATTGTTCTTTCAGCTACATAGTTAATGTTGTGGATAAAGAAATTATACTTATCAACTGTATTCAATTCCCAGGGGGGGTTTTGAAAATTATTATCTAGTATGGACTCATATAGTTCCCAGTTAGCTTTATTCACATTCCATTTACTTTTGGGGTAGATGATATTTGGAATATTAAAATCCGTTGAGTACTCCATTACTATCGGGAAATGGTCAGAACCAAGGTTGTCTGAGGAAACATTCCAACTTATTTGAGGGGCTAAAGCTGCCGAAGCCATTGATATATCTACAACAGATTTATTTGAATTTGGGGAGGCAAGTCTAGTTTTATCACCATTATTTAAAATTATCAAATCCTTATCTTCTATGCACTTAATAATTTGTCTTCCGACTTGATCATTTTTTGAAGAACCCCAGAGGTTGCTATGGGCATTAAAATCGCCACCAATTAGTAAAGGATGAGAACATTGATTAAAAATATTAATCCAATCATTGGAATGCGTATTGATATTGGGAGGTCTATATAATGATATAAAATACAGGGGTGATTGATTGATGTCCACTGATATGCCACATACTAGAATGTCATCATTGTAAGCATTATCATCAAATCTTATTTCTTTGAAAATAATTTGTTTTTTAACTAGGATAGCTACTCCGGCTCTGCCATCCATTCTGTCTTTGCGGACCATGTTAAACCCAGGAAAGTTAACATGTTGTGTTGGTTTAAACCATGTCTCGCTTATTAAAGCGATATGAATATTTTCGTCGTTTAAGAATTTTATTAGACTAGATTTGTTTGCAATTGCAGAACGAGCATTCGGGGGTTACATAGCGGATATACCATCCTTCGGAGGGGATGTAAAACAGTCGGTCCCTTGTCTATTAAATGTTAGGCAAGTAAAAAATCCCTACTCTTCGAAAGAGAAGAGGTTCGGCAAAATTTCCAGGTTAGGGGTAGCTCGACACCTGGCGTCGGTGATTGGCCTTGGTAGCGGAAATAGGCCGACGTTAAATAAGTGATAGAAAAAAAAAAAAAAAGTTTTTGAATTCATCAACATTATTAATATTATTAAAAATTGCCAATATACAATGGGTAAGATACTCTGTTACATTGTTTGTAATACTATTTTTTTTTACATTTTTTCCTAGTTTTTGGTTCCCGCTACAACCCCTGCTGCCATAAATACTTGTTGCGTTTGTACAGCGCAGCTCGACTTGAGGTAAATTTTCATTATTTTCTGATACAAGAAGGTTATCAGGTACTAAGTATTCGATTTTAAAAATGGGTCTTATGCCATTTTGCTTTCGATTCCAGAGCACACACTAAGCTCACTGATCTGGTCTTTGATAGAACTACAATTATAGTGTTCAGTATTATATATGGGTACTCAAACAATAGCAAAAAGATATATAAATATGTGTTGTTGATATACCTATGCAATAGAGTTGTGGTAACGAATCCCTCGTATAACCACGTACATTCGTATAATAACTTAATATGTATGTAAGAGTTTATATCAAAGTAGTTCGTACTAAATTAAAAAGCACTTAACTTTTGATAACGAAGTTAGGCGGCAATTAAATTGTACACAGTTTCTTTTCAGAGCTTGCCTGCACACACGTGCAAAGTTAACAGAATTAATTTTCTTAATTCGTGAATTCCCAAACAAAAACATTTATTTGTATGCCACATAAACGGGGACTAAAAACTCAAATACTTTTGCATAAACAGGACAAATTCTCTAAATTTGCATACTGTAATAACGCCAGACAGAGAGCACACTCAAAGAGGACCGAAGTAAAGACAAAGATGGCACGTTCATGTCTTTCCGTGCAAAAGAGAGTTAGCTAAGCGAGTTGTGCCGAAAATAGCAAAGGACGGAAGACGAAAAAACATGTGTCAGACGAGGGAATATGTATGTTTCATGCAGTCTAAAGCCGCGGGGATGAGTAACAGAGACAGAGGCTTATGGTATTTGCATAAAAACTTTAGTGAAGGGAGATGGAAGAGCCGTAAGTGATGGTAGGGAGCGCACATTTTGCAAAGTACACGTAGAAGAGAGACAGTTTTGCATTAATGACCGGCTAACAAAGAGGGTTTATGGGAAAAATGACGGAGGATAGGGGAGCAGATAGAGATAGATAAAATGTACCGGGATAGCATCAGAAAGTTACTGCGTTAGATATCCGTATAGCAACAACCAATATAAAATATCACACTACGCATTCTTGCATTTTTTTGAAAATAGTGTAGCAGTATATAGGCACGAAATGTTCTGAGAGTAAGCAGAAAATTTATTATTAAAACTTAAGTCATAGTTACTGCTTGCCAAAAATACCTTTATTGATTTCTATACAGAATGGTACGTTGTTGACCCTCATTATTTCAGCTTTAATTTGGGAACCAAGAAGTTATAAAATTACATATGACCAAAACTATTTTCTTGATATAGTGCAGTGAATTTTATAAAATCTCGCATTAATTTTTCAGTGCTCGAAAAAAATATTCTCAGCTTGCAGGGGGTGGTATTTGTGAATACTTTTAAGGCTGTCCTATCTATTTAAGTAGTTAGAAAATAATTGTTGAAATATCAAAGATGGATTTTTTTAAAACTTTTCTCCGCTTACGTAGCGAGAACGGCAAATAGATAAGACAATAATGCAGTGAACGTTTTTCGAAGAGCATTGAGTTTTCTACAAAAAAGTCCCGATGGGCATATTTTTATCTATTATAGTGTATGAGCTACAGTCGCCTAGGTACAAGCGCAGGTATGACCGTTTTTCGCGCTATTTTCCAAACAGCCCGGATGATGATGCACCGATTTAGTTAATAATCTAAAAGAAAACAAGAGAGTTTCTCGAGAAGTTTGAGAAAAATCGTGAAGCTTCCAAAATTCATACATGGTTTTTTGGAGAAGTTTGGAGTCTCGTAGACTTTTCGAATTTCGGCAATGCTAACTGCGGTACTATTGACATCCTTTATTTAACAACATTGCAGTTAAATATTAGTGGTCCTGTGCAAACTTAACATTGCCGATTTTTTTACTTATGAAAATATGAAAAATGTAAATCTTTACTCTCTCATCGCTTTTTGAAGATGGAAAATTGATTTCTAAAAGACACTGCTTTCAAGATTTAACACCGAAGCATTTTAAAAATTTAATTTTTGAAAATTAAATATATTATGAATTATTTACAACAATTTTTAAATGCACAGTTACTTAAGAAACAAAACTAATTTTTTTCCAATGCATTCCTGTCAAATTATAAAAGAAATACATTTTTTAAAACGATCAATTGCATTTTTCTCCTTCAAGCAGAGATTCAAATGTTCAAATTTACATTTCCTATAGTTTTTTCTTAAAAGAATTCATAGTGAAGAAATATAAGGGACGCCACCATGTAGAACAACAAGAAATACAAAAATGAAAATTTCGAACATTTTTTTTATAGTATAGCCAATATGCAGATAAAAGAAGAACATGGTTTTGCGTATGGTATCATCAAAATACGAAAAATATTTGTCCGAACTGAGCCAAAAAATCAAGCTGTTAGTTAGAAGTTTCATGAATTTTTAAAAATGTTTCGAGACCTTCCTTCATTTTGTTTTTGATTATCAATTATATCGGCGCATTCAGCCCGTTTGGAGAATAGCGCCTGTCGAAGACATTTTGACGAAAAATGAGAAATTCGAAATTCAGAAAACTTTAATAAAAAAATGTATCACTTCAGACTTTTCGTTAATCACCAGAAACGTCATACATATTCCACAATTTAAAAATAAGAAAATTCATCATGAAAACACTCAAAATTATGAATTACTCAGGAAAAACGTGAAAATATAAATAAAGAGTTCGAATACATATCTTTGCATTGACAAGAACTTTCGATACATACCACTTTTTGCTATTTTCAAGACTGCACGAAAAATCCCGTTGTGCCTTTAGAAACTTCACACATTTTTTTAGGCACATCGAACTTTTAGGCGCTGTAACTCAGAAACTGATGAGAAAAGTTATAAACAATATTTATATATGTTATTAATAGATTTTCTCTAGATCTACAAGTTTTATGAAACATTTTTCGATTTAAATCAATTTTTGAAAGTCTAAACACTGAAATAATTTTTTGTAATGTTGGCGCCCTCTATCTTTTTAGGAATTAACTACAGAGAGCTAGACCTGAGACAAAAAAAAATGTTGGAAATTTCGAACTCTTCAATTTTTGTCCCTACACCATTTTCCCCCCTACCGTCAGGAAACGAGATAAATCGATTCCAAAATTTTTCAATACTCCGAAACAGTTGGGAGATACGCCAACTTGGAATGTTACCTTTCCGATCACAAGAACCAACATACAAGAAATTAAGCCGCAATTTTTTCGATCTTCTTTACGACGGATTGACTGGACTATGTAACATTGTTTAAAATAGTATCCACATTTTCTCAATGACAAATTTAAAAATATTTTAAGTACAATCTAACAACGTTGATCACAGTTAAATAGGTTGTTAGAAATTAAATAGTGTTGTTTGTTTCTATTGAAATAAAACAGTTTTTCCATTTTTTTAAAACGGGACTGCAGAAAAATAAATGAGAGATCAGGTATTAATAAGTTAATCTATTTGGAAACGTGGGTTAGATGCCGCGTAAGACTGTTTCAGTAGAGCGCGGCAACTATTAGAAGCATTAGAAAGAGCTAGACAGATAGAATAAAGGGGTCCTGCGGGAAGTAAGAGTCGTGAAGTTGGTTCTATGTGGGTGTAGAAGTGAGAGCGTAAGACAAAAAGAGATAAAACGGCATGCGCGGTATTCAGACCCTCCCTGTTCTGCATCGATTCTTGCCGAGCAAAATGGCTCCAGAATACAAAACCCAACTGTAAAATCACTAAGGACGCGAAGTAGCCCATTTTCCACTGAAAATTCGACTCTATTGGAGTGTTTTTAGAGTCGACGCGTCGTTGAAAAATTACGAGGTTTGCTGAAAATTCACAAGGAACATTTTCGTGTAACTCTACCTCTGACTCGTATGCATTTTTCTGTTCAAATAGACCGTATGTACAGTTTTAACTGAGGGGTGAGTGTTGCCCGCATAAAAACTATCTCTCAAAGCCAAGCGTCACTGAAAAATATGTGTACTTTGACGTAAATTAATGTGCGTAACGTATATTCAACTATTCCTACAATAATTTTACATGAGCGTAGAGATTAGGAGTCCTAATTAAAGGACCGGAACCTTGGACCTTGCTAATGAGCTGACTTGTTCGATTTTGATTAGCCTCTTTCAACGCCGTCAAAGAGTTCGTTACATTGATTCTTTATAGGCCAAACATCGTCAACTCTGCTTTGTGCTGTATGGTCTTCAGCTTACCGTTCATTACACACGCAGCCTGTGTCCCACTCTAGTGGAAAAATATCCGGCTGACGCGCTTTTGAGGCGATTAAGTCTTTCGATAAGTTGCGCAATAGAAAAAATCTTCTGTTATCTTTATTATGCTCATTATGTGCAATAATATGAAAGCCATACCTAAGTATCTTATTATTAAGTGAAATGAAGAGTATTTTTTATTTCCTTAAAACTGTAAATATCAAAAAAAATCAGTTATTAATTCAGAACGATTTTCGTTTTCATCCGTTGGCCATGTGTTTTATAAGCACAATAAACCTGAGAAGAAAAAGGTCGATCTGATTATAATTTAGACAGTGAGTGAATGTATCCAACCGCAAAAATTCTGTTGCTTTTGAATGAAATCGATCAGTAAATGTAAAAGTTAGGAAATATTTTAATAAAAGTGAAATACAACGTAATATTTTGACCCACCTTAATTCTTTTGTTTTTAGCGTACTAAAAACGAAGTTCAATATAAAAGTTGTAGAGTAGCATCTATATTATTAAATTAAAAAACAGTAACCTGCATAGGGCACGTGATAGAAATATTGATCTTTTAAAAAGAACATCTTGTTTATTTTATTTCCACATCCACGCAGTGGAGTGGAAGTAGGTATCGTAATCGTAAGAAAACAAGTTAATTTTTTTTTTTTCTTGAAATAAATTTAGGATGTCATGAAACGTCCAAATTTCTGTCTGCCTGTCTGTAATTTTTTTGTATACACGATTCTTCTGCAACGATTTAAGATATTAACTTGAAATTTGGTACCTACATTGATATATTATAAGATTATATCTTGTACCTACTCCGGCAAACAGTTGGGAGGTTAACAGGGGTGAATAGGGGAAAAGCAAAGGTCTCAAACTTTTTATAACATTAGCCAACACCTCCCACACCACCCCCCAATCTATTACTATAGGGGTTAATAAAATAAAATTCATTTACTTGAAATTTGGTATGCGTATGTATTAATTATTACGACAAATGGAACTAGATTATATTTTGAGAGGATTACGTTGGAGGGGTGAAGGGTGAAATAAGTAAAGCAACCTAGTAGGAGTCACGAAACTTAGGATTTAGTGTACATACTAGAAGCAATGGTCCAAATTTTTCTATGACATTTTACATCCCCTCCACAACCCCCAATCAATTATTAAAGACGTAAACAAAATAAAATAAAGATGTTGACTAGAAATTTAACACGTGTATATATTATAACGAGATCTGGAACTGGATTATATTTTGAACTAATTCTGTTGAAGGGTTAGGGGTGAAATAGGGGTATAGTGAGGTAAACAAGTAAAGCAAGCTAGTAAGTGTTCAGAAATTTGTGATTTGATGTATATAGTAGAAGCAGTCTCAAATTTTTTAATGACATTTTACTCCCCCATCACCAACCTCTCTTCATTATTAGAGGAGAAAATAAAGGAATTAATTATATTGACATGTAATTTTGTACAAGTATGTAAGTATTATAACGAGGTTATAACCAATGCTGGTATTATTTTGAGCTTATTCCGTTGAAGGGCTGCGGGTGAAATAGGAGTAAATAAGTGAAGAAAACAGGGCCGGATTAACCCCAAGGCAGGGACTCCCTCCAAAATGAGGCCCCCACCACATTGTCTTGAAACTTTTTTTTGAGAATTATGAAATGAAAATAAAATTACGTAAAAAAATATTTTAAGAAAAAGCTTTTATTTAAGAAAATGTACTAAGAACTAAAAATAGTTTTTTAAAATTCACACATCTGGAAACCGAAAGCTTTGGGGGCGGTGAATTGAGCACAGTAGCTGTGCATAGGTATGGAAACGATTTATCAATATAAAATAAATATCGATATTTTCTTAAATGTATCGAACGGAAACGGAACTGTACTGCTAATCGCAATCTGTAACTGGCGCTGATGTCAAAGAATATCATCTCCCCCCCTCCCTCCCCGCTCTTCAAAAGTTTATTTTAGTTAAAGGCAACTTTATTGCGAGAAATATCCCCTCCCGCGTTCTTAGAAATAAAATATATCGATAATTGCGTGTTGACATATCGAATATATCGATCTGAGTCTTGTGATGTATCAAATGATTCATATATCGATATATTGCGGTTTTTTTGCCATCCCTAACTGTGCAATAGTGTTATATTACCGTGATCGGCCATGAGCAGCCACCCCACCACATTTATGCATATAGGCCTCCATTCCAGAAAGGGATTTGGTGTATATGCCAAAAGCCGAAGTGGTAAACTTCAGTCAATCGAAAGGGTATTGAAATGGCACTTCGCTTTATAGGTTTTTGGATCAGAGGATTTCAAATACTATATTATTATTATTATTGTAAAAAAATGTTAATTGCGGAAATTCACATTATGAAGTTATGGCGTCTCTACTCGAAACAACTAGTTTAAAGTTAACCCAATGTACGTCAGTAATTATTACATACTTAATGTACAGCGTTAAAAATAAAATTACTTGACTTGATGACTTTTAAATAGTAAATAAATAAATAAATAAATAAATAAATAAATAAATAAATAAATAAATAAATAAATAAATAAATAAATAAATAAAGAGTTAAAATAATTCGTAGTCTTCTTCCCTAAACTCCTAAACTAAATACAAAATACAGTAAAATGAAGAGAGGGGATTTTGAAATATTTTGATTATAATTGTTATTGTATAATCAAACAGTGTGCCTTTATTAATACTATAATACATTAGACGAACCACTACTATTTCATGCGGTCTAATTTTTATATCCTTTTCCTTCAAAATTGTCATGAATATATAACATCACCTGTAAATAGTGAACGTTAGCGTTGTTAGTTTTAGCTTTTTCTTCTTAACTAACCAGAAGTTGAAAATTTTGAAATATTTCTAAACCAATTTTAAAATTAAGTAGAGTTTGAACTATTTAGCATTATTTCCTTATTTGCCACAGACTCAAATGTTATACATATATTTTTTTATTTATTCGTGTGGCCGGTTTTCCATAGATGTTTGAGCTAACAGCAAAATAAGTAGCACTTGTTTCGAGGTTATAACAAACAACCTTGCCTTATACCCTTAGAACGCATTTCTACACAAATCTATAGGAACTTTCTTCATAATTTTGCAAAATAAACATTATCATCTAATGTAAATGACACTTTGCATAGAGCAATGCGAAAAGTATATAAGTACTGTCTGATTTCTAACTTTGTCGGGTCTCTTTGAAATTAACATCGTACAAATTTATTCAAATGAACGGACCTCCTGTATGTCTATATGACCACGAGTGATAAGTTTTTCTTACATGGAGTCCTAAAATTTTACACATCAGATCTATGAAGTGTTAGGTCTTATTAAATATTAATGATATCAGATAAAGATTTTATTACATGTTATAACGAACTCTTCAACCAGACATTCTCTGACCAAGACTCCGCGACAATTGAAGGGGTTAGGCAGGAATGGGGTCGAGGCGGATTTAATACATATAAACAGTAACCCTACTTCTACCTACCTACTTGGTATATTTGGCAGGGAGGTAAAGTAGTGAATGTTCTAAGATTTAACAGAACAGAAAGTTGAAAACAAATATATATTTTAATTATCTGGTGCACTGTTTAAAATTTGGATTACTGAGACTGGAAATCAAACAACTGAAATGATTGGCACACCAGGCAGATATTTCTCATAGAGACCCAAAAATTATTTTCCGTTTGACGAGAAAAATTGCGTTGGACGAGTGATCTGTTGCCTCTTTTTGGAAAAGGACCGGGACTGAAAATAATTCTGCACCGTAAAATTTAAAAATATTGATGAAAATACTGATGTTGACTGGACTATAATAGTAGTGGTCAGAAAGATTTGAAAATAATTAATAATACTAATTTATTTCATGCATCAAGTACTTCAGATTTCACGGTGAGTTGCCAAAACCATTATTCGAATATCAGCGATTCAGTAAATGGACAAGGCGAAAACCTTGCCTTCGTATGAAAAAATTTTCCTATGATGTTTTTTTGCATATTCACGTTCGGAACATGCCCCTGAATAAGGATCAAAAGTTTCCCGGACGAGAATCTTGTCCCGATTTGTTTAAACTAATTTTTTGAAACAAATTGCCAAAATGCCTTTTTTTAACCCGAGTGAATTGTTTAAAGTTTTTTTGGTCATTTTAAACGAAAAAGGTCTGTCATTTTTTCGCAAAGTTCCACATACTGAATTAAAAATATGATATCAAGATGCTTTTCTAGTGATTCCTTAGGCAGCATTCTCTTTTGAACCTTTTTGTCTGATTTCGAAAATGTACGGTTTGATAGGTCTAGCTGTAATATTTCTTGACTAACCAGATATTAGATATGCTCGAGATCTGCATGCACATCTATGATTGATACTATAACAACATTGTTACTTTTTGACATTTTGCATTATTAATTTTTTTTAAATTTCTGAAATTTTTACATTATGCACATAAATATACACATGTGGAGAATATTTAATGTTCGATAATTTCAAAAATATTGCAGCCAGAACTATAAAAAAATATATGAATTGGAAATCAGCGAAAATGATCTAAAAGAAAATGTAAGAATAAACAACATTTAAAAAATCACATACATTTTTGTATCAGGTGACCGATGCAGATTATTGTTTTCAGTTAATTTTTTTTTTTTTTTTGTATTAGAGATACAGCCCTGCAACTTTTGTATTCAACTTTTTTATAGAACGCAAAAAATATAAGAGTTAAGGGGAAGTGAAAATATGATGAATATCCCTGTACGTGAGGATTCTATAAAACAAAAAATGCATATCACTGATGATCGTTTCAGCAGTCAATCTGATATCATCGAAAGTTACAGCAATAGCAACTGTAACCAGAAAATTAACTTATTTTCAGAAAAATTTGGAATTAGGTGAAGAGCCGGCTGTACAGATTTCCTATGAATAAAATACATGAAAAACTTTGTGTGAGTCAGTAAGTACTACCACAGACATATAGGGAGCCACTTTTGATATAAGCAAATTTTACCCTCGTCACGGAATTTTGACGTTACTTCCAGTCACGATTTTGTGTGTCATCGAATACATGAATAAAGCTTACGTCAAAATGTGGGTTTTGAGGTATACAATGAGATTGTAGTCGGGTGCCAGGCTTAATTTGCCCGCAACTCTGATACACCCTCGATTAAAGTAATTTTTTTTGTGTTTGTAAGTCATCGAATACATGAACGATTTTTTTCAGTTAAAGTGTAAGCCCTCTAATTATTAAAAAAATAGACTGTCTCTTCTTTTTTGCACACATCCTCCCATTTTACCTCACTTCCGGTTTTTACCGGAAGTGAGGTAAAATGGGTAAATTTTTAAATCTGGTGTTTTTTCCATGATGCGGGCAAAATTTGCTTATATGAAAAGTGGCTCCCTGTAGGTCTGTGGTAGTACTTACTCACTCACACAAAGTTTTCCATGTATCTTACTCATAGGAAATCTATACAGCCGGTTCTCTACCTATATAGAATAATGTTTACACCTAATTTACTTATGCAACTACCTTCACGGTTTTAGTATTTTTTTAAAAGCACCCAACGAAATACAAGCAGGAAATAATGCTAGGTCCTTTTTAGAGACAGAAAACAGCTAGTTATGTATTAAAAGAGCAAATTGTATCATTATCGCCAAGGGGTGACAGTGGCACTTTACGCTCGAGTGGATTTATCTACGAGTATTTGAAAATATCAAAACAACAGAAATAATTAAGTTGAATTTGTGACTGGAGACCGCGATTTGCCAACATTTCATTAGTGTGGCATGCTTATGACCAAAATAGATAAACGAACAAAATACAAACACTGCGAATTTATTTATGTCTTGCTGTTGCTTTAATTTACATTGTGATTTAATTCACATCAAGCAACTCTAATTTTATTAATAATAAAAGGTCCGACGAATTATTACTTCATAAAAATACAAATACAATCAATTTATTTGCCATTAAAAATCTGTTACAAAAAACTGAAAAATGTTCCCTCAATTGTACTTAGGAAGTAAGTAAACTACAAAAAAATAATATAAAGTTACAAACATTGTCATATCATACATTGTTATATTTTATAAGCTTTTATTTTACTTGCTTTGATGTATTGTCTAAATGTTATTTGTGGCATTATCTTTTTTTTTTCCTTCTTCAATTCTTTGGGACTTCCTGCCACATGTATGTTTTCTTTCTAAGCGGTGCTAGGGGAATCTACAAAATATATCACAATTAACCAGTATATTACTGGTAAAAAACATCTACGCCTGTGACGTTTACGTCAAAGGATCAGTTAAAGGTTGGTTTTTATAAATAAACAACACAAATAAGTATAAAAACTTGAAATTAAATATTTCGCCGACGTTTCGGAAATCTAATCTGTTTCCTTTTTCAAGGCTTTTTTGAAAAATCTTTTTTGCTGTGTATGACAAATACAGATCTATGTAAATAGTAAGTATCTATGGATATTGAATATAACAAACATTCTTAGAGCTGTCTATTTGTCATACACAGCAAAAAAGATTTTTCAAAAAAAGCCTTGTAAAAGGAAACAGATTAGATTTCCGAAACGTCGGCGAAATATTTAATTTCAAGTTTTTATACTTATTTGTGTTGTTTATTTATAAAAACCAACCTTTAACTGATCCTTTGACGTAAACGTCACAGGCGTAGAGGTTTTTTACCAGTAACATACTGGTTAATTGTGATATATTTTGTAGATTCCCCTAGCACCGCTTAGAAAGAAAACATACATGTGGCAGGAAGTCCCAAAGAATTGAAGAAGGAAAAAAAATTGCTTTGTTGTCTGTCTGTCAGTCTGCTCAAATCTTGCAACTAGTTCTAATTAAGCTAAAGGTTTGAAATTTTCCACACGTATGAGGCCCGATGACAATGCAATAGAGTATATCTAATATGGTTCCAAATCCAATATGGCGGACAATAGTATACGACCGCTCCCAAAGATTTTAGTTTCCCGGTGTATGAATTTGAAACATTTTATTTACTTTTTGGTACATTCTTTTTAATAAAAACTTTGTTTTAAAAATATGCTTTTTGTACATCATTTTTTAAGCCGTTTTTTGCTACGATCACACTACCTCCACCTCGCACTCTCAAAAAATGGAAAGAGTGTTTACGTTATGTATAACAATAATAATAAACGCCTATATTTTAGAGGGAGCATTTTGTATTTTATTTATAAATATTTTCTTATACTGGGCGGTAAGTTTCACTAATAAAAATAATTTTTAATTGGTCTGTTCTGCAGGGAATCTATTTTACTTAGAGTTTTTGAAAAGGAAGAGTTTACTCTAAAACATCGAACCTTTTTAAAATTGATATAGGTCATCGATAAAATGTGAGAAAAACTTCCAGGGATAACGATATCAACAAGGAACGAGGAAACTTTTTCATCTTTAAAATAGATAGAAGCATATGAAAAGCAATAAGGTTAAAGGATAAAGGCAACTTTTTTATTTTACACTTTTTTTGTAAGTTTTGATTTCTTATCAATCACGTATATTTTAGGAAGTGATAAATAATGTCACACATCTGCTCGCATCTCAAATATGCCAATATGGCGTTTGTTCATGGTACTTGCAATGGGAATACTCGCTGCGCTTGAAGAATATCGACGATTTCCACACCATAGAGTTACGAATAGAACCATTCTTGTCACGTCTTAAACACACTGTGTAATAATGGTAAACTTCTCAGTGCTCAAAAAATATCTGAAAGTTTTTGTAGGCAAGATACAGATGAAGTGGAGAACATTCTTGATTAAGTGTAAGAGAGCCCTGGTACTAGCTTATGAAGAAAAGACGCTCAATTTGCAAATTCCCAGATGAGTGATCCGTACACTACATCAGCAAGGCTTAAAACCATACCACTTGTCGTCAGCGGGCTGACGAGCATTGTGATAATTGGGCTATTTTTTCACATTACAACTGATGGTTGACATACGACAATAGTTGAAAAAAATATCGTTCCTCTTCTCTCAAATTCGAATGTAATGTGACATCGCCACCTTTTAGATACTACGCGCTAATAATAGGATGCACTTATAATTTCGTTTTTTTTCTCCCTTCTTCATTTAATCAGCAAAACAACAGCAACAGCGACTGTCCGGTTATGAAGATACATTTTGATAAACTGACTGCACTTAACTACATGTGAGTAAGTAGTACGTCGCGTCGAGCGGAACGGTCAGCGCTGACCGTACATTCCATGTGAAACGGCACTATAGTGAGTACGGCATCTGCAATCATACTAAACTCATTTTTCAGTAGGATAAATTCTAATCGTTAGTTGATTCCTCATATACTTATTAGGGATGAAGCTACATTCACTGTTAATGACCTCAATAATACCCGTAACTAATCTAAACTGATCAATGGTTTAAGTAAATTCTACATGCAAGAGTGGAAACAAATTTGGGGCCTCGATTCTCGGTTAATGTGTGGCATGGCATCGTTGGTAATTACCAACCAATAAAGTAATTACTTTATTGGTCCTTCCATTTTTGAGAATCGCCAATTAGAAAAAAATTCCCTGTTACTTTCGCAAAATAATTTACAAACATTACTAGATGTTCCTTTAAGGAACGCTATACATTACCACCATGATTTAGCTCATTCACATTCAGCTCATCTGGTCACGTTTCGTTTCATTATAACTTTTCCAGGACGATAACCTAATCGTGGTGGTCCTATAGTTGACCGGCAAAGTCTCCAGGCCTCACACCGTTAGACTTCTATTGACGAATATGGCTGAAAGATGAAGGGGACAATTGCGAAAAATTAATTCTTCATATTTTGAATACTACAGCTCAACTAAAGGAACATCAAAATTGACTCTTGAAAGCATCGCGCTCTCTTCGAATACGACAAATAAAATATCTGAAGGTCCATGAAACAAATTTGAAAATTTATTTTGGATTAAAGTTTCATAATTTAACTTTTCTTCTATTATTAATTAATTATTCAAGACGCTGTAATTCAAAACAAGTGAAAGTTGGATTACACAAAGTTTGTTATTAAAAGATTTTATTTAACTTGGAACATTCGTATGTATGTCTTTTCGGCTAAGAATTTGTACTTGAATTTTAACTCACTTTCTATTATCTGATCGAGCTGGTGCAGTTACATAATTCTGATAAAAAATATTATAAATAAATCTGGGTATATACTTCTAACATATACACCAGATCCCAGGTTCTTGTGCTTGACTTATTTCCCCTATTTACCCTTATGTAACCCCAAGCCTTCAAAGTTGTCACCTCAAAATATAATCTAGTTCCAAATGTCGTTATAATACATACGTGTTCCAAGTTTCAAGTGAATATCTCAATTTTATTTTATTAAACCCTTTAATAATGGAGAGTGGGTGGTGGGGGAGGCGTTGAAAATATTGTAAAAAAATCTGAGGTCTTTGCTTCTAGTATATACACCAAATTTCAAGTTACTGTACTCATCCAGCTTGCTTCACTTATTTTCCCATATTTACCCTTATTTAACCCCTATTTAATCCCCTCCCCGCCCTTCACCGGAATTCTGATCTTAGTTAATATCCTCCCGTCGATGTTAGATCAGCATGAACCACAGGCCTGGTCTAATTCACTCAAGTCATATTTTATTTCCTTGGTTTTAGTTCATTTTAAGAAAAGCTTATTTCTAAAAAAAACTGAATTTGATTTTACGACTCATTTTAGTCCATTTTTATTTATATGAATGCTTGATATAAGAATCTTCTTTTACTTATATTTATTTAGTAATACACTTCTGTGTATTGCATATACCAGGCGATTGGCACTTTCATCCCAACGCACCCTGTATGTAGTCAATTTACCTCTTAAAATCGGTGAATGAAAAATTGCGGCAACCATGCAAATCTTGTCGTGGAGTCGTTATAATAATACCTTAACAAATTGACTTTTCCAAATAAGTATTTTTTTACGAACCCTTTATATACACACGCAAAGGTAAATAACGGTCAACTGAGTTACGGTTTGGTTGACATTCATTTAATTTTTCAATACAAAATAGACTTCGTTAATATTAACATGGCATAGCGGATTCGGATCTGAACTCGTAACGCTGAAAATGCATATATATGGTTCCAGAGAGAGTTTTTGCGAAATGCAGCGTTGCATACGCAGTAGGAAAGTTGGCGGTCGTGATATGAGCACGAGGGCCAGATGGGTTGCATTGCTGCTCTGCAGTCATTTTGACTACATTATTGAAGAGGCGAATTATTTAATCGCTTTTGCAGACAAACCGCATTAATATTGAATACGTGCTTTCCACTCTTTTAATATTTGCTTTTATACCTTCTTGCTTTTCAACATCTATTCTGTTTACATTTATACTTGTTGATAATTATAGAAGTGTAGTATTTGCGGCACATCGTTCATTTCTGGATTCAGATGGCGAATTGACGGCAAAAATTCACATGAATTTAATTTAATAAATTAAATGTTGATTAAAATTACTTTTTAGGGGAAATGTTAATGTTTTCTTAAACCAACAATCTGCAAAACGTTATATTAAAATAACGTTAATATAATTATTTGAACTGATGAAACAGGTTTATTATATTCTTCGTAAAAAAAAAAATTGTATAGAAATCTATATCATGCTGAACTCTAATATCGACTTAGACTTAGAATTTTAGTTTTGAATTTGACACGTATGTAAATTAGTAATTGAGTCAAAGAGATCGTCAATCTGTCATATTAGTCCACGCAAATTAGACTTTTTAGGAGAAAAAATTCATATATAAATTGCATTTGGGCTATGCATAGTTCATAGGAATATAATTAAGGATCCGAAAAGTTCCCACCTTACCCGTTGATGGAAACACCCTTTTGGGGAGAAAAACCACCCCTAGACAGGACTTAGTTACGATTATTCTCATTTTTCTTCGAATCCGACATTCCCACGAAAAACAGGTATAGGAACAAAAATATTCCTTATTAAATTCTACACAAAGAAAGTTCTATGGTCGATTTGCGTACTCCCCACCGTTTTCTCGCCATCGACGGTCATAGTAGGGGGTAGTTTGGAGCGCTCGGCGAAAAATCGATGGTACGCGAATATCTCCGAAACAACTACTTTGACGTGAAAAATGGTTATAATGAAACTTGTAGAGCGGATTCTCCTCTTGTACTTTTTCTTTTTTATTATTATGTTTGTTGAATTTTCTCGCTCTTTTCGAGGATACGCACTTTGTAATATGACCTCGTTTCCACCCCACCCATGAGGTAGAGGTAGGGGTGCGTTTTTTTAAAGTGCTTTCCCCTGTAGGCCTATTCCACTATCGTCATTGTCGATTTCAGTCGTCGATAGAGTTCTCTTCAATCAACTCATCTTCGGTAGGTGAATTTAAACAGCCTTGTCCGTGACAGTTGGAGCACATGGTTGAGCATCGCAATCCTATTTTTATACACCCGCATCGTTTCCCGCAACCGAAAGCCGAAAAATTTACAAATTTTTTCATTAGGACTTATACCACCATACTCCACTTTAATCTCATATCAATAATATTTACCTGTGGCTAGCATTTACCACTTAGTTATAATGTGTAAGGCTTTCAGCCAGAATACTGCATAGTTACTAACATTAATATTTTACAAAGCATATCAGGTGCAAACATAATAATTAATCATATTAGGCAATCAGCAATAACCTCCGATGTGCACCAGGAGGCATGAAGCTCCCTCTGAGCACGCTATCCTAGATGTATACAGTTTCGATGTCGACAGACAAATGGAGAGGCACGCGCCAATATTCTTGACTTTGATGACGGTCTCGGATGAGTACGGGTCGAGCTTTGAGCTCTTTGCCCCAATCATCGCTGTATACCTAGACCGGCCTCGTAAGGGGTGGGCCTGCTTTTTTGACTACCCCACCTGCAAATGCAGACGACTGTGTAGGCGAAGTTAGCAGACCTCCCCTGGTCCTGGCTGTTGGACTCTGCCAGCTGGGTCGTTTCTTCTGGTGCTCTTCTGTCTTGAGTTTCTGTTTTTGCTGACATGTCGGCTCCCGGGAGCGTCTATTGTGAGTGGGAACGGCTGTTGCCGCACCCTTTCGGAGTTTGGAAGGCTTTGGGGGTGTGTGATTAGTCGGAGCCCAGGGTGCCAATTTGCATCATGTCCTCCGAGTTCGTCGAAAGGAAGTTCTGGGCTATGTAGCTCAAGGATTGTATTTGGGCAAGGACGCTTGTTTTAGCATCGAAGACCGGCACGGGCTAGGGTACCTAGCTGGTTATCTGCTGGATACCTCCGGGATCGGGTGATTTGGGTGTTTTGGTTATTGTCTCCTTGCGGCGTGGCTTGAAGATCAGGCTGAAAGGAAGGTTAATTATACTTACCCATTATCCAGGATCTGAGCTTCGGCCTCTTGTACCTAGGAGCGTCGTTGGGGTCGTAGTCAGTCGCCTGTCTGACCAGCGGATTCCCATGATCTGCTGCACGAGCGTATATTTTCTTCGGTCTCTCCTGGATGACTTCAGTTACCGGGGTGTATTCCAGGTCTCTGAAGATGTCGGCGTTTCTGACAAACCATGGTGCATCCACGGCGCACCAGAGTGCGACCTTTTCCACTGCCTTTTCGGAGATATTCGCTGTGAGAAATCGCGTACCACCGAGCGCTCCAAACTACCCCCTAATATGAACGTCGATAGCGAGAAAATGGTGGGGAGTACGTAAATCGACCATAGAACATTTTTTGTGTAGAATTTAATAGGGAATATATTTTTATTATACCTGTTTTTCGTGGGAATGACGGATTCGAATAAAAATGAGAATAATCGTAACTAAGTCCTGTCTATGGGTGGTTTATCGTCCCAAAAGGGTGTTTCCATCAACGGGTAAGGTGGGAGCTTTTCGGATCCTTACTTGTACTCCTATGAACTATGCATGGCCCAAATATAATTTGTATATGATTTTTTTCTTCTATTCGCTATTTTTTCGTCTAATTTGCGTGGACTATATTGTATCCAAACTGTAAAATATACAGTACATAAAAAACCTCTGCCTAAGGAATCTCTACTTCCACATCAATTTTCCTCGCCCAAGACGGTTTTGGGGTGGCTGTTGCCAAAAATTGTTTAAGGAACTTTTCTTCTCGTACACATATTAAAACACAATTTTATCTTGTTAATCCCTTTAACAATAGAGTAAGGATGGTGGTAGGAGTGACAAATGTAATTTTAAATATTGAGACCTTGGCTGTTTCCTAAGCCTTGAACTAAATAATCTCAAAATATAATGTAATTCCAGACCCTCTTAGGATAGATTTATGTACCAAATTTCAAGTCAATATCTTAATTTCATTTTGTTAACCCCTTTAATAATGTGATGGTGGTGGGGAGATAGATGCAAAAAAATGAGACATTTGCTTCTAGTATCTACAGCCAATCTCAAATTTCTGGACTCGTACTATCTTGCTTTATTTATTACCCTTATTTACCCCCAATCCTTCAACGACAATAATCTGTTTGCAGATCTCGTTATGATAGATACGTGTACCAAATCTCAAGCGTTCCAGAGTAATCGTGCAACTAAGAATAGTTACAGACAAGGCAGACCGAATATTAGAACAAAAATATATGATTACGATGCTTCCAGTCTACGTGGATATGAAAGTAACAGAAAAATTTACAAGATATCAAAACTATATATCACGTTTGACAAAATGAAGTAGATTAAGAAATGTAACATTACTTCAAAATGTTATCGAGGTATTTTTAATAATAAATTTGCATCCGGACGCCATTGATGTCTGTACCTGTTAAAGATGATAACTTTAGTTGAAGTTATTACCTCCGCTCAAAATTGTGGGAGGTTACTAAAATTGGCCCAAAATCGAAAATTGAGATAACATCAAATCTTTACGTTTTCAGGTCCCAGGAATCCAAAAAAGTGGTTTTTGAAAAGTGTCTGTATGTGTATGCCTGTTAGCACGACAGCGGCGAAACTACTAAAAAGATTTGGATTAAACTCTGCATGATGGTTTCTTTAGTGCTCCAGAAGATCTGAGCATGTTTTGGTTGAGATCGGATAACTTTTAGTGCCGTATTGGCACAGCAATGAAATGCATATGCAAATTTCAATTAGGAGGAAGTATCGAACCGTAAGAAGCACTACTATGTCTCTCCGCTTTTCGAAATCTTGCAATGCATCGTAAGAAATAGCACCCTCCGCTCGTTAAAATTCGACCGAGGTAAAAAAAAACTTTGTTGCAAGGAATCACTCCCCCGCTTGTCGAAATTGTAATTGAGGTAAAGAATTGTGTCGCAAGGAATCACTCCCCCAGCTCTTCAAATTTATATCGAAGAGTTGGGGGCCCGCATGTCACCACCATCACTTGCGTTGTCCGTAGTTCTACAAGAAATAGTATTAATAATGTCTAGATAGTATAAATACGTCAGATAATTGCGCGTTGGCTCCTGTACTATGAGCAAATGATACAAGGCTTTAGAGATTATAGTGCCATTAGAGCCCTAGCTTAGAGCAGCTGAAATCCTGAATAATCCCTGGATATCATATTTATCTAAGATTCGTTCTTGTTGTCTTGAAGGCCAAATAAATAAATATTTTCCATTAAAAGTATGTGAAATTTGGAATTTACCGCTATTACGGTAAGTATTAATACTTACCCGTATGTTTTTCAATATGTTCTTTTATATTTAGCTAGGTATTAAAGTTAAATCAATCACCTGTTCGTTAAGAATACAGAAAAAACCTGCTAATTAACTTAAGTACTTAAGTGTGAGATTTCACGAAAACAATTTGTCATAAAACACAGACCGCAGCTCAATTCCCGGTTACATAGTTTCCCTTCATTCAGCAATTTAATATAAATTTATGTCATCATTTAGTTTCATTTCCTATAAAGCTTAAGCTTAACATAAATACATAACTTTCAGAAACCCTCGGAGCTCTCTCACAAATATTTAATTGAAAACCTCAAACTGATTGTGAATAATTCATAAACTTTTGCAAATAAGACCAAAACGCTGTTAGGTAAATGCAAATGAATCATGTGATGCATGTAGTGTAAGTTAAAGAAACTTCGCCATTACAGAATAGCGGAGTGAAGTAGGGTTGGGAGTTGGCTATAAACCGCAGCACTCCTGTAAAATATGTCTAGTATTCGCTTTAGCTATTATTAGAATTGTGGTATAATGTTACAAAGCATCAGCAGAGTTAGTAGTTTCCGCCTCCGAACCTAAGCCAGTGAATGTGTACGGAATAGATTAGAAACCTGCTGTTACCACTGGCATACACCTGTCATTGGCGTACAGACCGACGCGACGTCTTATTGAAAATGTAACACTCAAATACAGTCAATATTTAAAAAAATATATAACAACTTTGCCACTTTTAGTTAATGTACTGTTACGGATTTCCACCTTTTAGGAAACACCCTGTATGAATTCGTGGGTTCTAAATAATTTTAACAAGAGATTAAACACTACTAACACTTTATTTAACAATTTACTGACTACAATACTTGTTTACTTAATAGTTAACCTCACTTTTCACCGAACGTGTCACTTCTAAAATAAACTTCCTCCTCCGCGCTTGTAATCGCGCCTTATATACTCCGAAATTAGCTCTAGATCAATCCAGAATCTTCTCCAACCATAAGCTAGAAAAGTCCTTGGCTCTTTCTAGAGCCTTTCCAGTCACCATCAGAGGCATAGGCGTGCCATCTCCTTTTCCAAGGGGGTGTAATTCATAACAGTACCAAAAGCTGGTGTATTTTTTCGATCATACCTACATTATTGCACTTTGATATACTTGTAGTTATATCAAAGAAAAATACAGTGGACCTGGCGGACGCGCATTATTCAGAAGTAAAATGTCGTAAAGCTCATCTTTAAAATTCAACTTTTCCTGTGTAAAAACCTTCATCCATCATTTGAAAAAATAAGCTTGTCTATACCATGTAAAAGCTTCCTTTGGCAGCGGAGTTGTAGTGGGACATGCGCATATTAGAAAAATCCAAAAATCAAGCAACAATAGAGAACATGCCTGATAACTCATTCAAAATTATTTAAATGAAATGATTTCAACTTTAGTCCCAAATAAACAAGTATGTAAAAATATGTCTTGGAAGCAATCCATAATTGCACAGATCTACAAAGAAAAAGTCTTGTGCTAAGACTGATCTAACTTTTCTGAAGTCTTTTGACATAGGATTTTGGTTTAAAATTGTAATAAAACATAGTTCGTATAAAACGTGATTGTTTTGCACGCCCCTGTCGATCGTCTCCAAATTTGAATTAAAAATATGAAAGAAGTTATCGTGCTTGCGTATATCACATATTGAGATATTAGAGAAATTTTAAACCTATTTTTCTTTCTTGGAGGTGGAGACTTTTCAGTGCAGCAGACATTTTGAATATGCAAGGTGTTTACTTTCAAGCCATGATTAATAAATATCTCTGTAAATATCAACCTATTTTTTTAAATAATTAATTTCATTTATAAATTAAGTTTACATCACTAAGAGAAATCATCATATTAGTTTTCTTGCCTGCCACGCTCTGATTTAAAGGATTAATCATGGCTATAGCTGTTATAAATGTGTCAGGTAACTATACTTAGTATTATATAATTATGGAAAAGATATCAACCGACAGTAAGGTCTCACTGATGACAGTGAAAAGTGGATTGATTTCTTGTTTATCCATTAAGTTTCCCTCTGAATGAACTGAGAATGCTTTCTAAATATGAGCAATGAATATTTTGGAAGTTTTGTAAGATTTCTAATCCAAATGTCTTTTAAGGAAAACATCTCGACTATATTTACACTTTATGTGGAGATAATGGGTCATAGAATCTGAATAAAAGGGCATTGACAAATGCCAACCAAGACAATTTCCGGGCGTTTCCGAATCCATATTAAGACCATGCCGAATCCATATCCGCGCGCTGTTGAATACCAAAGTAACTTCTGGGTGCAGTCAAATTCAAATTAAGGCTCTGCCAAATCTATATTTGGGCGCTGCCTAATCCATATTCTCACGCTGCCGAATCTCTCTGAACGCCTCCGAATCCACTATTTAGCACTACCCTCCAGAAGGCATTATTTATTGGCTTCAAGTATTTACCCCCAACTCTTCATCGGATAAGTTGGAAAGTCGGTTTATCTTCGTCGATAACGGACGTGTTGTGTGTGACGCTCTCGAAGAATCGCAAAAAGACAAGTTAAAACTAAATTAAATCCGATAAAATTTAAGTCGTCGGTAGATTAAAATATTCTGCGTAAAATGAAGTGTAATAATTGGAAAAAAATTGTAATCTTTTTACTTCCCTCGCATACCGAATGGAAGTATTTTATTCGAGAAAAAATCACCCTCCAAGATATTTTCGCATTTTCATGTTTCAGATCATTTAGATTACGAAAATATACGTATTTCAATTCCGTCAGTCTGCCGGTTTGTCTGCCTGTCGGTCAGTCTGTTATTGCATTAACTAAAAAATTGGTAAATGTATTTACGCAGAACTTCCCTCTGTATTCATACAAGACATGGCAGGGCGGTCACTCTAAAAATTATTAATTAAGAAATGATATAATATGAGAATTATAATTGCAATCTAGTTAGCCCTATTATTACAGTGAAAACCAGAAAACTTCTTTCCATCATCTTCTCTATAAATAGCGATGGGGGAAAAAAATTCAATAATTATGTTTTTTCATTTTCAATATATTTTTTTCTTGCAATAGGTGTAGAATGTAATGAAAAGTAGAAATTTTAAAATTGAAGAAAAACAATTTTTTCCATAATCTGTTCTATTGTAGTGGTAAAAAAAAATCAAAAATATGTATTTTTTTAATGTTCAAAACATTTTTTTAAATGTTTAGAATGATACGTGGCAAAAATGTAATTTGAGCAAAGAAAAAATTTTCTCCATACATTTTATAACAAATTTTCAATTTTCTTTATTTTCAAAATTTTTTTAATGGGCTTCGAATGTGGTACGTGGTAATTTTAAATTTGGGGTAAAAATATTTTTTCCATCGTCTATTCTATAGTAGGGTAAAATAATGTAAAAAATTGTTTTCTTTATTTTCAAAAAAATAAAAAATTGAAATATGTTTAGAATGTGGAAATTTTAAATTTGAGCAAAACAAAATTTTTTCCATCATACATTTTATACAAAATTTTCAAAATTTCAAAAACTTTTTCTATTTTAAATTTCCAAAAAAAAATAATAAAATAGGTTTAGAATGTCACGAAACGTAGAAATTTTAAACTTGAGCGAAAGAAATTTTTCCCATTATTTATTACCTTTAGACGGTCCACCCTGTATATTTTCTCGTGAAAATTAAACCATTTCTTCGGTGGCACTGGTGTCAACTATCTACCAAATTTGATTGGTCTCCGTCAAGTAGTTCCTTAGTTAATGCACCAACAGATCGACAGACAGACAAACACACAGACAGACAGACAGACAGACTGACAGACAGACCGACGGAATTGAAAAATCTGTATTTTCGTAGTTTGCATAATCTGAAACGTGAAAATCCGAAAAAATCCTGGAGGGTGATATTTTCTCGAATACAATACTTTCAGTATGCGAGGGAAGTAACAAAGCACACAACAAATTAAAACTTGAAAATTACTGTAAAGTGCTTTTTAATAGTATCAAATAAAACAGACAAATGCAAGTGCGGTGTCTCTGCCTACACCCAAAATGGTCGTCTTGAAAAAAGACACTTTCTAAGTGCTTTATGGCGATAGAGAGAGCTGGGCAATAAGCAATGTCAAAATGAGACACATGTTTTTAGAATGCAATGTAGACCAACTAACTGTGTTGTGACTTAACTTAAAGTAATTGTGTGCAGGGGAAGTTTTTCAAGTGGACGAGGTCAACGCTAGAAGGGAAAAAACGAAACGGCAACCTCAGGACCAGACGCTACATAGAAATAAGCTATAAATTATTTTATTTTATTTGATTCTCTCTGATTACTTTAATAACTTTACTAATTTGATTTCTATCAACTCAATTCAGAACTGATTCAGAACATAATATTTTAAACAGTCTCTTATGAATTTCAAAAATGAAACTGTGCTGAATGGGGGGCAGGTAGTGAAATAGAAAAATACGCGTAATTGGAAAACAAGAATTGAAATTAATTAATAAGTTGAAACTAATTACTACAAATCAAACCATTGTACAGGGTGTAGAACAAAGTATTCCCTTGGACCACTTTCTTATAATCGCTGTAAAGTACTCTTTTTTACTGCAAAACAGGGCACTCCATTGCACTTCCACTGTAAATGGATATTTACCTGTGAAACGGTTAATAAATAAAAGCTCCATGCGGCGAGCGAAAGTATGTATATCTTGTCAGACAAACGAAGTGAACGCAAGCTGTCAGAAGGAGGTGTACACTGCTAGATTTGAAACAGAAGAAACAGAAAACTTAGAAGAGGAATAAATAACTTAAAAGAACCATGCAAACGCCTATATTTCCCATCCGATGATGACAGATGGAAACTAATTACGAAACATGGAAACTTAAAAGAAGCATCTCACAAACACGTACACTTCCCATCCTATATTCCTACCCCATGCGTCAGATGGCTCTCGCTGCTGACAACAAACATATCCCATGTCCAACCCAGCATATGCAGCCGGTCCGGCGGTATATAAAACATCCTGCGTGTTGCGTGTTGGAAAGAACCTCCAGACTAGATACCGGAATCGGCAGCAATGCTCACCTTAAGCTGGCAAATCAATCAATCAATCAACTAACTTCACCAGATAAGATAAAAAAATCCATTCCTGATCTTATTTTGATACATACGTGTA
The DNA here is from genome assembly GCA_963583905.1 of Stenurella melanura. Lineage (NCBI taxonomy): Eukaryota > Metazoa > Arthropoda > Insecta > Coleoptera > Cerambycidae > Stenurella > Stenurella melanura. Next base: position 130,388,624 of record OY757310.1, on the reverse strand, counting down.
CAAAATTTCAAGTCAATATCTTAAACTGTTCCAGAGAAAACGTACGCAAAAGAAAACGTTAGTGACAGCCAAAAAAATATTTGACAAAAAAATTTTGAATTTTTTTTTACGATTGTTTTACTCCACGACGTGGAAATCAAAATGAAAGTAGAATATATTTTATCAGATTAGTTATATCAGTCCATCTCTATTTTTCAAATAAATTGTTATAACAAAGAATCACATTTTCTTGTATACCGCATTACCGTTCCATTAAGCGTCCCTCAACAGTGGAAACAGGAGCATATGCCAACGAATATTGCTCGATTATCGGCTGTATTATAAACGAAACATGTCGCAAATATGTTTCAAAGTTTAATGAATCACGTCAAAAGTTATAAATGGAAATAAATTACTGAGTGGATGCATAGAAACTGTTAATTTGAAATTTCGCTCACAAATATATATACAAGTAGAGGAGCCAACGTGGTAAATAAGTTTTATAATTAGAGTCTTTCGCCAACTTTAAAAAAATTTAAGAAGGAGGAGTTTCTCATTTCGATCCGCATGTATGTTTTTTAAGTTTGTTCGGCGATGTCTCCTGAAATGGCTTAAGCTATTTCTACGAAGAATATGAGTCGGCGGTAGTTCCATATTATTTTTATCCAAGGTGAGCGAAACTCTGAAAGAAGTACTTTCTTAGGCGACTTTTATTAGAGAATATTCGAAGTTATGACGAAGGAGCAAGTTATAGGAAATACTTTCTATTAGAAAATACTCAAAGTTATGAGGGAGTTGTGGTTGTAGGTAAATGGTTTGGTATTTTCAAAGTAGCTGATACTGAATCTGATGTCAAGAATCAAAGATTCAAAATGGCGAATCCGATGAGGCTGTACACTAAAATGAGTGAAATATATTTTTGAAAGAAAATTTAATCGTAATAAAATTAGTCACTAAAAATAATATATGTTGTTTGGTCAATTGAATTTATTACCTATTTATTTTTTCTATTTCTTTAAAGGCGGTTCATTTTTTTTCCAAATTGTAACACAAATTTGAAATGATTTGCAATAGCATAAACGTTATTTCCTATATTTATTTATACATGTATTTTAGTAATATACATTTCGTAGCTCAGCCGGCTAAGCGTGTTAGTGGCAAGAGCACTCGGTCAGACTGACTATCGTGTACTAGGTTCGATACTCAGCTTCGACATTGGCGTTGTTGGTGGGTAATGGATGTTGTCTGCATTTTTTAAAAAGTGTAACCTCCTTCCGGATAGCTTAGGCATTGGATTTGGGGGTTGTCTACTATGTGTGATGTGTTTATATTTTACGTTGTCTATGTTATCATTTAGTATTTGATGATACCTTTTTGGAATTAACATATCATAATGTAACTTAAAATTTGCTCCCTAATTAGGTTCCTCATTTTGAAATTAAAAAAAAAAAAACTTTTAAATTAGTTTATGTATATCTTTTTATGACAGATTTTATGTATCATACTAATCTATGACGCGTTACATTACATTATTATATCTATCTCTATTTTATTGTGATTTTGAGAGTTTCAAGAACAGAATTCTTACCTCTTCTGCTAAAAATCCTACTTTTCTCTTTGGTAGACGTCGAATATTACTCATAAGGTGGATCTTAATCGACTGTACTCTACGAGGACAGCATTTTTAAGTTCTTTTATTACGCATGCAATAATATATTATCCACTTGCATGATATGCGGCTTGAGTTTGTAAGCGTAACTGTCCTGAATAAAAGAAGTAAAAAATGTTTAAGTAAAACGGTTTTATTGTAAAGAAAGATAATAATGATGCAAATAATGTACTAAAACCCGCTCACCTACATAAAATCGGCGTAGTCCCATCACATCTGTGCGATCTGTGTGGTGTTATTAGTGATCTCGACCATGTTTTCTTTTCATGTTACAAAAATAAGAACGCTACAGATATATTTATTAAAAATATTGTCTCATGTTGCAACACTATGGCTCCATTTAACCTAGTTAATCTCCTTTCTCTTGGCACTAAGCAAATTCATGAATTTATTATCGGTTTTTTGGTAGAAAGTAAAATAAAGTTATAGGTTACCTTTGTATTCCTCTTGTCTTACCACTTCTTTATACCCTCCTTCCCGTGGTCCTTCTTGTGATGTTGATTATAATTTAATGCCCTGACAGACCCCAGGGCGAGAAGCGTGCGTCCCTGTAATTCCTCATTTTGTTCATCTCTCTCTACTCTTTTTGTGTTAGGTTTTGTTTTAGTATTTCATATTATAAATTGCTCTTTTGTGACTGGCTATATGGTCTATGACCCAAAGCCATAAAAAAATGTACTAAAAGCTAAAAAATAATTAGGTAGGTACCAGCTACCATTCATCACACCACTCTCCTCATCAATCTAGAGCATTGCTCAGACTATGGGTATGCTTTGGATGCATCTTCTCAATAGACAACCTATGCAAAATGTCTGTAAAAGTAAATCCGTCACTATCATCGTGCGACATCGCAGGACGATCATTTACGTATTTGCTCAGGTTCCGCTACTCCCCACGATTTTATTTTAGTCTGATCAATGCTCTAGATTTATGAGGAGAGTGGTGTGATGACTGGTGCCTGGTAACTGCCTAATTATTTTTTAACTTTTAGTACACTATCTGCATCATAATTGTGCTTCTTTATAATAAAACCCTTTAACTTAAAAAAATTTTTTACCTATTTTATTTTCAAGTTTTTAGTTTTTTAGTTTTTAATTTTAGTTACTTCTAAAGTGTACTGTATTCTACTTGTCAAGCCCTTTCATTTGATACCCTTATTGAGGGGATTGAAAGAAAGTAATCCGCCATTTTGTGGTGGCGGCCATCTTGGATTTTCAATTTTTTTATGATGTACTGTATTCTACTAGTTAAGCCCTTTCATTTAATACCCATATTGAGGGGGTTGAAAAAAGAAATGTAAGCCGCCATTTTGTGGCGGCGGTCATCTTGGATTTACAATGATTGTGAATATACCTAGTTGTATTTTCATAAGAGCTAAAGGCGTGTACTAAATTTCAGATCAATTGGTCAACAGGAAAGGGGTAATATTTCAATTGTTAGATTTGACCCACACAAGACACAAAGTAAGCTAAATAAAATCGTTTAAAAATGTTCGACTAGTGGTTGCACTTTTTTCTTCTTCGATCTTTCTCCACTATTACTAAAATTTACATTAGATTCACTTAAACTGGCTGTTTAACCAAATCGAATATATTTTTTTAAACGAAGGCACATTAAAGTAGAACCTCCAGTGCTTAAGCAAATTACATAAGAAGAGTTTAATAATTCGGAGAAGTTTACCATTTTCTCTTAATAACTCGTAATAATTTCCTTTTCCATGTTCGATACTTTCAATCATCTTGTCGATTGCCCTTGCAGATGCTTCAACACCCAATAACTTTTCATTCCGAGGGAAAATCAAAGGGAACTTCTCTTACGGAAATGATCACATCTGCAATGAATTTAAAAATATGTTACAAAAATTAATAGTGCAAGTTGGTAAACTTTCATTACATGTTTGAAAGTACAGATATTAGCCTATAAGATACTACACAAATTTCCGTGAAACTATTTGAAACTTTTCTAAAAGTCAAAAGTGCACAAAAGCAGGCTTATGCGAAATAAATCGGTAATATGATTCTATACACTAGTATACATACCTTGTGACATTTTTTCGATAGCTAAAGACAGGTATTAACAGCACACAATAATAGTTTCAAATTTCTGTAGTTAACAACTTGCCTGGACTAGTATCGGTGGTGAATTTCCTGCCGTGGGTGAACCTAAATACTTACTATAGGGTCACAACTTTAAACACGTACGGTATAAACCAAATATTCTCTTGGTTCATCATGTCCTGGTTATCAAGGTATCAGTGTATATATTAATTGTGATTGTTGGATAAATTTAAATTTTGTTATATTTTCTTCTCAGTATTGGCAAAGTGACCACTGTGCGACGATATCTGATTTTCACCTAGACACATTGCATTATAATCACTCACTAACATCTCTCAAAGTAATAAATTATGGTTTAGTGGGTTACACTTGAAGAGTAGCGGGTTCAAGACACAAATGCATTGGATATAATTACTTTTTTTGACTTATTAGTGACATTTTCATCTTTCCGCCCTAGATATTTACAAAATAAAGAACTTAAAGCCTTTTTCTTAAACACTCTGCATTCGTTATTTAAACATGCTTTCTCTAATGAAACATTTTCTTTATAGGATTTTGCAAACAGTGGAAAGAAAAACTATCTATGAGAACTAAAGGAAAAACTATATATATAAAAATATTAATGAAACTTTGCATTCTTTCGATAACCTGACTTCTGGTTATGCTAGCAAGTAAAATTCTGATTTGCCATTCTCATTTTAACACTAGCATCCAACCTAGACCCCTACGGCTAAGCAGGCTAAACTAGTATCTACATGATCCCCTACGATATGTAAAGTCAGTTAAAAATGAGAACAAAGGCCTGAAATTAATTTATTTACGTACCTTGTTTTTAAAAATTTTTTTTCATTCAAATGAATTACATTTTCATAAAAACTCATTCAGTTTCTAGGAAATGCTTAGCCTTTGAAACGTTTTTCGTCCTTATTGGGTACTCTTCAGAAAAGCCTAAAGCCACTCATAACGATGTTCCATGCAAAACTAAGACATTTTCCATGAATGGTATAAAATAATTATAATTGACATTGACTGATAAAAACAACAGATCTACACCTTTCTATTAGCTAACTAGTATTGGAGCCTATACTCTATGCATGTTTAAAAGTGAATTATTTATTATTTGTTTGCTTATAGTAATGAAACATTTTCTTTATAGGATTTTGCAAACAGTGGAAAGAAAAGCTATCTATCTATCTTATATATATAGTTTTTCCTTTAGTTCTCATAGATAGCTTTTCTTTCCACTGTTTGCAAAATCCTATAAAGAAAATGTTTCATTACTATAAGCAAACAAATAATAAATAATTCACTTTTAAACATGCTTTCTCTATTCACGCGAAAGCAGCAACTTCCTGTATATGATTTACTTACTAGAGTTCTATCACGTACTGATTCCCTATTTATTACGTATTCTGTCTTTGTAAACAAACTATTATTAATTAAAATAATCCTTAATTAATAACATCATTTTGGTACCTTTACACCAACAACCAATTTTTTAAACATTGAAAGATAAATATGCAATCAATCCAGCGTAATAAAAAGTAAACATCAAAAATAAAATCGGTTGTGTTAATACAGGCCATAAGCAATATTCGGTTTTCAAACGTTACGTGTTAAATCGCTTAAAGATGATATCACGTTTAAAACCATATTGCAAGCTGTTTTGGCGGCGCGCATGTGAAAAATGGGAGGTGTAAAAGTGGCCTGCTTTTTAAAGTTGTGGTGTACGCTAGCCCATTCGGTGGTTTGCATATCCTCACTAGCGTGCCACTGATATAGATACGATTTTTTGTATGCACCAAAACACAGACTTTTTATTGGGGTTTTGTTTTCTTTGTTTCGTAATGTCATTTGGTATTATACCTGGTCTAGCTTGGTCGTATCGTTTTAATATGAATACAATGCTTTTTTCACAGTACGTAATTATTTCTAAAATGTTGGGTATAGTGGAATGCGAAGTATTTTAAATATGGGCAATATTGGAAACTAATTACCTGGACATTGTGATTTGATTTAATTCTCCTGCAAATAAATGTGTCAACGTTTTACTTGCTTATCTATTTCACAAATCTTAATCATGTGCATCCTACTCCCAACACCAAAGTGATTCAAACAACCTCATATAAAATTCATTATGCTATTTATTTAAGATGTTGGTCTGTCAATTAATTAGACTAAAATTTGTAGTTAGGTATTTTGGAGCAGCTAATACTAAATCTGATGTCAAACTTTAAAAAATCATAGTGGCGAATCGACTAGGCATGCCATAACAAAGCTTTTGTAAGTTTACACGAAATTTGATACATGGGGATATCAGAACTCTTCGATAACCAATCTGAAAACGACGAATATTTTGTACTTAGCATTAGAATCTTCATAGGAGGCCATTTTTTAAAAACTGAATCGTTTTTAAAATAGCGATCACTAAAAACTATGAAATAAAATTTCATCGTCGGCGCACAGTAGGTCAGGAGACCCGAAAGTCTGGCAAAAAATCTGAAACCTGGATAATAATTCAAGAATAGGTTCAGTATTATAGAAAAATTATTTATTAAAATGATTTATCAAAAAGTGGTAGGTTATAGAGGATGAAAAAATATATTAATAGAAAATTACAAAATTTTGTATATTTATGTATTCTGTAATGCTAGTGATGGGAAAAAAACCGCCGCCTAAGGAATCACTACTTCCACATCCAGATTTTTCATCACAGTCAATTTAAAGGAAACATCTAGACGAGATTTACACTCTAGTATGTGGAAACTATTGGTCATAGAATTTTAGTAATATTTGGAGCAGATGTCATAGAAAAGTTTGAAGCGTTGGTTTCTACCTTATCTGTTACAACTAAAGTTTCTAGTTTACCCTACTTATTTTCCCCTAATCACAACCAACCACGTCCCACAACTTCAATGGAATCATCTCAATCAGATGTCATTACAATATATATGTGAACTAACTTTCAAGTAAATATCTCAATTTTATGTTATTAAACCCGTTAATAATGTTATAAAAAAATCTGAGGCTTTGGCTTCTAGTACAGGCACCGAATTTCAAGTTTCTGTACTCATACCAGCTTGCTTTACTTATTTTCCCCTATTTAACCCCCAACCCTTCAACGGAAGCTTCTCAAAATATAATCCAGTTCCAGGTGTCGTTATAATACATACGTGTACCAAATTTCAAGTGAATATTTCAATTTTATTTTATCAACCCCTCTAATAATGGAGTAGGGATGGTGGGGGGGTTGAAAAATAATACAAAAAAATTGAGACTTTTGCTTCTAGTACTCATATCGAATTTCAAGTTTCTGTACTCTTACCAGCTTGCTTTATTTATTTCTCCCTTTTTACCCCTATTTAACCCCCAACCCTTCAACGGAATCGTCTCAAAATATAATCTACTTCCAGATGTCGTTATAGTACATACGTGTACCAAATTTCAAATGAATATCTCAATTTTATTTTATCGACCCCTTTAATAATGAAGTAGGGGTGGGGAGGGGATGAGCTGAAAAATATAGGGAAAAAATCTGAAGCTATGGCCTCTAGTATATACACCGAATTTCAAGTTTCTGTATTCGTATCAGCTTGCTTTACTTATTTTCCCCTATTTACCCCTATTTAACCCCCAACCCTTGGACGGAATCATCTCAAAATATAATCCAGTTCCAGGTGCCGTTATAATACATACGTGTACCAAATTTCAAATGATTATCTCAATTTTATTTTATCAACCCCTTTAATAATGGACTAGGGGTGCTGGGGGTTAAAAAATATGATTAAAAAATCTGAGGCATTGGCTTGTAGTACATGCATCAAATTTCAAGTTTCTGTATTCTTACCAGCTTGCTTTACATATTTACCCATATTTACCCCTATTTACCCCACAACCCTTCACCAGATATCTTCAAAAAACAATCCAGTTCCAGATCTCGTTTTAATATATACGTATACAAAATTTCAAGTCAATATCTTAAACCGTTCCGAAGAAAGCGTGCGGACAAAGAAAGTTACAGACAGAGAGACCGACAGACAGACAGAAATATTTTTCGCTCAAATTTAAAATCTCGACGTTTCCTGACATTCTAACCTAGGTGTTTCAAGAAAAAAAAAATTGAAAATTTGTTAACGATTACTATACTTCCAATCCGCTACGTGGATGTGGAAGTAATATATTACAAAATCTAACTTATAGAACCCATCCTTGAAAACATCGGCATAAATTTAAAACGTATTGTGTTTATATAATAAATAAAGAATACAGCCATTTAAAAAAATGTTTTGAACGCACTTGGAATTAAACTAAATGTTTCATTATCACTAAGGATGTAGTACAACCATTAACATTTTACATTGGCGACATTAAATTGGTATTTACAAAAGTATTACTGTTTATCACAAAATTATAAGTACTATAAAATGTAGTTACACCTGAACTTGAAGCCTCCATAGCAAGAAAATAGAATTTTAATATAATATACAAATAAACGAGCACAAAAATCTCCTAATAAAACTCTAAAATCAACAACGCACTAGATTATATTTAGAGATAATTCCGTTGAAGGGTTGGGGGTTAAATAGTGGTAATTAGGGGAATAAATGTAAAGCAAGCTGGTAATACTACAGAAACGTAAGATTTGGTGTATATACCAGAAGCCAAGATTTTACATAATATTCTTCAACTCCCCCACCACCCCCACTCCATTATTAAAATGTTTAATTAAATAAAATTGATACATTCACTTAAAATTTAGTACAAGTGTATATTACAACGCCATTTGGAACTAGATTATATCTTGAGATGATTCCGTTGAAGGTGGGGGGGTAAGTAGGAGTAAATAGGTAAACATACGCTCTAAAATTATCCAATATGCACTTTACGGTGTATGGTGATGGTTTTTGTTCTTGTGGATATCGAGTAGGAAATGTGTTACATGTTCTTGATATTATTTTATCACATTCTCCGTAAATAATAAACAACTATAAAAAGTCTTCTTGGGTGTAATTTAAACGTGCTGGTATTTCTCGACATAAGAGAATGACTGACATTAATTATTATTTCTAATCATGGCTATGTTGACGGCGAATTTTACTAAAAATTCTTGAACGTTCAAGTAAATCGGCAGTATTTCAAAAAGTAGTTATTTTAACCTCTACAGTACTAGAAAAAGGTAAACTAATTTTACATAACTTGATGTAAATAAATACAGGGTGTTTCATTTAAACTAAAAAAGATCCTGAGGCTTGAATTAGACAAAATGTAACGTAAAAAACAGAACACCTGGTCTACTATTATGAAATTTATTTTTACTATTGGGAGTAGCTTATCTTATGTTCTTTGTAAGAGCAACCGAGGATCTCCTAAAGGAAGAAAGTTACATCTGTTCTTGCAAACCATTGCAGCTGTGAAATGTCTTCTATAAGGCCAAATATCTCCTAAACTGCTGAGTTCAGGTACAGGGTATGCTATATGCTTCGACTCTGTCTTAAAGCTCCAGAATAAGGGCGAAATACGTTTCAAAGGCTAAGCATTTCCAAAAAACAGAATGATAGATTTCATGAAAATGTAATCCATTAGAATGAAAAATTTTTTAAGACAAGGTAGATAAATAAATTCATTTTAGGACATTTTTCTCATTTTTAACTGGATCTTCAAAATCGTAGGGGTTATGTAGATACTAGTTTAATCTGCATGGCCGTAGGGGCCTGTGTGGATGCTAGTGTTAGAATGAGAATTGTCAAAGAAGAAATTAGACAAATTCGTTTTAAGATTTTAATTTGCTAGCATAACCAGAATTCAGATTATCGAAAGAATGCAAAGATTTCATTAATATTTTTACAAAGTTTTTCTTTTAGTTATAGATAGTTATTTTATCTGCTGTTTGCAAAATCCTATAAAGAATATGTTTCATTACAATTATAAGCAAACAAATAATAATTCATTTTTAAACATTCTATACCTACTTTAGAAAAAAGAATTTTCAAAACTTTTTGAAAATATTTTTATCAGTAGAAAAATGGGAAATTTTTTCTCAAATTTAAAATTTCCGCATTTCATAACATTCTAGATCTATTTCAAAAAAAGTTTTTTTCAAAAAGAAAAATTAGAAAATTTTAATTTTTTTTTTATTATAGAAAAACATAAGTATGATGGAAAAAAAATTTTTGCTCAAATTTAAATTTACACGTTTCATGACATTCTAAACCCATTTCAGAAAAAAATATTTCGAAAGCAAAAATAAATGTTTTAACAACTACTATACTTACCAAGAATAATGGTGGAAAAATTTTTCTTTGCTCAAATTTAGAATTTCCCCTTTTTATGACATTCTAAACCTATTTCAAAAAAAACTTTTGAAATTTCTTTTATCAGTAGAAACATGGAAAATTTTGCTTTACTCCGATTTAAAATTTCCAGGTTTCATGACATTCTAAATTTCATAAAAAAAAATTGAAAAAGAAAAATTGTTTGCAAATTTTGTCAAAGAAAAATCTTCCTATTTTTTTTTAATACTGTAGAATATATGAATTTTTTTTGCACGTCTGGTAACATGGATTTTCATAATCGGCACTGTCTTTCGAACTCATTCCAACAAAAAAAGTGCGTCCGAAATGTATTAGAAATGAATGCACCCATACCACCTGCTCTAATATATATGGACTCTTCCAGTCAATTGAAATGAAAATTATTACAATTTCTTGCAGTTTGGTCATCACCGTAGCCATCATAAGTCAACTGCAATGTTTACAAAAAACAAGGATTATATTATATGAGTCTATAGCATATCGTTAAATCACGTAAGAAAGTATCATTTTCATAGAAAGTTAAGAGGAATGAAATGTCTGATATTTCCATAAAATATCACATAGTTCTACATATCTCCATACCAAGCCATGCCACTAAAATATAATTGTGCCTCACGTGGATCAGGTGTGGAAAACAAACAATAATAATTGTCAATTACGTTATATTTTGTATATAGTATGATTAATGTGAAATATATCGCTTTAATAATATAGATATTACTACTTATAAAAAAATATCTCTAAAATAAAAGTAAAATTTCAATTATATTATTTTATATTTAATTGCTAAATCACTATTTACTTTTATATTCCATACAATATAAAATCCGCATGCCTTTTCGTGAAATATAAAGGTAAAAGTTTTTGTAAATGCGCCTCGATAAACAAGTTAAAACGTAGAGTAGAAGAACAAACATTATCCATTTAAAAATCTTTAACTCAAACTCGGCAACAAAACTTTTTAGAGCGCGAACAAATTCTCCCTACCCTTTCACGCTCGCCAGATCTTTTTCATCGCCTGCTCCAACTTTTTCGCCGGCAGAAAAGAATTTCCTTCCGAGAGTTAGTCCGTAGAACAAAGACCTGTTTCCTATGAAACGGGCGAATAGAGCTGAAAGTTGCTAGTTTCCTTTTAGAATATTAAGGAGTGGTTTTGCTATCCCGGCCAAGCTAAGCTTGAGATCTTGCAGGAGCAGAGCTAGCTGTATTGATCAGAAGGCTGAGAGGGTGGATGAATGGGGGTGAAATTCTAAGGGTAGTCGAGGAAAGGACAAGGGTGGGTTGCGGTCTTAGTCCCTACCCGATCACTCTGACACCCTACTCTATCCCGTTCACACTGACTTGACCCTTACGAAATAGTGGAGAATGGAGGAAAGAGAAGATGGGATTACTACGACTTTACCAGGATTTTAAGGTTTTGCTAAGTAGGGTTTGATTAAATTTTTAAGAGGGCAAATTAATTACACCTGAATAAAAAATGAATACTTTTAACATTTAAAAGAGTCTCAAAGTAGGCTTTAATTTGTTTTACAAAGAATATTTAAGACCTAAAAAAATTGTTAGATATATAAACTAAAACACCTAATTATTAAGACTTAAAAATAATAAAGTAAGTAACTTTTTTTGAACGCAAAATCTCATTTTTTAATAGTTTTCCACGGAGATAATAATTTTTGTCGGAAATCTTGTATTATTTCTGTTCGTAATGACTACCTATATGTCAAAATTTTTATTTTTAAGAATTTGGTCGGTTCAATGTATAGGATTAATTAATTAATTAATTAAAATTTTAAGTACAACAAACCAGCTTACATAATACGGTCGAGATATATATTTGTACATGCACCATATAGGTGCATGTACAATAATAATAATAATATAAATATTAAACATACACAATATGTTATTTAGTACAATTCAAATTAATGTCGTAGAAAATTTTGTATGCACAAAAATCAACCAAATAAATTTAATTAACATTATCATCATTATACGAAATTTTTCAAAAGTAAACTACACTATATACATGATATAAGACGTCGATATTTCTTAAAATCTTATACCATATTCACGATCGTCATATAAATGAAGTAAAATTAAACATTTAAATAACTTTTATCTACGAATGCTCGAAACGTTAGATAGTGAAACATAGTTTAAAAGTTTTCTCTGAAGATAATACAAAAACATGTCTGATGTAAAGGAAACCACTCGTATCATTAAGCCGGATCTATATGAAATGTCGTATTTGAAGTATTGCCTGATGATTTAAAAAAAAATACGTCTAAAACATCTATGAATAATGTATAATAATTCCAGATTGAGTTGAGACTAAATCAGACGACTACGCGCGACGCGACTTTCCGTAGGATTTTTAAAAATTTACCTGAATGTGGTAAAAGTGTTAGTATTTGCATCTCCTTAGTCTTTCGTATCATAACGGAACACTTGTAAAATCACCTCGGTGTCTGTACATCCATCTATCATGGGCATTTTTCTGAGACACTCTTTGATGTAGAAAGTTGAAATTTTGCACAATTTTGGGTAGATATGGCATAATTACAGGCGTGGCGTACAAATTGAATAATGCTCAAGAAAACAAATTGTTTTTCGAGGTCATTGTGTGAAATTCAAACGAAAGCACAAACTTAATTTGTTTCTTCCATGTATTTTTCTGACACTTTCTTGAAAGAATGCTTGAAAATCGCTGTCTCTCCACCCCATCTCCAGGAGTATAGCTAAGAGAAGTCTAAAGAATAATAATCGTTGGTAATAAGATATACATGGAATGAACATTATCAAGATTACAATACCATAGATAATTTCTTTGGTACATAAAAAGAAAACTCTACCACAAACTTTGTTCTGCGGGCTGGCACCATTTGCTTGAAACACGTATAGATTGTCAAGAATAGAACAACAGCTGCGCTAGTACGACTTGCACTTGCCTGGTTTATTTTTAATAAACGGTATTTCCTATTTCATCACGAGAGATATACATCATTGACTTTGGACTTAAAGACCTGACAATAATTGAACTCTCAATTTTGAGTGCAAAAATTTCAATAACATTTTCAAAATTTTCAGCAAATTATGCAACGGCAGTTAGATTTCCCGGAATATAAAAATCTAGAGTACTTATATTATTTCCCTCTAACACTGGTTCACAAGAATAAAATATTCCTGATCTTCTTCTCCTTTCTTGTGTATTTGTGACGTATTGAAATTTTAAATAGGCTTTGTTCTACTACTTTAAAGTAAAATAGGTAATCAACTTAAGCTATCTAAAATCTACCTGAAAAACGCAGTGTAAATTATGCAGTTCCGGTATCTTGCGAATCTTAATATTTTTTGTGTTGTTAATCATAAATCTGAATATCATTTTACTATTAAATTGTAACAAAACATATTTTGTATAAAATATAACAGTTTATGTGCCTGTGGTGATCACCTTGTATGACGAATAAGGCACAAGTCCATTTAATATGCTATAATATCTTTTCATATTTTATGTATGTATCATACAATCTTAAATTTAACAGAAGTCATCATGTTTACACACTCCTAGGCAATAACTGTCGTGCAGCACAAATGTCAAAAAAAGCCGTTGTCGTTTCGCTGGTGCCGAGCCTAATTCCTTTTCCGAGGAGACATCATATGATCTTCCACTCGACGTATTTATTTAGGTATTGGCGTTTGAAAATTGATGTTTTTTTTAAGTTTTCCGCCGGGGTTACATTAAAACTTAAAACTGGGATCCATCGTAGCTCATCGAGAGGTTTTCTGGTTTCGAGTCCCGTTACCGGAGTACTTTTATTTCGTTTTTTTTTTTAACTTTTTTGCGTATATTAGAGTAAAAGTTACCTTTCGCTTACTTTTACTCTAATAATTTTTGAAATTTTAAAATTGTATCATTCTGCCTTTTTTTTCGGCAACAATTAGGGGAATACTTTTTCAAATTAATTTTAACTTTTTGAATTTCTCATTCCAAAATTACTTTTACTTAAATAACGTTTAATAATTGTAAAATTTGAACGATTGGCCTCTTTTTTCGGAGATAATTGATCAAATCCATGTCACTGTATTCAAAAATGTTAACAACTTGGTAAAGTAGCTGCAAACAATAACCTATAAATATAATGATTTCAACGGCATCAACACAATAAATAAATATAATGCTTATGAAAATTGTATTTACTTTGTAAGAAATTTTATATACTCACGATTAATAACAACTGCAAATCGAAACAATATGTTTCTTATTCTAGAAAACAAAAAAACAAATTGACGCATTGACACTGCACAAATATGCGGAAAAATTCCGCGTCGCGGCGCTAGTAGGCATTCTGTCGATGTTCTATCATTAAAAAAAAGGTGCAATCATATTATACAACGTAGATATAATCATTTACTTCATTATTAGTTTATGTCAATTATTGAAAATAAATATTTTTGGGAATAAGTTGATGTCTAATAAAGAGCGAAAATTCAGTATTACATAACATAACCAAATGAATGAAAATGATGTGTCAACTTTTCATAGGACATCAAACAAGATGAATTTCAGTTCAAAACATAAAATCGTACCGAAATATTACGTTTGTTTTTAAGTAAAACAAAGTAAAATTTATTTTAATAGAGGTCCGAAATATTTACAAATCGCCACAGGTTTAAATCTACGCTTGAGTGAAGGCGCATCGGTTATTTCTATCACCAACTTACACATAATGGGGGTAATATAGACCAATTTCTTTTGTAAATATTCCAGATCCTCAACAGGTAGGTGATCGATTATTGGAGTTATCGCTGAGAATTCAACAGTCTAAATTTAAATGCACGTGATATGATATAATATATAATTAATTTTCGATCAGATGAAAGACTGAAGTAAGACTAAAATTTCTATATACAGGGAGTACCATAAGTAATAGTACACAGAGCAATGGGCTTGTTCCATGATATTCTTTTTGTATGGTTTTTATACTTTTTCATATAGTTCTCGATATTCTCATTATACACTTAAAATTTCGTATTATTAACTTTTTCCGTTCTCGAGATATAAGGAGTTGAAATTAGTAATGGTTGCAAAAACCGAGCGCTCATTTGTGACGTCACTATATGCAAGTGACGTAAGAAAAATGGCTTTCTGGGACCTTTCACATTTAACGTGAAAAGTCGAAAAATATGGAATTTTTAAACGCTGGTAACTAAATAAATACGTCGAGTGGAAGTTCGTTCTATGTGTCTACGGAAAGGAGAAGGTCGGCGATGAATTATAATCGTAAATTGCAGGGTCGAAATCGAAAATTCGTTCTGGCAGGAGCGAGAGAAAATTGTAATTTTTTGACATTTCACCAAATTGTACTCCCCTACTGTCAAGTAGTAAGCAAAACAAACAATACTTCGAAAACACTTATAATTATAACCAATAAGGATCATCAAGTCTATTGAGATCGCCGAGTCTATGCGTATAGTGACGTAGCGCCTGGCCACGCCCCATTTTCGCGAGATGGAAATTTGTAATAGTTTTTAAGATACTAAACGTGCGAATAAGATTCTGATTTTTTGCAGATCCATTAATTTATACTTGCACTTTCGATTTGTGAAATTTAAAAAAAATGCCGAACAAGCCCATAGCAAATTCCTTAACAAAAAATAATACGATTTCTCCAAACTTACCTTAGTTCAAAAGTTAACAGTGACCGAGATACAGGGTATCAAATCGATTTTTGTTTTTATTTCACTTCCATTGGAAGTATAGTAACCGTAGAAAAATTTTCAATTTTTTTTTCTTGAAATAAGTTTAAAATGTCATGGATTTTAAATTTGAGCAAAAAAAAATTCTGCCTGTCTGTCGGCCGGTCTGTCTGTTCGTCTGTCCGTCGGTTTGTAACTTTCTTTGCGCGCACGTTTTCTCTGGAACGGTTAAAGATATAAACTTAAAATTTTGTACGTTTCTGTTAGTTTAATGACTTGTTGGATTAATCGTAAATTATTTATGAAAATAGTTCATGAGAATACGAAATAAAATCACTCAGTGCTGGATTTCATAGTAAGTAAACCAGCTTAGCTATTATGAAGGGTGTACCTCATAATTTATTTTCCATCTATCTCGAATTAAGGAGACTGTACCTAATATTCCCCAAGGGAATCTTCTCGAGTGTGTTATCTTGTTTGTGAATTATATCAACTAAATCGTTTACCACTGCTTAAACAACGTTCATGTTAATTTATTTATAAGGATTTATTGAAACATTCCAAGCATGCTTTTTTGTTGTTCCATATTCACAATAAAATTGGTAATAATCACGAATATATTCATATTTTTAAGCTGCACACATTACACTAGATATACTGAAGAATACTAACTTTGAACCAAAACTGTAAGAAAGACTCCATAATGATCTCTGTAGCTCCATATGTATAAATAGGAATTGTATTTTGTAAGTAAATATTGGTAACATAAAAAAGTTAACTATAACGATATAATTAATTATACACAATAATTCCCTAAGTTTTAAAAAGTTCCTCTAGTACTATTTTACTTTATTTTATCGAAATTTTAGGATCATTCCTCTGTAATCGACATGATGACATACTGGCGATCACGCTAGGTAATGCTGTCTATCTTGTATTGAGTTCTATCTATACCTCAGGCACTAGCTATGTGAATAGGCAATGGATAAGTGTCAGCATTTTTCTAAAATCATAACATCCTTCTCGACGGCATTATCTTTGGATTTGGGAGTTGACTAATATGTGTGGTTTGTTTACATTTATGACAAAATGTCAACAAAATTCTAAATTTATTTCTTGTTCTGGAATAATACTTTCCTTATCATTTTAACATCTGGTTTATATTAAAGTTCTTCTGAAATGTTGCTATAATAATAATAATATTTATATACCATCATCAATGATACAATCTGTATACGAAAAAAAGAGAGAAAAGCGTATGCATAAAGAATACCATAAAAACGAACAAACTTATTTTCAACACAGAATAAACATTTATTAATCAACCCAAAAACTTGGATGCTATAGAATGCATTTTCTCTAAGTAATCTCTTTGCTTCAATGTTATATTTTGATAGGGGAAGAAGACATTTAAGTTCCTCAGAGAAACTATTATACAGTATTATACAACTATAATGGAGAGATTCTTTATGTTTGGCTGTTATATGTTGTGGAATTGATAAGAGCTTACCGTGTCTCGTTTCGTATGCGTGATTATCATTGAGTGTTTTAAACTGCCACAGGTTAGCTTTAACTGATACTAAACATTTAAGTATGAAAATACAGGGTTGTTAGATTTTTTTTTGCAGTAAAAATGTCCTTACAGCTTACTCTATAATTAAGGTTAAACATCAGTCTTATAATGGGAGTAGACAAGGGGATAGTAAACATTAATAATACACTCCTCACTTAGAGTGCCTTTTAGTTGCAATATAGCAAAGTACGCTTTGTTTAATTTATTGCATACATGATACCCGTGAAGTTCCCAGAATAGTGAGTGGTCTATATAGGTACCTAAGAATTTTGAGCAGCTACTTATCGGTGAAGAATTTAATGATATTTGTTTCCTTAGACTGAAATTCAGAAATACCGTTCTTCTCTCATTTAAAATTAATTTATTTCGATTGCACCAATCGTCCATTTCATCAACAACAGTACTAACAGCCTTACGTTAATCATCACCATTAGCAGAAGCTACGGAAACAGTTGTGTCGTCCGCTTACATAACAGTGAGACCTTTTGTTATATGATAAGGAAGATCATTTATATATGGCAAATAATAGGGCCCCAGAATTGACCCTTGGGGGACACCTAGAACTAGATCCTGTACGTCAGATATCGCCTCTATATTTTACTATAAAATTTCTATTTTTCATTTATGCAATTAACCAATTTAGCAAATTCTCTCGTATACCAATATTTTCTAACTTTCTGACAAGTATATTCTTGTTTACTGAGTGAAAAGCCCTAGAAAGATCAAGTAGTATCGATGCAACATACTTACCGTTGTTTATTTCGCGGTAAACAAAATCAAATAATTTTGCAGTTGCATTTTCTATAGATATTTCCGCCCGGAAATCATGGTGACAATCATAATTCTATTAGATATAATTATTTCAACTGCCTTGAATGGAATACATACTAATATTATTTGAAGATAATTTTCTTTTCCTTTTTTAAACACAGGAATAACGGAGGAAAGTTTGAATTCTGATGGAAAGTAACCTTCTAATATTGATTAATTAATGAGGTGTAATAATTGATCATTTATATTTAGCTATTTAACGACTACTACTAAATACACATTGATAGCTTGGAAACTACATTATCGATTGTAGTAAAATTAGGAGTGCATAAATATTAAATATATATGATTTATAAGTAAGGATCCTTTCGACTCGGGCCTAGTAAGCCAGGGGCAGAACACCCTTAATACTTTTTATCCCTGAATTTTTATATAAATTAAGGTTTGAAACTTGGTATTTCTAAATTCTTTGAACAATATGCCAAAAATATATATACTTTTTGATAACAGAAATTAATTTTGCTGCTGAGGGACCAAGAAAAATAATAAGGCCACGTAATATAACTGCATGAATGAAAAATTAATATTACTTCGTAGAAAAATATTCAAAATTATTGATTTAAGAGAATACACTGTAGGTTTGTTGAAAGTAGTGGTACTTAACATATTTCGATTTTTCAAATAGCATTTTATGAACAAGCTGACTGTGGGTGCTGATTAGGAAGCCAAATAGTTTTATTAGGAATATTTTAATACCAGAATTTTTCCAAATAGGAACATGTCAGTCAAAAACGTATAAACCTCCAAATCAATAAAATCAATTTTTCTCGAGATTGGGTTGCTTTAATAATGTTAAACCAAGTTTTTTATGGAAATTGTTTCAAGGAATTTACCGTAAGTTTAAAAAATTAATTTGTGTTCAAATTTAGGTATAAAAAGCATTAAGGTTGGTCCACCACTGGCTCTGTAGAGAAGATACGATTACACTTCTTAATCAAGGATGCTAACTTATTATTTATACTCTCCATATGTTATTACAATCGGTACAGTAGTTTTCAAATTATTAGCAATGAAACTTCTCAATATTTAACTTTGAGAGTGAATAGTTCCAAAAGGGAGCGTCCGTGCCCTAGGGAAAAAGTTATAGTATTTTAGTGTTTTCTTGATCCAAGACGTAGGCTCTCTATAGTCTGGGGGCACCCTGCATATTCGTAACAGGACATTATAAATCACGCTACAAGAGTTAGGTTTGCTAAGATGACATCAGCAGAAAAGGGAAAATTCATATTGGGCTGAATTATTGGTTTTCACTTTTTCCAGTTTTTAAGATTTCTTTAATTTTAAATCTCCATCAAATTTGAAATTTCATCTCCTGGAGCCATTGTAAATTACAAACTTAATAATAATTAATTTGTTTTATTTATGAACTAATAACATGTTTATTTGAATATTTAGTGATAATTTTAAAGGGCCTAGCAGGATAAGATAGGCGAAGCGGCCCCAGAAATCAATCTTTGAAATAACTTATATTACGATAGTCGCAAGTCATAGGAACACTATTGGCACACTTTCAGCCCCTGATATTGGTGCTTGAGATAACTGACAAGACATGCATCGGCACGACTATTTTTTAAACTTGTTTCTCTCGAAAACTATTTTAGCTAGACGAATGAAACAAAGCGGCTCTGTTAGAGACCATTAGTTGGTCTATATTATATTGTTACGGATTTCCCACCTTTTAGGGAAACACCCTGTATGAATCCGTGGGTTCTAAATAATTTCAACAAGAGATAAACACTACTAACACTTTATTTAACAATTTACTGACTGTACAATACTTGTTTACTGAATAGTTAACCTCACTTTTCACTTTTCAACTTGTTCACTTTTATAAACTGCCTTCTTAATAAACTTCCCCTTCCGCGCTGGTAATCGCGCCTTATATACTCCGAATTTGACTCTCTAGATCCATCTAGAAACATTCTGGAATCTTCTCCAACAATATTCCAGAAAAGTCCATTTTATTCTGACAGCTCCCAGTGACAATTAGTAGGCATAGGCGTATCATCTCCAATTCCAAGGGGGTGTAATTCGTAACGCTGCCCCCTCCTTAAGCCTGATCGTCCCGATCAGGCAACTCAGAATCATCGATGTATTTTGCCAGTCTGTCCAAATGCACGATCTTCATCTTGGACTTTTTGCTCCGTTGAATCCGATAGACGACGTCATTAATTCGGGTAATAACAGTATACGGTCCATCCCAAGGCGGTTGAAGTTTCGGTGACCTTCCTTTCTTCCGCTGTGGGTTGTACAGCCAGACCAGGTCTCCTGCCTTGAACCCTTCTGAACTACCCTTACGGTCATATCGAGCCTTCATTCTGTCACTAGCTATGGTGATTTGGTCTCTAACCAACTCATGGACATTCCTTAGCCGTTCACTTACTTCATCTACATAGCTGTTCACAGGAAGCCGTTCTCCACCTAGTGTTCCAAACATCAAATCACACGGCAGTCTGATCTCATGTCCAAATACTACACGAGCCGGAGTCTGTTTTGTAGTCTCGTGGATAGCAGCTCTATATGCCATGAGGAAAAACGGTATGTGGAGATCCCAGTCACGTTGATTTTTATGAACGACTTTAGAGAGATGTTCTTTCATAGTCTTATTATGTCGTTCCACCATTCCATCTGATTGCGGGTGAAGGGCTGTCGTCCGTGTTTTGTGTATTCCCAATCTTGCAGATTTGCTGAAATACCCCTGACTCAAAATTTCTCCCTTGATCTGAATGCAGCTCCAGGGGTACACCAAACCGACATATCAGGTTATCTACCAAGACTTTGGCGACGGTAACCGCTTCCTGGTTCGGAATTGCGTAGGCTTCAGGCCATTTACTAAAATAGTCCATGGCAACCAGTATGTACTTGTTACCATCCCTGGTTACTGGGAATGGTCCGGCTATATCGATCGCAATCCTCTCAAAAGGAGCCCCGACATTATATTGCTTCATTGCACCCCTACTTCTAGTCTGTGGTCCTTTACTGGCTGCACAAATTTTACAATTACGACACCAAGCTTCAACATCTTGACGACTATTTACCCAGTAAAATCGTTCACGTACTTTATTCAGGGTCTTGTTAACGCCGAAGTGTCCACCGGATGCTCCATTATGCACTTCTTGAAGTACTTTCGGTACTCGACACCTGGGAATCACTAGACGCATAACAACTTGCTTCCCATCCGGGCTCTCCCATGCTCTTTTTAACAGCCCGTTCATAACTCTAAGTGAGTCCCACTGTGCCCACAAAGCCTTCAATCCAACTGCTTTGTCCGAAACATCCTTCCACTCTGGTCGAGTTCCTTTTTCCTTTGCTCTCAATATAGCCCCAATCTCTGCATCGTTCAGTTGTTCTTGTCTCAGGGCTTCAGTTGTCCAATCATCCGGAACGTCTATTTTAATAGTGTTGACTACTCCCGTGCCTTGCATGGTCTTCTAGATAATGCGTCTGCGTTCTTATGAGATCTCCCTGGTCGATGCTCGATTTTAAAGTCGTACTGTTGCAGCCGTTCTATCCAACGAGCCAGTTGACCTTTCGGGGTTTTCAACTGCAACAGCCATTTCAACGCAGCATTGTCGGTCCTGATTTTGAAATGTCGCCCGTAGAGATACTTATGAAAATGGTCCACTGATTTGACGATGGTCAATAACTCTTTCCTGGTTACACAATAGTTTCGTTCTGGTTTGGAGAGCACCTTGCTGAAGTACTCGATCACTCTTTCCTCTCCGTTCTGAATTTGGGACAGCACACAACCAATCGAAGAATTACTGGCATCTGTATCTAAAATAAAAAGTCCATTCTGTTGTGGGTATGCTAGTACAGGACCAGTGCATAGAGCTGCCTTCAATTTTCTCCATGCCGTTTCACACTCCGGTGTCCACTGGTACTGAACTTTCTCCTCTGTTAGCCAGTGTAATGGCTTCGCAATGTCTGCAAACCCTTCCACAAAGCGTCTATAATAAGTGCAAAGGCCAAGGAAGCTTCGTACTTCATGAACGTTAGATGGCCTTGGCCAATCTCGTACAGCAGAAATTTTGTCGGGATCCGTTTGTATTCCCTCCGAAGACACTACGTGACCAAGGAATTTAAGTTCTTTCTGAAATAAAAGGCACTTCTTCGGGTTCAATTTCAGGTGTGCATTTCTGACTCGTCCAAATACTTCTTGAAGATTTTTCAAATGTTCTGTAAAGTCTCGTCCCATAACCAGCACGTCGTCAAGGTAAACCAGGCACGTCTTCCAGGTTAGCCCTCGTAGTACAAATTCTATCAATCGTTCAAATGTGGCTGGAGCATTGCAAAGTCCAAAAGGCATCACCGTAAATTGGTAAAGACCACTGCCTGCTGAAAACGCTGTCTTTTCCTTATCATCAGGATGAAGCCCAACTTGCCAATAACCGCTCCTAAGGTCTAACGTCGAAAACCATCGTGAGCCTGCCAATGTACTTAACGTGTCGTCAATCCGGGGTAATGGGTACCTGTCTTTCTTCGTCACATCGTTCAATTTCCGATAATCGACACAAAATCTTAACGTTCCGTCCTTTTTGGCAACCAAAACTACTGGCGATGACCAGGGACTTGTTGACTCCTCAATGACTCCATCTTGTAGCATCTTATCTATCATTGCCGAGGCTTCTTCTTGTTTTGCTAGAGGAAGCCTCCTAGGTTGTTATCGAATAGCAGGTGAGTCACCAGTATTTATCCGATGCTGGACTATATCTGTTTTTGTAAGGGCCTCCGTACTTTTGGCAAATACTGAACTTTCCTTTTCCAGGAACTTGATCGCCTCCTCTCGTTCGTCCTTAGATAAATGCTCCAACTGGGAACTCAGCAAGGTCAAAACTTCCTGGTCTATATTTGTAGATGAATTTCCCTCTGTTTGTTCTTCGCACCTTGCTACCCACATAACCGGTTCATAAGAGCCAATCGGTTTGCCTTCTTTAATTGTTACTGCATGGGAATTTAAATTGATGACTCTAATTGGGATTTTATCTTTAGTCCTGGTTAAAGTTCTTGCCACAACAATATTGGTTAGGGACTTAATCGATTCGTCACCTTCCACCAGGCCAACACGGTAACCTCCAGGATTTCCTTCCACGGCAGCATCGATGATCTGTTCCGAGTGAGCAGCAATCTTAATCGTCTGCGTTGTCAATAACCTTGCTTTATGGAATTGGTCATCTGCGGTTGCCAGGATAAATTCCTCATTTCCAATTTTCAAGACTCGCTCCCCTACGTCAACAATAAACCTCTTCTCTTCCATGATGTCCAATCCCAAAATGAAATCATCTGTAATGTCAGCCACAATGGCCTTGTAATTGAATCTCAATCGTCCAACCTGCAGTTCCAAATTGACCTCTCCATGGACCGCAGCCCTGTCTCCCGTGGCTGTCCGAATAATTACTTCATTTTGCTTCTTCTTAATCTGCAAGCCTGATATAAACCCTGGCCGCACTATTGATGACGTAGCGCCTGTGTCAACAGTAAACACACACTTTCTTCCATTCACATATCCTTGCAACAGCAGACTACTTGGAATTCTTCGCAGCTGGGAACTCTTTATTTCTCTGGGGGCACCGTGTTCCCTAGCCAGCACAGCCACCTTGGTGGCTATCTTTAGTTTTCCTGCTGCTCTTCTACATTTACAGCATTTACTCGTCTGTCCGAGTTCTGCTGTCGACAGTCTCGTTTCATATGTCCCATCCTGCCGCAGTTGTAGCATTTAATACCTCCACTTGGCCTTTCTCTGTTTTGTTGGTTTTCCTGTCTTCTTGGAGGATTCGATTGAGCCAGTAATTGACCGATCATTTTATTCGTTTTGAGAATCGCATTCAAGATAGGGTTTTGGTCTCTTCTGGCTGTGATTCCTCAAGCGTCATAGCCCGCACTCTTGACTTTGGGGTATCCTTATAGACGGCTTCTACCTCTAGTGCATGCACCAAGGCTTCACTACTACTTTTATGTCGGGATAGCCTGAGGACTCGCCTGATCTCCTCATCCCTTATCCCGTCTAGGAATGCTCCCACTGCCAATTGCTCTTTAAATTCTTTTGGCGCATTAGGATATGCTAAGTGTGCCAGTCTTTCTACCGCAGCTTCAAATTCTTGCAGACTCTCTCCAGCTTTCTGAACGCGCACTTTCAGCTGGGTCTGGTGTACTTGAGCAAGGTGTTGATCTCCATATCGTAGATCTAAGGCAGCTTCTAAAACTCTAAAATTCCGTTGTTGGTCTGCCGGAATTGTCTGGAGCAACTCCAACGCTTGGCCTCTTAAAGCCACGATTAATGCCTTAGCCTTCTCTTCGTCATTCCAGTTGTTTGCACTCGCTGCTGCCTCAAACTGTGTCTTGTAAGTCATCCAGGAACTTTGACCATCAAAGGAGGGAATTTTTAATCGCTGGCCTGACGATACCAGTTGCTGGTTTCCTCTATCCCTCAACTGTTTTTTAAGCTGGTCAATTTCTCCTTCTACCTGGTGCATTTTCTCTTCAACCTTGTCTACTTTTTCTTTCACTTCGCTTACTTCTTGCTCGACTTTATTTTTAAGTTCTTCAGTGACGGCAAATATGGCACTCTGTTGGCCTTCTATAATTTTCCTTAGTTCGTCTCTTTCTTTTTGTTGTTTAATGCCCAAGTCTTGCATGATTTTTCTCAATTCTTCCTGACGTCGTTTCTCTTCGTCTTGATGTCGTTTCTCTTCTTCTTGTTTTTCCTCTTGACGCTTTTGTTCTTGTTCTTCTTTTTCCTGTAGGCGTTTTTGTTCTTTTTCTTGTCGTTTTCTTTCACGTTCCTCTTTCTCTTCCTGGCGTTTTCTTTCCTGTTCTTCTTTCTCTTCCTGGCGCTTTCATTCCTGATCCATCATCATTTTTTGCATTTGGGCCATAAAGTCCTGCATTTGTTGTTCGGATGCTTCTGGTTGTTACCGGCATATAATTATGATAAAATCAACAAAATTTATTAATCACGTCAATATCGGTAATGCAATTGTCCAGAGAAATCGCAAAACAGCACGAGAAAGTCTTTTATTTAGAGTCTTTATCTCTTCTTAGTTCAAAGGATTTAATTCACTATCACTAATGTCCTAACAAAAATTCTTTATAGGATTTTGCAAACAGCAGAAAAAACAACTATCTATAACTAAAAGAAAAACTTTGTGTAGAAATATTAATGAAATCTTTGCATTCTTTCGATAACCTGAATTCTGGTTATGCTAGCAAATTAAAATCCTAAAATGAATTTGTCTAATTTCTCATTTGACAATTCTCATTCTAACACTAGCATCCACACAGTGTTAGAATGAGAATTGTCAAATGAGAAATTAGACAAATTCATTTTAGAATTTTAATTTGCTAGCATAACCAGAATTCAGGTTATCGAAAGAATGCAAAGATTTCATTAATATTTCTACACAAAGTTTTTCTTTTAGTTATAGATAGTTGTTTTTTCTGCTGTTTGCAAAATCCTATAAAGAATGTTTCAATACAATTGTAAGCAAGCAAATAATAATTCATTTTTAAACTAACAAAAATGTTCTGCAATGTCTAAAAACGCACTTAACATTATTTTCCTGTTCGAAAATAATCCTCGAACAATGTCCAGTAAATTAGTCCTTTCTGTGTTAGCACTAACTCCGAGAATACACTGCCAAACCTTCTCGAACACTTCCGAAAAATCCTCTTGTCAAAATTCCGCTTCCGACACCAAAATGTTACGGATTTCCCACCTTTTAGGGAAACACCCTGTATGAATCCGTGGGTTCTAAATAATTTCAACAAGAGATAAACACTACTAACACTTTATTTAACAATTTACTGACTGTACAATACTTGTTTACTGAATAGTTAACCTCACTTTTCACTTTTCAAGTTGTTCACTTTTATAAACTGCCTTCTTAATAAACTTCCCCTTCCGCGCTGGTAATCGCGCCTTATATACTCCGAATTTGACTCTCTAGATCCATCTAGAAACATTCAGGAATCTTCTCCAACAATATTCCAGAAAAGTCCATTTTATTCTGACAGCTTCCAGTGACAATTAGTAGGCATAGGCGTATCATCTCCAATTCCAAGGGGGTGTAATTCATAATAATATATTTATTGTAGATTTTTTAAATAATTTTAATTATTTGAAAAATAAACATAAAAAATTGAGAATGAATTTTTTTACGGTTACAGCCGAGGTACAATCGGAAAAAAATATATAATATGGGTAATTACACTTACTATTAAGTACTACTAATTGTTTCATTAAAAACAAAGGGTGGAACACTTCTAAAAATAATTAAGTTCGTTTATGATTGGTTTTATGTACCTCTTATTTAATGCAATTATGTCATATATACATGCATAATAATATACAAAGAATTAAAAAAATACTTCTTAATTAATTTCATTATATGAGCTTAATATTTTGCTTATCGTTATTATCCTCATTAATTACTACAGGATAAAATCATTTCCCGCACTGTACCGTTCTGCAATCTGTACGTCAATACTACTCTTCAAGCTGCTTGTTTTGTGGTTTGTGTACCTGAGAATAATGTTATCTGTTTATTGATTTAAACACAGTTTTTATTTTTTTTAACATGTGTTATTAGTGTTTGCTATACTAAAATAAAAATAAAGAAAAAAATGCAATTAATTATAATATTAGTTATTATCTGCGGGAAGTAGACATCTCTGAGGCTAAATGCGGGAAGCAGATTTTTCTGAGCGCTTACCGCGGCCGTACAGATAGCCCACCCAGTCGAAGCGAGCTCCGCAGTGTAAGGATTAGTGAAATTGGATGCAACACTAACAAATTAAGTCGGATTATCATTGTTCATAAGTACTCATAAAATCTTATGACCGATCATTTAAAATTTAAAAAGTAAGTCCATTTATGATCAGTCGTAAGTACTATTGAAATAACAGTAGATACTTATGAACAATCACAAATGAATTAATTTTTTTGAAGTCTTGCACCCATTTTCTTTTAACGTGAATTTTTGCCATAACTTCGTATATCCCAACTAGCACAATTAGTCGTGGGAACGTAGCAATGACTATTGTAGGCACTTTAAAGTGTTTTGGTACTAGTCACAGGCACGTAATAGGAACGTTCCTAATACGTGTTTATGACGTTAACGTTCCAGCCACGTTCCTGGAACTTGTCTGGCTACGTTCCAATGACGTTGTTGCTCCGGAGCGGCGACGTGGCGGCGTAGACGCCGCAACATTCAGAAAACTTTACCACTCCCTACTCTTGCCAATCGATGTTGCCCCTTCTTTGTCTTGCAACCGATTTTATTATATTTATGTTTCATTCTTACATATGATTGTTGTTCTTGTTCATTTTCCCTAACTCAGAAATTTAATAGAATATCAGAAGGTAATATTAGACAGCAAAACTTGTGCTATTTTTCAGTGGTCTAAGGGTTACAATAAAAACGAATGCAAATTTTCTGACAAACATAATGATAAAACGTCCGAATCTAACCACGCGCCTTTAAAATATGCATTTTTTATTGAAAATATTGTTTTTAAAATATGTAATGTCATGCGAGAATATGACACATTAGATGCCGAAACCTATTTTTTATTGTTCTTCGGAACTTAGCACTACTTTTTATGTCGTCATTTGTTGTATTTGGTGAAGAAATTGCGATAAATTAAATTTATTAGTCAATTGTGAAATTATGGTTCATGTGTTATAATAATGGCGTCGATAATTTTGGCCACCAACATGGCGTATTTCAGAAAATATGACTTTAAGGTAATTTTGACCAAGAAATGCTACTTGAAAGTAATTGCTACTTGGCGATAGTGACGAAAACTGCAAATACGTAACTTTAAAGTTATATTTACCACAAATCTGCGAATGGAACTGTAGCATTACTTCAAAGTCATAGCAAAGTTGCGACAACCACAAATTACCTGTTCAAAGTTGCCGCTGCTACTTCATGGTTACATTTCTCTCGCTATTGATTCGGAACGTACGTGTTAGCCGTACGTTGAGGTCTAGACTGAAGCGTTCCTAGTTTTTGCTGTTTATGTTTATCATTTACCTAACTTCACATTGAAAAACCTATCAGCTGTGGCAATTTATTTGTATGCAGCCATATATCAACAACTTAATAAACATAAACCTTGTTGGTATAATATACTATTACAGTGATAGAACATAGAAGAAAAGGTAGGTGTAATAAAACTGTGTTGAAATATTAAATTTTGTTGCCTTATTTCGAATATAAAATGTTGCATAGCATGAATATAGCAGCATATAATTCTAGTCTAGGTTAGGCAAACATATTATATAGGTTAGGTTTGTTGCATTAACTTTATCTATGGTCAACATTGG
Source organism: Stenurella melanura (assembly GCA_963583905.1). Lineage (NCBI taxonomy): Eukaryota > Metazoa > Arthropoda > Insecta > Coleoptera > Cerambycidae > Stenurella > Stenurella melanura. Next base: position 130,360,177 of record OY757310.1, on the reverse strand, counting down.
GAACTAGAAGGTGAAATTTACTTCATGGTAAATTTCAGAGGTGATGTGCACTTTGTAGTATCCGTACACAGTTCTGTAGGTAGCAGTAACGTCACTAACACCTATGAATATTACTTAGAAGTTCCACTACTTTAAAGAAATAGTTAAGGTTCCCAGAACGTCGCGGCAACTATCAAAGCTACTTGAAGGTGATTGCAACTTTGAAGTCACATTTCAGTGATGCGAGTTAGTCGCTGCTACTATAGTTTACCACCTTCAAGTTCTGAAAACCCAAAAGTTGTCACACTGGTAACTACCACGTTCCCATGTACCACGAAAGCTACGTAGAAGTTGCATAACTATAAAGTAATCATTAGTGGTAGAAACTACGAGGCTGGGACTGTAGACTCGTCAAATGAAGTTATTTTTACACCAAAGTCGTAAATTTAGTAGCAATTACGTAATGGTTACTCATACGAAGTTCCTATCTCAGTTACTGTTACTTTGGTGCTAGTTGGGACACAGCCTTTTTGTTTCATTCGTCTCGCTAAATTGTCGCGCGGCGTAAGTTTTGTATTTTTTTTAAGTCTTGCACCTACTTCCTTTTAACGTGAATTTTTAATGTAACTTTATATAATATTATGCATGTGTATATGACATACTTGCATTAAATAAGAGGTACATAAAACGAATCATAAACGAACTTATTTTTTTTTTGGAAGTATTCCACCCCTTTGTTTTTAATGAAACAATTAGTAGTAATAGTAAGCCTAATTACCCATATTTTAAATCTTTTTGGCGCTTGTACCTCGGCTGTAATGGTAAAAAAATTAATTCTCAAATGTTTATTTTCATTTTTCAAATAATTAAAATTATACAAAACATCTAAAATAAACATACAATATAGACCAAAATTATATAGCAGAACCTTTTTGTTTCATTCATCTAGCTAAAATATTTCTCGAGAAAAACAAGTTTAAAAAATAGTCGTGTCGGCGCATGTTTTGCCAATTGTCTCAAGGACCAATGGAGGTCAGTGGCTGAAAATTTGCCAATAGTGCTCTTATCACTTGCCAATAATCTCGCCAATAATATAACATAAGTTATTTCAAAAATTTCTTTCTGAGTCTGTTTCGACTATCTTATCCTGCTAGACCCTTTTACCCAAACACAAAAAACGTCATGACATACATTTTTACGACCCCTATGATATAATATAAAATTGTACAGAAAACGGGCTAGGGGTATTGAATGATAATTAGAAAAAAATATTAAAATATAATTTTCAGAATAGTACTTATTAAATTTTGTTTAAAAATGTGAGATTTAGTAAATGCTCCAAGAAGGTTGTTTCTAAATGAAATCCGTGAAAAGAAGGTTGAAACAAGAATCAATTAAGTTTTGAGATAGATGGTAAGCTTAAAGTTAATTGAGAAAAAAATAAAATAGTGAACTGCCTATAAAGAAACGATCATAAAAAATTATGTAATAAAATTTCAGTCACCAGGTTACGGTGAACCTTATTACCCAATATCGATATTGAGGTTGATTAAGAATGTGTTCTTCTTTTTGTTCATTATTGCATCGACCTACAGAGGTCAATATTGGCTTCAATGAACCTCATATATTCAGTATAAAATGTAATGCAAATATGAAATAGTTTTTCAATTACATCAGCCCTATTGAATTTTATCATTTTGAATTTTTAGCCTAACAAGAAGTTCAGTATTAGCTAATCCGAAAATAGTTAACTACCAACTTTAATACAAATTATTTTCAATTTTTGTTCACCCTATAACAGAAATAGCTTCGTGAAACTAATACGATGAATATAGTATCGAACGTCTGAGGGACATGACAGAAATTTATAAGAGACAGGCGCCAGCCGTGCCTTCGCAACGATATCTAGCTACATCCACTTTCAGGGGGGATTCTAGTAACTCTTAAGACTCCCCAAGATGAAAACAAATAAGATTATACTTACTGTGATTGCTACAGTCTGCTCCCCTTCGCACAGTTTGCTAGAATCCAAAATTTCTGGCCCAAATTCTGACATTCTTCAAATGTATTTATTGTGCATATGTTATTAAGGGAAAAATAGTAAAAGAAAGTGACATGTGAGATATAGGGGTTGAAATTATAAATAACCTTCGATATTTTTGAAACTCCGTTTACGTACTTTTGATACTTAAATTTCTATGAAAAAAATAAGAAAAAAATATCAACCCCTTGGGGGTGAGTTATAGGGGTTGAAAATATAAAGAATGCATGATTTTTTTCAAACTTGTCGTAGGTGTTGATTGCAATTAGGTATTTATGGGGAAAATGTTTTTAAAATATCTTCTCGTCCTGCTTCTTCCGGCGTGTATGAAATGGGCTTATGCATTTCATGATGAATCCACTCTTTCCTGATTCTGAAATATATTTCACGAAAAATTGAGACAAGCTATAATTTCCCTTCCACTAGTCAATAGTGTACACCTGGTATATACATTTCCCCCCCTTAGTTGTGACTTATTATTGTATCGGGAATAAATACCTGCTGTGGCGCAGGCACAATGAGAATTGCTCCGAGAACGCTCTATTAGACGCGCCTTTCTATTTTTGCAGACTTCACTGAAATAAGCAGATTCTAGTAGCTAATTTTTATGAATTTCTTATTCTACAAACATTTCCCACATGTTGAATTGTAAATTAGAGTTACATCTCTGTACATACAAACCACTTTCATAATTTTGTTTTGCTGCTGCCTTATATACACGCGTCTGTATTACAAACGTATAGCTAACATTTATTTTCCATAATAAGAAATAAAAAAAATTGAATTTCAATGCATAGGTAATATTTTACATACCTTCAGGAGGAGCCTCCATTTTTCATAGGCAAAATCACACCCTGTGATAACAAACATTCACAAAATACGAACGTTGAGTATTTCGGGACCGATTCTCGTACCGTTACCCACTCAAAGATGGTCAAGTTCCGACTCAGGTACATCGGCAAGTATAAAACCTAGGTAGCTGTCGATTCAGTGTTACACGTAGGAAACCCTGCTATACAAAACTATATGAATTAAAAGAGATATAGCGAACTTCGTTTTTCGATTTTTGGCCAGGATTTTGGGATTCTAGCCTACTGCGCGTCGTACTCTGATGTCTAACGGTGTACTTATGATTAGATCTTAAAATTGGCACTTTTCAGAAACACTTCTTAGACTATTAAGACCGTCGATAGATTCTGTGAGTATTTAGATTGCTATACAAACTTGACGGACTCGGTAAGCAGTTATCCGATTTACGCCACAGAATCACACGCATATCGTCAATCTTAGATCTAGTGGATCAATAAAGAATCGAATTAAAAATATATTTTCATTTATTGAAATAAAATTTAACAAATACAAAAAATTGAAATATTCAAGTCTAAGCTAATTTTATATATGACAACTTGTCATAGAGCACTCCACTTGGCAAGACGTTGTGTTTGTAACTCATGCAACGGCGAGGGTATTGTAATAATCGACTGTACAAAATAATTCAGATTCCTAGTCTGATAAAATATTAAAATGTATGTCGAACTTTTTGAAAAATTATTCACTTTTTCTAACTTACCAAAAATTTTATATTCGCTTTATGCTTGTAATCTGTTTTGATGAATGGAATCATTCATTGGGATGCTTCGAGAAGCAACATACATGAGTCCAATGATTTTCCAGCTTGAAAAAAACCTACTAACAGCATTGAATCCAAAGATGCGACGAGTCGTATTCAGGCGACCCCTATGGCGATGCCCGCCTAAGCATTTTTATGAGGCACTTTGGGTTCATCGGAATTGATTAATCGACTTGTAATTTTCAGACTATTCTTACTGGATGTTCTTGTAGTTCGAACCCGGAGTATTCTCCACCACTTTCACAATAAAAAAATCTTATTTTACGGTAGAAACCTCGCCATTGATTTTTGCTTAAATTTTGCCTTTTGAAACAACTACTCGCTACATCCTGACTGAGATTTCCGCTCTGTTGAACAGACTTTAGGGTGCTTTCGGAATTCCTTGGTATTTTCGAAAATTATTTATCAAGGACGGTGCGCAAAGGCTTTTAGGTATCCATCATTCTCGGTCTGAAAAATATTTAATTTTCAATTGGATTTTTAGTGAAATTACTTTTATCGTGTTTTTGACGATATATAGACATTTTCCGTTTTTTCGCCAAGGAAAAATTTTTATGTCATTTTTCTATATTTTCAGAGAAATGTAATTTTTCTTAGAACTGTATTTATCTTTAAATGGAGCATTTTAGTGGGTTTATCAACAATACCACAGCCATGACATATTCCACAGTTTGCAAAAGATTACATGGGAATTGAACGAAGAACTTCCCACTTTTGAAATAATTTGGTATTTACGGTAAGAAAATATATTACATTAAAATATACATTTGAATATAAAGAACAAAATGATTGAGTTCAGCGTTTATAACTATTCAATCACCGCATGTTTATTGTTTTGTTTTCACTATTCATGATACTTTATTTTTAAAACAAATTATTCCTATCTATGACATTATTTTATCAATAAAATGAAATACGAAAAAAAAAACATTTATTGACCATGAAACAATAAAAACACTCACAGCGTTAAAAATTACCATTAAACTATACAAATATTTACTGAATTAGGAACATGGGAAAAGTAAAAAGAAATGTGTAATTCTTGTCCGGAAAAATTCACCCCGGTTAAAGTGACTCAGAATGAGATATGAGTGTAATTCTCACACAGGCAATAGTCCAGAGTTATCCTGTAAAATTACTGCACGCTCCCGGAAACTAGTATTACCAGCCTCTCCTTTTAGTATACGGGACCGAAATACCCCGAAATATAATCAAAAGTGTCTACCGTTCGTACAATAAATGTAGGAATAAACACAGGCTCTGAATATATGTTCTATGGTCGGGAAGAAAGTATTGAGCTCTGAAAAATGGAAGTAATTAATTATTAAGGATATCTGTGATCCTTTGTTGCTCGAAGACAATCACCATTGTTATTTCAAAGCCTACTACAAACAATTACAGATAATTGGGACTCTTTTATATGAGATATGTTTATTTTTACATGGTTTCAGTTATTTTGTGTATTCATTGACTCTGTTTTATCATGAGGTGAAATTTTAATTTACGTGGAATTATGTACTTTATCTTGGAGAAATATAGAAATTATATATTTTTAAACGTGTATACATGACGTGATACTCGCACAAGGTTTTATCATTATCTGTTCATTACTAGATCTATGGGGGTGACTTATGAGAATATAGCAACATAGTCATTTATTTTATTATTCTTTACAGGTAATATAATATTCAAATCGAGGGTAAAAGAAGCTAAGTGGTTAGCGTTCCTAGTTTGCACTTTGGGCGTAAATTCAATTCAATCCTCACATATAGCGAAATAATTTTTCATTGTAAAGAATTCTGAAAAAGTGGTTCGGATTCCACTGTAAACTGTGGGCCCCATCTGCTTTACTAGGTAAATCTAGATCATCTATATTTAAGAGAGATATTGGGGTGATTTAGAAGATAGTAAAAGCTTTGTCAAACATTTCAATCATTTTCAATTATATTATTGATAAATTGTACATTTTCAGTTTTAGTTCTTATCTCAAGTAATATTATGATACACACTTGGTTTTGTTTCACAGATATTTTAATCAATTCTGTGGAACAACAGAATCCCTCTTATCTTTAGTTATTATTATTTAACAGAGCTATTTACTTCTTCAATTTTCCTTTAGTTTATTTAATTTAGTATTGATTTCTCCTCCCAACTTGAGAATATTATATACAGGGTGTCTCGAAATTAACAAAATACAGATTAGATTGCTGTAATAGAAAATTCAAAACCCTTCTACATCTGGACTGAAAAAAAAATCTAGACAAAACTATATAACTATATTCTGAGATTTGATAAATATGAGGGTTTTCGTAAAATGTTTTTTATCGTAACCTTATTGAACCAAATCCAATTTTTAACTAAAATATCGAATAAAAATGGTACGCTTTCTGCATTTTACTGCAAAGTAACTCTGCGATGGAAATTACCGTAATATTTATTTCATAACTGGAATATAATTCATTTTTAATCATTTTCATTTATCCTCATTGACAATGATCAACAGATGACGTCAGCATACAGTAAATGGAGGAAAAACTAGAAAAATACATCAACCACAAGGCGTCGGACAAGACGTTGTGATTAAGAAGAACAGAAAGACACTTCTCTGTTAATTATGGTTGCACTAAGTCTGAGGGTTTTCAGCTTATACTTTGTACTAGATGTAAATATTATATCGCTCTTCAGGTTATTGAATTTCCTATATATGAAGGAACCTACAGGGAGGTCATTAAAAAATGTATATTAATAATAATAATAAGCTCAAAAAAGCTACAATTTGATCATAACAATATACAGATCATAATCACATTAACTTTTCATTAGTTTGTCTTAATTCTATGCATATAAGAGTAACTGTAAAATTATTAAAAATCTATTTGTATATTAATATAACGTAAAATTGCCTAACATAATCACAAGATAATCAAAATTCTTATTTAATATAACTAACACATAATTTAATGAAAATATCATATTTTTCACAACATTTTATTTCCTTTGGCAAACCGTTAAATAATTGAATACCGTTAGAAAACAAAGATTTCGATTCCTTTAAATTGTCATGCCTCTCTACCACCATATCATTTACACTACGAGTGTTATAACCATGAGTATCTCGGACGAAACTCAATTTATCACATAAATACCTTGGAGCTACACCATGCTTTATTCATACATTTTAAATATAAATTGCAGTGATTTTAATACTATACGTTGTCTAACATTTAAAAAATTTAAAATATTTAACATTGTGTCAATGGAAGTATATCTGTTACACTTTAATATTATCCTCATAGCTTTGTTTTGCATCTTTTGTAATTGCTGTATCTCATTGTTATTTAAATATAGTTGTAGTGTTGCACAATATTCAAAATGTGGAGCTATTATAGATTTATATACTAATATTCTTGAAAAAATTGATAAATAATTTGAAATTCTACGTAAAAAATAAATCTTTTTTCAACTTTTTTAATAATGTAATCACTATTACTTTTGAAAGTCAGGGACTCATCTATTATGAAACCAAGGTATTCAATTTCCGAAACTTTTTCTAACTCTTTATTATTTAATACAATACTTTCCCCAATTTGTAGCCGGCTTAGTATATGTTTTCTGCCCAGAATCATATATTTACATTTGTCGATGTTTACTTTTAAGCTATTATCACACAACCACACAAATATATCTTTTAAATCTGGATTAATAACATTAATAACTTCATTTACATTCTCTCCATACAAATATATTAACGTGTCATCTGCTAATAAATGTACCTTACAATTTGTTTATAGATTTTACAATGTCGTTTATAAATAGCACGAATAATAAAGGTCCTAGCATTGATCCTTGCAGTACTCCAAATTCATTGTCTATTACGTTCGACTCACTATTATGCCACCGCGGACGAAAATAATATGGTCAGATAACTGTATTGCTAAGAAAAAAATGTGAAAGATCTTTATTGAAAAAACATACACCCCACACCCCAAAATAATAAGAATTAATATAAGAGTGATGAAGGAGAACAACGTTTCCTTCACTCTTTTGGCACAAAATTCAAGTAATTATCAGGAACATTGCTTATTGAACATAGCATCTTGCAGGGTTTGTATGATGGTTTTACCAGCGATTATTTGTAGATAAAACAATAAAAATTAATCTGAAAAATTTCGGAAATGTATGTTATAACCAACATTCTCTGATGTACGCTACGCCGATGAGGATCAATAACTTCGAAACGTGTGTCCGTAGCTGCATTCTTTTTTCCTTTATGGGACAGCAATCATTCTTGTTTTTCATTATGTATTTCATCGTTTCAAAAAGTTATCAATAAATATATTTCTTTGCATAATGTTTTCATCTTATATCTCAACGAAACATATTGGGAAATTTTATGTACAAGATTTTGAGCTTAAATTGTGGAACCAACGTATACTTAGATGAGCTATAGTGCAAAATGTTAATATAGGTACTTTGCCTAAATAGTAGTCCCATTGTTCAACATTACATTTTCAATACGAGAAAACTTTCAAAGATGATTTCACTATATGCTGCGGCAACACAAAATTTGTATCGTTATACACAGTTAAGCGTACGATCTAGAAATTTTGGAGAATTTCCCACGATTGTATCAGATAGTGACAACGATAATTTACAGTTTCCTATGGTGTTTCTACGATATTTTAGATGTTAGTAAATCATCTCCTAGATATTAAAAATACGATATAAAAATACATCAGTTATTTGTGAAATTAAAATGTTCACTAGTGGTCCATTTATGAAATAAAATTAATTGTGTGATATGAATATTTGTTATATTCAGAAGTCGTAAATATGCAACCCATAAGTATCTATCGTATCTCGTATAATTTAACATCTGTTATTCTAATGAGACAGTTTCCTAGCAATTCAGCATTTGTGACAACCATTAATGTGCACGGAAGTTCACTTTCGATAAGCAGATTAGGAATATATCAGTTTAAATCAGTATTGAACCATAATCATTTATTATATCTAGAAATATCGCAGATTACTAATATACATAAAATATGTCGCGAAAAAGTGCTCAGACGAAAATAGATACGACATATCATGGGCATAATATAGTTGACTACATATATTTGATACACATGAGAAACCTCAATGCTTTGGCGCTTACGTGTAGAAGGGACAGCAGGCGCATACTTTATTTTTCGGGAGAATGTTAAATCATAAATATAGTGTATTACTTAATACGTAGAACATTATTGGTCCCATGTAAAGTCTGTTCTGGCATGAATAAAATGAGAAATTAACGGAAGCACACCTGTTTCCAATTTTGATTTCAAATTATTTAGAAATAGTTACCCGACTCTCTCCTACCGAGAATATTTTACAAAGTAACGGTTTACAGCAGGTATGTAATCCCTACCCACGACAGTATCGAATTTAGTATTGTCAGTGTGTAATACCGAATTCATCAATGCTTCACAATTATAAAATATGTTATTTCTATCTTGGCACAAGCAAGACAGAGTAAATATTTTTAAATTTATCACCATACCAAATAACTTATTTACTTATTTACCAAAGACAATATTTTCGAATTTCTTTGCACAAAAATTTGTCTTTCAATTTTTTTCCCGTAGAAAACATAATATTTTCAAATTGGGTTATACGTTTACTTCCACATCCAAGTAGTGGAGTGAAAGTATAGTAATCGTAAAAAAAATTAAAAAAATTTCTTTTGTTGAAATGGTATGAGAATTGAAACATATTCTTTATAGGATTTTGCAAACAGCAGAAAAAAATAACTATGTATAACTAAAAGAAAAACTATATATAAAAATATTAATGAAACCTTTGCAATCTTTGCATTTTTTCGATAACCTCAATTCTGGTTATGCTAGCAAATTAAAATCCAAAAATGAATTTATATAGTAATAGAGGGGTGACGATCTGTTGTTTTTATCAGTCAATGTCAAATATAATTTTTTCACACTTATTCATAGAAACTGTCTTGGTTTTGCATGAAACATCTTTATGAGTGGCTTTATGTCTTTCAGATGAGCTCCAGAATAAGGGCGAAAAACGTTTCAAAGACTAAGCATTTCCAAGAAACAGAATGATAGATTTCATGAAAATATAATCCATTAGAATGAACATTTTTTATGACTGCGAGATGTTAAAACGTTTAAGTACAATTTTTTTTAAATGAATGATAGATTTCATGAAAATGTAATCCATTGGAATGAAGAATTTTTAAGACAAGGCAGATAGATAAATTCATTTTAGGCCTTTGTTTTCATTTTTAACTGAATGTTTATGATCGTAGGGGTTATGTAGATACTAGTTTAATCAGCATGGCCGTAGGGGACTGTGTGGATGCTAGTGTTAGAATGAGAACTGTCAAATAAGAAATCAGACAAATTCATTTTAGGATTTTAATTTGCTAGCATAACCAGAATTCAGGTTATCGAAAGAATGCAAAGATTTCATTAATATTTTTACATACAGTTTTTCTTTAGTTATAGATATTTATTTTTTCTGCTGTTTGCAAAATCCTATAAACAATATGTTTCGATACAATTATAAGCAAACAAATAATAATTCATTTTCAAACAGGTATGAGAATGTCATAAAACGTGGAGATTTTAAGTTTGAGCGGAAAAAATTTCTGTCTGGCTGTCTGTCGGTCGGTCTGTAACTTTTTTGTGCCCAAGTTTTCTCAGCAATTGTTTAAGATATTGACTTGAAATTTGGTACGCATATGTATCATAACGAAATCTGAAACTAGATTGTATTTTGCCCTAATTCCGATTAAGGGTTGGGGTTAATTAGGGGTAAATAAGTGAAGCAAGCTGGTATGAGCACAATAACTAGGAATTTGATGTATGTACTAGAAGCCAAGACCTCAGATTTTTTTACAATATTTTCAACCCTTCCCCCGCCACTATTAAAGGTGTAATAAAATAAAGTTGAGATATTCACTTGAAATTTGGTACACGTATGTATTATAACGACATCTGGAACCAGATTATATATTGAATTGATTCGGTTGAAAGGGTATGGGATAAAAATAAGTAACGCAAGCTGGTAAGAGTACAGAAACTTGGAATTAGGTGTATATACTAGAAACCAAGACCTCAGATTTCTTCCCAATACCTTTCAATCCCCCACCTCACAAGAGGGTCGGTAACATACAATTGAGATATTCACTTGAAAGTTATACATGTATGTATTGTAGTGACATCTGACTGAGATGATTCCGTTAAAGGGGTGGGAGGTTGTGAATAGGGGAAAACAAGTAGAGTAAGAGTCTAGGAACTTCATTTTTAACGTATATGGTAGAAACCAACGCCTCAAATTTTTCTATGACATCTGCCTCAAATATTATTAAAATTCTATGACCAATAATTTCCACATACTAGAGGGCAAATATAGTTAAGTTTCCTTTAAAGCAACTTATATGAAAAATCTGGATGTGAATGTAGTGATTCCTTAGGCAGCGGTTTTTAAACTATTCGTCACAGAAAAAAATTAAATTCAATTTGCTTTGGTATTTTTCGCTCATTTCTTAGAAATAAACATACTTATTTAACTCAGTATTTTTCGTACCATCATAATATAAAACAGATAGTACATTGAATATTTTGTCAATTGATTTAATATACGATGTCGTCTTACAGTGGTGGGTTTTATTTCTGAGGTGTGACAGAAAAATGCTGAAACAAATGCATTTTAATTTATTCTGAGATAAACTTGTTTTATTTAAAATCATTTCTTGATGATTTTTATTTTACATTCTTTTTCAGAAAGCCCTACAGTTCATAGCGGAGTTCGAACCATTTCTTGGGGATAATTTTATAGTTAAATTTATTTCGCAGTAAACAAGTTTCGAACCGACTTCGTTAGGTATTTCCGTTTGCCAGTTAAACACGCCAATCACTCAGCTAACATCATTTGAATGCAGAGTTGGACAGTACTCGAGTAAATTGTACTCGTAGTTGTACTGAGTACCCACAATACTTATTAACAAGTACTTGCGAGTACTTTTATTTGGATGGCACTCCGTACTCGAAATTTTCAAGCACTTTACATTATTAGGTACTCGAGTACCTTTGGCGGCCACAACTGACGAGTAACGAGTACGAGTACCGACGTGCAATACAGGCGAGTCTCAACTTGTTTTTTTCCATATAAGTGTGCAGGGCAGTCAGTGTCAGTCAGACGGCGTGAGAAGTGAGCGTTTGACGTGTGAAACTGTACATGATTTGGGTAATTTTTTCTTTGAATTTTAAATTTTTGGCTTTGATCATTTTTGTGTAACTATACGTCTTTAATAAATGTAACTGTTTTTGTTGATGTTGATCTACTTTTATTTACCGTTAATTGTGTAAGTAATATTCTGATTTTTTGTCCATTACCAATTTCAATTTGGTATCTTTCAAAGTAGTCGTACTCGTTACTCATTTTTAGAAGAGTACTCTCCAAATTTTGCAAAAATACTAATTTTTTAAAGTAGGTACTTCAAAAACAAGTACTCGTACTCAAGTTTTCATGAGTACTTTTTAAAGTTACTCGTTGTGAAGTACTCATGAGTACTTTAGTGTGGTACTCTGCCCAGCTCTGCTTGAATGGTATAACCTTAAATCAATAAAGCATTAGGTATCTTTGTGTCACTTTTTTTAATGTAACGGAATAGTCAACTATAATCCAATTTTAAATTGAGTTGATTTTCTATGGGCAAAACGCAAGGGAATACAAAAAAACTACGCTGTTTAGATCCTCACAATACAAGTTCTTTGGGATGCATTATAACCTCTAATAATATTACGTGTGCATAGTTTTGTAAATTTAAAAATTAATCTATCACAAAATCAAGGGCACCACACCTTAAACGTTGCCTACAAGGAAGTGTTCTAAATTGCAAAATTAGTTTCATTTAGTAGATATTTAATATCTAAAGTCATACCTGATATAAAAAGAACAATGACACTGCAAAGTTGCCTTAGATAAATTATCACTCTAAAAGTGTTACCAACAATACCCAGCAACAACTTAAATTTAATTTTATCTTGTAGAAACTACCACAATATTTCATTTCATAACACAATATTCCACTGCCCTCCTTCTATAAATAACATTTTAACAAATGACAGGCGGTATATAATTAATTTTAATATATGTCTTATCTTTTCCTCTCAGACTGTACCGCTGGATAGTGAAGAAACTTTCTATAGTAGAGCGGAAGGGGTAAAGTAATAAGTTTAAATATATACGATGCAGAGTGTACACCTCTATGTATATGAACCTTTCTGCAGGGACCGAACCCCTCGGGGTGGAAAGGGTGAGAGGGGAGGTCTCTGAAACTTGTAAATGCAAACTAAGCACAAGGAGGGGAGTAATGGCTACTAATGACCAAGAGGGTACACGAATATCGCCCTTATTATACCGATAAGATAGATTACCATGGTTTGTGACAAATTCACAATTTGGGAATTCAAGGGGAACAGAAGTCGGTATTATGTATGTACGATTGTGTTTGTATCAAAACGATAGAAATTACGTGAAACAGTACATGTTGATTTAGGACCTCAATTTTTACAAATTGTCCAAATGATAAGCAATTAGCACCGAGTTTATTTATTTACCTACAATTTTACTACAAAATGGGTGATACAAGTATGCAAAAATTAAAAGAATAATTTCCCTACATAATCTTATAACCGGAATGCACATAGGTTTTGGTAGAGTTGGATTTTTTAATGAATACATTTTTTTTACTTCTGTTCTGTTCAAGGTTATTTTTCAAAGCAGTCACATTTAGAAAAGTCCATATTTGTAAATTACCCCTGAATATTAAAACTACCTTTAAGTTAAAAAAATCCTAATAATGTATTTTAATACATTTCGCATATATATATTTTTTTAATATAGGGTAGTTTTAACCCTCTTTCAGGGACAGTTTCTTTGATGTGGAGTTTTGCAATTAATTACTTTGAAAAATTATTTCATTTTAACTATTTGTATTAAAAAGCGCCTTGTAAAAAAATTGTGAAAAATGTTTATATCCATATTAACCCCTTTTATGGGGTAGCAACCCCTATATAGAAATACGAAAAGATACCGGAAAATCAACTAAAATATTTTAATAAAAAATGCACTAAGAAGAAAAAGTAATTTTAATAATAGTTATTATTGTGTTAATTATTTAACCTAAAAGAGTGTTGCGCCAAATGAGTAAAATTTTGCGAAATTTGAGCGCCCCACGCTATTATGTTTATTATTATTATTAAAAATTCTTCTTTTAGTGCATTTTTTATTAACATTTTCCGTTAGTTTTTAAAAAAGTGTTTTTAAGGTTCTTTATTTACGTTCTTTTATTTACTTTTGTCCCAAACACGCACTAGTCTAGCGTGTTTGTTTGATCAAATTCCCTACTCACAAATGGCAAAACTTATTCGTCATTTTTAAGCCGCCATTATGAATTTTTGACTTCGTACAAAATATTTGTAATCTGCAACCTCGAAAACCCACAGATAACGATTTTCAGATGAATCAAACCATAAATTACAAAGAATATCCGCCATATTGACGCCACCTTTTTGAATTCTTAAGTTACTACCACATATTTATGGTAGGGCCAATAAGTCTAGTCAGTAGAGCCAGTGGCGTGAGGATTTACGAATTTCGTAAATTCACACGTACGTAATTCGAAGAAATGAGAACACTCGGATTGTGTTAATTATGCATGAGCAATGAACATGTCTCAAATTATAAAATATTATGTTTAAATCTGGCAACATTATCTCCATGTATTATAGCAGCGCAGTCGCAAATATTTGTCCGTTGCAGTAAAACCGTTACTATTGGAAATATACATGTAGCGCTACTGAATGCATAGAATGAGTTCGTGAAGTTCGTTTATGGCAGTTATTCCGCAAATTGCAAAGTAGTTGAACACATTACTAGGTATAAAGGCACCACATTCGAACATTTATTCTATTTGGCCGATTGTACCAATTACACATAATGACCTAGTGGTGGTTTTCATCTTTGGTAAGCAGATAAAACTTAATATATTTCTCTGAATTATGTGGGATTATATAGTAGAACGAAGTGCCGCTTAAATATTACATAACAACTACTATCCTTTGACCAGAATGCCGCTGATTTTTTGATCTACTGACAACACTTCTTGGCCTTAGCATATAATCCTCAACCTCAAAAATCCACATATATCATTTACTTTCTCATTCCGTAGTGGTGTGGAACTATAGAAATGGTAAAAAAACATTATGCCGGTATATCTGTCGGTCTGTCGATCAATAAGTCAGACGCGTCGGTCCGTCTGTAACATTTTTCGTGCGCACGGTTACTCTGGAACGATTTAAGATATTGACGAAATGTGGTACACGTATGTGACGAGATACAAAACTATATTATACTTAGACAATTTCTAATACAGTCTTATTAAAATTCTTTGAGCAATTATTTCCACATACTGGAGTGCAAGTATGTTATCAAGACGTCTTCGTTTAAAAAAACTTGGATGGGAAATGTGGATATGGAAGTAGTCATTCCTTAGGCAACTTTTTTAATAAATCAGATATTATATGATAATAAACTGCCCTCCATTTTGGATTTTGCTATAAAAAATGTCAAATCGTGTTGTCATATTAGCCGCATGTAAATACAACATTTCAAGTCAATACAACATCTGCAGGTGAATGGAAATCGAGTTGCAAGATTTCATTACATACATAGTTACAAAGTTACAACGTCGCGTAGTTACTAAATTATCAAATTACAAATTTCCAAAGTTACGTAGTTACAAAATTAGAAAGTTGTATTTTCGCAATATTTAGAGATTTATATACTAAGAGGGAATTTAGCCTAGAAAGTAATATCGATTGAACAAGGTGGCCTAAAATAGTTACCACTTAATTAGCAACGCCTTAGTATAGTAGGGTGTATTTTATTTGAAATGGGATATTATTTAGGATATATTGTTCATTAGCAGTCTATGGCCACTTGAAAGATATGAAACATGACCAATAACTTGCACACCGAATAATAGTATATTATTTAACGAACGATAATGAAAGTAATAACTCACGCAGATGAAGTAAATCATCAAGTCTATTATTACTATTATCACAAGTTGTTTTGTTTTTAGTTGTTCAAAGAAGTCCTGACGCAGTAAGAAACATATCTAAAGATCTATATAAAGACATCATAATTTGGTCAGAGAAGAATCGGCTTACGCTTAATAAAGAAAAAATAAATACTGTATCGTTTAGGTACAACATCGAGCAGAACTTTGACGACGAATTTCTAATAACAGATTCTGCTAAAATATTGGGTATTATGTTCGACCGAAGTTTGACGTGGGCTGCTCACATAGATAGTGTGTGTGTGTGAAGCTCAGTAAAGATTGTTATGGTATGCGCAACTTAAAAAATCACTGTGGAAATGATTCTTTAATGATATTCTATTATATTAACATACATTCTCATCTGCGTTATGGAATTATGCTGTGGGAATTGAGTACTACTTATGTTTGTCGGGCATTTATTCTTCAAAAGCGTGTCATTAGGATTATGGAGAATTTACATTCCCGAGATTCATGCAGAGGATCTTTTAAGGCCCTAAGAATATTAACTCTGCCTTGCTTATACATTTACGAAATCTGTTGCTATGTTTTTAAAAATAAATCAACGTTTCTTAGAACCTAAACACATCACAATTATTAAACAAGATTTAAAGACCAGTTAATTCCACAACAGCATACAACAGCATTGCATCAAAAAAGTGTGTATTACAAGGGATGTAAAATTTATAATCATTTACCCACTGATGTGAAAAAATGTCTATTTACTTTCAAAAAGAGGATACAGAATTTGTTAATAGAAAAATGCTTGAATGATAATCTACTCTATCTACGATTATAACAGTAAATGTTAATATAATAGTTTGACAACGCCCAAACTATTCACACATGTCAAATCACCTTACTCCCCTCAATCATAATGGATCATTCTATTTTATTTTGCGCGTTACATCGATTGAACAGGCTAGGTATAAAGTTAAATGTAATTGGTATAAAGGGAAATCACTAGGGAGTTATAATAATTCACGCAATTTGTTTATGGTTATCTACATGTTCAAAAACAGTTGAAGAATTACTATATAATCTAATATGGCAGATAATAGTATTTTATATATCAAGTGGGTAAAATGGTGTTTTTTTTGACAAGTGGGGTGTTTATAGTACGAGCCGAAGGCGAAGGCTATAAACCATACGAGTAAAAACACATTTTAGTCTCGAGTTATATACAAAAATTTTTACGTGGCCATTCGAAATTAGAAAATAACATAATTTTGTAAAAATACGGCAAATTGACAAAGTTATCTTGTAGTGACTAAATTCTGTTGCTGTTATTATTAAAACAACGAAATATATACCGATTTATTTCACACTGTGAATTTTTTTTTTCCTTTATTTTTCTCTTGTCAATAATGACATTGTTTTGATTAATTGAAACTGTCAAGTAAATGTCACTTTATAATATGGCGTTACGAAAAATATTTTATACTATTTTAACGTATGCCATTGAGCCTGTGCCGAGAAAAACATCAACTGAGCTTTACTTTTTGTAGTGAAAGAACGTAATTAAACATTTCTTGGAGGGCTGTAAAGATTTTTAATATGCGACTTTATTAACATGCAGTGTAACATAAAATATAATAAAGCCCTGTTGGTTCTCATCACACCCAGCATAATTATTTTAGAATGCCGCTGAATACTCGTGAGACATTATATTCCAGCATTTATGAATTTTATTCTCTTCTTTTATGTACGCCTTTCTAGGTTTTTTTATTATCCAACGACGCTATTCTTTCCTTCTCATATATTTTTAATTAGGCCATGTGTACACTTTCTGCGTATGGTGTTTATTTATCTTTCTTTATTATTTTATGCATATTCATGTATGTGTCAATTTGAAAAGTCAGTCTAAAGTTTTACTACCAGGAAAAATAAATCATTACAAAGCCTGGTGTGATAGAATAAGATACGAAACCGAGCTTGAATATTGCAAACGATATCCTTATATGAATATAGTTAACCAGATATGTTATGCGCTTACCTTAAACGAAATTAGTCGATTGTTTACCTAGCTCACCATCACAAGTTCCTTATAAGCTTTTGGTTCATTCTTAATATTACCGGTAGCATAGTCGTAGGTTAAGTGATATTTATTTGCTTTTATTGAATCATTTATGGAGTTGTTCATTAAACTAACATGTTTTATTATAAATAAATAATGTATTATAAGTAAATAAGTTAGACCATGTCTATCAATTAATATAAAGTAGTAAAACAATATTTGCAATAATTAAAAAGTGACGCTAAAAATTGTCGCTCGACGTACATGACATCACTCGTTATATTCACTATTCCTTTGTTGGTCTTTTTTTATGATTCTCAAACTGACTTTGGATGACCTATACTACTTACCAACCCAATATTACTTAAATGTAATTATATATTTATTTTCATTATTATCATAATCGAGGCCCCCAAACCAAAATATTGTCCCTTATGTCAGTAGTTATGACTTTTGTGCATAAATTTGGTTTTGTACTATGCTTGTTACAGACACTTGACATTTGACTTTTGGCCGAATTCAAAATGAGGTTTTTAGTTCGATTATGTATCTGTATGTCCGTGTATTTGCAACTTTATATTTAAGTACGCATCTGTGGTCTCGCAACTCCAAAACTACTGGTAGGATTTGAAAGCAGTTTGCATTATTATGACTGGTATTAGCTGAAAATGCCAATAGACCATAGACCAGAGACGTAGGGACAAGAAATGGACACAGATTTTAAATAGTTAAAATTTAACTGATTCTCTTGTTTTTTAAAAAACAACATCTGATTCTTGATCTTCCGAGGATGATATATCCATATAGGGGGTTCCCAACCTTTTGCCATTAAACCGTCGTCAATAGAAGTTGACCCAAAATTCTGAAATAAGTTACCCTGTCAAATGGGCCTGATCAAATATTCATATTGAAGTCGGCGCAGAAATAAAAATGTGATGCAACCAAATGTACTTTAACCACTTTTAATATCAGTTATTGAGAAATGAGGTCTAATTATACGAGTACCTTAGTGAACAGGTTGTAGCCAGGTAAAACGTATAAGATCAGTTCAATCTTCACAATTCTTTTTTGTGAATGTTGCTCTTATGTGAGCGTTGTCATTCACTATTACTAACGTCTAGAAGTTGACGGGTTTTGAAAAAAGTATTATTTCAAAAATATTTTTTGAGTGTAGGCACATTAACATTTCTGACTAAAAAGTTTACCGAATGAGTAGATTTTCAGGAAAATTTCTTTTCATTTTGGTGTCTAGATCAAACTCCAAACAAAATATTTGCCGCTATTACCCCGCAATTGTTAAAAACAATGGTTTTGTTGCTAATTTGTTAAGTAGTAAAACTGAGGTGAATTAAAAAACAAAATGTATTTTTAGGCAATTTGAGGAAAAATAACAACCTTTTACTTTTGCAAAATTTTCAAAAAATGCGTATTTGCCGAGATCAGTTTTTCGAATTTTTCCAAAAAGGGGGAGGGGCAATAGAAAGTGACGAAAAAACCCAAAAAGCTCCGGTGGATATATTATTAAGATATAACTTCCTCTGTAACTTTTATAACTACCATCATGATTATGATTTTTATATTTCACAATTTACGAGATTCTCTATTATATATAAGGGTGCAGTCTAAGTAAAAGTCATACAGGAAAAACAAGTTTTGTATGTTAATGACAGCCCCACAAAAATAATTTTGGATCGGGATAACAATAAATTATATATTTGTAAATTCAGGGAGTTTTATTATTTTAAAAAAATCCTATAACATAGATTCAGAACATAGATCTCCGAAATGAAGCGCATTTCGGAGATCTACAGTGATAAAATAAATTTTTATTCTCTTCACTATTACACGGTTTTAAAGATAATTAATTTCAATTCGATATATAAAACACTTTTTGGAGTTCAAATATTTTAATTACCATTCAAAATAATCTACAGGGTGATATTTGTTTGGGAAACTGGACCTCTTTGACCTGAGTACTTTTCTTACGTCGATACCAATTATCCTTTCATAAAATGACAACTATGCATAGTTTCATTAGGGAGTATTATACCAATAAGGTAAATTTATGAATATAAGTACCTATCATTAAGGAATGAATGGGAACTTTTTACTTCTCGTACACGTCTCTATTAACATCAATAGCTTCAACAAGGGGATGGAGAATTATCCTGAAGGGGCTGATAGAAACTCAACCCCTTCTATACCCTTCTGGGTCGTAAAAGCTTCTAGCTTACAAGCTCTTGAGAATGCAAAGGAAATATGGTAGAGGGTGAATGTCGCTCCGGAACCAAGCCTCCAGAAGGGTATAAACTACCCCCTTCCAGGATGAGGAACACAGGGGTCTAAGGAGATCTGGGAGAGCAAGTGTTCCTTGTTTTAACTGCAGAATGGTCGCAGTGCATTAACGAGAATCTCCTTAAATTGCCTTGAACGCACCCTACAAGGGGCGAAAACTACCTCCCAAATCCCCAAAAAGGGCTCAAAAATTAGGGCCGGAAAGAAGCACTTTGGAGATTTTTAATTCTGAAAGGGAAGTCAAACGGAAATCCGTCTCTGCAGATTTATTTTCCACTAGAGCATTCACTACATTATATATTGCGTTGAAATTAATGTTATAGAAACAAGTATGATTGAATATGGAATGAGATTTATGGATGAAAAAGACACGAAATGCAGGTGATACTATGAAGGATATAGAGATGCATTTAATGCTGAAGTGGAAAAATAAATCTACAGAGATGGATTCCCGTTTGTCCTCCCTCTCAGAATTGAAAACTCCAATGCGCATCCTTCCGGCCCTAAAAGCTTGCTAGCCCATTTTGGGGGTTTGGGAGGGGGGTAGTTTTCGCCCCTTGCAGGATGCGGTCAAGACAATTGAAGGAGATTTTCATTAATGCACTGCAACCATTCTGCAGTAAAAACAGGGAACACTTGCTCTCCCAGATCTCCCTCCATCCTTGTGTTCCTCATCCCGGAACGGGCTAATTTATACATTTCTGGAGGCCTGATTCTGGAGCAGCAATCACCCTCTACCATATTTGCTTTGCATTCTCAAGAACTTGTAAGCCAGAAGATTTTATACGCAATTCTGTATCAAGTAGAGTAAGGAGGGGGTGTAAAGGGTGTATCAATCCCTTTGGGAAAATTGTTACCCCCTCCCTGAAGTCCTTGATATTAAAAAAGAAGATTACGAGAGGTAATAGTTCCCATTCATTCCTTAACGATAGTTACTTATATTCATAAATTTACTTTATTTAAGGGATCTCTTTACCTCTGCACAAAAATTGAAGGGTATAGGATTTTTTTGACCCCGGATTCAGATTCAGCCACGAAAAATACATGGGATTACCATGGTCAGTCATGCAGATCAAAAACTTTGTTTTGTGGGGCTGTGTAATAAATTCACTAGAATTTTCTTGGATTTCTTTTCGTCACTTTTTATTTCCCATCCCCACTTGTTGGAAATATTCGAACCAATGTATCTCGGAAAATACGCATTGTTTAGAAAATTTTACAAGAACAAAATGTTGTTATTTTTGTCAAATTATCTAAATATACATTTTTAATTCACTTCAACAATGCTAGTTCACAAATTATCAGCAAAATCATTCTTTATGACAATTGCGGGACAATACCGGTCGGATTTTTTTTTTTTTGAGAATGATCTAGATATTAAAACCAACAGAATCCATAAATTTTCGTGAAAATACATTCATTTGGTAAACTTTTTCAGGTATAAGTCGATTTTCGTCTAATTTTCCTACAGTATTACCTTAAATTATTTTCAAACGATGATATATTGTATACATTTAGAATGTCCAAATAAAGTAATATTTATAAGCAACCGCCATATCAAGCAAAAATAATTCTCTGCAACTTGTTTACTCCTATTAACAACCCCCACCCTTCAACAGAATAAACTTAAAATATAATAATTAATTAATTTTATTTTGTTATTCTCTTTAATAATGAAGTGAGAGTCGTGGTGGGGGTGGCAGATGTCATAACCAGTTTAGTTTAAGTATATTTTAATTTTAATAGTTTATTTATTTTCTCCTTGAAAAAGCGATAAAACTTTTATATTATTTCTAAACTCTGATGAAATACCTATAAGACGACTAAGTCGACATTGACAGCGTAAAACGTCGAAAATAATTAATATTATTTAAAACAGGATACTACTTTCCCTAGGGCATAACGATCAAGACTATTATTTTTTAACACCATTACCTTCCACACTAAATAAATGAATTGTAAATGCTTTAGAAGTTAATTACTAGTTCTTACAATCAATGAGTATTTGTATTTAATTACAATTGTATAAATAAACTTTCACAGCCTACAATGGTCATGGTTTCAAACTAGCAATTGTCTTTTATTTATTACAGGCTCAAAGTAATTTATTAATCTATTACATGAGTGAATAATATAGAGTAAAACGTGAAAAAAGTGCACACTTATAAGGGCAGAATGTTCTTTAGATACGTCGCTATCGCACTATAAGGAATAAACAGAAACTTATTGCAGGACTGTACGCTGCGACAGAGTGCATTTTTCTTCAAATCTTGCGCAGTGGCGCCCCCTCTTTTATGCGCGGATCGTTAGAGAAACTCCAATAACGCATGCGCTTTTATTTTGCCGATACCAAAAGATCGCCGCTTCTAGATACGTACATCTAACGCTTAACGTCTAAGGAAATATGTCTTAGACGTTTGCCTTGAAAAAAACGTAATGGAAAAATTTAAAATATATTTTTTGAAGGAGACGAAAATCTGTACTTGAATTTGTGCTTGAAAAAATATGTATCTATATTTAAATGATTTAAAATTCTATTTGTATACAGAGTATCACGGAAATTTTAAGAACATAATATTGTATTACTCATTTTGAAATAGAAAAATACTATTGGGAGAGATAAACTTATTCATGGATTTGCATTGCAAAAACTCTTTATGTAATTTTTGATATCTAAATTATTGAAAATACTATTTATATACAGAGTATCACACTTTAGACGCATCAGTGTGTACTATACCATTTGAAATTAAAAACGATGATGTTTATCATATACTGCAAATAATATACTGAGCATTGCAGGAAATAAACCAATTTATAATTTAATTGCTTTTATTGGTACTTACGTAATGATAAGAACGCGACAGTAACTGTGTAAGTAGTTCTAGTAAAATATTAACTGTACAGAAACGAAGAGTTTATACAGGATGTTATGGCGATTTTTGTTACTTAAAAAAGTTGTATTGAAAATTAATATGTCGAGAATCAGTTATTCTTTGAAAATTTATTGTACTGTAAAAGTTGCTTAAAATGTAATGCCAATTCTCTCACATCTGTCCTCAAGGTTCCTGAGACTGAACAATTTCTTTTCATCGCAACGTCATCTGTACCTCAATTTAGGTATATACCATTCTTCCTCAAAACTAATATCATTTATATATTCTAGCGAATACCTTTTACAGAATTCAAATGTTTCTCTAAGTTACCGAGAGAATGGCACCGGGAGTAAGACACCCTATATATTTAGCTCTTCAAAAAAATAGTTAATAGTTGTACAGTAGCTATTGTCTACCACACATCATGACTTGTTTATAAAAAATTGATATTGCCTCTGAAGGAGTTCCCACAAAACCTAAACGCTTGATTACTATACTCAAATACTCGACGGACGTTTCGCCAACGATGCTGGCATGATCTGGTGATAATTACAACTATTTCAGCTTAAAACTTGAAAGGCACACAAAGAAAAACTTTATTTGAAAATATGGAGAGCTAAAATATTAAGCATAATACTTCATCTCTTGGTGCTAGCTCTATTACACAATAATTTAACAAAATATACTTAAAGTATAGTAAAGATAAGCGCATGTATATGTATATGTAATTTTATTTAACTTTCAGGTACTTGAAGATATAAAACAAGCTAACCTTCATACTCTTCCCAGATTTACTGTACTTTTTATATAATTGTTGCACATTCTATAGAATACCCTTCGCAGTTCTTTGGAAACAATATTAGTTTTAGAAAGTTTTTGTTTACTTACAAAACGTAAAAAGAACATTTTTTTTTAATTTAAATAATTAATAACATTTTGTTATTTGATCAATTTTGATCAAAACAATAGCGTTCCTTCTCTAGCCAATACGAACTTACTACCCAAATTTCAATACAATGGGAATTTTCATTCTTAAGTTATTGTGCTTACAAGAAACGTGACGAACGGACAGACAGATAGACGGATGGACGGACGGATATTTTAAAAGTTTATCAGAATTCGATCACTGGCACTGATAGAAAAAAAAATTCTGCGAGCAATATTACCGGTTCTAGAAATTTACCAATCAAATTCAATATACTCTTCGTTTTGTATAGAGTATAACAAATCCACGAATATTGTTGTAGTTGTAGCTTTGTAGATTTTGTGTATAAATATTGTAGAGTAGTAGTAGGTAGTGCATGTCATTTCTTATTAAAGATTCAGGAATTTTGTCAATTAAAATGGAAAGACTGGAACGAATCGTACATAACAGTACTTTTTTATAGAGTAATTTTAATGTTATTATTACATTATCATTAGTAAGCCGTAATTAAAATAAGTAAATATATGAATAAATACAGAGTATTCTGTGTGTAAAAGTAGATCTTAGTAGTGTTTATTGCTTGAGATATTAGTTAGAGAACTCAAATCATTAGTTACTAGGTGTATTTCAATACGCAGGTAATTGGCACTATTTGAACTGCTATTTTTGCTACTGCTTTTTGATGAAAATAAAAAAATAATAAATGCTTTAGTTGTGCTTTTTTATCTTATTTACATATCCCTAATACACCCTCCACTTCCTGCAAATACTAAAATGCTTTTCTGCTCAAGTCAAGATCAAGATATGCATGTAATCTTATGAAAAAACACACCTCGTGAATTTGGCAGAACGTCTTATGCTACAGTCTACTTATAGTACAGGCAATGAAGGCAAGATGTTGTAAAAACCTCGCAAAAATTAATGAATGAATCATCTCTGGGATTTAAGCAGTTAATAACCTGTAGAATGGAATGATGTATTCTTTGCACTTCCAATTCAAAAAAATTTGGAAAACTTTTCGATTTTCGGTTTTCTTGCTCTAACGGCTAAAATAATGAAAATACAGAAAAAAGTTTTCAAGAAAATTTGTAGCTCGTCTCTTTCTCTACAAAATATTTCTTTACCAATTTTTGTCTTACTTAAGCCGTTTAGGAGATAAATCAAGTTTTCCACTTATAGTTTTAAGCCGCTTCGAAATGAGCGAAAAATGAGAATTTTGGAGTTTGTAGAGAGTTTGTAGAGAAAAAGACGAGCTACAACTTTTGTTAGGATCTTTTTTCTCTATTTTCATTATTTTGGCCGCTAGAGCAAAAAAACGAAAATCAAAAAGTTTTTCCACATTTTTTTGAATTTTCCCGGAACTTGGAAGTGCTAAGAATGCATCATCTCATTCTCCAGGTTATTACCTACATAAATCCCAGAGATGATCCTATTATTAATTTTCGTTACCCTAAATTGTTTATTTGCCTGTACTATTATACAGGGTGACTCAGTAAATTCTTACACTATTTTTATATCTATAGGATCATCTAAAATCTGTACTCAGGCATATCATTTCTGAACTAACACTTCTGCGTCACCACGTTACTTCACTGTTTCTGATAAAAATACGTTTGCAGCGGTCAAGAGAAAAATATGCGTAGAAAATCTATTTTTCAACACGAATGTTAGTCAAGATTATGTACTAGTTTCCAGGCCTCTTAATGTTGAACCTAATGCCACAAGATTAAAATTTTCACATTTATAAACTCGCTTGTGTGTCACAATTTTTTCAAATTTAACACACTGTATAATTTTTTTAAATATTTCAACATTCAGTTACCTATAAGCTGATATACATACTGGCTACTTTTTTTCTACTTAAGCATTTCCAAAACTGTCGAATAAAAGTAGTCACTCTGAGGTATCACGATGATACATTATAAATATAAACGTACAGAGTGTTCCATTAGGAAAAATTGTGTTATGACAATTTGAATAAATGAAAATATCAATTATCGTGGAGAACATCCAGTAGAATTTGGTTCGAGATGTCTGGAAATTAGTACATTGTTTTGACTAACATTCAAAGTGGAGATGGTTTAATTTTTATGAAAGTTTTTTTGAAAATTTTACTATTGAACACTGCAAGTTCATTTTGTGTTGGTGGTATAACGTGGCAACACCACAGTGTAGGGAAAAAATTATATACTTATGCCTGGATAGGATATTAAGAGTTAAATATAAATATGTAAAAAAATGGGTGTTCGCTTTAAAAAATATAAGTTTCAGCTTGTCACCGCTGTATGAAACCCCATGTAGGTTTAAAAATAATTTTTAAATATGCATCATTTGATCTATTTGAAATATTTCTTCAAATGTCAAACGATTAAGGAGAGTCCTCGCAATAGTCCACTAACCCTGTACATTATGCTAATCAGAAATGTATTAAACGAACGTAATGCGGCTCTTGATATCAATTACTTTTTCTGTAACTAAATTGCCTAAATATTATTTTAGTAAATTTTACCATGTTAAGTTAAGAGAAAAATAGAATAATAATTATTAGTAAAACAGTAGATTCTTGTAAGATATTTTTACAGTCTAAGTAACAATAAATTATTTTGAGAAATTAAATATTAACATTTTATTACTGAACAAAATATTAATGTTTAATTTTACAGAATAAGTTTACTGTTCCTTGGAACATAGAAATACTTTACAAGAATCTACTGTCATACCATGTTACTCTTTTATCTGAGTCATGAAACGTTTATCTTTGAGTTTCTAATGCTGAATACAGGAAAGATTAACCTTTAAAAATTGCCTTTTTTACTTAGGGATAAAGAAAGAAATATAGTAACCATCTCTGATATAGAATTAGTTTTCGACAAAAAAGATTGTGTGCAATTTTTCAAGTTATAGTGATTTGAAGACTACGATTTTAATATTAAAAAATTGGTACCTCGAGACTGCTTTTCGTAAATAAATGAAAAATTTTACATTTATCTAAGAAATGGTATAGTATAGAGGACAAGATCATGTACTGACAAATAATTTTTATTTGTGTTATTTCCGTACTATGAATAATTCTAAAAATAGGATAGATTCAAAATGGCGCTCGAGCGTTTATTAGTCGAGATATAATGTTTTAATCTCAGATGTGTTTAAAGGTTAAACTCTCTTTTACTCAATATCAGAAACTAAATGCAACCATGAAAATCTCTTCGAGATTTTCTATTTCTCGTGTCTAACTGCACTAGACTACTTAGTAAACGTTTCAAACAAATATCATTCAAATAGCCTTTTAAACGTAAAGTATAGAACTAAATCTATACAGTAGAACAACATCAGATAAATATTTACATATGATTAAATAACTCAAAGTTATACTCATAAATGCAGTATATATTGATCTTGATTAGCAGCAATAGGTAATTATTTCAGGACACACTGCTTTTGTAACGTTGTCCTTCGCTTTTTATGCTTCGTGAGGGCAGCGAACGCTTGGCGCTTTAAAGCTTTTAGGATAATCTTCCTGGCGACATCTACCGAAATGCAGCTGAACCAGTTCTGTTTTAATTGTCCACCAGAGGGTACTTCGCTTGGTTTGCTGATTGCTCCGCTAATGAATGTTTATTTAATTTAAACCACGGATATTTTTTCCAGCAATCTATTATTTAAAAATGATACGGTAAACAATACGGGAGAATATTAAATACTGTTCGTACGTTCATATACATATATACTGATTTTTCTTTTTTATCTGGTCAGTTTTGTTTATTTAATATCCATGGTTTAAAAAGTAGATGATAGGAGGGTAAGTAGATGATTAATAATTGATTTATTATTGCCGGACATGTATTTATCTAGTTTTATACAAATACTATTAATAAATTATGCACAAATATTCATTAATGGTATTGAACAAGTGGTAAATTATGTTAAAAAGACCATGTATCATAAAGTCTGTTAGAAAAAAAAAGAGAGAAAGTTTCGTCAGTTGTATAGAAATACTTACTCAAAAAACTAATAAATTAGATAAAGAATATATGACTAACAGACATAAATAAATTACATATAAAAACTGGAAATACTATATCTATACACAATGCAACATATACGCACATGCATAAAATAAAGCTAGGGATTAATTATGAATGTTTTATGTTTTATTTCTTGCAGTACAGAAATCGTCCATAGAAGGAGATAATTTTTCCTCCTGTCTTAAATAGTTTGCATATACAGGGTGTACGTTGAAGAATGGGTCTAATTCTATCAGTATGTCTAACTTGAGAAAATCAATTTGATTTATGTCATCATATATTATATAATGATAATAATAATACTGGCTTTATTAAGCAACTAGCAATTACAATAAGTCTATGAAAAATGGTGTACATCAAAAAGTTCACACAGGACGCTAGTTAACTTAAGACGCGAAATTCAGCTCTTTCTGTTTTTTTGAAGTTTATTTATCTATCGCCAATTTACATTGGATAGATAACTCAAATACAAAATATACATATACACATGCACATAAATATGTCAAAAAAAAGATAGAATAAGTTATAACAAATCTTCAGAATATTTATGTATTCTGTAGTGCGGTAATAAATTCTTCTATTGAATAAAATGTATCTTGATATAGAAATTCTATTAACAACAATTTAGATCTATTCAGGTTGGTTACGCTTTTTAATTTTGATGTTGAAATTCGCCCTGAAGCCTCAGTTTTTGAGACATCGACTTGAATTTTTTTTTTTATATACTCAGGGAGGGGTCTTTAAAATGACTGCGGCTTTTTTCAATTTTTTTGTTTTCATGAAGGCTTAAGGCCATTTCGGGTCAGATCCGTATTTTTAAAAGTATAACCCTATTTTTATTGCAAATTCGAATTATCTACTAAAAATAGATTAGATTAGATTAGATCTTTGAGGATATCCGGCGAAGGGTTGAGGGTTAAATAGGGGGTAAATAAGGAAAATAAGTAAAGCAAGCTTGTAAGAGTACAGAAACTTGAAATTCAGTGTATGTACAAGAAGTTAAGACCTCAGATTTATTCATAATATTTTTCAACCCCCTACCACCCCTACCCCATTAATGGGGTTGATAAAATAAAGTTGAGATATTCATTTGAAATTTCGTACACGTATGTATTATAGCGACGTCTGGAATTAGATTATATTTTGAGATGATTCCGTTGAAGGGTTGGGGGTTAATTTGGGATAAATAGGGGAATATAAGTAAAACAAGTTGGTAAGAGTACAGAAACTTGAAATTCGGTGTATGTACAAGAAGCCAAGCGTCAGATTTTTTTATAATATTTTTCAACCCCCACCACCCCATTATTAAAAGGGTTGATAAAATAAAATTGAGATATTCATTTGAAATTTGGTACACGTATGTATTATAACGACATCTGGAACTAGATTATAATTTGAGATGATTCCGTAGAAGGGTTGAAGGTTAAATAGGGCTAAATAAGTGAAAATAAGTAAAGCAAGCTGGTAAGACTACGGAAACTTGAAATTCAGTGTATGTACTAGACGCCAAAGCGTCAGATTTTTTCAAAATATTTTTCAACCCCCACCCTACTTCAATATGAAAAGGGTTGATAAAATAAAACTGAGACATTCGTTTGAAGTTTGGTACACGTATGTATTATAACCACATCTGGAACTATATTATATTTTTGAGATGAATCTGTTGAGGGGTTGGGGGTTAAATAGGGGTAAATAGGGGCAAATAAGTAAAGCAAGCTGGTAAGAATACAGAAACTTGAAATTCGGTGTATGTACTAGAGTCAAGGTCTCAGGTTCTTTATAATAGTTTTCAACTCCACCACCCCTACTTCATTATTAAAAGGGTTGATAAAATAAATTGAGATATTCATTTGAAATTTGGTACACGTATGAATTATAACGACATTTGGAACTAGATTATACTTTGAGATTATTCCTTTGAAGGTTGGGGGTTATTTAGGGGTAAATAGGGGGAAATAAGTAAAGCAAGCTGGTATGAGTACAGAAACTTGAAATTCGGTGTATGTACTAGAAGCCAAGACCTCAGATTTTTCAATAAAATATTTCAGCCCCCCACCACCCCTAACTCCATTATTCAAGGGGTTGATAAACGAAATTGAGATATTCACATGAAATTTAGTACGCATATGTATTAACGGCATCTGGAACTAGATTATGTTTTGAGATGATTCCGT
The DNA here is from genome assembly GCA_963583905.1 of Stenurella melanura. Classification (NCBI taxonomy): domain Eukaryota; kingdom Metazoa; phylum Arthropoda; class Insecta; order Coleoptera; family Cerambycidae; genus Stenurella; species Stenurella melanura. The sequence continues at coordinate 130,330,079 of OY757310.1, read as the reverse complement.
TGAAGGGTTGGAGGTTAAATAGAGGGAAATAAGGGAAATAAGATAAAGCAAGCTGGTAAGACTACAGAAACTTGAAATTCGGTGTATGTACTAGAAGCCTAGGTCTCAGATTATTTATAATATTTTTCAACCCCCACCACCCCACCCCTACTTCATTATTAAAAGGGTTGATAAAATAAAATTGAGATATTCATTTGAAATTTGGTGCACGTATGAATTATAACGACATCTGGAACTAGATTATACTTTGAAATGATTCCCTCGAAGGATTGGGGGTTATTTAGGTGTAAATAGGGGGAAATAAGTAAAACAAGCTGGTATGAGTAGAGAAACTTGAAATTTGGTGTATGTACTAAAAGCCAAGGCCACAGATTTTTTAATAATATATTTCACCCCCCACCACCCCTACTCCATTATTCAATGGGTTGATAAAATAAAATTGAGATATTCACATGAAATTTAGTACGCATATGTATTATAACAACATCTGGAACTAGATTATATTTGAGCTGATTCCGTTGAAGGGTTTGGGGTTAATTAGGAATATATAGGGGAAAATAAGTAAAGCAAGCTGGTAAAAGTACAGAAATTTGGGATTTGGTGTATATACTAGAAGCGAAGGTCTCAGGTTTTTTTATTAGCCTTTTCCATCTCCCACCACCCCGACATCCTTATTAAAATGTTGATAAAATTAAATTTAAATTTTCACTTGAAATTTTGGTACATTTATGTATCATAACTAAATAGGGGAAAATAAGTAAAGCAAGCTGGTAAGACTACAGAAACTTGAAATTCGGTGTACGTACTAGAAGCCAAGGTCTCAGATTATTTATAATATTTTTCAACCCCCACCACCCCTACTTCATTATTAAAAGGGTTGATAAAATAAAATTGAGACATTCATTTGAAATTAGGTACACGTATGAATTATAACGACATCTGGAACTAGATTATACTTTGAGATGATTCCGTTGAAGGGTTGGGGTGATTTAGGGGTAAATAGTGGGAAATAAGTAAGGCAAGCTGGTATGAGTACAGAAACTTGAAACCCGCTGTATGCACTAGAAGCCAAGGCCTCAGATTTTTTAATAAAATATTTAAGCCCCCCACCACCCCTACTCCATTATTCAAGGGGTTGATAAAATCAACTTGAGATATTCACATGAAATTTAGCACGCATATATATTATAACGACATCTGGAACTAGATTATATTTTGAGATGATTCCGTTGAAGGGTTGGGGGTTAAATAGGGGTATGTAAGGGAAAATAAGTAAAGCAAGCTCGTAAAAGTACAGAAATTTGGGATTCTTTGTATATACTAGAAACCAAGGCCTCAGATTTCTTTTTAATATTTTTCAAACTCCACCACCTCCGCTTCATTATTAATGGGATTGGTAACATCAAATTGAGATATTCACTTAAAAGTTAGTACACGTATGTATTGTAGTGACATCTGATTGAGATGACTCCAATGAAGGGATGGGAGGTGGTAGGTTGTGAATAGTGGAAAATAAATAGGGTAAACCAGAAACTTCATTTTTAACGTATATGGTAGAAACCCACTCCTCAAACTTTTCTGACATCTGCCCCAAATATTATTAAAATTCTATGACCAATAATTTTCACATACTAGAGTGCAAATACAGTCAAGATGTTTCCTTTAAAGTGACTTGGATGAAGAATCTGGATGTGGAAGTAGTGATTCCTTAGGCAGCTGTTTTTAGTCAGACAATTCGAATTTGCATTAGAATAGGGGTTACCTTTTAAAAATACGAATCTGACCTTGAATGACCTTATCCCTTCCATGCGAACCGAACATTTCAAATAAGCCGCACTGACTCATTATTCCAGACGCATTTCTGAATATTTAACAAAAAATTCAAGTCGATATCTCAGAAATTGAGCGATTTTGTACATTCTGCCACACTGCGTGGCGTAAGTAAATGTACCTATTCGGATGTCTTCGTTTCTTCTAGTGGAGTAATTGTGTATATCTGAGTTTTCTTTAATTGGTCTTTGCTGGAGTATATTATAACTCAAAAGTTTAAAAAGGTAAATCTCAGTAAACGTTAAAATTTTCTTGACTTTAAATGTTTACCCTGTATGATTCTCTGTGTCCTAAATTAAACATGAGCTGAATAATTCTTTTCTGGGCTAGGAATATTCTATTATTCCCGACTGCCAGGCCATATACTATTATATTGTAGCTAATTACGGAATAGATTAGGGAATAGTAGGCCTGATAGAAGTCGTTCTTCGTAACTTATTAGGTTACGAGATCCTTCTCTTCCACTTAACCTCGATATGTTACTCCTTGAAAAGTTACAAAACCTTAAATGTAATTTTTTAATGTTTACTTTCTTGTAACCACTCTATGACGGTTCAGGTAATTTGACAAAGTGCATTTTTTTGATATGGTGAAGAATGATTCAAACAATAACTACAAGAGATATTTTTATTTCAACGAGATATGTGAAGAAGAAAATTTAGAGCAATAAGAAATATTTTAAGTATTTTCTTTCTGCTCACACACAGCATCTTGATAGGTGTTTCGTGATGCATACATATAGGCCAGTCATTGTAGCAAAAAGGGTATGGAAAATTGCGAATGCTTTTAATCTTTGAGACAATATTGGAGGAGGTGAAGAAACAATTAATCCGGTTGTTGCACCATTTTTCGCCCCTCGGAACATTGTTAAATTAACAAAAAACGTACATTTGCAACAACTTCTTGAAAATAATTCCGAAATATCTGCACACCTTGGAGATCATTTTAATAATTATTAGACATATTCTGTTCAGGTTGCACCCTGCTACGATGACCGGAACATTGAAAATAGTTGTATTTTAACTTTATTATTATGTAATTGGTGAAGAGAATTTTTGGGTCATGCATATTTTGGCAACAGAATAGGGTTACAAACACGCTTGTAATTTTGTATAACATTCTATACCCCGATTTTTTCACAATTTTTTTATGTGGCACGGATACGATTTTGGCGTTTTAAATAATAAGTGGGGGATCTACATAATAGCAAAGGTCTTAAAATTGCGTTCAAGAAGTCTGTGATAGCAATAAATGACATTATCTGAATTTGCAACTTCGTAAATGTTCCTTAATACAGCGAAAAGAGAACTATCTATGAGAACTAAAAGAAAAACTATATGTAAAAATATTAATGAAATTTTTGCATTCCTTCGATAACCTGACTTCTGGTTATGCTTGCAAATTAGAATCCTAAAATAAATTTGTCTGATTTCTTATTTGACATTTTCATTATAACACTAGCATCCAACATAGTCCCCTACGGCTACTCAGATTAAACTAGTGTCTACATGACCCCCTACGGTATGAGGATTCAGTTAAAATGAGAACAAAGGGCTAAAATTAATTTATTTACCTACCTTGTCTTAAAGAATTTTTCATTCTAATAAATTACGGTGCCAGTTTATGTGGCGAGAACTCGATCGGCGAAGTTAAGCAACGCCGGGAGAGTCCGTTGCTTGGATGGGTGACCGTATCTCATTTCGCCGTCCTGGTTAAGTGGTGGAATAACTTTAGCTAAACTTCGCCAGGACGTTACAATAAATAAGACGTTAAAAAAAAAAAAAAAAGAAAATCTCTAATTCAGTTTCTTGGAAATGCTTAGCCTTTGAAACGCTTTTCGCCCTTATTCTATGCTCATCAGAAGGCACAAAACCACTCATAATGATGTTTCACGCAAAACCAAGGCAATATCTATCAATAAGTATGAAATATTTATGTTTGACTTTGACTGATAAAAAATAACAGATCTTCACCTATTTATTAGCTAACTAACATACGATTCAAATGCATTGACCCCTCACTTTAACCGCGAATATCTCAGAAACGGTGGAGCAGAGAAAATTGAAAAAATTATGTGTTTATTATGGGTCTATTCTAAATCAATCACTGAAATTTGAATAATGTACAGTTGTCACTTTTGAAGTTCTGCTAAGTTATATTGAAAAATGTCCTACTTTTTAAGGAAATTTTGACCATGTCAGTTTTAAATCCATACTATGTAAATAATATTTTAGAACCGATAAATCACGACATTTTTTGTACGAGGAAATTTTTTCATAATTTTTTATTTTAAAATTTTGTAGTTATTCTCAAAAACGTGACGTCATGTTTATTCTGTTATTTATCAATGTAAGATATAGTAATGCTTCAATTTGCATGTGCCATGTGTCACAGTTATCCTTGATTGAGAGCTTCAAACGTCTTGCACCAACACTTCTGATTTAAACCATATTTTTAACATACTTTTCACTATTTATTTTCACTCCTTTTGAATTAATACAAGATTAAAGATCTGGGCCATGACTCATTAGCGCAGAATATATAATAACTAATAAAAGTAGCTCAAAAGAATAGATTTAAGAGAATATAATGACAAGTATAAATATAAAAAAAATCATTTGTTATCAATCATCATTTATTTATTTATTTATTTATTTATTTATTTATTTAATATACAACCATTCAACAGGTGTTAACCCAATTACAGAATGGGTACAAAAGTAATACAACCATTAAATATACAATTTACAAAGTAATTCGATATTATGTGCACATAAACATAAGTGACATATAAGTAACAATTAAAAATGAAAATCAGCAAGAAAACAGCTTATGACAGTTTTTTTATGGAGGCTACACTGCAGTTGAATATGTCAATTATATCTTGAATTTTATATTTGTCGCATATTTGATTAATAGGAGAAAACTTTTTGATGTTTGTTCTCGGCGTCGGCAAATGAAAAGTTAGTGAATGCCTAGAGGTAATTCTAGGTACCTGAAAGTTAATACGATGAAGAATATCACTGCAGTCTATTTTAGTGTTCAGTAGCTTATATAAGAAGATTATTTGTGATTTCGTACGCCTATTCTCGAGACTTTCGATGGACATCCTGTTCTCCATTCGATCATTAAGAAAGCCAATAGCGGGATATACACCATCTTCTTTATAGTAGGCATACTTTAAGAAACTTCTTTGTACGTTTTCTACAGTATTCACATGGAGGTCATAATAAGGACACCATATTACTGAAGCGTATTCAACACGAGTTCTTATAAACGAGATATATAGCAACTTTAAAGTACTAGTATTAGTGAAGTCTTTGCAATTTCTGACGATAAAGCCTAGCGTTTTATAGGATTCTGATGTTAGATTATTAATATGATTTTTGAAAGTGAGTTTATCATCGAAGGTGACTCCCAGGTCTCGGATGGTGTCAGGTCGAGATAACGTTGATTGATTTATTGAGTAGTTGTAATTTAATAAATGCAATTTATTGGGGAAGGACATAACATGACATTTTTGAACATTTAATGGTAATTTGTTTTCTGAACACCATAGATTTATCTTGAGAAGATTTTCTTGTAAATTATCGCAGTCAGCTGCGTTATTGATAGTGGAATAGATTTTTATCATCAGCGTAGAGCATAAACGAGACATTTAAGTCAGCTAGAATATCATTTATAAATATGTTAAACAATAGTGGACCCAGGTTGGAGCCCTGTGGAACTCCAGAGGTAGAGGCTATTTCAACAGACTGGTAACCACAGCATTGCACGAGTTGCTTTCTGTCGGTAAGATAAGACTTGAAAAATTCAAGGAGTATTGGGCAAAATCCATTATTAGGAAGTTTTTTCAGTAGGATGTTATGATCCAGTCTATCGAAGGCCTTGGAGAAATCTGTATAGATTACGTCCGTTTGCATGCCAGCATCAAATGAGTCAGCTAGAGTTTGAGTAATAGATTAGTAACAGTTGACCTGCCACGCGTGAAGTCATGTTGATAAGGACTGATGCGATTTTTCATATAAATAGAAGTATGTTCATGAAGAAGCATTTCAAGAATTTTAGCAAAGTTTTTTATAATAGTGATAGGTCTGTAATTCTGGATGTTATTGCGATCGCCTTTTTTAAAAATTGGTGTAATTCTAGACATTTTCCAAGTACTTGTGAATGTTTGTGTTTTTACAGCTAAATTATAGATTATGGTCAAAGGATGTGTAAATACAATAGCGCAGTCTCTTCTTATAAATTGAGTCTGTTATAGAGCTAACTTCCGTTGGGTCAACCAAGCCATCGCTCGGTATATATGAGTCCTGAAAGTGGGAAGCAAATGCGTTAACAATGCTTTCTTGATCCTTATACTCCTCGTTATTGATAATCATATAGTTAGGTATGCAATACATCATACAGCATTAATCTCATAGCTTCAAATTGATTAATTCCAATACTTTCTACGCAATTTTCACCCACTTTCAGATGTCATATTGACATTCTTCTGCTGGATGAGCACTCTGTATACATTTTAGTTAAAGTTTTATTAGCTTCTTTTCCTGGCAATAATGACAACTACATTCCGAATATTGTTTCCTTCCGTTGTTTCCTCCTTATTTTTTAGAGGGATCGCCTTGTATACATATATTTTTAAAAGTATATCAAAATTCATCATCAGTTATAGTATCAATTTTATTCTAAATTAAATTTTCCGACGTCGTTTCTTAATTAGTTATTTCTCAGGGTGACCATATTCTTCATTAAAAGCAGGTTTCTAACTTGGCAGCTGTATTGACTACAAGTCAGCTTATAATTTACTTTGTTACGTTCTCTCGTTAATTACTTTTTAATGATCTCCAACCTGTATATTTCACACTAATAGTATATAAAAATTTTCCTTGGCAATTGTGTTACCACATGCAAAAAAATTATTCTTCTTCGTCGCCTTTCTCTCATCAGTATTTTTAAATACTTACAATCAATGTTATAAACAAGACATTGCAATTCGGGGACGTTCTTCAAGACTAAAGTTTATAGCCACCCACTAATATCCCTACTAAAGGACGTCTCACACCTCTTAGGGGCCTACATACACCAGCAGAATTTCTTGAAATTTTGATGTGCTGTTGGGGCTCTGATGTGAGAGTATATTGTTCAATTGCACTAACCTAGCTATACGTTTAAAAATTATTTATCAGTTGTAAGATCTCATATTCTAAATTCAATTTACGTAACTTTCAACGAAAAACGTATCTATTATTAATAATTATGAAGAAAACTATATCAGTTTTTGATTTTCACTTTATTTTTTGTCAACATGACAACTGTTTCGCCACATAGTGGCTTCTTCGGATGTTGAGTACCCAACATCCGAAGAAGCGACTGTATGTCGAAACAATTGTCATGTTGACAAAAAATAAAGTGAAAATCGAAAACTGATATAGTTTTCTTCCCAATTATTATCATGGATTTTCATCAAGTAACGGCCCACTCTGTTCAATATCTATTATTATTTTGTATTTATAATATGTGTATATTTTTCAGACACTAGTAACAGATGAGAACATTAACTATCAATTAGTTAGGTATTCTATGCCGGTTGTTCTTCAAAACACTACGTTTACTATTGACAAAACTATGGTCCAAAATAACAACTTTTAAAGAAAATGATAATAATTATTGTATTGTTTGAGGCCCTTCAGCCTTATTTGCAGCATCTAACATTAGTTAATAAGCCACATGATCAGTACTTCACTGGTTTCTGGTGTCTCGCATAACCTAAGTACCATAATACACTAGTAACATGAGCACAGGTACCAAGAGTTCTAGCACCTACTTTACAGGTAAAACAGGTACAACAAGCACCAGTGATTGTATCAAGCTGGGCATCATTAATTGGAGGATGCCAATATGATACAATAGACTATGTTTTACAGCTTGAGCTCATCTACAACATATTTTTGCTCTTAACAATCCAGGTTCAATCTGTTGCAGATAGAAAATAAATTCGTTATTTGATTCTCAATCCGCGATGTCTTAAATATATGCCGAAGCTAGTTTCACTTGATACTTGCTAAATGATTTAGAAAGTACATATTGAATATGTCATATTCTAAAGGTGAAATAGGAAGCGCAACATAAATATTGTCCATATTAATCCAAGGACCACCAGCGCGACGTAAGTTGAAGTTTCCTATTTTAATTCTTGTCTGCAGTGGATTTTTAGGGTTACACGCTAAACCAAGTATTCTTTCAGCAAGTTCTTCATTGGTATCCTGCATTTTAATTAAACCTCTAAATACATTTATAAGAGCACTAGCTACTTTTAAAAAGGCGGCAAAAAACCAGTGCTGCATGGATATTAAGCCCCCTAAAATACTCGAAAATGGATTCTAAATGACCATTTCGCGACTCCACTACAACATGAGTTTTGCTTGATTTTCCGAAAAGATTTGCCGCTTCAGTAGTGAATTGCCTTTAGTTTCTTACAATTACAGGTGGCATTTATACTTTTTAGTTTAAGGTTTCCAAAAGATCAACAGCATCTCTATAACCGCGATCTCCATTTTGAACCTCTTGCCGTATATTTTGTCCATCTTGTTCCATTTCGTTCCTTATAAACGCAGCATCATTTTCGTACATCCGAAAAATAGGTGTAATCTACTTACATCTATAATGTAGCCATCTGGTGCTAGTATAAGACCGGTCTTAAATAATGTATACCTCTACTCCTTATGACCACACAGGTTGACAGTCTTTTTGTATCATATTTGCTTCCTCCAACTGAGGATGCCCAGCTTGGTCCTATCACTGGTACCTATTATTGTACCTTTAAAGTGGGTGCAAGAAATCTTGGTATCTGTGCTCATGTAGCTAGTGTAATATGGTACTTAGTTTAAGCGAGACACCAGCAAGCAGTGAAATACCTATCGTATGGCTTATTGACTCATGTAGATGCTGCAAATAGGGCTGAAGGGGCTCAAATAATACAGTAATTAAACAGGTCTACAAAAAAAATTGTTTGATATGGGAATCTGACCTATCCCATGTATTTTGATGCACTAAATCCGACACGAGCAAAAAGAAAAAGATCTAACGAGACAATTTAGTTCTACAGACTCTCAGTGGTCCCTGTGGGGGTGGGAGGTGAGAGAAGCATTCGAGTGCAAACACTGAGAACAGAGAACGTGTTAGAGGTTTTCGAGGTCGTTGAACACGAATTCATGATTAGAATTTACTGATGACAACATGACAGCTGTCAATAAGCTGTGAAAAGTCTTAGAAATGTTAAAAATTCGATAAGTGGTCAGGGTCCTTAAGTTTTCGGGTATACCAAGCACGAATTCCGGGATGGCATTGGATTATCGCGTCATATGACAGTTGCCAATCAGCTGTCAACACTCTTGACAGTCTTCGGAACCCAGGGCAAGGCACGGATCCTCCAGTATTCGAGAAAGCTGAGCACAAATCCAATATCCAAAGTGAATTTAACACGAACTAGGCTTTAGGATTACGTAGTGACGCGATATCAGCTGTCGAAAGCTGTGGAAGCATTGAATCAGCAAGATACGGTCCCAACTCCTATATTTGCTTTCGTGGAATACGATATCGTAATTGATCCCGACCTATGATACCTGTCAATTTACAGAGAGGAGCTCTGGACCCCTTCAAGCACTGTGGTGATGAACTTGATCTCCCCAGGCTGGTAGATACTTTGTCTTGGTCTTGGATCAAATATTCAAGACTGTACTCAGAGGGGCTAAGATAACAATGTAATGCATTCGCTTTCCCGAAAATTGGTAACTACGAGCGGCATGTCATATCGCTCGCTTCAATTCTAGTAAAAGATGGAGACATAGTATTTTTGTCCGAAATATACCGGAGGGTGAGACACTAACACTCCGAGCATTTTTGACGCGAAGAATATAAACCGACTACATCGAATATTCTGTCGTCTCCAAATAGTTATTTGTTGGTACTATGATCTTTTATTGTGTAGATCAATTTCGCAATAAGTATTCTGAACACGACAGAATTTTCGATGTAATCGGCAAAGCAATTGACGAACAGCATAAGTGTTTGGAATGTCATTCTGATAAAAATGTTACTTGTTAACAAACTTCTACATTTCGCAATTTTTCTTCGAAGTTTGTATTCTTCGGGTCAAAAATACTCGGAGTGTTAGTGTCCCTACCCTCCGGTATATTTCGGACAAAAATAATATGCCTCTGTCTTTTACCAGAATACAGTCTTGAAGACTTAGATCCGAGACCAGGGCAAAGCATCTACCAGCCTGGGGAGATGAAGTTCATCACCACAGTTCCTGAAGGGGTTCATAGCTGCTCTATTTTAATTGGCAGGGATCATAATGTCGGGATATATTATGAAATCGTATTCCACGATGGTAAAATATAAGAGTTGGGACCGTATCTTGCCGACTCGTTGCTTCCACAGATTTTGACAGCTGCCATCGCCTCACTACGTAATCCTAGAGCCTCACTTTGGACCTGAAATTCGTGCTCAGCTTTCTCGAATACTGGAGGATCCGTGTCTTGCTTTGGGTTCCAAAGCTATCACGAGTTTTGACAGCTATCATATGACGCGATAAATGTCATCCTGGAATTCGTACTTGGCGCACCCGAAAACTGAAGACCCTGAATCTTTATCAAATTTTCAACAATTGCAAGACTTTTGACAGCTGATTGACAGCTGCCATATTGTCATAAGTAAATTCTAACCCCGAATTCGTGTTCAGTTCGAAAATCCGCATACACGTTCTCTGGTGTCAGATCCCCAGATCAAACAATTTTTATTTTTTGTATTGCTTTGAAGAACAACCTGCACAGAATACCTAACTAATCGATATTAATCACTAGGTTAGTCTTCATTATTGATTATTTTAAAATGCTGACTTTTAACACCATAACATATATTTGTGAAGAAATATAAAGAAATCATCATCAATCAGTTATTTCGGAATTTTTAGTAATTTTTATCATTTGTCCGCATACCAGCCCAATCGATGAACCACCACTATCTAAAATAATATATACAGATTTTATAAGCAAAGGATAATGATACATATATTTTTCCTTGAATGTAAGTATTACTTTATTTGAATTTGGAATATAACATCTCACAAATGATAAATCATTCTTTGAACTTAACTTTTATATCACCCTGTATAGCAAGGTTGGTGCAAATGAACAAAATACTCTCTTTTGACAGTGGCAACAGCATATTAAGATTTCAATACATTCTCTCGCTGTATGTAAATCTCTAAAAGGTGTGAGATATCCTTTCATTTAACAAAATTTTTATAGCAAATATCTTATCAACGCGAAGGAAGTTCTGTTTCTTTGTAGTTATTGTAGCGCACTAATTTAATATCACATGTTACTTTTGCTATTCCTATATCCTAGTACAATATTTTTGTAGAGAAGTCGATCTTACATTAATTATAGGAAAATAGGAGTGGGAGACTTCATTGATGGGTTGGAACAGTAAATTTATTTTATTATCAAGAGAATATCATTAATGTTGTTTTAAAATATCACGACCTGCAACGTCTGCTACATCCAATCCTATACACATATGCTGATGCAATTTTTATGCAGACCAAATCTTCTTTACGTAGACAGATCTGCTCAATTAAATTAAATATATTGTCAATTGCAAGCTATAAATTCGACTGCAATCCATGCAAAACACAGCCTAGTATGTTTTACAAAATTGTAACAAAAATACACAGAATATTACCAAATCATACTAATTGTATTTGAATATAATCTGCGATAATTTTTCTTAATACCTATATTACATAGAGATTTAAATACAAGCTATTCAATACTAGGTAAAAGATATGTGCTATTCCAATATATGGAAATCAACATCTGAAGCTTTAGTGAAAATTTTGGGATGAATCCCATACGAACAAAGCCGTACAAATTGCGCATAATCCAGAACGTACATCATTTAATCACTTTAGAAGACAACCAGAGTCTTATCTTTGACACTTTTATTAAAATAGCTTAGATAGTGGTGATATACTACTAATCCATAAATGGTTCGATTACATATTATTTCCTTCAACTGCTTGCATCAATATAATAGACAATCTTTGACTTTGAGCAGCAAGGTTATCGTAAGTTTTACTTAAACTTGACCTTTTTGACTGCTGTTCTCTATATTTGAAGATATGTAGGTGTCTCTATAAAACTTTAAGTTTTAACTTTTAACTTTTAAGTTTTCTACATTATTTTGAAAAAATGTATGTCCTCTAGTCAGAGGATGGAACCTAAAGTTGTTAAGAAATTAATTTGGAATCACAAAATAAATCCAATTTCTAAGTTTTTTGAAATTTATTATCTTTAAACTCAATACTTTTAGTGTTTTGAACTATATGATCCATTACTTTCGGTCCCGATTAAGTTAATTTAGCATCTGACTAAATATTAACCAGTTGATTTGGTTACGTTCAAGCTCAGTTAGGGCTTAATCGTAGTTAAATGTGGGAGTGGTTGTAGTTAAATTTAATCTGAGCATCGAGATAGTAGTACAGGCAAATTAACAATTTAGGGTAACAAAAATTAATAAATGGATCATCTCTGGGATCTAAGTAGGTAATAACCAGGAGAATGAGATGATGCATTCTTTGCACTTCCAAGTTTCGGGAAAATTCAAAAAAATTTGGAAAAACTTTTTGATTTTCAGTTTTTTTGTCCTAGCGGCCAAAGTAGAGGGTATATTTCTCATCGATCAATCACCTTAAAATTTTGGAGCTCAATTTGCTATATCTTAAGTAAAAATAATAGCACAGTCTTAATTTTTGGATTATAAGGACAATAAAACATATTCTTTCGAATGACCTTAGAGTTTTTTAAATGCGCGCAGTACTTTTTGAATTTGTCTACATTATTCATAGACGTTCAGAAAATGCACAATTATACAGTAAAACATATACAACTTATTTGTTTCTTAACATTCTTCAATGAAATTTTCACAAAATATATATCAAAGTACGTGGAATTGAATTCATATGATGAAAAAGCACCCATAGGCAAGATAGAAATAGGCAGGATGCATAAATCTCAAAGAAGTGAATAAATCAACTGTATAAAGTTTACCAAGCCATCTTCTAACACTTTTTTCTCTATGATAATTTGTATGAATTTTGTGATTAGTTCCACATTAAAACTGAGACTTTTCTCTATATTTTGCGTTGTTTTAATTTTTTTAGCGGCTCTGAATAGTAGTAATTATCGATCGATATGTCCGGTCGTACGAAACTCCCAGAGAATTCTCATTCTCCGCGCATTTCGGAGCGGCTTAAAACTATAAGTGGAAAACTGGATTTATCTCCTAAACGGCTTAAGTAAGACAAAATTTTGTAGAGAAAGAGACGAGCTACAAATTTTGTTGAAAACTTGTTTCTGTATTTTCATTATTTTAGCCGTTAGAGCAAAAAACCGAAATTCAAAAAGTTTTTCCAAATTTTTTGAATTTCCCCGGAACTTGGAAGTGCAAGGAATTCATCATTTCATTCTACAGGTTATTAACTACTTAAATCTCAGAGATGATTCTTTTATTAATTTTTGCGAGGTTTTTACAACATTTGAGTTCATTGCCTGTACTATAGGATTACCGTAGTTGATCGAGATTAAACATAACTATATTTTTTGTGAAGTAAAGTTAGTGGTGACGTCTTAACTGTAATTCATAAGTTTTAGTTTAGTAAAAGGATTTACGTGAATTGGCTGAAGTGTTTCACGACAATGATGAGGAAGATTTGGAGGACATAAATTTATTTACGTACATATCATGTCAAAGAACGATTTAATAACTTCATGCACTGATGAAGAATTTTTGAAAGATTCCGCTTCACCAAAGACACTGTGGCAACTACAATTTTGCCAAAAATTGAACATGCTTTAACCAGCAATACCCCATAGTATGTATTGATTTGCTGTAGATTAAAAATCCTTCAATTACATTTCAATGAACAAACTAATTGCACTCGAGTTGAAATTAGTGAAATAGAGTGAAATAGAGTGAAATTAGTCCTTCATTTCTTTTTCTCCATTTCACTAACAACACTGAACAAGTGATAACATAACAAGAAGACTAAAAGTGATCATGAGTAATAACTATAGTAATAAATGACAGTTAAAACTACCATAACCTCAATCAACATAAAACTCAATAAAACATGCTTTGATTTTTATCTCTTTTCAATATATGAACTAGAAAGAGAAGGTGTATAGAGCGTGTGTCTACTCTAGACTATTTGAATCTGAAGTAATACACCAGAAGAAAAAGAACCAATAAATAAATAATGCCAACTAAAGAAAAACTGAATCAACTAACTGAGTTACTAAATATGTCGCAATGAACGCAACTAACTTTAATCCTTGGCTATTTATTTCGATTAAATTAGTAGGCTAATTAGTTAACCATGTGTTCAATCAAGATCGAAAGTAACGTCCCTAAAATTAGAGAACCGCTGCCAAAGGAATCGCTACTTCCACATCCAGATTTTCCATCCTAGTCTCTTTAAAGGAAAATAGTATATTTGCACTCTAGTATGTGTAAATAAATGGTCATAGAATTTTAATAACATTTGAGGCAGAGGTCATAAAAAAATGTGCCTCGTTAGATTCCAATACATACGTCAAAAATGAAGTTTCTAGGCCCTTATTAGCTTGCTCTACTTATACTCACCAATTTACATCCTCCCACCTCTTCAACGCAATTATCTCAATCAGATGTCATTACAATACATACGCACCAAATATCAAGTGAATATCTCAATTTTAATTTATCAACCCCTTTAATCATGGAATGAAGGTGATGGTGAGGGGGGGGGATTGAAAAATATTATAAAGAAATCTGAGGCTTTGGCTTCTAGTAAGTATGTGCACCAAATTTCAAGTTTCTGTACTCTTACCAGCTTGCTTTACTTATTTTTCCCAACCCTTCAACGGAATCATCTCGAAATATAATCTAATTACAGATGTCGGTATAATACATACATTATACATGTACCAAATTTCAAATATAAATCTCAAGTTATTTTATCATCCCCTTTAATAATGAGGTGGCGGTGTGATGGGGGGAGTTAAAAAATATTGTAAAAAATATGAGACCTTGGTGTCTAGTAAATGCACTAAATCTAGTTCCAGATGTCGTTATAATAATATACACGTGTACCAAATTTCAAGTGAATATGAATATCTCAATTTTATTTTATCAACCTTTTTAATAATAGAGTGGGGATTGTGGGAGGGGATGAAAAATATTATAAAAAAGTCCTTGGCTTCTAGTATATACACCAATTTCAAAATGTTTGTACTCTTACCAGCTGGCCTTACTTATTTTCCCCTATTTACGCCCCAACCCCTCAGCCGATAAGTTAAAAAAAGATCTAGTTCTCGTTATAGTGCATACGTGTATAAAATTTCAAGTCCATAATTTAAGTCCTTTTAAGCCCAGAGAGACCAACAGACAGATAGAAATTTTTTTTTCTCAAATTTAAAATCTCTATGTTTCATGACATACTTAAAAAAAAATGAGTATATTTTTACGATTACTATACTTCCACTCCACTACGTGGATGTGGAAGTAATTCTATTCTATTTTATTCTGTTATGAGCATTAGTAAGTAGGGTACTAATCGCAAAGATTTGGAAATAATTAAACTCAACAAATATTAGTGTTCAACCTCTATATTTAATGGTGTTGAATCTCAATACAATCATTCGTTACTATACAATATAATTTTCAGAATGGTAAGTTGAGTGGGAGAGGTGGAAGATCAACCCAAATTGGAGGTGATGATATTTGAGTTATTTGATATATACTGTAATTTTGATAGATCTTTAGATATATCGCAAGTAATCTATAAAACATAAAAGTGGAACAAAATTCCAGTCAAAGACTCCTGACATATTATAACAAACATATTAAACAACAATGAATAGTTAATGTCACAAAATTTGTACCAATAAATGAAATAAAATTTTTATAGTAGATAACAATATTTTATTTCATTATTGACGTAGTTGTAACATCAACTACTCATTGTTCCTTCAATCTGTTACGTTGTTTTATCTCGTTTATTACTTTTTATACAATAATTTTTATTAATACTAACGTCACATATTTTATAACCATGTTGAAAAACAATGTTAACAATGGCACACCTAAATTATTTTACTTAGAATGTAATTGAAACAAATAATAATTCATTTTTAAACATGCATAGAGTATATAGGCTCCAAGACTAGTTAGCTAATAGATAGGTGAAGTTGTTTTTATCAGTCAATGTCAAATATAATCATTTCACACTTATTCATAGAAATTGTCTTGGTTTTGCATGAAACATCTTTATGAATGGCTTTATGTATTTCTGATGAGCTCCAGAATAAGGGCGAAAAACGTTTCAAAGGCTAAGCATTTCCAGGAAACAGAATGATAGATTTCATGAAAATGTAATCCATTGGGATGAACAATTTTTTTTAAGACAAGGTAGATAAATAAATTCATTTTAGATCTTTGTTCTCATTTTTAACTGAACATTAGAATGTAATTCTTTATTGAAAGTGTTGGTTTAACTATTACCAAGTACAGCAACCGTAAACAAAATTTCAAAAATTACTTTTCTTGAAATATGTTTAGAATGTCATGAAACATCGAGATTTTAAATTTGAAAGAAGAAAAAAATTCTGTCTCTTGATCTGTCGGTCTGTCTGTAACTTTTTTGTCTGCACGTTTTCTCCGGAACGGTTTAAGATATTGACTTGAAATTTTGTACAACTATATATTATAGTGAGGTCTGTAACTGGATTGTTTTTCGAACATATCCGGTGAAGGTTTGGGGGGTAAACAGGGGTAAATAGGGGGAAATAAGTAAAGCAAGCTGGTAAGAGTATATAAACTTGAAATTTGGTGTATATGAACTAGAAGTCAAGGCCTCAAATTTTTTTATAATATTTGCCATCCCCCCCACCACCACCCCACTCCATTATTAAAGGGGTGGATAAAATAAAATTGAGATATTCACTTGAAATTTGGTATACGTATACATTATAAAAACACCAAGAACTAGATTATGTATTTGGATTATTCCGTTGAAGGGTTGGGGGTTAAATAGGAGTAAATAATGGGAGATAAGTAAAGCAAGCTGATAAGAGTACAGAAACTTGAAATTCGGTGTATGTATTTGAAGCCAGAGCCACAAATTTTTTATAATATTTTTCAACCCCCCACCATCATTACAGAGGTTGATAAAATAATATTGAAATGTTCACTTGAAATTTGGTTCACATATGTATTATAACGACATCTGGGCTAGATTATATTTTGAGATGATTCCGTTGAAGGGGTGGGAATGTAAGTATAGGTAAACAGGGGAAAATGAGGAAAGCAAGCTGTGCAGAGTACAAATACTTGAGATTTGGTGCGTACATATATTAGAAGCCAAGCCCTGAGATTTCTTAATAATATTTTTCAACCCCCCACCACCACCACTCCATTAATAAGGGGGTTGAATAAACTTGAGATATTCACTTGAAATTTACTACACGTATATATTTTCTGTTAAAGGGTTGGAGGAGAGTGTGTAATTGGGAAAAATCAGTAGAGCAAGCCACCGGCTCGGTGGCGCAATGCTAAGGCGTTTGGCTTGCGACCACGGAGTCCCGGGTTCGAATCCTGGCCAGGGTATGGATGTTTAGTAGTGTTTTTCATGTGTTACCGAGATGGTAGCAGTGTACTAGACCGCTGTTGGGTGGTCTCAGCTGCGAGTGAGTTGCCGAGTGATAGCGATAGTAGAGGAACATAGTATACTTAGAACAAATTTCTTTAAGTGTGTCTTCAAGAGAATCATGACTTTTTTAAAAGGATTATTTGAACTGACGTAGCTAAATTTTCCAACGAGGAAATGTTTAACTGACGAAATGCACACCACTGGGCGTAACAAAATTATTGTGCGGTGCGAGAATCAAATTTCCAGGACAAATTTAGTTTGAACCTTTTCTGCCTATTAGGAGATAACAAGTATAAGTATCATATCTACTAGAAGAATTTAAATAGCAATAAATACGATAGTAGTAGTTATTTTTACTGATAATTTGCCCTTAAATACATATAATTATAAGGTATTATCAAATGGATGGTTGCGGTCCACATAATAACGGGTGTCTCAACAAGAGCGCTGGATTTGAATTTGCCGCCATTTGGTTTGTGTGATTAGTTCCGTGTTCATTTGTTGACAGTTGTCATGGACAAACCATGCGATTAGAAATCATGCACCACTATTCAAATGAGCAACGTATAATTAATGTGAAAACTCACTACAAAAGTGGTGAAAGTTAATGGTGTGCGGTATCGCGAAATGTTAACCGAGTTTTTGTGAGCCGAATTGGATCGAATTGATGTGGATGATATGTTTTTCCAACAAGACGGTGCGACCTGCCGCACAGCTCTCGAGACAATGGCGTTACTGCCCCAGCAAACATTTTTGTCAAAATTAGCTCCAATTCGACTTGGGACAAGACAAATTTACTTACCAAAGTAATTATAACGTAAAATTGACTGGAAAAATAGACCTCCGATAAAAATTGACCAATTAGTCTTAATTTAGATTTAAGTTTACGTAAATAATACCAATTAATCTACCTCATACACAATTTTCTTTGAAGGTAAATTTAACGAAAACAGCAAGTGGAAAACTACTAAAAAAATCTACCAAAATTGACGTCAAGGGTAAATTTCCAATAAGGTCGAAATAGGTAATATAATTAGGTAGTATTTACCTTTTTAGCGACTAAAAATATTTCTAATAGTTGAATATATTTCTAGGTAGATTTTGTTGGAAATCCTACGTAATATATACCTAAATAGTAACTTATTTGGTCACTTTTATTACTCTTCTTTGAAGTAATATTAGGTAGACAACATCGGTAAATTCTACCTAGATTATCTACCTAATTTCACCAATTAAGTCAATTACCCTTAAACTGACCTTAAAGTTACTCTAAAAAAATACATTTTAAACCTCTTTGTCGCAGTAACCTGGCAAATCGACCTCAAAGTAAACTTCACTATAAAATAGTAATTCAGAAGCTAACCCCCGTCTAACCTGTTTGTAGAATTCATATTATTTAGGTTATTTGAACCATTAGGTACTTAGGTGGTATAGTTGTTATCTAAAAATTATTTCAGTCATTGAAAGAGGCCATTAACGTAGCATGGTTGGATAATTCGTGGTGCCAATGTACAAATGAAGTATGCCAAAGGTAAAAAACCACCGCTTAAGGAATCACTACTTCCGCATCCAGATTTCCCATCCAAGTCTTTTTAAAGGAGAACATCTTGACTATATTTGCACTCTAGTATGTGGAAATAATTGCCTATAGAATTTCAATAAAAGGGTATTTCCGAATGCCAGCCGAGCTTCCAGAAATTTCGGGCTCTGTTGAATACCAAGGCAGTATCATATGGCTCCATTATGACAACTCACTCGTCAACACAATACACTAGTCGAGTTAAAATTTACACATAATAAGTAGAATTTACCAATAGGTAGTATATTCAAAATAAGGTAATATAAATAGGTTATATTTACCTACAAGTAATTATTTGATATTAACAACAGAGTTAATAATACTTTCAATAGGTAAAATTAACCAAAATGTCGTAAATTTTCGTGTAACTTGACCTGTGATAATTTTCACCTATAAAATACGTAGATTGTCATGGTAATTTTAACTTGGAGGTCTAATTAGCACAAGACGCCATATTTTCTCAGCGCAGTTGAAGTATGATTCCAAATTGTAGTTTGCAAAATGAGTGTATATGGAAACAAACTGACGAAAAGTTTAAGAAAATACATAATTATACTTGTAAACTAATATTTAACAAGTATAGTATACTTTCGGCTCAAAATATTACAATAATTTTTTTATTTGGTAACATAAATTTTCTTATAGATGAATATTTTTGAGGCGCATTAGTATTTTATGGAGTACAGCTGCTATTATTCACAGAAAAATTTTCGGCGCATTGATTTCAATAAGCGAGAACTGCAAATACTTTCCTCATAAATTGTATTTATTTTAGTTACCGGCATTCATCTTGTATTGTTATTGTGAGTTAGGTATCTCTTCAGTTTTGTAAGTGACTGACAACCATATGTCGACTACTTATAGAGAAAAATACCAAATAAGTGTAAAAATCTAACTTTTTTCCACTTGGTGTCATTTTTAAATTTCACATATGTCCGTAAATTCTACCTAAAACTAGTCAACTTGATGTCAAATTGACGTTGAATTCAAGTAAAGTTTACCTAAACAGGTATTAGTAACCAAATGTACTGTGCGACTACAAGTAAGATTTATATGTAATTTTACCTGTTTTAGTTGATATAACTTAATTTCAACGTCGTCTTATTCTCCACTTATGTCGATTCCACGTAGCATAAACGTAAATTTTACCAAAATATGGTTAATTCTAATTTTGCTATAATAATACTTAAATGTTTGCTGGGGCGGATCAGGTTTCCACTTGTCATTTCTCGGTTTGGCGATCAACATTGGCCACCAAGGTCGTGCGATTTAACGCCGATGGACTATTTTCTTTGGGGTTATCTGAAGGACAAGGCGTATGAGAATAAGCAACAAACAATTGAACGCCTTAAAAAAGAGATACAGTGCGTTGTCGCGGAAATAATGCCACAGGTATGCGAAAAGGTCATCCAGAAATTTATGAGGAGAATGACCGTGTGTCAGAGGTCCTGCGGTGGCCATTTGCCGGATATCGTGTTTCATGTTTGATCGCAACTATTGCCCTTCACGTTGAAAAATGAATATTGGCTTAATTTTAAAAAGAGGTGTTTTTTTTACATTGAATCCGGCGCTCTAGTTGAGACACCCTTTACATGGAAAGTGTATGGAGAATTAGTAGCATCGTTCGAATTTCATCTTGGAGATGGCCAGCAAGGTCCCCTGATCTGATCCCCTTAGACTGTCACCTTTGTGGTAATATTAAAAATGTAGTATATGCCACCCCAGCTACTACCAAAGAGGTTCTTAACAACACTCCATTTCAGCTAGTAAATTCACTGAGCCACTGTAAGTGCCATAAATTTCAGGATATTGGCTTGTCAGTAGAAACGTGGAGGGCATTTTAAACAGTTGTTGCATTAAATATTTATATTCAATGTGTTCATTAATTTTGTAAATTTTGTTCCAAGGTGTTTGTTATAAATCTAATATAAAATGGTCTCTTGTTGTCGATGTTCTTGTCTTGATAGTAAGCAAATAATTATCAATTATCTACATAATTATTCTCGTTTGTGATAAAAAGAAACAAGTTAGGTGACTTGTATTGGCTACTAACAAACAGTGGTGATTTTGCATGTACATTTTACAAAAATTCGTCCATAACAAAAAAAAACAGAGATAGGTATATAGAATGCTAACATCAGTTGATGCAGAATTTAATACTCTACTAACTTATGTGAAGTTATACAGAGGGTTCCATTTGAAGAAAATTGACTTTTGGACCTTTGAACTAAAACAATGTTCTACTGTGAAAATAAAATACCCTGTACGATGTGAAAATATAAGAAAATTTTTAGTAAGATCACGAGTTTGAAAAGAAAGTCTCTAAATCGGCCACACGATAGAAGATATCGATTTTCTTTTCGGAAGGTTAGGAACCGTAAAAAGCTCAAAAATATTAATGTTCTAAAAAACTGGTAGGTTTAAGAGAATATTATGGTACATAAAGTAACACATGCATGAAAATATTTTCATTAGATCCGTCATATCCAGAAAACCCCTTAGCTCAATATTTAAATTTCTAAACTGAACAGATCCCAAGAAACGTCTAATACCAGCTTTCCGTGAGTAACCCTGTATAAGGTTTCATTAATATTGTAGTTAAGTTCTTTAATACTACTGTACTGTATTAGATATTCTTCAGATTGTATAAAAACTACAAGACTCGCTCAACCTATTTTTATAACTTGAAAGTATATCTCGCAAGGAATAATATTGACGTAACTCTTCATAGTAGCATTGTCACACGAGTACGCTAGCACTCAAATTGGTCATGAGCTGGCTCTATTTCAAGAAATGGCGAATGCGCCGGAACCACTAAACCTGTGCTAATAAATATGCTTATATCGTTCCCATCATTCTGTTAATAAAATTATAACTATATATAAATTTGTTATATACATAACAATAGTAACCTTACATATATTACGCTTACACCACCTGGTGTACTCGTAATATATTATATAGCAGTGAAATAGAGACAATTTTGAGAAATTTTAAGCATATATTTTGCTTTTGTTGAATATGCAATATTTTTAACATAAATCCACTGCTCAGCTTTAGAATTTTAAATTTTAGTTAAAAAAGGATACAAACGAAAAAAACGGAAAACGTGTAAAATAAGTCCTATTAAAATAGAACGATATATGAGGAAAAAATGAAAAGGATTTTAAGAAAGTTAAATTAACTATTACAATTATTATTCAAAATTTTATAAATCCTGTTTATATTGTAAATATATTTTACGTCTCACTTATCTAACATACCAAAATAAAAAGTACTCTGCTTGATATATAAAACAGCTTTAAAAAAGTTGGGAACAAAACTCTATTCCAATTTATACAATTACTTTTAATTCAGTTTTCTGAACGTAATTTTACTTCTTATAAATACAGGAATCGAAAAAAATATTCAAAAATCTTTGTTGTTGGTTAGAATGTGTTGAAACACAAAGATTTTAAATTTCAGGGAATAAAAAATCGTCTGTCTGTCTGTAACTTTTTTTGTTCGTACGGTTTCTCTGAAATAGTTTAATATATTGACTTGAAATTTGGTACACATGTACAGGGTGTTCCTTAATGACGCGCTAATATTTTAGGGTGTTAGGGTCATTTTATGAAGAAATGTTCATATGAACATATGTCCACAACGGCTTCAATTTATTTGTTGATTTTTTTTTCTAATCGTTATTTTTTAATATCTCAGAAATTATTTTAGATATTATTTTCAATTTTAACGTAGTTGTAACATCAACTATTCATTGTTCCTTCAATCTGTTACCTTGTTATATTTCGTTTATTACTTTTTAAACAATTATTTTTATTAATACTAACGTCATATATTTTCTATTACATCTTATTTTTTATAACTATGTTGAAAAATAATGTTAACAATGGCAAACCTAAATTATTTTATTTGGAATGTAATTCTTTATTGAAAGTGTTTGTTTAACTATTACATCCACGTAGTGGATTGGAAGAATAGTAACTGTAAAAAAAAATCTAAAATTATTTTTCTTGAAATAGGTTTAGAATGTCATGAAACATCGAGATTTTAAATTTAAAAGAAGAAAAAAATTCTGTCTGTCGATCTGTCGGTCTGTCTGTCTGTAACTTTTTTGTCTGCACGATTTGGGACTTACTTTTTAAACTCATACAAGTGCCCTATAATCTAACTGAAAATGGCCCTATATTTTCACAATATCATACCTTGTTTTCGCAGTCGAAAATTGTTTTAGTTCAAAGGTCTAAAAGTCAATTTTTTCAAATAGAACTCCCCTGTATATTATCACAGAATTTAATAGAGATTTAATGTTGTCGAGTGTGAATCATAACTTTTTTAAAAGGATTATTTGAAATGACGTAGTTAAATATTCCAAAGAAGAAATTTTTAACTGACGAAATGCACACCAGGGGGCATAACAAAATTATCGTGCGGTGTGAGAATCAAATTTTCAGTACAAATTTAGTTTTAACGTTTTCTGCTTATTAGTAGATAACAAGTAGTATAGTTATCATATCGACTAGAAGAATTTAAATAGCAATAAATACGATGAATGTTTGTAAACAGTAGTCGTTAATTTTACTGATAATTTGCCCTTAAATATTTATATATTTATATTTTGGCAGATGTTAATAGGATATAGAACCACATATTTTAATCAGAAAAATCGTTTTCTCGCTCCACCAGTGGCGTCCCTGCGAGCGTGTCCTCTGACATTTTTTACCAAAAAAGTGGTACACCACTGATGTTCTTCCACGTCGATACTTTTCCTGATTAGCCTGATCAATTCTACATGAAAACGGTATCTTGCGTTTTTCTCGTCAGACGCACAGTTCTTGATTGAAACAATTACATTCATATTGAAACTAATTACACAGGCACACACAAAAAATATTGTCGATTACACGGACCAGACCAATCATCTCCAATGTAATTTGGCTTCCTGAATTCGCATCCCGTGTCATTTTTGCCTCACCGTGTCACAATTTTTCTATATAAGTACTCATAAAACCATTAGAAAAATGCAAAAAGTGAAAATTGCATTTTTCTAACGATTTTCTGAGGATAGAGCAAAATTGTGAAGTGGCGGGACAAAAATGACACCTGATGAGGATTCAGCAAGCAAGAATACATGGAGACGATTGTTCTGGTCTGTGTAATCGATGATTTCTTTTGAGTGTGTGCCTGTGTAATTAGTTTCAAAACGAATTTAATTGTTTTAATCAAGAACTGTGCGTCTGATGAGAAAAACGCAAGAAACCGTTTCCATGTTGAATTGATCAGGCTAATCAGGAAAAATATCTACATGGAAAAATGTCAGTGTGGAGCGAAATAGTAATTTATCTAATTAAAATATGTGGTTCTATATTCTACTGACACATACTGAAATTGAAAATAATATCTAAAATACTTTCTGAGATATTAAAAAATAATGATTAGAAAAAAAAATTCAACACCCTGTAGCAAAAAATTTAAGCCGTTACGGACATGTTTATATGAACTTTTCTTCATAAAATGACTTAAGGAATAACACCCTGAAATATTAGCACGTTATTAAGGAACACCCTGTATATTACAATGAGATCTGGAAATAGATCATATTTTGAGCTTACTTCCGTGAAGGATAGGGGGTAAATAGGAGTAAATAGGGGGAAATAAGTAAAGCAAGCAGGTCAGAGCCCAGAAACTTGAGATTTGGTGTATACACTAGTTAAAGCTCCACATTTCCTTATGCAATTTACACACCCCCATTCCACTGATAAAGTGTTTGTAAAATAAAATTGGGATATTTACTTAAAACTTGATACACGTATGTATTATATGACATACGGAACAAGATTATATTTTGAGACAATTCGGTTGAAGAGTTTGGGGGTAAATAGGGAAGAATATGCAAAGTGAGCTGGTAAGAATCCAGAAACTTGAGCTTTGGCGTATACGCTAGAGATCAAGGTATCAATTTTTTTATTGGTTATGCTACGCTCACCACCACTCCTACTCCATTATTAAAGAGATTAACAAAATAAAATTGAGAGAGCTTATCCCGTTGAAGAGATGGGGGCTAAAAGCAGGTAAATAAGTAAAGCAAGCTAATAATAGTTGAATAACTTGGGATTTGAAGTATATACTAACTAGAAGTGAAATTCCCAATTTCCTTTATGACATCTGCCACCCCACTATCACATCCAACATCCCCACTTCATTAATAAAGAAGAAGAAAAAAATGTATTTTAATGCGTGCATGGGAGCAAAAGGTCTCAAACAATTTTCACCAGCCACCCCAATATCATCTCAAGATAGATGAGTTCAAATATTAAATTGTTAAAATTCCATGAGCAATAATTTCCACTTCTAGAGTGCAAATAAGATATCAAGATGTTCCCATTTAAAGAAACTTCGGATGGGAAATCTGGAAGTAGAAGTATTATTTTAAGTATAATTATTGAATTGAATAATATTGAATGTGAATAGTGTTCAATAAATTTTCAAAGAGTAAGAAAAGCAAAATTACTTATATATTACCAATACATTTTACACCTCTAGCAGTAAAAGTTTTTACATATAGTACAAAGCACATTAATCGGAATTCGATTTCCTTTCAATTTAATTGTGAATATTTGTTATGACCCGAGTGCTATTATTGATGATAAAACAATTAATATATTTTAGGTAATGGTTATATTATAGAAATTCGAAATAATAATAAACCTATAAACTCTATATGAAAGGTATTTTAATTAATTGCTTATATATTGAAAAACTAAATAATTATTTTTTATAAAATATTCAATTGAAAACTTTATAAAAATTTAAATTTTTAATTATTATAAATGGATTGATGACTGATTTAATACGCGAATTGATTTATTGCTAGTTTTAAATACTTAAAAATATGCATATATATATTCATATGGGACCATGTATATACTCAACGATTGGTTAATTAGAAAGACAAGGATAACCTGGATGTTTTGATGCTGTAGTCGGAAACGCAAGGTAATCTCGTGTAATGCAAAAATGCAATCTTTACCATTTGTTATATTTCCCTTGTCAAGACGTTAGCGTAATTTTATTTAAAAAAACATGCGTCATAAAATATAAGGTCACCTTTAAGTAAAAAAATTCCATGAAATTGCTATTATTTTCTAAGCCATATTAATTATTTACAACAGGCGAAAATTATTTATTAATATGTCATAATTCTGACGTAATACCTTTCTTATTAAAAGAGCCAGCACCACCCAAAAGTTTGTTGCATGCAAACTAAAATCATTCTTATATACCGATTCAGAAAATTATCGATATGTTCTGTTGAAAATTATATAAAATAGTCCCTATCAGCTCTTCCTTGTGGTGGAGATTATTTAATACTCTACTTTTTATGCAAACACCAACTGAAAGGCATTTGTGAAATATCTACAAATGAGGAAATGTAAGATTTTCACGTGTAATCTCCCAAGTGCTTGAATTATTGCCGGAGATTTTTCGAGTACATGAATTTTCTTAACAAATTCATGTATGAGAAAAATTTCCTGCAATTAATTCAAGCACGCGGGGGATTCGGTTAGAAAATTTCACACGAAAATAAATTAAATAAACTCTAATTTCAACTGACATTAAGATTATTCTAAGACATAACAAGGTATAAGATTAGTAGGCCATGAATGGGTCTTGTTGAGAAAGTGACAGAAACGCATCGGAATTAGTAAGTAGTGTTGTGACAAAAGTTAAAGTTATAAGAGTTATTTGAAAATGGTTACTGAAAATTGTTTCTATTTGTGTGTTATGGAATGAGTTTTGTCCACGACTATTAAATAATGTACTCATTATGTATGTGTTTCTCAAGGATAATGCTATCCATTATTCCCTGCAGTGAATAATGATTTCATTATTCATTGATTGCAGTGAATAATGGAGACAGTCAGTTGTTTATAAGAAATGGCGTTAGTGACTTTTTACTAAAAATTTAAAATGTCAAAATTGCAGCAACCAAAAAACAAGTGTTGTCTTTTTAAATTTTCTAGGAAGCACTCAAATGGTATATGCAGAAGAGGTACTTTAATGAACAGTCAAAAGCTACATTAGTACATTTTTTTCAAAGCATTATCTATTAGCAACACGCGGCAATCCTAATTGTTTTTGAAACCATTTAGTTACGTGTCTACAAACTGTATTATTTTATTAGTAAGCCATGCCAATGTGTCAAAGCGTATTCTGTAATTAATTTGAAACGTCAAAATGTGTGCGATTTCAACGCCAACGTTATTTACAATAATTTTACATATTAGAGACTCAAGAAGAGTAATATAATTAAATAAATTGATACTGACAGTGAAAACGAGATTTCTTTGACACCGTCAGAGATAAGGGAAGCTGCAAATATCGCCTCATTAAACTTGTTACCCGAAAAATCGAAAAATTTTATATTGTGACTTATGAATCTGTCTTAAATAGGAGAAATTAAATGAAGATGAATTAAATAAATAATAAATACTTATTTATTAGTCGTAGACAAAGTATAGTATTCTACTCGCATATAATGGCTATTTTTCACTCTGGTGATTTACTTAAACTTCACCATCGTGAATAATAGCCATCATTATATGCTCGTTGAATAATATACTATTATTCACTAAAATAGGTGGTACGTTGTTTTATTTATATATTTTCATGTTTTATGCACATAGCATAGCACAGTTTCAGCATAGTATAACGTGACAGACGGCTGTGAAACATCATTAGTTATTTATCATTATTTCATTGACAGTTTAACCAATTTAAGTTCAATATTTTCGAGCTTTTAAAAGTATAAGATTATAAAGTGGAAAAAGAACATAATATACAATATGCGCATATTGCCTAGAACTTTGTGAAGTTAAAAAGTCATCCAAAATTGAAATACTTGTACCCTATGAGAAGTGTAATATAGAGGAAAACCAAAATGAGAAGTTATTCACTATCATAATTAGGTATTAAACGTGGAATAAAATGTTTCACAAAGCTCAATGATTTTTTTTTTATTACTATATATCTCGTTTAATTTGAAAAATAAAATTCCGTCTTTATGTAATAGCAAAAAAATGTCAAATATGATCATATGTCAATAATTTGACAGAAAAATTTCCAGTCATCAATTTCGTTCATGGTACCTTGGAGGATGAATTTTTCCGGAAATTTTTTGGGTTGCCATGGTAACGACACAAAAACAAACTTCTGATTAGCTAAAAAGGTGACATGTGAAATTTTAGGTTAAACTTCCTGCTTGCTATACAGGAGTGATTCCATGTAAAAGCCGAAAAAAAAATTGTGAATTATGTCATACCCCTACCGCTTGAAATTGATGTCATTTTGTTGGATTTAGTATCCTCTTACGCGAAATCAAGCGCTTGCTCGATTGGAAATTGAGGTTAAAATGCACATTAAGGCTCCAAAATTGGGATACGTGTTGTCGAGAGGTTGGGCAACGAGAATTCTAAAATACCCTACTAATTACCTCCCTCCGTTTCCGGGGGAGGGGGGCTATTAGGGCAAATAGGGGTTTTACTAATTGCACTAATAGCCTCCCCTGGGTACCGATGAGAGTTATGGGTAAAACACTAGAAAATACTCGTTGGCAAACCTTTCAACAACACGTATCCAAATTTTGAAATCTGAGTCGCATCCTGTGTTGAATAAATAAACAAAGAGTTAGTCGATCGAGTAGGCACTTGATTCGGCATAAGAGTATAATAAATGCGACAAAATGACACCAATTCCAAGTGGTTGGGGCACGGCATATTTTTCAACTTTGTTCTTTCGGCTTTACACGGAAACAATACTGTAAATTCATAATTTTGAATTTTATTTTGACATCAAATTCGGTATCATCTTCTTTTAAAATACCTAACTACAGATTTTAACGCAGTTTAGACAAGATATGAATATCGTCCAGTTCATGAGAGTTTGGCTCAGCGTGCAGAGGAAAATTACAATGGGAGTATCGCCAAGCAAGAATACTCTTTTGTTTGTAAAAAAATATCATCATTAGAAAACTAAAACTAAGTTTTTGAATCAAATCACTGACGTCGGTGACACTGGGATATTCTCAGAAGAATGAAATTGATCCCAGTATACTCTAATATTATTTGATAGAATCGACCTTTACTTGGTAAAAATCCATTATCGTTAATGAAATAAAAAATACTAAACTGTTTTTAACTCTTTCACATACATTACGTCAACATGACGATCGCTTCGCTGAAAGATTAGCTTCATCAGATGAGCGCACTCTACACTACTTATATATTGAACTTATTAGACCTTAAATACATGACATTGAATTACCTGAAAACTAATTTGCATACAATTGTAACTATTTACTGATAATGTAAAATGTACTACTATGAAACAAAATTAAAATAAATTTACAAATTTATAAATAATTTTATGTCTAATTGATGGTTAAGTAAAATATTATAGGTTTTATACCTATTAATTTCTAAGCTCTCAAGTAACGTCAACGTCGATCCCTTACTAGCTGTATAAAGGATATCAAATTTGTCGATAAATAAGTGGTTTTCTTCCAAAAGGTGATTTGCAAAGGCATAATTATTTTTATCATTCAAAAAAGATAATTTATGTTCCATTATAGGTTTTTTTAAATTTCTACGTGTTTGTCCCACATATATCTTAGGGCAAGTCCCACAAGTTAGCTTATATACTCCCGACAATTCTTCTTTTTAATCTTATTTTTATTGTTTTTAATAATAGAGCCTAAAGTATTATTAGTTTTATAAGCTATATTCAGACCTTGCTTCTTTAAAAATGTACTAATCTTTTCTGACGGATCGCCAATGAATGTTAGTGCCCTGAAATTAGATTTTGAATTATCGTGATCTTTATAGGTCGGATATACTGCATTTACTGCGTTATTGTACCGTTTTTTTGTACAATAAGTTATCTATAAAAAACGGTACAATAACACGGTAAATGCAGTATATCCGACCTACAAAGATCACGATAATTCAAAATCTAATTTCAGGTCATTAACATTCATTAGCGACCCTTCAGAAAAGATTAGTACATTTTTAAAGAAGCAAAGTCTGAATATAGCTTATAAAACTAATAATACTTTAGGCTCTATTACTAAAAATAATAAAGATAGAAGCTAACTTGTGGGACTTACCATAAGATATATGTGGGACAAACAGGCAGAAATTTTAAAAAAACGTATAATGGAACATAAAAAAATCTCTATTGAATAATACAAATAATTCTACCTTTGCAAATCACCTTTTCGATGATAAGCACTTATTTAACGACAATTTTGATATCTTTCATACAGCTAGTAAGGGATCAAACTTGAAGTTACTTGAGAGCTTAGAAATTAATAGGTATAGTAGGTATAAAAACTCTCTTTAATTTTTTAGTAGTATATTTTATATCATCAGTAATTAATTACAATTGTATGCAAATTAGTTTCCAGGTAATTAAGTGTCATGTATTTAAGGTCTTATAAGTTTAATTTGTAAGTAGTGTAGTAGTGCGCTCATGTGATGAAGCTAATGTTTTAGCGAAACGATCGTCATATTGACGTAATATATGTGAAAACGTTAAAAAGAGTTTAGTGTTTTTTATTTCATTAGTACTCTAATATTCTTCTCTAAATGATTAACCCCACCCGCATAATGCTCTTCCAAGACTTTCAGAGATACGGAGGCTTATATTGTCTGTGGTCTGTTTGAAGTGTATTGAAGTTAAAGTGTATCCAATTAGCTGATATACGTTATAATCAAATACATAAAAACAATTTTTTAATAAATGATGAATTTCTGAAGATGATCCAAAAATAGTTTCGAAACATGGCAAGACACGCGTATAAATAACCCAGATCGATGAATGAAACAAAGTTAAGCAAAGGTAAACAGTATTTTCTATTACATCACCATCCATTTACTTCAAACTTAAAAACTGGGGCAGAATAAATCTCTCATTTGGCTAAATTTTCAATCGAGTACAAATTATTATACAATAATTATGCAATACCATTCAAGTTTCCATTGATGCAAGATAGTATATTTATGAACAATATAAGAGAGTTACAAAACAATTTTTCTAAATAATTAAATTAAATACATCTGTCTGTCACTCTTTTACAATCCTGCATATTTTTCTTAATAATATTTTTCTACAAAACTATCAAAATAGAATCGTATAAAACATGACAGTTTCCGCTACTCTAGAAATTACCCTTAACAACGACCTTGTTTTAATCTCAACAGAAAGTATTCTGCAATGTTATTTTATATATGTAAATGATTTACTAAGAATTTTACGTCGAACAGGTGTTCTCGTGTTAATTAGAAATGGTCTATATGCATAAGGACGCCAAATCGTTCTTTAACGGATTTTTTCCTTTGATGATTACTAAAAAAATTCGTCTAATTGTAATGCACCGCTTTCCCATAACAAGGACGTTGTCTACTTTGTGTAATTTAGAGCAGCTCAGTTCAGTAAATGGAAATTTTCAAATGTGTAATATGCAAAAAATCTGATGATATTAAGTTGCAGAAAAGGATCCAAGTTAACGAACTCCTTCTTTTAAGGCAGCACAACACTTTATTTGCAGACTATGGTTTCTGATTTTTGATCATTGACGACAGAGGACTGAACCAAGGTAGCGTAGCTCAGGACGGATGTTGCGGCCTGTTTACTTTCCTGTATCCCAGTAGCATTGGAAAGAAAATTTAAAGATTCTTGTTTCTGCGTATACTTGTTTATGGCGGTGAAAGTTAGTGGGCAAAATAGACTTGAATGTTCGCTGTTGACGTTAAACTCTGAAGTTATTTTAATTGCTAGTAATTTGGAATTATTGCATTCAACCCAGAAATTCCAATTTCACATCAACAAAATTTTCCATAATATAATACTGTTTCCGTCACAATTGATCTCTCCTGAATGAATCAAATGCCATTGTCATAAAATAGAGCACAAGCTTTTTAAAAATTAATATCATCTAACTTTATTTCCTTAATAAAATCAAGTTTCCCTACCATAATGGAATCAGTCGCTGTTGGTTAACAACGTAACTGATATGACTTGTCAATTATATTAATGTATGTAGTTGATTTTTTTTAACAATAAAATTTTGACATTTGATTCAACCTTAAAAGATTAATCGCTTTACGCCAGTTGACATCAGACTGAATTAAATTTTAACACTAGCGCATTCGCCAAAAGTTAGACAGCGTAAATGAATATCATTCAAATCTCTTAATGATCGTTGGTTTTATTTCCCTGACTGACTAATTTCTGCAGGAAATTAGGCCGCTCTAATAGACCCACAGATTTCATATTTGGTTTAAAATGTTTTTCTTTTATGTTAGCCACAGTTTCTTTGATAGGAACTCTTGTTGTCTAAGATAATTGGAGGTATAATATACAGTGCGGTTCATATGTATGGAATAAATTCATTTTGAGCGCAATTATGAATTTTTAGGAAAAATACTGAAGCGGTTCGAATTTTAATTTAAAGTCGCCATTTTTACTGTAACGAAGCAAATTTTATTTTATAAATCCGCATATTGATTATATACTATTTCTACACACAGAAAGTAAATAGTTGTTTAAATTTAAGTATTATCCGGTTGGAGAAAGCTCCGCTAGATGGCGCTAGTTCTCCAACACCAATTAATTATGCTCCAGCAACGATATAGCAAGGGAATCAGGAGCAAGAAATTCTAAATTAAGAAGACCACCGGCAAGGAAGTGAGTATATTAGGAACGTTGGTAAACAACTTGGCCAGTGTTAAGCACAGGCCTGCTAATCATACTTTCTTTTCCAGTTGTGTGTCTGGTATGCCACGGACGTTCGAGCAAGTATAGAAATATCCAGGACAGAAAAAGGTTCTGCGGTTTCTGGCTGGCCTAGTCCCTTCAGCTGGTCAGATACCAA
The DNA here is from genome assembly GCA_963583905.1 of Stenurella melanura. NCBI lineage: Eukaryota > Metazoa > Arthropoda > Insecta > Coleoptera > Cerambycidae > Stenurella > Stenurella melanura. The sequence goes on along the minus strand of OY757310.1, from coordinate 130,296,980 downwards.
CGGCTCTTTAGATATCCTGGATATTATCTATCCTTACTGCCCGGAGCGTATGTACGCAGGGTGGAGGTATCCTGGGTAGACTCGGGTGTGGTTTGCTGGCCTAGTCCCTTCAGCTGGTTGACCACACGGGCTCGCTGATACCCCGCATCTCCTCCACTCTCGTGTCCGTAAACCCTGGAGGTTGGTCTATCCCTGTGGGTGGATTAACCAAGAGGGAACCGTGAGCCGGAGTGTTTCTGGTTGTAGACCGTCGAAGGGGATATCTTGGGTGATTCACTGGCCTAGTCCCTTCAGCTGGGTAATCACTTGAGATATTTCTTTCTAACTCACTGTTGAGTACGCACGCCTGGTTCTGAGGTGTTTTGGGTAGATAGGGTGACTTGCTAGCCTAGTCCCTTCAGCCGGTTTGTCACATAAGCCCTCGGCTACCCAAAATATCCCCCGTACTGGAGTGAGTACATCCTAGAGGGCAATTTATGCCTAGGTATAAATTGGCCGACAGGGAACAGTGAGCAGGAGTGGGTGATTTATCTACGTGTGCATGCTAAATCTTGTATCTTTCTTTTCCGCTGCGCACTAGCCAAGTTGCATAGGTATTGTACCGTATTGCATGTAGATTTGGTAATTGCTTCCTCCCCGCTTGGTAATCACCGCCGATAATAATAACCGTGCTTGTTGTTGTAGTAACTTAACCGTAGTAACCCCCCTCGCTTACGCCGTCTAAGTATTGTTTTGTTTGCTTAAATTCAAATACGTTAGGGTAGTAGAATTGTAGATATTAGGATTTTGATTATAATAAATATGTATATTGTTTAAACTGTGCCTCTTACTGTGTGTGTGTGAAGTCTGACCTCCCTAGACCCCTGGACATACCGTGTCTCCTCTGACGCTATCCCAGCCCTACCGAAACAGGCTGTGTTAAGAGGCTAGTGTGAGTCCTTTACCTCACGGAAAACAATTGTAAAGGTGGCGCCCGAGCTTACCGTCACCGCCGACTGAAGGCTCGAGTGCCAAAGTGACGATTCACTACTCGAGAGTGTGAATACAACGTCACATTACTTCCCTCGCATACCGAAGGGAAGTATTGGATTCGAGAAAAAATCACCCTCCGAAATTATTTCGGATTTTCACGTTTCAGATCTGTAGATTGCGAAAATATAGGTTTTTCAATTCCGTCAGTCTGTCTGTTTTTCCGTCAGTCGGTCCATCAGTCTGTCCGTCTACCTCTCTGTCATCTGTCTGTTAGTGCATTAACTAATAAACTGCAGAGCAGACAAATCTGGTAGGTAGCTAACGTTAAAAAAATTTCTTTGGCTGAAATTTAAAATTTCCACGTTTCATGACAGTCTAAACATATTTCATAGAAAAAACGTTTCGACCATTTTTTTACCACTACTATACGGTATGTCCACGGATCGAGTTGCAAAGAGGATTTTTTTTAAATTTTTCATTTTACAAGAGAAATGTATTCTCGATAAGAGTTTTTGCATGTTCCAAAACGCCCAATTCAGTTTTAGCTTTTTCAAATTTTCTCTTTGCAAAGCAAAGTCCATTACAAGAAGAGCGGCGGCGTCATCTTTATCACGTATGTTTTTTTTAACATCCAGTATGGAGCCAGTTGATAGAAATTTTTTGACCAATTTTCGTGCACCTACATTTGAGATGTAAACATGCGGAAACTTTTGATTAAAGTCTTCACTTTATTATGTTTGCCATGGCATTGAATTAGATAAATTCGTTAGTTTTTGCCAACATTTTCAACGATTGGGGCAGATTTTCCTAACTGACAGTCGATGAAAATAAATAACGCGAACTTATTCTCAACTAAATCTACCTATTTTCGATTTTTCTCTGAAACTAAAAGAAAATTTGAAAAGGCTAAAACTGAATTGGCCGTTTTGGGACAAGCAAAAACTTTTATCAAGAATAATTTTTAAAAATGTTTTTTGCTCAAATTTAAAATTTCCACATTGTTTCTAATTCTGAAAAAAAAATTGCCACTACTATACAAGGTGTCTCAACAGGATATGAATCGATCGATATTGGGAAAAGTATGTAACAAAACATGTTGAAAATTTTGAGAGTTACTAAGCTCTGTGTCCAATCCAACTAAAATATTTTTAAACATGTGGTACTTCCGATTATACCGGAAATCGACACCAACTTGCTTATTTTAAACGGAACACCCTAAATATTTTCGACTTTTCGAAATGACCATGAAATTCTGAGTTAAAGCATATACACACCCTAAATATTCAAGAATTCTTAATAAAAATTGTTAACTTGGCTATGATTAGAAACAATCATATCAAGAAGAATGTACAGAATGAAAAACACATTTGCTAGTCGATACCCACAAGAACAGAAACCATCATATCATCATATACTGTAAAACGCATATTGGATAATTCTAGAACATTTGGCTCTGTCCTGGCTCTTTTCCGGTCCACAAGTTAGGGAAAACTTTTTTTAAATAATTTCTCACACTATACAAATAATGGCGGTGGTTGTTGCTACCAAACAACTGTCTATTTCGTTTGGATAATTAGTAGCAGGAGAAAGTAGATTTAATGTAGGTACTAGAAAGTTTTCTGAGAAGTCTAGATAAACATCACCACTAAGTGTGCCTACAGAAAATAAGGGCAAATAATTTAATTATTAATGATGAGATCACCAATGTTCGCTTCTTGAAAAAATTGTATATGGGAGTGCATCGTCCAATGAGGATCGTCTCTGTTCCAGTATCAGCAGTTCTGGTAGTTTACCGTTCAGTTTAATTGAAATGTGGCTTCATCAGAAAAAAGTATTTTGTTTTTAAACTGCAAATCTGCTAGCATTCTGTTCATAATTAATTCACAGAATTCTTGCCTTCGATATGTGTCATCTTCATTTAAAACCTGAACTAACTTAACCGGGGTGGTATTTTTCTTTTTCTAAAATTGGCAGAATCGATGACTAATTCTTGATAAGATTTGGAAAACAGCAGAAAAAACTATCTATGAGAACTAAATAGATTAGGTTTATTGAATAGATATGCTTTTGTTCTCATTTTGAACTGAATCTTCTTATGAAGATTCAGTTAAAACATAACCCCTTGGTTATCCAAGGGGTTATGTACATACTAGTTTACTCTGTATGGCCGTAGGATTATGTGGAAACTAATACATTGAGAATTTTCAAATAAGAAATAGGCAAATTCATACTAGAATTTTAATTGCTAGCATAACCAGAATAGGCGAGTGTGCCTAGGGTAAAAAGAAAGTGATTTTACAAATTTTGAGTTAGCAACGGATTCTCATAAGTAATATTCCGCCGAGCAAGATTTTCTTATGAAAAATTTTCCAAAACCGCAAGCTTCATGGTCCAATAGTTGCTTAAATATTCTTATTTCCTTTTTATTTAATACAATGAAAACGGTTTGACGTATTCGAAAAGTCTTCATTCAATCTGTTTACCTAATACAAAATCCTAGATTTTCCAGAACATACCTCGGTCATTTGAAAAGCGGATAAGAAAACATTTAAAGATATAAACAGAAATTAAAATGTTTAATTATGAGTCAACGGTCACTCATTTCAATAACTATCTTTTACCAAAATTACAAATTATTCACGAAATGCGAGTAAATTAAGAAAACATGATTGGTTAAAATAGAATTAAGCAGTGCTGTGAAAACAAAATGGCCGTATACACGAATCACACGTATCCATTTCAGTGGTTGCCTACTTTGATTTTACAAGCACTAATTAGGGCCGGACGGTTGCGAAATATGCCTTTATTTATTTAATGTAGGTTGTTTATTTTGCTTTAAGAAATCCAAAAGGATATTTTCTCTTCTCTTTAATTTTCATTTGCCCATTTCAATTAGCATGTGGGTTGTATGCTTTGCTGGCTTTAATTAATTTTTAGTAAAACAATTATTATTAACATGAAGGAAGAAAATTAGGTTATTAAATGAACTTCATATCTAATTAGTACTTTGTGTGTTGGTCGCCATAATTTAATTAAAATATGTTTTACAAATTTGGATGAGTTAAATTTTATGTCAAATAACTTTTGTTTGTTCCATATTTTACTTTGCACAGTATCCATGTTAATTCATTTGACTTTGCTGAAATGATTTCCATTTATACTGTAAACAGTTTTACTTTTTATCATATTTAATACATATTTCACCTTATTTAATTTTAGTAAATTTTATGTTATATTTTTATCCCAATTTCCTATTCTCCTTTTTACATATGTATGTATTATTTGTTAATAATATTTTATACGTTGTGTAAAATTAATTTGATAGAAATTTTGAAAAGAACTGAACTGCCATTAAAATAATGGTGACTAAAAATTATGAATTCACCCTTATTACCAATTATTGACATTATGTAAGAAAACTAATTTAATTTTGTACATTTTTACAAAGAGCTAAACATCTATGTTACGTAACAAGGGTAAATTAATCGGGTGAAGGTAAACTTTACTTCACAATGTTACTTCCATATTCACGCAGTAGAGTGCAAATACAGTGACGGCAAAAAAATTTCGAAATTTTCTTTTATTTAAATATGTTTAGACTGTCATGAAACGTTGAGATTTCAAATTTGAGTGAAAAAAAGTTTCAGTAACTTTTTTTGTGCGCACGATTTCTCTGAAACTGTTTAGGATATTTACTTGAATATTGGGGCACATATGTATTATAACAACATCTGGAAATACATTATATTTTGAACTCATTTTCTTGAAGGGTTGGGGCCAAATAGGAGACAAGACGGGAAAATAAGTAAAGCAAGTCAATGGGAGTCCGGAAACCTGAGATTTGGATACTTACTACAAGACAAGGTCCCAAAATATTTCATGACGTCTACCACTCTCGTCACCACCCCCACTGCATTATTAAAGGGAAGGGGGTTAAGAAAATAAAATTGAGATATTCATTTGAAGGGACCCTGCACTTTTTCTTATATAAAATGGTTCTCGCTTAAATTTTCTGAAATTGTAGTATGTCATAAATCTCGATCTCCTGATTAAAAGTAACATGGGCTCAATCTAATTCTATGACTAATTCTTAAGCTACAAGGTGTTTGAGTTCAAAAGTGGCCATTTTTATAAAATATATTCATAGCAATTGGAGGATTCGACTGATTTTTTTTTTTTTCGCGAATATCATTACTGTAACGTCAGATAATTCTCGATTTGTATATTTTGCACAGGGCGAGTTAAAAAAATGCAAACACGTATGACTCATTCTAATAAGACGCCCGGTATCCTTTAATATATATTGATTGTCCATTGATAGCTGATTCCAAATATGATTTTAGAGTGGTCCAAAAGATAAAACACAAGCAAAATTCGGAAGAATTTTTTTTCTTGAAATCGTCCGTAATTCAGAATTTCGTCGGTTAATTTTCTTAATTCTTTCAAATTGTGTTCATTATGTATACGTTAATAGATTACCAAAAATTCAAAATCTTACTACTACGACTAGTTCTTGAGATTTAAAGCGAAAAATTTTACCATGTGTGTATTTACCTTCCACATAAAAAAGACGGCCATGGAAATAAATGTCTCATAGATTAAACGTAATCGTCCATAATATTTATTAATGAAAGGTCTAGAGTCCTCTAATAATAAAGCTCCTTAAAGTGATACCATCATCATTGCAAGGCACGATAGCGATTCTCTTGGTACCCCATTCATCAGAATCCATCCAGTAGTTTACGTTCTTCGAGGGAATAAAGAAAGACACATAGAAACATAACATTGTGAAAAATATTGACATCAAATTTTTGATAATAATTTGGACAAAAAAATACATAGTCTATGTGTCGGCAGGTTGTAGGTTTTCTGCTAGTTTCGTCATACTCAGTTTTATTCAATAATTTCTTAAAATCAATATTTTGGCTACTAGGAATATAGGCCTAACGGGGATACCACTATAAAAAATCGCGTAGGAAACTCTACCCCTGTGATGATGAGGATACGAGTTTACTCTTTAAATTGCTTCTAAGTTACTTGCATATTGTCGTTTATTAAATCTGCAATACAAGGATACCTATAGCAGTGTTAGTGGAAACCGAGTTTAATGCCGTCTCGTCCGATGCACACTCCATTTTCCGAGCATTATTAGAGTACCTTGAATACTATAGTCATTTTACTTATAGTCGGTAAGTTTAGTTCATATTTTCATCACTTTCCACTATTTAACCAAAAACTCGTATTCGGTGCTGATTCGACATAAACAAGCTTTATTCCTTAGGCTTACGTACCTATATGGTACATTCGCTTTAAATCTCGAGAACTAGCCGTAGTAAGATTTTGAGTTCTTGGTACTCTATTAATATATACACAATAAACACAAATTGAAAGAATTCTGAATTACAGGACGATTTCAAGAAAAAAAGTTTTTCGGCATCTTTCTTGTGTTTTATTTTTTGCACTACCCCGTGGACCCCTCTAAAATTATATATATTTGGAATCAACTATCAATGGACAATGAATATATGTTAAAGCGTCTTATTAGAATGAGTCACACGTGTTTCCATATTTTTAACTCGCCCTGTACAAAATGTACAAATCGCTAATTTCGGTAACTATGAAACAGTTCATTTCATTTCAAAAATCATTTTCTCAATATTTTGTTGTTTCAGCATAAACACATCAATTTTAAAAATTCGCTTCGTATTATTGGTAGCTGACCCTGTATATAAGCGCATATCTTTATCACAATATATTATCTGACGTTACAGAAATGATATTCGCGAAAAAAAAAATCTAATCCTTCAATTGCCATGAATATATTTTATAAAAATGGCCACTTTTTAACTTTAACACCCTGTATCTCAAAAACCAGTCGTAGGATTAGATTGGGCCCATGTTACTTTTAATCAGGAGATTGAGATCTATAACATACTCAAATTTCAGAAAATTTAACCCAGAACCATTTTATATAAGAAAAAGTGCGGGGTCCTTTGGTACAGGTATGTATTATACCGACATCTGAAACTAGATTATATTTTGAGCTGATTCCGTAGATGGGTTGTGGGTTAATAGGGATAGATAGGGGAAATTAGTAAAGCAAGCTAGTAAAAGTACAGAAACTTCGAATTTGGTGTATATACTTGAAGGCAGGGGCTCAATTTTTTTATACTTGTGCCACCTCCATGACTACTCCCACTATATTGTTAAAAAAGTTGAGAAAATTAAACTAAAATATTGACTTGAAATTTGATGCATATGTATCTTAACCCAACCCGCCATCCATTCAACGAAATAAACTCAAAATATAATCTAGATCTAAATTTTAAGTCAATTTCTTAATTTCATTTTGTGAACTCCTTTAATAATGGAGTGGGGGTAATGGTGGGTGTGGCATATGTCATGAAATATCTTGAGACGTTGGCCTCCAGTATATATACCAAATATCAAGTTTATGCACTCTCACTAGCTTGATTTGCTTATTGTTCCCTATTACCCCTATTTACCATCCAACTCTTCAACCTCAAAATATAATCTAGTTCCAGATGTCGTTATAATACATGCGATTACCAAATTTCAAGGGTATATTTAAAGTTTATTTTCTTAACCCACTTAGTAAAGGAGCGGTACGGCGGTACCCATTTCCCTCTATTTACCCCTATATAAACCCAGCCCTTCAATGAAGTTATTTCAAAATATAATCTAGTTCCATATGTCGTTATACTACATACGTGTACCAAATTTCAAGTGAGTGTATATTTTATAATAGTGGAGTGGAGGCCGGACAGTGGTAAGGTGTAGCAATTGTTATAAAAAGATTTTAGTCCTTGGCTTCTAGTATATAGACCAAATCCCAAGTTTCTGGAGTCTTATGCTTTACTTGTTTTTCCAATTCATGCACCAACCTCACCGGAGTAAACTCAAAACACAATCTACTTCCAGATCTCGTTATAATAATACCTGTGCCAAATATCAAGTCAGTTCCAGACCGATAGACTAACGGACAGACAGAAATACATTTCCGCTCTAATTTAAAGTCTCGACCTCTCATGACATTACATTAATAAATGAATCTAAACAAAACAAAAATTTTGAATTCTCTCCAATAGATTTGAGTAAATCTTCGCATATCCTAGTCAACGGAATGTCAACGTCAGTAATGTACTTGACCTGGACTATATTTTTACGATGACATGGACTGCAGGTGGTCGTCATGTAACTCCTCGTTGTCTGCTCATGTTGTGAGCGACTGGTGGAATGTTAATAATTCGTACATCTTGTCCCGGGGAAGAAAACATATTATCTACTCTTTGTGTATGGGTCGTACAGTGTTTTCCGCAAAGAAATCAGGAAATTCTTCTTTGAAGACAGTCCGAAAGTAATAACGGAATACTCTAACAAAGAAATATATATATTTTTAAGATGTCCTCCTAATCTACTATAAATTTTTCAATAAGAAAAGGAAGCGAACTCAAAAATTGAGAATTATCGTGTTATTATGATATTAAACAACTTTGGTAAACTATCTCAAATTATCATATACAACTCAATGTGTCATCAATTTTCTCAGCAAATCCAGAAAATCAGCATGTATCTGATCCATCGACCGTTAATAGATTCACTAGTGCAACACTCAAATAGCCACTATCATTTTTTGACTGTGTAGAATATCATTTATACTGACTTTTGAAAAACTTTTGACAAACTGGACAATGGTATATAGTGAAGTACAAATAAAAGTAAACTCGGAAAGAGAAAATGTTTGGGAAGGGAAGTCTTTTGATTGAATCTGAAGTGCACCCTGTATAAATTAAGAAGTGTGATAGCAAGATTCGAACTTCGGGCGAAGTCGGAAACACATTAATTTAAACAATTGAAATAGCAACATATCGTTAATTCTCATTTTTTTGTATCTACGATCCTGTTGGTCGTAACTCAAGAATAAAAAATTGAGACTGTTTGAAATAAAAATTTGATCATAGCAAGATATACATTAGTATATCATTAGTAAATATGTACTTACTCTAAAAAATTAAAAAGCCCATATATTATTATAGCTTTTTAATAAATTTATTATAGTCTTAAGTATAATCTATCGGTTTATATGAAATTTCGGAAAAATATGCTCCTTAATAATGAAAGTGAAAAAAAAAAATCGAATTTGCCAGTTCTCAGAAAGAAATTGCAGCAAATGCTGGGATAAAATAATCCAAAAGTGGATTTTAGTAGTTTAAAAGTATTAAAAACGTTCTCACAAACACACAAAATGGTGTCAAACTCTCAGATATTGTTTTTTTTTGGATATAGCTTTTAAAAGACGCAAAATACAAAAAGAGTCTACACAAAGTTGTTATTAAACAAACACTTAAAATATTTGTACCTGTAATCTATGCTGTTTAATTTCTTATGATTATCACTTATTGATGGCTAATTAATTACATCCACATCCATGTAATGGATTGGAAGTATAGTAGTCGCAAAAAAATCTAATTTCTTTTTTCTTGAAATAGTTTTAAAATGTCATGAACGTCGACATTTTAAATTTGAGTGAAAAAAACTTTTCTGTCAACCTATGGGCTGTCGGTCTTTGTGTAACTTTTTTTCCGCACGTTTTCTCCGGAACGGTTTAAGATATTGAAATTTTGTACACGTATATATTATAACGAGGTCTGGAACTGGATCGTTTTTTGAACATATCCGGTGAAGGGTTAGAGGTTAAATAAGAGTAAATAGTGGGAAATAAGTAAAGCAAGCTGGTAAGAGTAACAGAATCTTAAAATTTGGTGTATGTACCGGAAGCAAAGGCTTCAAAATTTTTATAATATTTTCCATCCTCCATTACCCCCCACTGCGTTATTAAAGGTGATCATGGAATAAAATTGAGGCATTCACTTGAAATTTGGTATACGTATATATAATGACATCAGGAACTATATTACATTTTGGGATTATTCCGTTGAAGAGTTGGAGGTTAAATAGGTGAAAATAGGTAAAGCAAGTTGGTAAGAGTACAGAAACTTGAAATTCGCTATATACCGGGTTAGTCACGAATTGCGCTCGCCCCGATATTCCCTAAAATATTCGGAATAGAAAATTGAAATTTGGAGGCCTTATTACACGACTAAAATGACATCTTTTCAATAAAAAATCAAATTTGGTGCACATCCGGTTTGACCGGAAATGCCCACAACTTTCGATTTTTAAATCAAACCCCCCCTACATATTTTTACATTTTTGGAATCTAGAGGACATTTTGAATACCATACATCCATTTTGGTCACTTTTTGATAAACATTAAACATTTTATTAAAAAATCTATTTCTGAATCCAGAGTGCTGTGGTGCCCAAAATATATTTTAGCTTGTGTGCTACGTTAATATAAAAATAAAAAGAGCAATATGATTGCATTACTTAATTCTCTAGAGGCGTTTAAAATTTTTAAATGTGATTTTTACCCACTAACTCGTTTTTTTTTAAATGGGAATTTAATCGTTCACCAACATTTTTAAATACCTCATTTTCATACAAATCTAATGATACCAAAATTTTGAAAATCCGCTAAGAAATATTTGAGATTTCAGCCAAAATACAATGCAACCAAGCTTTTAGAAACATGCGGCTAATAGATAATAGATTAGTAGGCTTTGGAATCTAAAATGGCACATTTCTGTGTAAATCTGGTAATGTAATAACATTGGAAAAATCAAAGTAGCCATTGAATGTAATAAAACAATATCAACTGTCAGACAGATACAAAATAAAGCGTTGCGGAAATCTCTTTGAGTAAAAATTAAAGAAAATGAATAATTTTAGTAGAAATGAAAAGGTCGATATGTTACTGATATATGGAGAGCGCCTCAAAAATTCAACTGCAGCTGCAGAACGGTATCAGCAACGATATCCCAACAGACGTCATCCAAGCAGACACTTGTTTGCCAGAGTGTAACAAGAATTAAGAAACGAACCCAATCAACAAGATGACCATCAAACATTTATTGTAAGTGAGGACAAAGAAATTGATGTATTAGGATTTGTGATGGTACACCCAACAACATCAACAAGGGAATTGTCAATGGAATGCGATATTGGTCAGTCTTCGGTTTGCAGAATTTTAAAGAAACATAAGTTTCGGTCTTATAAATACCAAATACACCAACATCTTTATGGAGATGATAACGACAAGAGGCTAGTATATTGCAACTGGTTCTTAAATGCAGTACAACAAAACCCAGGTTTTCCTTTTCATATTTTATATTCAGATGAAAGTAGATTTACGAACCAAGGTATGTTTAACAGAAATAGTACTAGGTACTGGACTCAAGAAGGTTGGTAGGGCGGGGGAATATTCAGGAAAGATTTGGGTTTAACTGTTGGCTTGGAGTACTTGGAGATCGAATAATTGGACCCATATTTTTTTATGGAACACTTACTGGCGAACGATATTCATTCTTTTTACAAAAACCAGACAGCAGAATTTCTTGACTTACTTCCTCTTGCCTATTTACAAAATCCGTTTTTCCAACAAGATGGTGCTCCCCCACATAATTCCAGAAGAGTGATGGAATATTTAAACAACTTGCATGGTGAACGCCTTGTCGCAAATCAAGGTCATATCAGGTGGCCTCCTAGGTCACCTGACTTAACACCCCTCGACTATTATGTATGGGGCACTCTCAAAAATAAAGTTTATAAAACTTCTTCAAATACCCGTGAAGAGCTGAAAAATAAAGTTTTACGAGCTCTTAATGAAATAACGCCGGCTGAATTGCGTAGAGCCATTCAAGCAACTGTATGCAGAGCCGAATTGTGTATAGAAAAAAATGGTGGACATTTTGAACAATATCTATAAATGTCAATTTATGGTTGAATTATATTAATTATTTTAAAGATACCTACTGTTACCTAGTTTAAGTTTAATTGTTCAAACGGAATTGATTTTTATTTATTTATAGGCCCGATATTTATGTTCATTTAAATAAAACTCTGAAAACCGAACTTATGTCGCATTCTATTGCAAACGTCCTTGTGGGTGTAATTGTGTTTACCTCCACATACCTATGCTAAACTTAATTGTAACGTTCTTTGCGCTCACAATTATTAAATATTTGATAGCTTAAGATTGCCTGTAACTACACGAGTCTGTCTGACAGCTGATATTGTTTTATTACATTCAATGGCTACTATGATTTTTCCAATGTTATTAGGTTACCAAATTTATACAGAAATGTTAGTTTCCAAAGCCCACTAATCTATTATCTATTAGCCGCATGTTTCTAAAAGCTTGGTTGCATTGTGTTTTGGCTGAAATCTCAAATATTTCTCAGCGGATTTTCAAAATTTTGGTATCATTAGATTCGTATGAAAATGAGGTATTTAAAAATGTTGTTGAAAGATTAAATTCCCATTTAAAAAAACCGAGTTAGAGGGTAAAAATCACATTAAAAAATTTTAAACGCCTCTGGATAATTAAATAATGATATCATATTGCTCTTTTTATTTTTATAGTAACATAGCACACAAACTAAAATATATTTTGGACATCACAGCACTCTGGATTCAGAAATAGATTTTTTAATAAAATTTTTAATGTTTATCAAAAAGTGACCAAAATGGATGTATTGTATTCAACATTTCCTCTAGATTCCAAAAATGTAAAAATATATAGGGTCTTCGATTTAAAAATCGAAAGTTGTGGGCATTTCCGGTCAAACCGGATGTGCGCCAAACTTGATTTTTTATTGAAAATATGGCATTTTAGTCGTGTAATAAGGCCTCTAAATTTCAATTTTCTATTCCAAATATTTTAGGAAACATCGGGGCGAGCGCAATTCGTGACTCACCCGGTATACTAGAAGCCAAGGTATCAGATTTTTTTTATGTTTTTCCACTCCCCCAGGTTGTTGATAAAATAAAATTGAGATTTTCACTTTAAATTTGGCACATCTATGTATTATAACGACGCGACGTCTGGAAGTAGATTATATTTTGAGATGATTCCGTTGAAGGGTTGGGGTTAAATAGGGCTAAATAGGGGAAAATAAATATGGCAATCTGGTAAGTGTACAGAAATTTAGGATTTGTTGTATATACTAGAAGCTAAGGCCTCAAGTTTTTTATAATATTTTCCATCCCCCACCACCCCCCTCTCATTTATTAAAAGAGTTGACAAAATCAAATTGCGATTTTCACTTGAAATTTGGTACACGTATATACAATATGTCCGCGAATGGAGTTTACAATAGGTGTAATGGCTAAAATTTTTAACTTTTTAAGAAAATGTTATTCTTTATAAAAGTTTTTGCTGCCTTAAAAATAGTAATGACGTTGACAAAAATTATATTTTTTATACTTAAAATTCCGTAATAGTAAACTGGTTCTGTTTTTTATTTTGGAACAAAATGTGAAATAAAACAGTTGTTTCAAATTATATTATGGTCTGTCCAAATCCAAAATATCATTTGAATGTTGCATTTTTCCCCGAAATTTTTAGTAAAATACGGTTTTTGTCAAATTTTTATTTATCTATTTATATTTATTTTTTATATTACACGCTGTAGAAACTTGAAATCCTATTTCAGGAACATCCTGTATAATTTCTGTAATGTTTTAATTGATCGTTAGGTGCGTTGTTACCTAGTTACGTCTACATATAAAATATCTGCGTTAAATAATAATTTTTAAAATGTTAACTGTCGAGCAAAGAATTCTTTTGGTACAGTGTTATGGAGAATGTAAAAGTCAGAGCGTTAGGTTATTCAAAAATTCAGTGAGAGATTTCCAATGTGTATGTTCGAGAATGGCAGTTTATAAATTGATAACAAAAATGACATAATCATGACATAATAGGGGCCATACTTCTTTGAAAATACGTGCAATATTAACTCTTATTTACACATGTTTAATACATACATACAGAAATTTTTGAATTGTGATATTTAATAGTCAGAACCTTCAAATATGTATGCACTTTTATAATTTCATATTTGTTTATCTGGTATTTATTCTCCTTGTTCCAATGCAATTAAAAATTTGACAAAAACCGATAAGTACCTATTTTACTAGAAGTTCACTAATTTCGGAAACACTGCAATTTCAAATAAAATTTTGAATTTTGACAAAACCATTTAATTTTAAACAAATTTTTTATTTCACAGTTTACTCTTCCTGAATTTTAAGTTTTTGTAATTTTTGATCACCCCGTATAAAAAATATAATTTTTGTCAACATTATTACTATTTTTTAGGCAAGCAAAAACTTTAATAAAGAATAACATTTTGTCGAATAGTTGAAAATATTAGCCATTACACCTATTGTAAACCTCATCCGCGGACATACTGTATTATAACGACATCTGAAACTAGATTATATTTTGACATGATTCCGTTGAAAGAGTGGGGGATAAGTAGAGGTAAATAGGGAAAAATAAGTAAAGCAAGCAGTAAGAGTCAGAAACTTGTGATTTGGTGTATATACTAGAAACCAAGCCCTCAGATTTCTTTCTAATATTTTTCAACCACCCCCTCCTCCCACCACCACCGCTCCATTATTAATGGAATTGATAACATAGAATTGAGATATTCACTGAAAGTTAGTACAGGTATGTACTGTAATGATATTTGATTGATATGATCCCATTGAAGGGGTGAGGGGTGGTAGGTTGTGAATAGGGGGAAATAAGTAAGGCAGGCTAGAAACTTCATTTTTAACGTATATGGTAGAAACCAATGCGTCAAATTTTTCAATGACATCTGCCCTAAATATTATTAAAATGCTATGACTAATAATTTCCACATACTATAGTGCAAATATAGTCAAGATATTTCCTTTAAAGTGACTTGAATTAAAAATCTGAATGTGGAAGTAGTGATTCCTTAGGCAGCGGTTTCTTCACATTATGTGCAACAAATGCATGATAAAGCGTTTCCTATCAATGAAGAATGGCAAACTTCGAAATTTTTCCCATAGATTCAAATTTTTTATTTACTTATTCAGTAATATAACCATTGAGGGAAAATACAAAGGGACATTATTTTTTAGGTATGTTAAATTATTTATTAACTTTTCCAAACTTTATGGGTTTAATTTATTTTAATATGCACTGCACATGCCCTTAATATAGCGACTATAGTTGAAACCTAACAGCTACTAAAATATTACTGTACAACGGTTACTAAACTTCTTCTCTAAACAATCAGCAAAATGCTACGCGAGTTCAATAAATTCAGCAAGAATATTTGATACATTGAATATTAAATCAACAGAAATAAATAATTCAATTTGATCGTTTGATTTCATATTGAAGTTAACAGCAACATACATAACACCGAACGTTAATATTAATAAATGTCAAACAATAAAAATCGGCCAAGAGTGTGAGCAAACTTCATAAAAAAGAGACAACTTACGAATATGATGCAAGTTCATAACAAATTTTAGCACTTTTAATTATGGAACGTCATAACGCTGCATCTGACATATCCCCAAATACATAAAAACTTGTAAAATAATTTGCTACTGCCCTGTAGTGAATACTAATACAAGCGCTAGAGAGAGATAGTTTCACAAGCCCCGTCCCTTTTTTGGGCCGGCAGGCGTACTTTGTTAAAGAGTTCCATTATTTATTGCCGTGAGCCGAACAATGCAAAAAATATGTCCAGTGCCCTACCAGAGGCAAAATGCAATTCTGCGAGTTGCAATATATTGCACCGAATTTATATAAGTCGGGGACAGGAGCTAAACAATAGCATTTATTTCACCCTTAAAAAACAACTCTAAATACGATATTATTACAATTGTTTTAAATTAGATGTAAAAATAAACATGGAAAGGGTATGTTTTTCCATATTTACATTTTTTCTGTTAAAATTAACAATAAATTCCTAAATACCTGTGCATGTGAGATAATTTATAGAAATACCAGAAAGACTTGAATGATACACCACTCCGTGCGAGTTTCATCAAGTACGCTGGCATCAACTGGAGATGACTAAACTCAGTTTAACTAAAATTGAGTTTTAGCTAACTTCAAATGATGCCAATGTAATTGGTGAAATGCACGTCCGATGTTAGTATTCGAATTTAATGAGAAAACTTCTTCAAATGCAATATCACATGAAAGGTTCCAAATAAAATTATAGAATAAAATTTGTTTATCTATTTACTTTATCTCTACAATACAAATAGATTACGTTACATCCTTTACTTAAAGAATACAGAGATTGCAATTCATTTTTATACATTAATAGCAGCAGTATCGTCTTGCTGAATATCGAAACATGAGATAATCTTCCATACATTTCTGTGTTTACCTGTAGCCCAACGAGAGGTCCTGTAATCTGTTTTGCTTTGACATGAGGTAAATTCCAAATCTTTTAATGATCTCTTTCTATCAAACTTATTACTGATGGAAATGGCTGATCTTGCATACTCCAGTCACACTTAATGGTTGAGGCATGCTTTGATTTGATACATCGCAGTACGCCAGAAAAATGCTTGAGCGTTTGCTCTTCGGAAATTGCTGAAAGGCGTATCTCTAGATA
Source organism: Stenurella melanura (assembly GCA_963583905.1). Taxonomy (NCBI): domain Eukaryota; kingdom Metazoa; phylum Arthropoda; class Insecta; order Coleoptera; family Cerambycidae; genus Stenurella; species Stenurella melanura. The sequence continues at coordinate 130,280,469 of OY757310.1, read as the reverse complement.
ATAGCATTACAGCTCATACGACCCTCTTTATGCTCTGGAATAGCCTTGTGTGGTAGCGGGCTACACATTTAGAGATAAGAGACATTCATTCTATATTCAAGTTTACTGTAGTATCTTCTCAGAAAATCTGGTTGAGGGTCAAGTGTATTTGCGTTTCAACCAAGCAGTCATAGATATCGAAAACTTATTGAATCCTTCAATATTCTTAAACATAGCTGTTTTTATCCAAACTGCACAAGCTTATCCTACGACCATCCTAGGGATATAATAGCTAGGATATAGCAATATTCTGAGAATATCCTAAACTATGCGATAGATATTCGTGGGATCCAGACCTATTTATGTATCCTCAGGATATTTAACTAAAGTACTTTTGTACATCCTTAGGATTAACCCAGGAACCTTAAAGGATTTGTTTTATGCTATCCTTAGGATATCATGGTATGCTTTCAGGACCTTGGTTTACCTAGATAATCAGACTGCCAGTTGCTTTCAAACAATTTTAACAACTTGGTCTTGGTATTTTTGCTACTTGTAAACGTTATGTTAGCAGTGTTTTTTTGAATTACTGGGGGAATTTGAATTTAAAAGATAGTAGAAAAATATTATTTTGACATAAAATGCTAACAGTTTCCTTCTTATTGGAAGACATAATAGAGCGACAAGCTGCTAACATCGTTTGAAAGCTTTGCAGCCAGTCTGATGGCTATTAGGTTATTAAATTACTGAACGGTGATTTCCAAGGTATCCTTTTGTACCATTTGTAACTGAGAAGCTGAAGAGTGCCGAAAAGTTGCCTCTAGTACCTCACTTCTATGATAATAAATATGTTAACGTTTTACAGATAAAAGTATAACATTTAAATCTCAAGACTCACTCTACTGACAAATTCTGAAATAATTTGTAGGGCATTATTCTTGGAATAGGTTCACTTATTACATATACCTAATATTTGGTAAAATATGTAAAAAAGAATTATTTGGCATGTCAAATTTCATTAAGATACCTATTTTTAATTTTTTCTTGAAGTTACATCTTGAAATTTTATATAATAACAAAATCAATTTAAATTAAAATGTAATTATTCTCGGCAGAACTTCTTCGTTTGGCGTTGATAGTGAAGTTATGCTCCAAAGAGTATGGCTTGGGTTCCGCATGATTCAATATTGCGATATGTCTACCCCAAATTTCACCGGGCGTCACTGTCCTTTACAACTACGTAGATTTAAGAAAAGTGCATATATAGTAGTAATATTTCCCTTGTTTCTTTTGTTTTCTGTTAGTTGCGTGCTCCAACTCTGTTTCCATGAAGGCTTCTATATTGTATTCTGATAGGGTAACCTCTTCTGCAACGGTGGCTTCTAAAAACAAACACATACCTATATTTATTTATATTGGAACCTACTTTATATACCATGTTAAATTAGATTAGATTATATTAGGAAGGAGGAGCTTGCTGATTGGCCTTGACCACCACGAACCGCATGGATCTATTGTGGTGCTCCTGTTTATTTTCCTTAGAGCTCCTTGTCCAGCTTTGTCCTTTGTATCAGATTCCACAGCCTTGATAAGGGCCCCTTAGTGTAGCTGTCAGCTCTTGGTTTTTCTTCACCAAGTAGTTGGAATCTCAGTCTAGCAAGGCCTTTACAATGACACAATACATGGACTGAGGTTTCCTCTGCCTCTTGGCAAAATCTGCATTTGCCTCTTCTGCCAGACCCATTTGACTCAGATGTCTATTAAGTCGACAGTGACCGGTTAGAGGACCCACTATTAATCTAATGGCCTTTCTGTTTTGGCATAATAGGTCCTCCGTAAATTTGGCCGGTCGTTCTTTCATGAACTCCTTGGCCTGTCTCTGTCGTGGAAAATGTTTCCACTATTCCAGAAATTTACTTTGCACCCATTTGCTAATGGATGCTAGTATGCATGGATTAGCCACAAGTTTAGATTCAACTTGCATGGAACTGCTTCCTTTTAGCGCAGCCTGACTATCGAAAAAAATGATAATCGACTGATTAACAGTTCCTTGCCTTATAATTTCCTTTGCGCACCACTGTATTACGGCCACTTCAGCCTGGAATACTGTGGCATGTTTTCCTAGACTTATTGGGATTTTCGTTCTTGACCTTATCCCATAAATCCCAGCTCCGGCACCCTGTTCTCTCTTAGAGCCGTCTGTATACCAGACTGTTTGTGCCGGTATTGGAGGACCGTTGTCCAATCTTCCCTGTCTGGTATTACAACTTTGAAATTCTTAATAAAGTATAACTTCTGATGCTCTGTTCCGTGCTACTGCCTTATTGGCATAGGGCCTTGCATCAGCCCATGCAGCATTGAACGAGCTTCGCATCGGATAAATATGTGTAGTGGTGGCAGGTCCAGAAAGACTTCCAATTTAGCAGTTGAAGCAGCTCTTATGGCTCCCGTGGCGTACAGGCAAGCAAGCCTTTGTGCGCCACTTAACATCCTCATTGCTCCCACCTACACTGTCTTAGTCCACCGTGCTACTGATTCATAGATTATCATGGGTCTTACTACTCTAGTATATAACCATAGAGTAATTTTGGGATTTAACCCCCAATTCTTTCCACACATCTACCTGCACCTTCCAAAGGCTATGGTTGCTTTCTGTGTGACTTGTTCGATGTGGGAATTCCATGTCAGGTTTTGGTCAAAAATGACTCTTAGATATTTTACCTCACTGGCAAATGGAATTTCCACACCGTTGAGTACTAGGGGCTTTAGGCCTTCCAAGACTCTTTTTCGTGTAAAAGTGACGACTGTGGTTTTGTGGGGATTTATGGACAGTCCTTCCACATTACCCCACCTGTCGACAATACTTAGTGAACGCTGTGACACCATGTTCGCAAATTGCCCCCTGACAACTATTACAATATCGTCAGCATATCGTAGGAAGCCTTCCGCAGAAATTTTCCATCTCCACTCTAGTGGAGGTAGTATCCCTCCTTGGGGACAATCTGTACTTACCTTTGTCTCAATGGTAGCCTCGCCTAAAGTGGATACTATTACCCTTTCTTTAAGCTGGCTTTAATCCACTGCAGAGCACTGTCGGGACTCTTCTGTTTATCAATGCATTCGTTAACGAGTGTGTCGCTGCGTTGTTAAATACTCCTTCTATATCTAGAAAAGTGGCTGTTGCATTTTCCTTGTCATCTAATGACTTTGCAAGTAGCCTATTTAAATCATCCAGTGCGAGGTCTGTTGACTTTCTCGGCTGGTATGCATACTGGCGATTCAACTTACATGTTCACGCTTGTAGTGCATTCTCAATTAGCTTCTGGCTCAGATTGGCTACTTTCTAAAGACATCGTTCTCAGTTTGATGTCAGGCATATGCATTGCTATCTTTAGTCTTTGGAGAACGTCCGCGTTCTTTTTGCCATCTGCCTGTGACTACACTTCTTCAAAGAGACGTTGTAGACAGGAGTTTCTATCTCTGTCATAAAGAGTCTGAATTCTGCTCGTCAGCCCGTTGAACTTCCTATTCCAAAACAGTGTTTAAACCTAAAGATTTCAGGTTTTTTCGGCTTTATACACGAGTTATATGTCATGTGTTTCGTGTTCCGGTGAAGGCCTCTTTTACAGATTCCTAAAAATGATTTAAATTTAATAAATTTGTTTCATTCCCTGAATAATTTTGAAAAGTTGTACCATCAGTTATCATGGGCTTATATTTCTATCTGCAATGCGCATGCAAGACAAAATTTATTGCAAAAGTCTCAAATAACTTGTTAATTAAAAATTTAATCCAAGCGACTCATAGATTTTATAACTTTCCCTTGTTTCAAATTTTCAAATATCACATATAATGCCATTGTAAAGGCAAGTTGTTCTCGAAAATATAATATTACAAATTATATATAAAATTTACATTTTCTTCTATTAAATATAATCATGAGAGAAGGCAAAATAGAACAGTTGTTAGTTTAGACAGAGAATAGATGATAAGAGGCGATGACGAAACTTTCTAAATCATTGAACTGATGTCATCAAGGGGCTGACGAGAAAGAGCTTTATTGTATATAAATGTCTAGCAGGCAGCCCCTACAGCCGGTGTGATACTGTCGTACGTACCACACGAGAGGACAACTAGAATATGACATGGATTACCAAACGCTGTGAATAAGAAGAAAGAGAAAGAAACTATAAATTTGTAGTAGGGAAACTAGAACGAAATAATTTAACAAATAACAATAATAGGGAAAAGCGGGCGTAAATTTAAGTTATATTAAAAAGCGAACTACCTATGCTACCTTATCTCTGTCTGATAACAGTGGGCACCTCAGATATTGAAGATAGATTAGTGAATCTCATACAGGTGGGAGGAAACACTCTGGAAATATGGGCTAATGAACGAAAGATGAAAATCGCTAAGATAAGTGACGATTTAATAAAGATGAACACCACACTGTGTTGTCATTTTTGATCGCTTGAACAAAGCGCCTATTAAATTTAGAACTCAAATGGTTTAGCGATCCAATAAACAGTCAGTATCAATGCACTCCAGAACATTGACCGTTGGGGATAAAATCATAAGAAAGTTGATAAATTATTGTTCCGCACGGAGGAGATTATTTGCTAACATGGTTAAAAAAAAATTGGGATGTGTCTGAAGAGTCATCAGGCTCCGATCACAGACACATAAGATTTGATGTCACGACTCCAGCCTTGACAGAGATAAAGTTTGGAAATCCTAGAACTAGGAAGGATATACAGAATCCCTCAGAAGGCACTTGCAGGAAGGAGCAGCGTCCGGAAGAGATGTGGAGAGCCTTGAGGTGGCAGTGGAACAGGTAGGCGATGCAATACTAGCTGGATACCAGGAAAACTGCCCCGAGAAAACAAGTAAAAATAAAGGTAAAACAGCAATGCGTATGCCTGATATCAAACTGAGAAAGATGTCTCTAGAAAGTAGCCAATCTGAGCCAGAAGCTAATTGAGAATGCACTACAAGCGTGAACGTGTAATAATAAAATAAATAGACTAAAAATAAAGATAGCTGTTTTCGACAATATTACGGCTAAAAGTAAATGATATAGATAGAGTGACAGTTCTTCATAGGATGTGCAATAATAATGAACACAAAAATCTAGTCTGCTGATGGTGATAAGGTTTGTCCACGACAGAAGAGGACTGCCGGCATTAAAATTGCAGTGCAATAAATTAATTCTCTTCATTATCTAATCGAGATTTCAACATCATTCATCTCGGCGAATAATTCCTTCCTACCTGAATTTGTTACAGTACGCCGCACTAGGATACAAATGTTGAATTGACAGTATAGAATGAAATATTGTGGACCATCCTACTGAAGATGGGAAGGATCAACTTGTTATCTGGTTATCATTATTCGTCGACTGGGTAATAAAGACTGCTCTGACTAACGATTAATGTAACACTTATGACAAAAATATCATGTATCTTGAAAGCATATTTGATGAAGGGAATCACTAATGTCCTCAATATATGGAAAGGAGATTTAACAATTATTCAGATGATTCTATCATTTCTGCTTAGAAACCACGCATCTGGTTGGTGTGTACCAACTTCAATTTATATCTCACCTGACAACAGATAGATTTTAGTTGATGCATTCTTAGTTAATCATGTTTGAAATATTATTAACCACTATTAATATTGTATCACTAAAGGTAAATCTAGACTAATTTACTATGTGCCACTGCATAATAGCTGAAAGTGTACTTCTTTATACTGTGTTTTTCAACGGTACAAAGTCGAATCTATGCCGTTTAGCTGTAAAAACGCACTATCGAATTACTTTTAGTAAACCAATTAATTTTTGTTAGCATTATTTCTCAAAGTTATTAATTTCACATGAAATTAGTGAATTCGAAAAAACTGAAATAATTTCAAAAGTTCTGATATATACGTAATTTTACTTCCATATCCACGTAGTGGACTGGGAGTATGTCAATAGTTAAAAAAATTGCACTTTTTTTTTTTGCTGAAATTGATGAAGAATATTACAAACCGTCGAGATTTGGAACTAGAAAGAAACGAAAATTGTATCTGTCGGTCTGTCGGTCGATCCGTTTGTCTGTCTGTATTTCCTTTTGTGAGAATGTTTTCTCTGGAACGGTTTCAGATACCCACTTGAAATTTGTTACACGTATGTGTCATAAGAAGATCTGGAACTGGAATATATTTTGAGCTTACTCTGGTGAATGGTTAGGGGGTAAATAGGAGAAAATTATTAATACAAGCTGGTAAGAATCCAGAAACTTGGAATTCGGTGTGTATACTAAAAGCCAACATCTTAAATTTCTTTATAGCGTTTGCCACCCCACCACTACCCCCACTTCATTATTAGAGATATGAATAAAACAAAATTGAGATATTCAGTTAATATTTGGTAGATGTAGACATCTGAAACTAGATCATGTTTTGGGATGATTTCGTTGAAAGGTTGGAGGGTAAATGAGGAAAACAAGTAAAGCAAGCTAGTAAAAGTACAGAAGCATGAGATTTGATGTATATACTAGAGGCCAAAATCTCAAGTTCTTTTATGACATATGCCACTCTCACCTCATTATTAAAGAAATTAATAAAATGAAATTATGTTATTGACTTAAAATTTGGTACACTAGATCTGGAAATAGACTATATTTTGATCTTATTCTGTTGAAGTGTTGGGGGATAAATAGGAGTAAATGGGTAAAGAAAGCTAGTAATACTCCAGGAACATGGGATATGGTGTATATTTAGAAGTAAAGGCCCCAATTATCTTTATAATATCTGACAACCCCACCACCAACTCCAACATCTCTATTCCACTATTAGAGGGGTTATCAAAATAAAATTATGTTTTAGTGTGTATGAGGAGAAAAGTTCTGAAAAATGTTTGGACATCGGCCACTTCCATTATGCAGGTGATTTCAAATATTATATTATTAAAATTCTATGAAGAATTATTTCCACATACGAAAGTGCAAATATGGTATCAAACCTTTAAAGAAATTTGGATGAGAAATCTGAATGTGGAAGTAGTGATCCATCCTTAAGACAGCGGTTTTTTAATATGACTCAATCCAATTAGAAATATTTCTTTTACATCAGAAATTATGTATAAATTTACTCAAAGCCCAATCTTTTAAAATTAAATAAAGGGCACTGCCAATAACTTCTATCTATTACTGATTTATTTACTGGACCATTTTTTTGCAAAATTATGACCTTGACCTTTCAGTTTTTCTCATTCAATTATTTTAAACATTTTCAAGCTGTTGTTTAAAACAAATCGACAAACCGTAATCACAGAAAAATGAATGCAAAATCAAAATTGTTGATATATATATATTTTAATGTCACTCAAGATAACAATAAACGTTTGTTAAACGTTTACTTTTACAGAAGAATGAATACATATGTTAACCAAAACCACAATAATTTTGAAATGAAGTAAAATCAACACTGCTAATGACTCCATCCATCCCTCATTCATTTATTAGACGATTTATTTGCAAAATTGTGACCTTGACCTTCCAGTTATTTCTTCAAAATATCTCAAAATATTCTTAATCTGTTGTTTATGACATATCGAAAAATAGAGACATTCGCATTTCGACATATTTGTTTTAAAATTTCAATCTCCGTGTTTTCACGACTATATAAGGCTCATCTATAAAATCCATATAAGAAGGATCATGCTATTGTAATATGTTTATCAAATTAGAAACACTTATAACGTTATGTAAAAATGTATTAATAAACGGGCCGGTATTTCATCAGGGATAAAATATTCCTAAATACTTTAATATAGATAAAAATATAAAATCCGCTACCTAAGGAATCACTACTTCCACATCCAGATTTTTCATCCGTCACTTTAATGCCTACATTTTGACTATATTTGCACTCTAGTTTGTAGAAATTATTGTTCATTGAATTTTAATAATATTTAGGGCAGCCGTCGTAGAAAAATGTGAGGAGCTGGTTTCTACCATTTACGTTAAAAATGAAGTTTCTAGACTCTTATTAGTTTGGTCTACCTACTGTCCCCTACTCACAACCTGAAACCTCCTATACCTTCACGGAATCATCTCAATTAGATGTCAATATAATACATACGTGTACTAACCTTCAAGTGAATATCTCAATGTTATGTTATCATCCCTTTTAATAATGAAGTATAGGGTTGAAAAATACTAAACAAATCTGATACCTTGGTTTCTAATATTTACACCAAATTTCAAGCTTCTGTACTCTTACCGGCTTGCTTTACTTATTTTTCCCTATTTACCTCTACTTAAACTCCACTCCAACGGAATCATTTCAAAATATAATCTAGTTTCGGGAGTTTCTAAATTTCAAGTGAAATTCTAAATTGTATTTTGTCATCCCTTTTAATAAGGGAGTGGAGCTGGTGGGGGTTGAAAAATATTGCTAAAAAATCTGAGGCCTTGGCTTTTAGTATATACACAAAATTCCAAGTTCTTGTACTCTTACCAGCTTGCTTTACTTATTTTCCCCTAGTTCCCCTTGTTTAACCTCCAACCCTTCAACGGAATCATCTCAAAATACAATCTAGTTCCAGATGTCGTTATACTACATAAATATACCAAATTTCAAGCGAATATCTCAATTTCATTTTATTAAACCCTTTAATAATGGAGAGGGCTGGTGGGGGGAGGGGTTGAAAATATTATAAAATTCTGAGGTCTTGGCTTCTTGTATATACACCAAATTCCAAGTTACTCTACTCTTACCAGCTTACTTTACTTATTTACCCCTATTTAACGCCGAACCCTTCACCGTAATTAGCGTAAAATATATGCTAGTTCCAGATTTCGTCATGATACATGTGTGCACCAAATTTCAAGTCAATATCTTAAACGGCTGCTGATAAAACGTGGGCACAAGAAAAAGTTACAGACCGACAGACAGACCGACCGACACACAGATTTTTTTTTATTTTTTCGCTCAAGTTTAAAATCTCGACGTTTCATGACATTATTATTTCAACAGAAAACACAAAATTTAATTTTTTTGCGATTACTATACTTCCACTCCGTTACGTGGATGCGGAAGTAAAATTATTGTGTAGTACCCATATTTTTTTAAGAAGAGAATATTCAAGACATTTCCAGTTTGTCGTATCTTGTACTTACTTACGAAGGATAATGCCAATTATTTAATTTAAATGTATATATCTTGGCAATTTGTTTCAAATTTAAAGTATTCAAAGCTCTAATTGTAATCCTACTATCTTAATTTTATTGATACATCAGTTTTTATCATCACCGAAATCAAATTCCTTCTGTATATTTGTTAAAATGTACGCAGGAATTATTGTAACATTAAATTCTACATTTTTAATCTCAATTTGAAAAGATCATTTACGCTTGTTTTAATTCGAATTATATTTTTTTTCAGATGTGAAGAATTATAATATGTTTGAAGAGACCATACGCGGTAAAGGGATTTGGGTAATTCTAATATTGAAGTTCAATTAAAAATGTACTGAACCAAACCGACCAAAAAGCTGTAAATAAGAACGAACAAAGAGTTGAAAATCCTCTAGAAAACATCTAAAGCTGCACTTTAAACAGAAGCGACCGCAAAAACTCAACTGTGCCATCAATCCTTCTTTCCACAAAAACAGGTTCAAGTAAAAAATAACCCAAAACTACATTTCAGGCAGCCATTGGAACACCCATGTATTTTTAAAGCTGGATCAAGAGAGCTTTTTAAGCTCGCTCCCCACTCGAAAAAACATAAGCATGAAGCGCCGCCCCGTTCACCTCGCTGCAGTTGCGCCATTGGTTGGAAAAAGTTTACAGCTCCGCATCTCATTAAGGAGACTTTGGAATTTTACCGTACTCGAATTTCAGCTCTATAAATCAAGCAGCATGGGATGGGGAAGCTCAAAGCCCGCGGTTTTGCCTGTAAGGGTGAGTGTTGCGCACCAGGAATATCATTAATAGTGAACGATGGTCCTCAGATAGCCAGGAATATCTGCCAGGAAGTCTTGAAAACTGAGAAAAATTGGTTCGTACTTATGGTTCATATTCTCTCGGAAATTTATTGCCAATTACAGGTCGTGTATCATTTTTTCCTGAGCGCGGTTTTATTGCCAAGATGAAGTGCTATTCGCAATTTATACACTCATTTCTCTTTTTAATGCCCTCTTGAACTTCATATGACAGTCGATGTGATCGATATCCCTTATTTGATTTATTTGAAAGTTGTTTTACTTTCAGATTAGATAAATCTTCTTATCTAAATATGCATCCAATTAACAAAATATTCAAATAATTATACTTCCCATTGGCTACATACATACATACTATGAACCTATACAAACATTTATAATATATACAGGGTGCACCAAAAAACTTCTAAAAATTTCTACAGCAAAAACATCAGAAAACGAAGACTTCACTTGTTCATATGAGGACATATGTGCGTCATATGAATAAGTTATAACTTGACTTTTTCTTTTCTATTAATTTGGTTTAATTTGTCATCAAAATTAGTGAAAGCATAAAAAGATATGTTTCACTAAGTCTATATAGCATACACTATAGAAAAGTATAAACATATAATATTATATATACATAGTGTTTTAAGTATAGGCACCAAACTTTCTACACCAGGAAGTACATGAGAAAGCGGTGTTTACATAATATATGTATGACCAAGCGATGATTTTATCAAATTCATGAAATGATAAAAAATAAAAAATGGTTGATTGCCAGTAGAAAATTAAAATATTCAGTCATCGCTTGCATGATCTGGAGTATGGTCTCAGATATTCGGTATAAGAGGATCCACGTCACGCATGTTGACTAACCCCAACATTGTGATATAAAAGCTACGTAAGATTACACAAATGCCAATGATTGCCGACTACATTAGGGAGATGGCTCAGACAATATAGCAAGAATATGCAAACATAAATTTCTGAACCAAGAACTGCCTATTTATAATTAACTTACGCTTTGAATTAGGTTACCAACATATAACAGTATAAATAAACACTTCCCCTTTTCTGAATCCTCCTCTATAGATTTAATATAAAGATAAAACTGGAAAACATCTTTAAGAAATCAATAATACGATTTCTTTCTAAATCCTTAACTTACGTGGGGTTAAGAAATTTTCTCCTGTGTTTTTCAATTGATACGAGCATTAAAATATATTTGTCATAAATTGACATGCCTAAAGCTAAAGCAAATTAAAGTGAGCTATGAGCAAAATCCTTTGCGGAATGCGCGCTGTTACAAATAATTCAATGTACTTAGAGTCGGTCTGCCCAACGTCGTCTGCTGTGGATAGAATATCTATCGCGTACACGAATTATCGCGACTGACGGAATAATAGCATAATATCCAATTATAAACTGTGATACACTTACCTAAGATAATACAATGTTGGACGTTAAAAGAGCAATAGATATTTTAAAAATTGAATGGCTAATGTTTTCAGAGTATAAATCTAGGTTGTCAAAGTATAAGCCTTATAAACTATATGCACACCTAAGTTCAATCACCACATACAGCAAAATAACTTTCCAAATTAAAATACTAACAGAAGTGGTATGGATTCCATTATAAACTGTTGAGTCTAGTCTCTTTTACTCAGTCAAAACTAGAAGCACTAGTCTTAAAAGAGTTATTGAAGATAACCTGGAAAGAGGCTAAAAACACATTTACCTTCAACCGGCAGGTAAAGTAGGCATTTCTGTTCATTTTTCACAGTGAAAAGCTGACGTTTACTGAGTAATGGCACTTTACCGCTCATCACCCACGACAACTAGCGTAAAAGTATTTTATCTACTATCAATATATAATGTAAAACAATACAACATTCACTTGAATGTCATAATGACATACATTACCGGTAAAATGTCACTTTATCGAACTAGTGCGGTAAAAGAAATATAAAATCAATTAGATATTTGCAAGTTGGAATTAAATTAGAACTCGTTTATTATATTCATTTATTTCATTTTAAATATTTATTGATTGAAAATAATAAAAATTAGACTATTCATTAAAAACGTTGCTTACTACACCTTTGCAATTTGATATATTAATTCCTGCAGATGCAGAGACAACTGAATTATTAATGTGTTCCGCGGAATTTTCTAGTTAGAAACTGTTTCCTTGTGTCCCATAACCACAGTGACAGCTAGCGACATAAACATGACAAATACTTCCAAAAATTACTACTTTTATTGTTTATCTTCTTAAAATTGTTGTAATTAAAAGATATATCCTTTTTGACAACATTTTGATAAGTATTGATACTTGACGGGTTATCAAATATCCCATCGCATATCGTAATGTTAAAGTTTACCATACTTGTATCGTTAATAACTATTACTGAACGCATCTAAGATCGGTAGATAAAGTAGGTTTTTGCTCAAGTCTGACTGAGAAAGGAATTTACTGAGGAATTATGAGTAACGTCACTTTACCCGTCCGCCATGACAAGGAGCGACAAAGTAATTTTAACGCTCGCTTAAGGTGTATCTGTCCTTACACAGTGTAACTTTATGAAATAATAATGCCCGAACATTTTATTGTTAATATAATGAGAGATCATGGAAAAACATATTAACCATTCTCTGCTTGATTTAAAAATAAATTCGCGAGATTTTAGTCATCATCAAAAATATATTTCGACAGCGTCTGTCTTTTTTTATTGTTTCTTTTGGCAAGAAACATGTATGACTCCGAAATGTTGACGAATCGGGTTTTCCAGACACAAATTCACATGAATTATTTCTTTAATTCATATTTTGAAATGATCATAGAAAATAACATGTGTACAATATGTTCAGAAAGTGTCATTGACGCTATCGAGCTAAACGAGGTAACTACTTTGCGCTCTTAATATACAAATAACTATTATCTACGATCTTTAGATAATATTTCTTGGCTCACAATTAATAGCGCAGTTCCCGCTTACTGACGAGCTATGAATATTATCTCTTTACCGCTCGTCTCCAAAGACAACGAGCGACAAAGTGCTTTAACGCTCGCTTCACTGCAAGCGTCTTTAAACAATGTATTTTTATGAAACAATACTGGTCTGGAACTTTCGTTATTAACAAATTGAGAGTGGATAAAAAGACATTGTCTCCTGGTGCTTGATTATTGTTAATATATCCTAATTGAAATCATAATATATGTCGAAGATGACAGGAGCGAGTGGTGTCTTAGGACGGATTTGCTAGATTTAGGCCACATGTTATCAATTATCTAAACAGGTAAATATCAAATAATAATGTCGTATTGTTGAAAATGCAAACAATACGAAATAATACTTTCTTGAGGAGCTAACAGTCCGCAACCTCTAGTCCCGCGATCTCGCACTTTATCTACAAAGCTCATAATCTTTCACGGGACTCTCAAGGGGTTTTGTTTTGCTCGCCGGGGAGAGGGTTTCACTCAAGGTACTCCAGGCGTCATCTGTTTCACATGACCATATATGGAGAAGTTTGCTCCACATTCCTCAACACAATCGGTACTTGTTGCCAACGCTGTCTTGACTTCAGTGAATTAAGTACTCATAGGCTCCTACAAGGGTGTCGTCTCCGATATGTACATACAGGTAGCAGCAATACTTAATAGATTGACAGAAAATATTCACAAATCGCGGTTTCCAGTAAAAAATTCAACTTAATTATTTTTTTTCCTTTAGTATATTAAAAGTAGATAGTAGATAGAATCATGTAAGTAATTCGAACTCAAAGTTTCATTGTTGCTCTCGAGTGTTTGATGCACTCTACTTCGCGTTGCGCGTCAACTTACTCTCTGGATCGTCAATGAAGCACTCTGTGCTCTTAATATACAAATAGCTATTTACAACACTGTAAACATACGTCGTCTCTTTTCTGTTTTATATCTTTCACTTTATCTCAATATACGTGACTTTTTTGTTAGATGGAAGTTATACAATATACAATATACAATATACGCAGAATCTTAGTAAACACTGATTTTTACAAAGTATTGGGTATACCATAGAAGAATCTTGGACATTATATTATTATCATTAGCTCCTTGGCAACATCATCCAAACAGTTCTTGGGTCGTCTTCTTTGTCTCTTGCCAGCCGGTTTTCTTTGGACAATCAACCGTTCCATATTGTCCTCTCTTAATAATATTAATAATATTATAGTAATAACTTATTTTTTATAATGACAACATTACAATTGTACAGTAACAATCAAATTACAAGATATACCTTAAATAGTAGGTAATAAATCACATAGAGTGTAAAAACATTTTGACAGCAAAAACAATTTTAGCATAGTTTTAAAATTCGATACGGTTCTATTTTATATTCAGAGGGTAAGTTATTAAACAATTTTGGTCACATTTAATTTGGGAAATTGTAAGTTAAATTAAGTCTTGCATATGGTATTCGATACTCTTCCTTGCTACCCGTATTTACGTTAATATTTTTATTCGCAGTAAACATATTCTTGTTTCGATAAACATAAACACACCTTTCGAAAATGTATATATGTATAAAGTTAAAATATTATACACTCTAAAGATCTCTTTGCAAAAATGGGCACAAGAAACGTGCACTATATAACGCATTGTCCGTTTTTGAGCAATGAAAATATTCTCTGATAGAGTGGAGTTACCCCAGAACCAGACACCATACCTTAATCTAGACTCCATCTGGGCATACTATGGGTTAAGTAATTGCTCCCTGGTAAGCACGGTTTTAATGTTATTAAATAAAAATAAAATTGACGCTAGTTTAGAAATCAGATATTCACAATGTGATTTCTAAGTTAAACACTAGTCGATATGTAAGTCTAATAATTTAATACTGGTTATAATCGACTCATTGACCTGAAAAGAAATAGACTCGAATTTTTTCTGTCTATTATTAAACTGTGTTAAGTGACTTTTATCTGCATTGAAATACAGCTGATGTTGATTGAAAAATGTAGATGCCTCGTCTACAATATTATTACTTTTACTTTCTAACATATCACACAGGATTTGAAATAATCACAGAAAGATCATCAGCCAACATTGAAAAAAAATTATTACATACAATCCAATCGAGGTCATTAATATATGATTTGAATAACACAGGTCTCAATATTGAGCCCTGCGGAACTCCCATATTTAAATACGAACGTTCACAATTGGTTCTGCATACCATATTTTCACAAACATATATACTCACATACTGATTGGTTAAAAATGAGGTAATCCAGTTTAGTGGTTGTCCTCTAATCCCAAACTCTTACAGTACAGTCAACAATTTTGCATGATCGACACAGTCATATTCCCAGCTGAAATAAAAAAATGTTCCAATAGGGCACTCCCCTGCTTCATTACATTGAATTATATGGTTAAAGAAATACTGTTATAGCCATTGTAATAAACTTTCTACAACGAAAACCATATTCCTTCTAGGACAAAATTTTAAATTCAGTTAAAAAATTTACCACAGGGTCAAGATAACAATATTCAAGTAAGTTAGAGAAACTAAATGAATTGTTACTGGCCTATAATTCTCTAAAGAATGAGGATCATTTTTCTGAAAAAATTTGGACTGCTTTACCCACTTTTAAAAATTCTGGAATCGTTCCCATTTTAAAAGACATGTTTGCCAAATAAGTAAATGGTGTCAGCACTTAAAATTACATTCTTAATTGAAAAAGCCGGACACATCGTGTCGTGCACATGACCTTTTATTTTGTAGTTTATTATTTAATAAGGAAAATATCTCGTCTCCAGTAAATGATGTTAGAGATGATGTGGCTAAAAATGGGGGGACTCGATGGAGTACGATGCTAGAGATTCGCTTTGGTGGACGTATTCCTTGGAGAATCGAGTTGTTGTTGCAATTTGCTGTCGAGGGAATTAGTAGCGAATCAGGTAGTCCAGCCCAATATTTTAGGTGCATCTGTACGCCGTCAGCTTGTTATCCTAACAGTCCATGTTCCCGAGGCTCAAAAGAAGATGAAGGAAACTATAGTATTAACAATTGTGATCTTTGTGCACCTGATGATATTTCAATCATGCCAATTTTGGCTCAACTAGTAAGTTGCCGATTTACCATGAGCATTCTTCGTCGAGTCTTATACTCGCAGGTTTCAGTACTATTTACAAGGGCTCCAACATTCCTAGGTGATTTTCATTTGCATGGTAGACAATTATAATATTTTGCTTTGTTGCAATTTATACTCAAACCGAACTCAGAGTTTATTGTCTGGAAATTATCCAGCAGTTGTGTGAGCTTATCCTTGATGGTATCATCAGCAAATCTTACGAGAGTAACCCCAATCTCGACCATGACTGCTCCACCCGGCTAGTCTTCCCGCACGTGCCACACCACGTGTTGATTATCGATATTAAGGAGAATTGGTGATAGAGCGCCCCCGGATCTGACATATTTACCAAAGTCAATTTTCACCATAGAATAATAAAGACAAAATGTTTAGGTGTTCACATTTTTAATAATACAATGCATAACTTGGCCAATTATACATTGTCGAATATCTTGCAGTCTACGAAACAAAGGCATGTAACATTCAAGACTCGTTCTCTAGTACCACGTAACTTTACAAAGCCTGCTTGCTTAGGAGTTATTTGCCAAGACCAATAATACTATCTGATTTGAAAATTATACAGCAGTATTTTACTAGCGTTTGGTATGAATGCCAGTAATTGTCAGCTATTCTTACATAGTGGTAAGAAGATTGGGATTTTTCAATCATCGGGCCAGAGTCCTATTTTCTATATTTTTTGGTATATTTCTATATTTTTTGGTATATTCTGTGAAGCAGTATCTGTCCGTCTTCACTAAGTTAAGTGCCTAATCTGTAATATTGTCGAGTTCTGCAGATTTGCCAATGTTTAGTTTTTCTATGGCTCTCTTTCCTTTTGAGTTCACAATTAAGGTTCATTTTCGTAATCTTTCATCACTCATTTCTTGTCTCATGATGCTCACCCTCAATTGGCTTTAGGCGCAACATTGGTGTTAATTATCTGATCCATTTAGACAAAGGAATGTATGAAAAGTCAAAAAGAATATCTGGTTATCAAATATTCACCCTCAATTGGCTTTAGGCGCAACATTGGTGTTAATTATCTGATCCATTTAGACAAAGGAATGTATGAAAAGTCAAAGTGAGGCGAGGTACGGTGCCAGTTTAAGTGGCGAGAACTCGATTGGCGAAGTTAAGCAACGCCGGGAGAGTCCGTTACTTGGATGGGTGACCGTATCTCATTTCGCCGTCCTGGTTAAGTGGTGGAATAGCTTTAGCTAAACTTCGCCAGGACGTTAAAATAAATAAGACGTTAAAAAAAAAAAAAAATATCTGGTTATCAAATATTCACCCTCAATTGGCTTTAGGCGCAACATTGGTGTTAATTATCTGATCCTTTTAGACAAAGGAATGTATGGAAAGTCAAAAAGAATATCTGGTTATCAAATATTAATTTTTAATCTTCACAATGTCCTGATAGCTCATATTTGGATGCGTT
This sequence comes from Stenurella melanura, assembly GCA_963583905.1. NCBI lineage: Eukaryota > Metazoa > Arthropoda > Insecta > Coleoptera > Cerambycidae > Stenurella > Stenurella melanura. The sequence continues at coordinate 130,262,954 of OY757310.1, read as the reverse complement.
AGAGAACAAAAACAAAATCAAACTTTGCAGTAATTATTTTTTTAAATTTTAAGTATTTAAATGAATAAAACACACTACCATGTTTCCTACCACTATATATTTATAAAAATTGCGACTACAGTTTCGACTTATAAAGTCATTGTCAAGCAGTTTCTTAATTCACTGCTTGACACTATAAGTCGAAACTGCATTTTTATAAATACATAGTGGTAGAAAATATAGTAATGTGTTTTACTCATTTATTTGTGCAAGATGATTAACAACCACAGGGTAACGGCTCCTTTAATCAATTTTCTTAAGTATTTATCTTATTATTAATCTTATTTATATTTACACCATGGTGGAGTTTAGGAGTTTAACTACTCCACTATTCAACCAGGATACACAGACATTATCACAATAACCATTCTCTGTGACATTGCTATCTGCCGCTGCTGAGACTCGAACTCAGAAAGGATAACAGTGAACATATTGTGCCACTTAGCAGCGATCTAGTCCACTGCTAGCGTCTCAGTAATACATTAAGAATGCCACTAACCATCCATGTCCTGGACAGGATTCGGTACCGGAACTCCGTGGTCGCAAGCTGATTATATAAGCACTCCGCCACCGAGCCGAGCCGACTTATATTCAAGAGGACCCACCTGGAAATAAATCTGTCATTTTATATCTTAGAAATCATTTAGCAGTATAATTCAATCATGAAGCAAGAAAGTTTAAAATAGCTTCATAAAGAATTAAGTTTTGCAATTAGTCGTCAAACCTTTAAAGACAGACTGAATATTCACAGATGCAATATCATTAATAATTGTAGGCCAATAAGAAATGTTCATTCTTCTTCTTTATATTAATAATTTACTTCTGTTTGTGATTCAGTAATTATTAACATTTAATACATGTCATTTTCCCCAGCATCCCAGCGAACAAACATTGCAACCAAATATCTGGTAAATATTTCTTCCTTAAATGGACCATATTTCTAGAAGTAGGTGTCTATGGAAAGTATTTCCTAACTGTTTTTTAGATAGAGATACATTTTCCGTGAAATATTGTTTATATGAAACAAATATTTTTCACACAAATGTTAAAGATAAAATCTTCCTGTTTTTAACTGACTTAACTCAGCGTTACTCATATCTATGGTTTTTTATGCTCGTCAAGTATTACTCTGGAATTTTTTAAGCGATTTCTATAAAGTCTTTTCAAACTGCGGTGTCTGAAACTTAGTTTCATTAAGCTAGGTGTTTGATATACTTGCATAAAGTGAGAAAAAGTGGAAAAATGGTTTCCTCCATCGAGAACTTAGCGAATGTGATAATAGGAATAAATAATTAGGCCACATAAAATTTCCAATGCGTTAAGTGTACACAAGCTCGAAAAAAATGGATTCCGGTATTAATGTCTTGACACGTTTTGAGTTTTTGAAACTTTCTTGGCGTTACGTGACGTACCTACCTAAACAATGTAATCATAGATAATCTCACTTTTCGTTAATTTTGAAAGATTTGGTTTAAAGTATATATTATTATGGCAGGATTAGACGACATTGAAGAAATAATTCGAAGAAGATACCCCGAAGGAGTAGTAGAACATAATTTAGTTAGGAGCATAATTATGGGAAACATTTTTGAGCTATTATTGAATTGAATCCAAGGTCGATTTAAACTCGGAAGAAATTGGTACTTCTTTTGCTCAACTAAATCTTCATTTTAATAAGGAAGATATTGTAAGAGTGGTCCAGGCTTTGCGTATACCAGACAGATTCGAATATTTCTTTTCAAGCGTATAATATGACAAACAAATATGGAAAACTCCGATTATGTTCACACTGTGACAAAAATAGCAACGTTGCCAAGGATCGATTTCAATGCATTAATTTCATTAGAGATTGCGAACACAATTAAAAATGTATAAAAAACGTATTAAGCAAAGCAGGGAGTTACATACTTTAAATGTAAGTATTAATATTCATAAATTAAATGTATAAATAGATGTGAATATTCTCTACCGGACAACCCTGTAAAACATTAAACGTTATTAAGCATACGTTATTCTAAAGCAGATAACGTAAGTAACGTATTTTGTTATTTTTGAATGACTGCGCATGCGCAGTATAACGGATAATGTATAACGTTGTTAAATTAAACGGCCTAAAATCTCCCTAATTATTTTTCGAACATTTTCTTTCATTGTCTAGAAATTGCATAATAATATAAAATATGAATATAAAATTGAACAGCCTTTAAAAAAATGGTTACAAAAAATAATGAAATAAATTTCACCGTCATTCAATCAGTTACATCTTATTACCAAATAGCGATATTAATGTCAGAAATGAACAAATAACAAAATCGAATCATTTTTTAATCGACTTCAATATAGTAATAAGATTCAATTAACTGGACGTCAGTGAAACATTAGTTCCTAATTTTTAATAACTATTTCCTTAAAGGCAGTTCAGTGTTTTTTTTCGCTTTTTTTATCCTTTTAGAACTATAATTGAATATTTTCCACTTATATCCACTTATTATTTTAGAAGAGGCAGCTCAATACATAAATTATAAAGTGTTTATTTCAGTTTGGCAATAAATTATTTCAATTAACTTTGCAGTTTTGTACTTGTGGGCTGACTGAGGGTTAAGATTATATGATTATATGATATGGGCTAATTAAATTTGTGTTTTTTGCTCAAGTATTAATTAAATGGTCTGGGTTTAAAGTAAAACTGTTAAAATGTTTATTTTCTAAACAACATATGAACAAAGTTAAAAAGCAAGAAATAAATTTTAACATGATAATATTCCTCGCACAATCTCACAACTGAAGCATTTTATATAACAAAAAAACAGCCCGAAGTAACGTTAAGCTAAAACGTGAGGCAACATTTCCGTTTTTATTTCGCCTTTCTAGGGATTATACCAAGTAATTTAAATTCAGCTAAGGCGAAGAGACGTGTTATTTTTCACATTTTGCAGAGATTAAAGCAATATTTTACAGGGTTCACGAGCAAAATTAAAGTTTTTCCGAGTTTTTCATCCCCAGTGAACGTGCAGAAACTGGCCTTATCTCGAATTGCGAATTTATGCAGCGCATTTTGTCGCATTTAAAAAGTTTTATTTGTTATTTATGGTCTAGGATGCAACATTAGCTCAGTTTTAATTCAGAAATAAGTGTTTGTTCGCAAATACGGATACTCCAAATGCAATATTCATTAGGGAAGGGCTTTGAAATGTATTAAAACAGATATGTTAATTCTTGGCTTGCTGAAAAGTTCATGTATAATTTAAAAATATATTATGCAGATATTCCAATGTAATACAGTCGTAAAAAAGTCACACTACACCTATGTAATCTAAAATTTACTGTCTTGAAATTACAATATTACATAATAATTATTCATTAAAACCGTCTCTACTATTTTAACTACATTTATGTTGGCATTCTAGTAGTCCAACGTCATATTTATTCAGGAGGTTTTACGACAGTGTTTCTGTAAAACCGTTGCTATTATGTTGTGCTGATAATTACAATTAAATTTTGTGAGTAATATCACTACAGAAATAAAATAAATAATATTGCAATTTTAAAGTATATTGCCAAGTTACGTGAACATGTTTTATATGAAAAGCTTTATGCATATCTTAAAAACCATACTTTCCCCAAACAGCAGACATTCTATAATAAAAAGTCAGTAGAAAAGAACTTAATCACTTCTTGAAGAGGGAAGTCAGTTGGCAGTAGTATACATGGACTTTACCAAGGCATTCGACAAGGCGAACCGCGATATACTTCTGGTAAAATTGGCTTATTACACAGCCAAACAAAACAAAAATTTCTGGCCTGGTGATCTGACTATGCTCAGTACATGTTTTTGGGGTCGCGGTCGTTTGAAGCCGAATCCGAGGTCTATTTAACTCCATCACATCAGAATTTTGCCATAGCATCAAAAAACCCATAACTTAAGTGATTTCAACATCTCTTCACATATATCGCTGTAACTTTTTCTAGACCCCCTCTGTTTGCACTAGATCGATTGTAAATTAAATTTCCAATCCGATGATGTAAGGCACGATATTTTTCCGGCGCTTTTTAAGTGAGATATCGGCCGCCAAAGTAAGATATACGATGATTTCGCTTCTTGAGCGATACGGCCCAGCTTCAGGGGTACGTAAAAAGATATAAGGAATCCTTTGGCGCAAATCTGAGGTCGATGCGTGCCTTGGGTTTCGAGACATGGCCTCTCGAAGGTGAAAATCGAATTTTTTTACCGTTTTCCGAGGATATATCTCGAAGACGAAACGAGATATAGAGCTGCGGTTTACTCTATTCGATTTCTTCGCCTTCCTACATGCCTCTGAATTTTGTAAATGCTTTACCGTCTCGGTGGCGCAATGCTGAAGGTGTTTGGCTTGCGACCATGGAGTCCCAGGTTCGAATCGTGGCTAGGGTATGGGTGTTCAGTGCCGTTTTTTCATGTGTTACCGAGATGGTAGCAGTGAGCTAGACCACTGTTGAGTGGTACAATATGTCTAGTCGCTGTTATATCTCCTGAGTTCGAGTCTCAGCTGCGGTAGATTGCAGGGAATGGTTGTTGTGATGATCTCTATGTGTAGTTAGTTAAGTTAAGCTAGACAACTGTCTGTAATTGGGATATCCATCCTGAAGACATGTTCACCTAAAAAAAAAAAAAAGAAAATTTGCAAAAAAATGAAAGTGCCGGCAAAAATCTGAATCAATTCAGAGGTATGTAAGTAGACGAGAGAAATCGAGTAGCGTGAACCGCAGCTCTACGTCTCGTTTCGTTTTGGAGATATAGCCTCGGAAAGAGGTAAATAAATTCAACTTTCATCTTTCGGTGAATTCGAGCGGTCATATCTCGAAAACCAAGACGCGCACCAACTTTCAATGCACGCCAAACCATTTCTTCTGTCTTTATACACACCTCTGAATTTTTACAGATTTTTGCTAGCTTTTGTTTAGCGTGAGTGAAATGGCCCTCGAAGCTGGGCCATGTCGCTCGAGAATCGAAATCGTCGGACCTCTAACTTTGGCGGCCGATATCTCACTTAAAAAGCTCCGGAAAAATATCATGCCACACATCATCGGATTGAAAATTTAATTTGCAATCGATATGGTGTAAAAAAGAAGGGGTGACTTTTGCCTAGAAAAAGTTACAGCGCTTTATGTGAAGAGATTTCGAAATCAGTTAAATTGTGGGTTTTTTGAGGTTATGGCAAAATCCTGACGTAATGGAGTTAAACAGACCTCGGATTCAGATTTAGCGACCCCAAAAATATATAGCAAACATGGTCAGATCACCCCACCACCCCTATTCCATTATTAAATGGGTTGATAAAATAAAATTGAGATATTCACTTAAAATTTGGTACACGTATGTATTATAACGGCATCTGCAACTAGAGTATATTTTGAGATGTTTTAGTTGACAGGTTGAGGCTTAAATAGGGGTAAATAGGGGAAAAGAAGTATAATAAGCTGGTAAGGGTACAGAAACTTGAAATTCGAAATATGTACTAGAAGCCGAGGGCTCAGATTTTTCATGATATTTTTCAACTCCCCACCACCCCTACTCCATTATCAAATGGTTTGATAAAATAAAACTGAAATATTCTCTTGATATTTGGTACACGTATGTATTACAACGACATCTGAAACTAGATTATGTTTTGAGATGATTCCGTTTAAGAGTTGGGGGTTAAATAGTGGTAAATAAGTGAAAATAAGTAAAGCAAGCTGGTAAGAGTAAAGAAAATTGGGATTTGGTGTAGGTACTAGAAGCGAAGGTCTCAGTTTTTTTGATAATATTTTTCATCCCCCCATCCATCCCCCCATCCATCCCTTCACCTCTAAAAGGGTTGATAGAATTAAATTGAGATTTTCACTTAAAATTCTGTACACGTATGTATTATAATCAAATCAGTCCGGGTATAGGCAAGGCCACAGCTGCAGTACTGCATTGATGAGCATCACAGATGACATCATAGGGCCATGTGACTTAAATAAACTAACAGTTTTAATTCTTTTAGACTACTCCAAAGCGTTTGATACCATCAATCATGAGATGTTGATATCCATTTTGCATTTCATCGGCTTCACTGAAGGTGCAACTAAATTATTAGAGAATTATTTAAAAAATAGATCTCAACTGGTAATGTATGGAGGAGAATCCTCAGATATGTTAACCATTAGCACAGGTGTGCCACAGGGGTCAATTTTGGATCCTTTACTTTTTATAGTCTACTAGTCTAACTTTTCATCCATTTTTCTCTCATGTAAACAACATTATTACGCAGGTGACACACAGCTGTATTTGTCTTTTGACGCGAGTGAAAGTAAGCAGGCAATCGCTGCCATAAATTATGATCTTAGCTCTTTATTTGATTTTTCAAGTAAAATGTGTCTTCAACTTAACTCTAGCAAATCAGCTGTGATTGTGTTCGGCAGAAAATCGGAAAGAAATGAATTCGCCTTAGAGTTTAAGAACAGTATCAAAATCAAAGATGAGCCTATTTTATTTCAAAATACTGTGAAAAATTTGGGACCCATTATGAACCAAGAATTGAGATTCACGCCACATATTAATAAATGTCTACAAAAGGCGTACTTAAATTTAAAAGTAATATCAAAATAGATTTGTATTAACCAAAACCTCTAAATCTGTACTCTGTGATTCTCTAGTATTGTCACAGTTGAATTACTGTGACACAATATTTGTTTAAATGGTACTGATAGTAATCGAATTCAAAAACTTCAGAACTTTTGTTTGCGGTTAATTTTAACATTAGGTTTAAGGGTACAATTACTCCTCCCGTTCATCATACCTAATTTTTTAAGAGGTCATATTCGTACAATATTACAAAGTGTATTCATGAATTACCACAGAAATTAAAAACTAAAAATTTGCCTGGTTTCAAAAAACATTTGATTGAGTTAATTATGAACAGGCAGTGATTTCACACAAAAAAATTGTTGTAGTTTTGTTTTTGTTGTTTCCTATATTTTATGCCCATTGTCCAGAACTTAGTTTTTTTATTCTTTCTTTCTTGTAAGCATAAGTTAGGAAAATTCCGATTTTGTTATTTAGGCTATATTGTTTGTCTTGGGTTAGGTGGAAGAACAGGATGCGTTTGGGCTTTACAAAACCTCGCTCAGTAAAATCGTTATTATAAATTGTAATATTAATTTGGTTAATAAAGTCCTTTATTATTATTATTATTATTATAACGACATCTTAAACTAGATTATATTTTGACATGATTTCGTCAAAGGAGTGGGGGGTAAGTGGAGGTAAATAGGGAAAAATAAGTTAAGCAAGCTGGTAAGAGTACAGAAACTTAGAATTTGGTGTATGTACTAGAAACCAAGACCTCAGATTTCTTTCTAATATTTTTCAACCCCCTCCACCCCACCACCTCCTCCCCATTATTAAAGAGATTGATAACACAAAATTGAGATATTCTGTTGAAAGTTAGTACATGTATGCATTGTAATGACATCTGATTGAAATGATTCCGTTGAAGGGGTGGGAGGTGGTAGGTTGTGAATGGGGAAAATAAGTAGGGCAAGCTAAAAACTTCATTTTTAACGTATATGGTAAAGACCCACGCCTCAAATTTTTCTGTGACATCTGCCCCAAATATTATTAAAATTCTATGATCAATAATTTCCACATACTAGATTGCAAATATAGTCAAGATGTTTCCTTTAAAGTGACTTGGATGAAAAATCTGGATGTAGTGATTCCATAGGCATCACATTCACATAGAATATGGCAGGCTATCATGATTGCATTGTCTGCATTTTAGGTACCCATTGCATTTTTATTCTATATTGGTATCTTTTCAGACCACAATGTCCTAGTAAGAGGTCTACAATTGCACGTGACTTATTTCTAAAAGTATTTCTTTAGGTCTTGAACATGGTTCTTCAATAAAGATTTGTTCATGTTGATGCCTGGTTATTTTATTCCAGTATTCTCTGTTAGTTTTTATCAATTCCCATATTTGAAATCGCGTTTAGTACTCCCAGTACTAGTTTTGGGTCAATATATGGGTTAGTATATATTTTTATGGTCGTAATAGGCTATGTGGATACTAGTTTACTTTTCTTGGTCGTGGGACTATGTGGATATTATTGTTGCAATGAGAATTGTCAAGTAAGAAATAGATAAATTAGAATTTCATTTTAGATTTTTTAAATAACTAGAATCGATAGAATGCAATCATGAGAAATAAATATTTTTATAGATAGATCCCTTTTTTTCATGTTTGCCAAATCCTATAAGAAATTTAAAAGTCACATACTAATTTCAAAAATTTGCATACCGAAGTCAACAGAACGCATAATAACTGAGTGAAGTAAAAAAGACCAAAAAAACAATGAGATATGCATAGTTTCGTAACGGCAAAATTATGATTTCATAACTTTTGGGGTATCACTAGGAGTATATATCTGAATTTTGGACTCCGAAGGCCTTTTGCGTTTTTTTATAAACAATTCAGTTTTTTGAACAGCGTTTTCTTAGGCAAAATGGTGAATATTTCTGGTTCTAGATGTCCGATCGAGACAAACAAAAAACCAAAATCCCTTTTTTACTCCACTAATTATATTAAATCACAACACAGAAATTACATCTACACGGAAACGACAATTTCAGACAAACATGACATTAATAGACAATATTACCCCGGTATGCTAAAGATGAAAGTATATTACGCAGATGATTTCATTACTTAATGGTTTTTATACCGATAAAATAGTTGTTTAATTTACAAGCAAGCAAAGAAATAATTAATTTGTAAACCTCCAAGATCAATTCTTCTAAGATTAGATTTTGATGCGATGCGTTGCGATGATACAGCCAATATAAGAGAATTGGCTGCATAATAGCTTGCATTTGTGCAGGCAAGTGCTCCAGCAACTACAATTGTTATTTGAGGCCGAATAGGTTCAATTTAGAATGCTGTTTCTATATTCATTTGTTTATTTATTTATTGTGTTACATTCAAATAGGACTAGGAGGGCTAATTATAAAGATGGAAAATTTACAAACAATTATATTAGCGAATTGTACAATAACGTGATGCATAGTTCATTTTACTGTAAAGTAAGGAAAGTTATATACAGGGTGGCCCATTAGTGCGAGGAAGTCCAATATCTAGCTTATTATAATAAACATGAAAAAATGTTTTCAATAAAAGCTTTGCTCTCTATTTCTAAAAGACTGGGAACTATACAGGGTGTTCCTTTAAAGCGGGACAGCTTAAAGGTCGAATTTTTTAAATGACACACTCTATGTATTTTTACACTGTTGATTTCAGCGTAAAAAATTTTACGTGTAGCACTAATTTTCTTTTCAAAATGCTGCAGCGTTGCTAAGTTATTGTGAAAAATATGAAAATTTTCGCAAAAACAGTGCAACACAAATATCATCAAAAAACTTTGTTAATGATAGTTAAAGGAAAACATTTAGTAAGTGCAAATGTAAGAGTTAGTTGAACTGTCTGAGAGGAGCTAAAGTTTATTTTTATATACAGGGAATTTTATTATAGGGGCATCAACTCGCCAATATTCAAACATCTAAAACTTTGTTTTTTCAAATGGAACACCCAGTATATTATTCCATCATTTTGTAGAACTATTTTATTCCTTCAAATTTGCTTTGATGATGTTAGTACTTAAAATTAATATTTTTTGAGATATTTTCAATTTCATCGATAACTTAAAAATAATTGCGTCTTTTTTTCTAGTAAGCTATGACTTGTTTACTAATTTCAGCTTTTAAAACTGAAAATAAAAGTCAAAACTAAATGACTCAAAATTATATTTTTTATCAGAATCTTAAAGGTGGACAATAATGTAAACAATTAAAATATTTAAAAATAAGAACAACGGTAACCACAAGAAAAACGCATAAAACAACTACAACAACAAAAGTTCAAAATGACCACCGGCTACTTCTAGACAATAATACACGCGGTTTCCAAAAGCTCGACTAACATGACAATACATTGATGTTAATGTTTTAGAATAACTCCCTAATTCAACTTTTATATCCTCCTTTGTAGTTGGAGGTGTTTTGTATACTTGATCTTTGACGTAGCCCCACATAAAAGAATCTGTTTTTGTCAAGTCAGGTGAGCGAGATGGCCACATCAAAAGCCCTCCTCTACCTATCCATCTTCCGGGAAATTCATTATTTAAATGTGTGTGAATAGCTACCGTATGATTGACTGGCGCTCCGTCATCTAAATACCATATTCTCTGTCGAAGTGGAATAGGTAAATGATTTACTAACAGCGGTAACTGATTCTCGAGAAAATTTAAGTATATCAGACCGCTAAGTCTTCCTTAAAAAAAGTAGGGCCCAATGGCATGATTTCCGATTATGCCACCCCATACATTTAATGACCATCTTGCCTGACTGGTACTCCGTATAAGATGTGGATTTTCGGTTGCATAATAATGAAAATTATGTCTATTGACAAACCCATTTTTATGAAATGTCGCTTCATCCACAAATAATAATTTATTTAAAAAAATGTCTATCTGTTCTTGAACCCATTCACAAAATGTTACCCGTTTTTCGAAATCATCATCTAATAACTCCTTCATTTTCTTCAGTTAATGCAGTCTTGGTTCTTTCTGTTTTTTCATATGCAACATTTCCCGTTCGAGTAAACCGCTGCAGTAAATTTTCAAAAGCTTCTTTCCTGGGTTTCCTTCTACCTGGATATGTTTGCCCATAAGTCCTTGTTGCATGTAAACAGTTTTTATCGCTTGCTCCCAGTACAAAAACCATATCTGTCAATTCTTCTGTAGAGAAATTCAATATTTTAAACACTAAAATTGCACAGGTACGAAATTATGTGACAGTAACTATTTGTCTTATCGACTATACTGTTATAATCGCCAAAGTCATAGCTTACTTGAGAAAAGACGTTGTTATTAAGTTATCAATTAAATTGAAAATATCTCAAAAAATATTAATTTTAAGGACTAATATCATGATAGCAGATTTGAAGGAATAAAATAGTTCTACAAAACGGTGGAATAATATACTGGGTCCTCCAATTGAAAAAACGAAGTTTTAGATGTTTGAGGATTGACAAGTTGATGCCACTATAATAAAATTCCCGGTATATAAAAATAAACTTTAGCTCTCAGACAGTTCAACTCTTACATTTGCACTTACTAAATGTTTTACATTAACTATCATTAACAAAAATTTTTTGATGATATTTGTGACGCACTGTTTTTCGTATTTTTCACAATAACTTTTCAACGCTGCAGCATTTTGAAAAAAAAGTAGTACTGTACGTAAAATTTTACGCTGAAATCAATAGTCTAAAAATATATAGGGTGTGTCATTTTAAAAATTCGACCTTTAAGCTGTCCCGCTTTAAAGGAACACCCTGTGTATTTCCCATCATTTTAGAAATAGAGAACAAAGCAAGACCTATAACTTTTACTGAAAACATTTTTTAATGTTTCTTATAATAAGCCAGATATTGGACTTCCTCGCACTAATGGGCCACCCTGTATATGAATTAAGTAATTGTTTAAGAACAATTTAATAAGATATCTTAAAAGAGAAGTTTAATATAAAATAGGAGTGAGTATGTACATTCAAAAGTATGCTTCTAAAGCGCACAATATTTAAACGAAATATTTCTGTCAGTCGTTATTTTCATAAGAATGATCACTGGATTGCATCAACAGCTATTCTCCGGACTGTATGTCTCTCGCCGAGCATTGGATTACGAAATTCAAAATTGATGCGTCCAATGTAGAAAATTACATTTATCACCAAGAAATGCTTCTATTGCAACAAATACCTACCTTATGATCCAGGGAATAGCTGTTGATTTCCAATATGGTTATTCCCCGCATGAAAATAAGGATTCAATGAGGTGATGGACAGAAATATTTCGTCTAAGTATTTGCATTATTATCCAGCCTAAACAGGGCCGAGGTAGGGCACTGGGTGGCGACTATGACTTCGTCATGAAGTATAGCATGGTGAGAGAATGGAAACTATGAAATTATACTTTGCATTAATCACCAGAAAGCAATAAAGATCCCACTGTCTGTACGGAAATACTGTCCCTTCAAATTAATTATTTATTGTGATATCTGTTATAAACATTTACATTAACTCCATCGCTTTGGCAAGCGATCTTCATTGCCAATATTCTCGGTAAAACTGTCCATAAAGGGTTCAGCCTGGTAAGCAGAGGCAAATGGCCTCCGGTTGAAATTTCTGAAACAATTCATGCCGTTACATCGACAAATTATGAGATTACGATATATATATTTTTAAACCATTGACCTTCAATAGTCATTGAGATAATATGCGCTATTTCTAAAACTGGTTTTTCCAGGAAACTATTGTAATTATGAAAATGAAACAAAAACACGCTATTAGAGATTAATTTGTAGTGTATTAATTTTTTTTCGGATTTTTCCAGAAGTAAAAATTATTTAAAAAACTAATGTAATTTTTTTATAATTTTTATTTTTATATCGTTCAGAGTGACGCTCTCTATAAAAATTAGAAATATGGTTAGTAATATGTACTTTTGCCACTACAAATTTCGTGAAAGAAAAATTTGTGCAACACTTCAAAAGAGAAAAAATTAATTTGTTTTGATTACTGAACATATTTTTTTGAAATCGCCAAATCAACTACTCATCAAATATCAATAATACATAATACAAGTAAAATGTAAAAATGCAATTATTTCAAAATATAACAGTGTTTACAATTTACTATCCTTCAGTTTTTATGTAATTTAGAAATTGGTATTTAGACCCCATCATGTGCATTTTATATTTACGCAAGAAATACGGCTACCTCGAGAACCCCCGACTACACAAAACCAACCTAAAAACGAAAAAATACTGAGTTTTCCTAAGAAAATGGCTCTAATTCCGGCCCGCCATTTTAAATTTCCCCTAATTAGACATCGGATTCGTTATCAGCGACGACGAAAACCCCCGAGTTTCCACTTCCAGCCCAAAGAAGAAAAAAGTACGAAGTTTTCCTGAGGATTTCACTCTACCTCCGGTCCGCTATTATGAATTTCCTAAGTTGGACTTCGGATCAGAAACCTCAAAAACACTGGAGTACTCATTTTCAGCCCAAAAGCGAAAAAATAAGAGTTTCTCCTGAGAAATTTACACCATTATCGGTCCGCCATTTTGAACTTACCAAATTAGATCTCGGATTCGTAATTAGCGACCTCGAAAATCCCCGGGTACAAATTTTCAAGGCCAAAATATCCATTCTCAAATTTTTTTACAGAAGTCGATATTTTCTGGAATGTGGTTCGATTTCCGGTCCAACATTTTTAATTCCCCAAATTGTAACTCAGATTCATGACCAACGACCTCGAAAACTCCCAAGTAGATATTTCCAGGTCGAAATTTTCATTTTTTTAAGTGTCTTTTTCAAGGCTTAATTCTTGGGACATTACTGGGAACTCCCATAACTCCCCATTTTCTTCGTCCGGAAAGCTGTTAGTGGTGACTAATGATCCTGAGGTTTCAATGACCCAACGGAGATGAAATGCTGTTTTTCAACTTTTACATATTTGGCATCATTTTCCGGTTTATTTACTGGATTATATGTGTTATGCCATGTTACTGATAATAATGCAAATACACACTTAAGAGTGCCACTCACAACGTCAAAATTTTTGAAGAAAATTGAATCACCTTCAAAATAGTGTAAATATTATTTCAATGTATTCTGGTTAATTGCACTTATTATCTCTTTCAGTTCTATGTAAAAATTAAGTAATAACAAAATCGATGGTATTTTTAGCCAACCTCAATGTTTTCTAAATTTATTAACAATTATTATAATAATTTTAAAGCTCAACTCTATTTATTATCAACGTCTGTTTACGCTTCAAATTATCTCGATCTCTTTACACTCCTTACAATATTTTCCTAAAGGTAAGTCTTATGGCTATTTAAAAAGAGGCATAGAATAGTAAATACAAAAATTGGCTCAAATTATACCTTTTTATTATTTCAGAATTTGTACATTTACCAGTAGTGGTTTTATTCTTCAGTAAAATCGTGAATTGTGAATTGTTATGACACTTTCAAATATTTACGTTTCTACAAACAATTTTCATCCTCATCCCATCTTCTAAATTGGTATTGAATACGGTTGCATACATCTTTTGCTATCCAATCCAGTAAGAAGAATATATAATAGTTAGATCAAGACTCCCAGTTGGCCAAGTAAATGGGCCATGAAATTTTCTCGTGACTCCAGTATCCTCCCTCAAACTAAAACATTTAACAATAACACTATGTTTCTTTCTCAGCATTTCTAAGAAAATATTTTTCGACGTCAAACATGAGAATGACAAAACAATTAATATTGTTTATGTATACTATATTAGATTTTAAGATAGTTAAAAATGTTTGTAACAACGTTCATGATAGAATAATTACAGAAAAATAAATTCGCAGTAGGAAATCAACATTTTGTAATTGCCCTTATCTTTCAATCCATATTATTTTTAATGTTCCATTTCTCAATATTATTACAAAATATTCCACTTCTTGTGAGTTTTTACATTTCTGCATGTATTCTGCACCCTATATATAAATTTTGGAAAATAGTATCATTTTTGAACTTTTTATATAGAGTAGGCGTTTTTAGAGAGACTTTTCCTCGTATTATAAACAAAAAAGTTTTCCCACTTGAGAACATTATCTGTGGACACACTGTATATTGATAGAGATTCTTGCTATTAGCAAGAAAATTCGTTTTATCAAAGAACCCTGGCTCTAGAGCACTGAGCGATAATAGTACATACCTTGATTTCACGTACTGTGGAAAATGCAATATATTTCTAAACTGAATTTACAGTTTCACAGAAAATATGAGACTTCGGTTGGAGAAGCTCTGCGGGTTATCTAGTTCTCTAATATATTAGTCCTTTTATAATTACTTTCATGAATATTACTTAGCTAGTTAAAACTAGAGCTAGATACTTACGTTAAAGTAGCAACAGTTTATTTTAAACAGTCACTATTTTATTAGATATTCATTGCACGGAGACAGCAACGTTAGTGAATTCATTGCTAGTCTAGTTTTTCCAGTGCTCCCAGTCTTAAGCATGGGGACATTAATATAGGCTTTGGCATGCAATGATGGAGAGCAGGGCATGCCTGAAAAAGAGATATAGAATCCTGACACAATAATTTTTTTTTAATTCTGATGGTTTTTTTAACTTTTAAGGATACGATAAGCCAATGGGTGTCCATTTTTATCAAAGGAAACCAAGAATCATTGAAGTACTAATTCACCTTGATCAATGATTGAGGTCCAACAGATACAGGAATTGGAATTGTACAGTTTATATCTTGTCTAAAAGTGAATTATTTATTATTTGTTTGCTTATAGTAATGAAACATATGCTTTATAGGATTTTGCAAACAGCGGAAAGAAAAACTATCTATGAGAACTAAAAGAAAAACTATAATATTTTTACATACAGTTTTTCTTTTAGTTTTCATTTATAGTTTTTCTTTCCGCTGTTTGCAAAATCCTATAAAGAATATGTTTCAGTTTATATCTTGTCCAGGATCGCGGCCGTTGTTGTTAGTAGCCAGGATCTCCTAGCAGTTACAGATAACAGTCTTAGTGAAATGACGTCAACAATGTTTTTTTATGTAAGAAATAGAACCACCTTCAAAAAGAGGTTTTGAAAATCATGAAAAAGATTTCACAAATTCTTCTCGTTACCTGAATCTTTTTACCTAATATTGAGATTGATATCGATTGAAGCATACGTTTCGTTATTCCAGTACCTGTTCATTTGTATTGAAGGCTGTTTTTGTAAAATATTATCCCGAACTCTTTAGTAGCCTCTTATTTATTTATCTTCTACATATTGAAGGTATTAACAGATATATTGACATCAGTTCGTCATCTGTGGCCTCAAAATAAATTATTGTGTCATTGCAGAGACACTGCATATGTATTTGTGGCAGCTATTTTCGGCTATTCGGCATTACAAATTTTCTGTTTTTGACATCAGATTCGACATCAGCTACTCCGAAAATACCCTCGAATTTTAATGCAATTCTGTAAAAACTCGAATTATCTCCAATTTTTAAAATTATAACCCTCTGTGGGCCTGTTTTCGCTAGTAAATCCAATCACCGACACCAGGAGACATCGAGAATTGTCGGCAAATCATCCTAGTCAGCGTACTGTCTAAATTATTAGAAAAGATCATATATAACAGAATTATGCCTTATTTAAAAAATAAAAATATCCTAAGTGAAAGTCAAGGTGGATTTAGACCAGGAAGATCTGTAGAAGCTGCATCGGCTAGTCTGTTTAATTTCATATGCAAAAATATCGACAGTGGTAACCATATGGTTTCGATTTTATTCGAGCTCTCTAAAGCTTTTGATTCCGTAAACAAGATTATGCTTTTTGATAAGTTAGAGAATATTGGTATAAGCCTATTAAAATTCTTAATGTCATACATGGAGAGCAGAACATTTACATAAAATGAGGTTAGGTCTGATAAACATGATAGTATTCTAGGTGTTCCGCAAGGATCAATATTAGGGCCTCTATTTTTCTCTATTTACATAAATTACCTTCCCTGTCATATAAGTAATGGAGAAATATTTATGTGTGCGGATGATACTACAGTCACTGTATCTGTCCCAAATTGTAATGACAAAAATATGTTAAAGATATTGTTGATGACATGGAGAATTGGTGCAGTCGAAATAGGTGGATTGTAAATGAAAAAAAGACTTATTATTATATTAAAGAAACATAATTAAATAAATAAATAAATATTTCGCAATACGGCAATTGGAAGACACATTGCATGATGCGGAACTTGTTGATGTCTACTACGCATTAGCATGCTCCCAATTGTTCTTTAATATCTGTTTATGGAGAAAGTCAAGTCAATTGCAGAGGGTCTTCGTACTTCAAAAAAAGGATTATTAGATAGTTGTTCAATCTCCCACCCTGCATTTACATATACAAATGCTTAATATATGCAAAAACCAATTTACAGAAATTTGATACTCTATCCAACAATACATGGGTAGCTCTTAGCGGTTCTTAGCCAAAAGGCAGCTAAATTTAAAAGAATTGCTACAATATAATTCAATTACACTATTGAACAGCATATCTGAAGAGATTAGATATATCATTAGTCAAAATATAAAAATAAATTTAAAAAATACGTGCTTAATATGCAAACTTAAGTATTTATGTTTGAATGTGTTTGTAGTAGTTATTAATGTTCGACATTATTATGTTAATTATGATTTATTTATTACTGTTACTATTTAACTTAATTTGATAAGTGTAATGTATATGTATATACCGTTTTTATTGACTTATTATATATTATAATATTAAACCGTAATTGATTACTGATTATTGTAACTAACTTACCATATGTACGTTATTTGTATCCTACATGGTGACATAAATATTATTATTATTATTATTATACAAGCCGTTAAAAGGTGGAGCGAGAACGCTGTATTTCCTTGGACTCCCACCCAAGAAGTAACTGCGCTTAGAGTTACTGGATCTTTCGATCGAAATACGACTAAAGCCAAACTCATCTATACTCGCTCAAAACATTATTATTACTATTGGAAAACTAACTTATTCGTTAATATCACTAGCGCATACGCTAAATTTGCTGGTAACGTAAGAAGCTACTGTCCAATCTTTGCTCGCGTTATACTAGATAAAGCTTGATGAAACTACAACGAAACCATCATAAAACTTGCATCGAAATTATTTAAGCTAATCCAGAGAAATTAGTAAGCAAAGAAACAGGCAATACAGTTTTTAAAGTTGTTCTAAAAATGAATCGAGTAGAAAAGTTGTATATTCCACAAACACACTAAATGGCGATATAAATAACTATATGTAACATAAAACTACTCAATAAAAAGTTCCACAAATTATATTAATTTATATTTAATTAAAAAGCATGTAGGATCAATACAAACTTTCATTTTTATAGTGTATATATAATGTTTACATATTTTGTTATTTGTGATAAACGGACACTGAATCAATTCGTTTAATTTAATTCCAATAATGTTTTGAATGAATTTACTTTTTTTTTATTTTATTTAATGACACACTTTCACTACGCCAAATTTAATTAAAAATAAAAAAATATTGATGCGTTATTTATGTGCTGTTTATTTTGTTTTCATTTTGCCAACAAATGTAGGTTGGTTATAATATGAATTATAACAGATATGTTTTTATTTCAGCGGAACGTTTTGTACTTTTTTTATCGATTGATTGTGTAAAGCTTTTTTTACCGAGCGTCGACTTTTATTCCGACGGACGCCCGGCTGTTTCATTTTACCGACGGCGTCCATTATTATTAGGCATGAGATCAGCATTCTATACATGCCAACGTTTTCAAAAGTTATTTGTCATTTTTATCTTTACAAAATTAGTTTTATTAAACTTTAGTATTCACCATTAAAGTGTCAAAGGTGGAGCAACTATTAGGGTTTTTTTCTGGTATTTGTTACATTATACCGACGTTCATTTCCATACGAATGACTTTGCTGATAATATTTTTTTTGCTGTGTGTGATACAATGTTTTGTGTACACGTCTATAATTCATATTTTCGTGAAAAATTAATACAGAAATTTAAAAAAGTAATCAAAGCATATTACGCCATTGTGTATAACGTAAGCTAAATAAATAGTTAAATAATACAAGACCGAAGTAAACAACAAACAACTAAGTATATAAATAATTTAAGAGCAGTATTTCGTCACAATAAATGGGTACGTGTACGTTGAAACAATATTTAGAGACCCTGGAGTTAATTCAAAAATAATATCGTTTCTAGTTATCACAAATTTATGATAGATATTTTAAGAAAGAGCACGAACCTATTCCATCCGTTGAAAAAAGGGTCAGTAAAAATTATGAAACAAAATTTCACTGGTGCCGTTCCATTAATTAAACCTCATCATCTAACATCAATTTTAAGGTCGGATAAAAATTCGATTGATTTCATTTGTTCATTTTTACACAAACTTCAAAATAGATATTAGATAATAAGGTTGAATTAATTTCATAATTTTTAGTGACCGTTTTTTAACGGAGCTGCAATTTTTTTCAAAATCAAGTTGTTTGCCCTTTTCGGTGACCTAATTTCATGTAAATGAACAAGTTATGCCTTTATGACAGCTCCTATTAGCTTCACCATTTTGAAACTTTAAATTTATTATACCCGCGCATCCGCCATAACTAAAGAAAGAATTTTATTCGAAAATTAGAAGAAAAAAATGCAGTAAAAATTGGGTTTAACTTCTTTACTTTGGAGTTTTAAAAACCATGTGAAAGCATATGTAACAAAATATAGGGACGTATTTAAATGCACTTTTCCCCCAGAAAATCTTTTTATACTGTCTTGATTTGGTATGTTTACGGATAACAAATTAGTGCAGTGCAATAGGACATTAAAAGTGAAACATGATGGAACACAGCTATAGTGAATGGATTTGAATAATTTTTTTTGCATTGAGTTTCTAATACTGACTACAAAGAAGTTTACACCGAATCTGATATAGAATCATATTGTGAGAGAAAAAGGCAGTGTACAATATTTGATTAAAATTCATATTTTACAAGTTATAACGATTGGAAGATTGCGATTTTAATCCTAAAAAACTGGTACCTTGAGACTGTTTTTCGCAAATAACTCAAAAATCCTTACATTTATTGAAAAAGTGGTATAGTACAAAAAATAAGATTGTGAAATAGCAAGTATTTTGTTTTTTCGTTTATGTCTGTCTGTAGGATAAATAGTTCTAAAAATATGATAGTTTAAAAAGTTCGGTCAAGATATAATGTTTAAATCTCAAATATGTCAGAATCAATCACAATTATGTTAAAAACACATATAAGTAATAGAAATTAAAGGGCCTGAATCACTCTTTCATTTTATTATTTTCCTATCTGTAGAGCTTCAAAAATAACGAAGTAATGGGAGAAACAATGAGTACTTTGTAATTTTTTTAAATAATAAATATAGAATGTTCCTGCTGTCATTGGCCATAGAATAGAAATTCAAAGAATTTGTACCAGTTTTTATTAATATATAGTATTATCAACATGCTCTAATTTTGAGAGCTTCAATTTATCAAAAGTTTTGAAGAAATATGAAATTTAATTGTGTTTCTTTGCCACTAAAATTCCGAAATTATTAATTCTACAAATATAATTGGGAAGAGAACTATATTAGTTTTTGGTTTTCACTTGATTTCTTGTCAACATGACAATTGTTTCGCCACACAATGGCTTCTTCGGATGTTGAGTACTGGCACACTATTATACAATGCACAAACTATATGGTTTTATACAATTTCGATCTAATCCTAATCTTAATTGTTAAGCGGAAAAGTACAATATAATTTTAATTACTAAATGGAAAGGTACATATATTTCTAGGTAATTTATTGAATCTAATTTTAATAGTCTAAGTAAATAAATTTAGTAAGGGAGATGAGTTTGTTTCAATTTGGTCATTTACTAAAATATCAGACGACTTTAGTTTATTTATTTCTAGAGATACTAGTAAATCGAGTTTTAACCCTTTTTTCTCGGTGTGTAAAATTTTAAACTCTTCGTTGAACACGTGACCTACTTGGGTGGTTAGCATAAGTTGAGTCTGTTTTATTACCGATGTAACTTCTTTTATGTTCTGATAACCGTATACCAAAATTCTTCCTGTTTGTCCAATATGTACCTTAGGACAAGCACCACAAGTCAACTTATAGAAGCCTGATTTATTTTCTGATGAAATTTTGTATTTCGCATTTTTTAAATGTTTTCCTATTGTGTTATTAGTTTTGAAAGCTACATTAGTATTACGTTTTTTTTTTTAAGAGGAAGTTTTCTCTGTTGGGTAGCCGAAGTAAGTGAGAACTTTGAAACTGTTATTTTGATCTTTTTTTAATGAAAATACTTCTTTAATGGCTTTATTGAAAGATTTTTTCACCATGATATTGTTTATTACTTCGGGATTGTAACCATTGTTGAATGCAATTTGTTTTATTATTTGTAGTTCTTTGATATAATTTTCTTCCGATAAGGAGACAGTCAAGAGCCTGTATATCATGCTGTTGTATGCTGCTATTTTTTGTTAGCGAGGATGTGCTAAGGTGTTGTGTATTGTTATGTCAGTGTGGGATGGTTTATGAAAAATTGAAAAATCATGTTTTTTATTGAGTCTTTTAATAGTCAAATCTAGAAAGTTAATAGTGTTTTCGGTTTCAGTTTCGAGAATAAATTTAACTTTAGGATGGAGTGAGTTTATGAAATTTAGGAAATTGTTGAGTTGTCGTTTAGTTCCTGTGAAACAAGTTAAAGAAACATAATATTAATGTAGCTTTCAGTACTAATAACACAATAGGAAAACATTTAAAAAATGTAAAAGACAAAATTTCATCAGAAAATAAATCAGGCGTCTATAAGTTGACTTGTGGTGCTTGTCCTAAGGTATATATTGGACAAACAAGAAGAAATTTTGGTGAACGGTTATCAGAACATAAAAGAAGTTACATCAGTAATAAAACAGACTCAACTTATGCTAACCACCTAATAGAAGTAGGTCACGTGTTCAACGAAGATTTTAATATTTTACACACCGAGAAAAAATGGTTAAAACTCGATTTACTAGAATCTCTAGAAATAAATAAACTAAAGTCGTCTGATATTTTATTAAATGACCAAATTGAAACAAACTCATCTCCCTTACTAAATTTATTTACTTAGACTATCAAAATTAGATTCAATCAATTACCTAGAAATATATGTACCTTTCCATTTAGTAATTAAAATCATATTGTACTTTTCCGCTTAGCAATTAAGATTAGGATTAGATCGAAATTGTATAAAACCATATAGTTTGTGCATTGTAAAATTAGTGTGGCAGTACTCAACATCCGAAGAAGCCACTGTGTGGAAAAACAATTGTCATGTTGACAAGAAATAAAGTGAAAATCAAAAACTAATATAGTTTTCTTCCCAATTATTGTCATGGATTTTCATCAAGTAACGGCCCAATCTGTTCAATATTCTACAAATATTTTAAAACACAAATTAATATATCACGTCTTAAGTTTTATTTTTTCATTTTGTCATATTTTCCTTTAATTAACTGTCTTATGGTTATTTACAAAATGGAATTCTTTCAGCAAAATCGTAAAATTTTTCCTAATTTAAATTAGGTATATTTTTAAAAACGACTGCTTTAAAAATGCAAACAATTAGAGCATGTTAGTAATGCTACATATTAATAAAAACAGATACAGATTCTTCGAATTTTCATTATGTTCAACAGGAAAATTCTAATTTTTTTATTTAAAAAAATTACAAAGCACTCATCTCTTCGCCCATAACTTCATTATTTTTGAAGCTGTACAGATCGAAAAAAATCAAATCAAAGAGATATTAATGTGTAAATGTGATGTGGTTCCTCCAAAACCACCATTCTACTTCCCCGTAACATTAGGTTAGGCTTGATGAAAAACTTTGTAAAAGCACTTGACAAACAACGAGTTGCATTTAAATAGTTGCAAAATGTTTTTCCAAATTTGTCCGAAGCCAAACTTAAAGAAGTCATATAGTAGAGTAGATATAGGTTTTTGGGTGGAAGTAATTTCCACAAGGACGGAGTCTTAGTTTTTTAGATCGTTGTTGGGTATCTTTTTGACATACTAAAAGTCTAGAAAAATCTGAGTGTGAAGAATGTGTTTTTTTTTTGGAAGCAATCTTGAAAAACTTTTTTTAAATCATAGAAAATTGTGTGTTTTATCAAATTACAGAAAATCTCATGCTCAAAGTGAATATGATATTGGCTTTGGAAAATAAAAACAAATAACACACTAAAAGTATATACCCAGTTCATTTATACACAAAAAAGGGTTCGACCTTGCAAAAGGTCATGTAGTTCTAATTTTACTTCCACATCCACGTAGTGGATTGGAAGTATAGTAATCGCAAAAAAAATTTCAAAATTTTTTATTCGTGAAATAGGTTTTTTATTATGTTATTAGAACCTCTGCCAACAGTAAGAAACCAAGTTTGCAGCTTCGAAAGACCTGACCAGAAAACATAGAAATTTTTGCACTTGCTTCTGTTTTTCCCCAGTATCTCCTAAAGTATGCATTGTATAGAAAAAGTGTATAACTCCTTCTTTAGAGTAGACTAAGTTTGCTATTATTCAAGCCCAAATAGAGTTCCATACGTCCAGAAAGTTCAAAAGTGAAAAAAATTCACTTTGGTTATGTACTTTGCCAAATACCGGGAAAAGTACTTATCCCACGAGTAAAGTCATAGATAATGATTTTCAGGTGACATTTATTAATAATTCTTAGTGAACTTTTTTCTAATATCGATTCAATTTTTCTTTAAACACATCCGAGTGAAGAGAGAAGAGGAGGAGCTTCTCGATGCATGTATGCTTGTTATCTTCATTCAGTCTTTTCTTTGAAATGATTTAAACACTTCCATGGAAAACTATTGCACTCGTATTGGCCATTTTATGATCATTATTTGACATTTTTTCTGTTTTTTTAGTTCTTGAATATTTCAGCTTCCTTATATCAAATCGAAATGAAAAAAAACGGATTGCTCTCAATTAAATTCACTATAACTCACTGCCAACAATTTCTTCTAGAAAACTACAGTACTAGTCATGGTTAATAAGGCTTTGAAAATATTGAGAAGAACGGTTACCGGACACACATGGCGTTGGTCTAAAAGCGATATTTTGCTTCGGTCAAACCATCGTATGATACGTCGAGATTTTAAATTTGAGCGAAAATCTGTCTGTCTGTCGCTCGGTCGGTCTGTCTGTCTGTAACTATTCTTGTGCGCACGTTTTCTCTGGAACGATTTAAGATATTGACTTGAAATATTGTATTGTAAAAAAATCTGGAACTGGATTGTTTTTTTAGCTCATCCGGCGAAGAGTTGAAGGGTAAATAGGGGAAAATAAATAAAGCAAGCTGATAAGAGTACAAAAATTTGGGATTTGGTGAATATACTAGAAGCCAAGCCAGATTTTTTATAATATTTTTCAACCCCTTCACAACCCCCACTCCATTATTGAAGGGGCTGACAAAATTAAATTGGGATATTCACTTCTAATTTGGTACACGTATGTATTAGAACGACAACTGGAACAAGATTATATTTTGAGACAATTCCCTTGACGGGTTGGGAGTAAGTAGAGGTAAATAGGGGAAAATGAGTAAAACAAGTTGGTAAGAGTACAGAAACTTGAGATTTGGTGTATATACTAGAAATCAAGGTCTCAGATTTCTTTATAGTATTTTTCAACACCTTCACCACCTCCACTCCATTATTATAGGGGTTGATGAAATAAAACTGACATATTCGCTTAAAATTTGGTGCATGACATCTGATTAAGATGATTCCGTTGAAGGGGTGTGGGGTGAAAATTGGGAAAAAAGTAGAGAAAGCTAGTAAAACTCCACAAACTTCATTTTTGGCGTATATGCTAGAAACCAACACCTCAAACATTTTTATGACATCTGTTTCAAATATTTTTAAAATTCTATCACCAATTATTTTCACATACTAGAGTGCTAATATAGTCAAGATGTTTTCCGTTAAAGACATTTGGATGGAAAATCTGGATGTGGTAGTGGTTCCTTAGGCAACGGTTTTTTCTAAGGTTATCTTATAGACTAGGGAAAGAATAACGGCACAGGGTTGCAGAGAATTTAATCGTGAACAATTTGTTCATTTTCTAAATTTCGATCTGATGTAAGGAAGCTGAGATATTCGAGAGATACTGAAAAAAAACACAAATATGTCCATAATATGGTCAATATTGCCTTCCGGCAAGCTGTGTTGTTGGCAAATTAGCAAAAGAAGTTACACTTGATGTTTAGAAACGATTTCAAAAATATTGATATTCCAGAGATTTTCTCTAGGTCGCTAAAATTTCTGCTCGTGTGAAGACTAATTTAACAGAAATCAAAATTATTATTATTGCATAATCATACCTTGTTGCATTGAAACGTGGAAGTTAAAATTGTTATTTTATAAATCAAATATTAATTTTTCATTTATAATAAGTGAACATTCTCCAAAGCTGATATGCTCGTAATACAGAAAACTTCAATCTTTTCCAACACGTATGTTATTCTTCAATTATTTACCTAAGCAAGTTGACTGATTCGTCTCTAAAAAGCTGATATAAATTATTAAACAGCTTGTCCTTATACTTCATTTATTTGCTATTTCCGTGAAATAATCTGAAATGATGCCTTAAATTATGCAAATCTGAATAGATTTAATATGGATAAAATAGTCTCCTGCTGCAAGTAATACAATTAAAAATAATTTTAAGCTTTCTGCAAATTAATTATAATGGACGGTGAGACATTTTAATAGTAATAAAGGTTTATAATTTAAAATCTAGACACATATTAGACAGTGGGTTATAAATAAATATAAATAGTTTAATTCAGCTTCACTGGCAGTTGGGTGTTACAATCTATCTGACTTTTCAAAATACTTTTGAGAAATGACACGAGAAATAATTTTTTTAACGTAGTGTATCAAAACTATAGGAAGCAAGAAAAAATAAAATTATTCATAATTATTATAAATGCTGGTGGAGATATGATCCTTTCAGAAAAGCATAATTTAAAAATTTTACGGATAGCTGGCTATTGCTGATTATTTTCGAGATTACCTTAAAAGTATTTGCTATAAACTTGATTGAAAAAATTATCTAAAATGAGTTTCTTTGTGTTTGCGTCCATTTCATCACGTATACGAATTACTTGCACAGCCCATCTCACACACGTCTCAATTCTTCAAAAAATACATCTCCCAAAATATAGTTCCCAGTCAAAAGCTATAACAGTATAATCCTTATAAGATTTGATTTTTGGTGGTAAAAAGGAATTTTGAAAAGTTGTCAAGGCACCTGTGGGGAGAACGTAAAACAAAATGGCGTCAATGCTAATTTATATATATAATTTTTATAATACGAAGAATACAATGAAAATTAAAGAGTAGAAAATCATACCAAAAAAACGTATTTACAAGAAATTTCATACATACAATGATTCTCGCGTAAAATAAAAATCAAAGTTATGACGTCACAAGCCAATGCACGAATCTCTTCTTGCTTGCGTTTCGGCCATTTCGGCGCAAAAGCTTGCTTAACATTTTAAGAAATAATCGGATTGTAATAAAGAAAATACCATTTTAAAGGGAAAAGCTGTCATTACATAATATATGCTTTAATAGTAACTTTTGCTTCTTATATTGAAAAACAAATGCAATATTTTATCTCTGTTTCAGGGTCTACTACATTGAATTATCTATATCTTGGAGCATACTTTTTAATATCGCAAGTTTCGCTGGTTTAAGGAATCTCATATGTCACATTTCGATGTCATGGTAGTTAAAATATTCTGGACAGAAAATGAGTTGACTTTAAATTTTTTGTAATTTTCGTATATTTTATAAAATTTTTATTTCAAATTACTACCTAATGACGCAAAATTAACTTTGACACAAGAAATAACATGAAAATAAAAGCTAAGTGCAAATACTTTTAATAAGCAACAGGTATGTGAAATATAGTGCATGTATATTAAAATCTGGGAATATTTATACACAGGCTTTGGGTACTGAATACTCACATTTTATTTCCATATCCACGTAGTGGAGATTCTAAATTTAAGCGAAAAATTGTGTGTCTGTCGGTGTGTAACTTTTTTTTGGGCGCACATATTCTGAAGAACGGTTTAAGATATTGACTTGAAATTTGGTACACATATGTACCATGACGAGATCCGGAATTAGATCATATTTTGCGCTAATTCTGGTGAAGCGTTGAGGTTAAATAGGGGTAAATAAAGGAAAATATATAAAGCAAGCTGTTAAAAGTACAGTAAGTTGGGATTTGGTGTATATACTAGAAGCCAATACCTCAAATTATTTTATAGTATTTTACACTCATGGCATTCTAACAGCATAACTTTGATTCTTATTTTACCTGAAAGCAGTTACATGTACAATATTGTTTGTTTATATTTTTCCTATTTTAAAAGTTATTATCAATAGAACAAAAATTAAGTTCGGCGCCATTTTGTTTTATCATCCACTTACGATGACATTGTTAACTTTTTAAAATAGTTTTCTACTACTAATAGTTCATTACATTGAAATGTTATAAAATTTTAGTCGACCTTGAATTTTGGGTATGACAAGACAGCGTAAGTATAAAACTCGGTTTTTGAGTTTTTGAAGCCCCCGATTTGGCCGCCATCTTGAAAAAAGGGTGTAAACAGTTTTCCCGCTATATCTTGAGAACCGTTAGTCTCACAAAAAATTATCTAAGACTATTTTTGTATAGAACTGAACTCTCTATAATCTTGGACTTGATGCTTCTTACCGTAAAATTGAACTTGAAAAAGTTTTACTTAAAAATAGACTAAAATCTTCAAGGAAAATATCATTTATGGGCTATAATTTTTTTTCTATTGATTTTATTGAAAATACACATCAGATGTTTCTTGTACATCTTTTTATTGCAAACTATTTTCCCTAATGTTTTTTTAAATTTCTTTTCATTGGAAGAGGTGCTAGGATGCTCCAAATGGATCAAGGGCATCAAGTAGGGCATTGGACAATTCTGAAAAAAATTGAGAACATTCCTGGGATGATTTCAAACTCCTCTTGCGTTTTGAGTTTTTTGTCCAAACTTCTTCTTTTTCAAGTAACAAAAAAGCAAATTTATAAAATTTTGAATTTTCCACGCTGGATAACTAAAACCGGGTGATTTTTTTTCATCTGAAACATTCAAATATCTCCAGTAATAAGCGCTCTACGAGATAACGTTTCAAACAAAAGTTGTAGAATTGGATGTGGGCAGTTCGACGGTATATGTCACTTTGACCTTGTGTGGAAGAGTTAACGTCATTCTAGGTCAAATTCGGTTTTTTAAATGGGACTCCCTATTTCCCATTGCAAATTCGGTTTGTCTGACTAAAATTAGACTACTTTTGTTTTTTTTTTTCTTCCGATTATTGGCCTTACAAGCAAAGTGTTTTGGCCACGAACATATAACTACCTACTATGAGACAAAAATAAACCGGATTAGAGGATATAAAATATTACAACTTATGGTATTACTATATGGGGAGGCTCATCTAGTGCTCATAATGTTTTTATTGCTCAGAAACGCATTATAAGATGTATAGCAGGTGTACCGCCAACTCATTCATGCCGAAATCTTTTTAAAAAATTTAATATTCTTCCTCTACCAAGCTTATATGTCCTAGAATTGCTAGTATATGTATATAAAAATCAGGATAAATTTTAAAAAAATGAAATGATTCATTTTCACAATACACGTAATAAAAATAATTTTCACATACCAACTAAACGCTTAAATATGTCCACAAAATCGCACAATATCCTCGGTCTCAAGTTATATAATAATTTACCAATATCGTATAAAAATTTAAAGAACACATATGTTTTTAAGAATCGTGTTAAGGAATACCTTTTAAATATGTGTGCATATTCTGTTCAGGAATATTTTGATTACAGGAATAATTGCTAGATGTGTCTATAGTTTATTTCATTATTTTAATACAACATTTTAATGTGTAAGTAGTTGTGGAATTTTCATATATATTTCATTTTAATGTGTATGTGTGTGTGTATATATATATTTTCTTGACTGTCATATTTACTGCATTTATTATTTACTTTATGTACATATGTGTGCAATGTGCATATATGCGGCTACATGTTTTTTTGTATGCACGTGTATATATGCATATTTAGACTATAACATTTTGACTTGTCCTATAGCACTTAATGTATTGCTCTTATTGGATGAATCAATTTATTATTATTATTATTATTACACCGTAAATGTAGAAATACCAAGGTACCCGTTACCGAGACCTAAATATGTATTATAAATTTATTAAAAATAGAAAATTACTTAAAATAACAGCTCTAGCAAATTTTATTAGTTAAAAAAAAAAAAATTCAACAATAAAATAAGATAAAAAAAAAAAATAACAGCAATAAAAAACTCTTGCGCTACTCATTTATAAGGAAGGTTTGTAAGGAATTGAAACAAGGACGACTCACTTCTCGCCCAGGGGCCTTTCAGGGCATTTAATAAGACAAACACAGGTGGGCCACGGTTGGAAGGACATAATAAACAAAGGAAATGAAACAAGGGTTTTGGGTAAGATACCTAAATGTCAATGTTGGCGTCAAAAAAGAAAGAGACAAGTTTTTTCATTAAATCAGGATTTTTCAGACTTAGAAAATATGGTAACCATATGGGTGAAATAAAATCATTATCGTGCAGGAATTTAAGAAAATGTTTTGCTTTAGGTTCTGTTAATGGACAATTAAATATAATATGATTAATATCACCGATTGCGCCACAGGGGCAGTGTGGATCTTCACGTACTCCAATTTGATACAGGTGAGCGGGAAATTTACCATGATCTTTCGCCTTTTACTTTTGTTCGAAACATTATTTCTGAAAGTGTCAATTTTTTATAATTATCCGGTAAGGAAAAATCAAATTTATTTTACGTCAGAAAGAAGAAGTTTGGACAAAAACTTCAAATGGCAAAAAAGTTTGTAATCATTCCAGGAATGTTTTCAATTTTTTTCAGAATTGTCCAATACCCTTTTTGATGCACTTGATCCATTTGCAGCGTCCTGGCACCTCTCGAAAGAAAAGAAATTTAAAAAAAGAGTAGAGAAAATTGTTCACAATAGAATGATATACAAGAACCATCTGATCTGTATTTTCAATAAAATCAATGGAAAAAAGTTATAACCCATAAATGATATTTCCCTTGAAAATTTTAGTTTATCTTAATAATTATAACTTTTTCAGCTTCAATTTTACGATAAGAAGTACCTAAAGGTATTTAAGAGAATTCAATTTTCAACAAAAAAGTTTTAGATAATTTTTTGTGAGACTTACGGTTCTCAAGTTATCGCGGGAAAACTGTTTACACCCCCTGTTTCAAGATGGCAGCCAAATGGAGGGGGGGATTTCAACCCCAAAAACCAAGTTTTATACTCACACTGACCCCCCCTAAACATCGAAAGGAAAAATCTTGTCCTACCCAAAATGCCTATCAAACCTATCAAAAAATCATAGGCAATGAACACAGAAATTCTTATGTCAAAGTGACGACGCGTCGCCTTTAATATATGGATATTACTAGTAAGAAAGTGGCCAGTTTCCAATCTGAAATGTTGCATTTCAGTTCAACTGTCGAATGAAGTTGAAATGTCATACTTTCAACTTCATTCGACAATTGAACTGGAGTGTAACATATTATAAGGTAGTTTGGTTATTCCTGTATGATTTTGAATAAGTTAATTGACATAATTATTTAAGTCGAGAGCTTTTAATTATATGACAATTTTTCACCAAGATAATTTTTAATACTACTGTATATAGGCCTCCGGTTCGCCGCAATTTTGAGCTCATCGGGTGACTAAATTTTAAAAAAAGTAATGTGGATAAAACCTTTCGAAATTTGTTCCTTAGATGTTCCTGACTATGTTTATAAAAATAATGTTTCGATTCATGCGGGCCTTGAATTGTTATAAACAATTCATTTGTTCACTAAGAAAAAAATTTTTTCAGTGACTGGAAATAATTTTTTCAGCTAAAATCAGCCAAAATAAACACTTTTTATTTTTTATGGTTTTTCAGAAAATTGCTTTCTAAAGAAGTTATGGCCAATTTTATGACGCGAAATTCTCCGACTTTCAAGAATCTTTTTCTCGTTCAATTTTACATGTACATAAAACGGCAAAAAACAGAATTATAGTGAATTTTTCGTAGAATAATGCAATATTTTTTGTCATTTGATTCCATTAAGGGGAGCATGAAATAATTTCATTCGAAGAACGCGAATTTTTATTTAGAAAAAACTCGTTTGTGTGCGCGCGCGCGCGCACGCTCAGCTGCTCGAGCGGCTATACTTCTTGCATACGTTCGGAATTTTTGCTATGTATTCCTTAAAAATTTGTCACACAGTTCTTATGGAATGTAATGTCATTTTTTCGCACCCCTCAATAAAAATTGTTTAGCAATATTCAATAATTGAAAAATTCGAAAAAATGTAAAACTGTAGTGCATGTTATGCTTTTGAATAAAATACTTAATATTCGATTCAAATGACCCCTTACTTTAACTGCAAATATCTCGAAAACGAAGGAGCGGAAAAAAATGATAAAATTATATGTTCATTACATGTGAACTGTACCTACATCACTCACTGAAATTTTTAAAATTTAGGTTCAAACGCTATGAAAATAATTTAATTTACACCACAAAATGTACCCATTTTTAACGAGATTTTCATCATATTAAACTTTAAGTGGTCATGTTTCAAAAACCACTTATTATGTCCGTGTAAAATTTTAGCTACTTTTTTATATGTAGCAATTTTTTAAAACATTTTTGTTCAAACTCCTCATTATTATTTACAAAAATGTGCCGCCATGTCTGTTCAGTTATCTTAAGAGACTAGACGAAAATTCTTTTTCGAAGCTTCACCTCTAATCAAATAAAGTTATTCCAAAAAAATAGAAAATATAAATTGTTAATTAATTATAGCGTTTGAAGTAAGTAAACAGAGAAGGAAATTATTCGATTCCAAGAGGTGAGGTGCAGTAAACGAAGGAGCGAAAAAAACTGATAAAATTATATGTTCATTACATGTGAACTGTATCTACACCACTCACTGAAATTTTAAAAATTTAGGTTCAAACGCTATGAAAATAATTTAATTTACACCACAAAATGTACCCATTTTTAACGAGATTCTCATCATATTAAACTTTAAGTGGTCATGTTTCGAAAGCCACTTATTATTTCTGTGTAAAATTTTAGCATAGCATAAACGAATACTTTTTTTATGTGTAGAAATTTTTTAAAACATTTTTGTTAAATTCCTCATTATTATTTACAAAAATGCACCGCCAAGTCTGTTCAGTTATCTTAAGAGACTAGACGAAAATTCTTTTTCAAAGCTTCACGTCTAATCAAACAAACAGTTATTCCGAAAAAAAAAAAAGGAAATTAAAAAATTTAAATTGTTAATTAATTATAGCGTTTGAAGTAAGTAAACAGTGAAGAATTATTCGATTCCAAGAGGTGAGGTGCAGTACACCGGGGTTTAGTTATTTACTGCTTTAGACTGACAGTCCGCTCCTACGTTTTTGAGATATTCGCGGTTAAAGTATTATTATTGTTCACTGTAAAAAATTCGCATTCTTTGAATGAAATTTTTTCATCCCATTAATGGAATCAAAAAATATTGCGTAATTCTACGGAAAATTCTCTACAGTTCTGTTATTATTTTGTTTTTTGTACGTGTAAAAATAAGATAGACAAATTCTTCAAAGTCGGAGAATATCGCCTTCTTTCGACGTAAAATTGGCCATTACTTTTTTAGGGAGCATTTATACAAAATCATAAAGAATGGGAAGTGTTTATTTTGGCCGATTTCAGCTAATAAAATTACTTTCAGTCACTAATTTTTTTTTGTCTTAGGGAGCAAATTAATTATTTATAACAATTAAAGGGTCCGCATGAATCGAAAACATTTTTCCGTAAACACTGTCATGGACATCTAAGGAGCTAATTCCAAAAGGTTTTATCCATACTATTTATTTCAAAAAATTTGGTACCCCCTTTCATTTTCTAAGCGTTTAAATCGTGATGAACGGCAGGCCTAATAAATGTAACTACTATAACATCCCATGAATCATAAAAGGTATGTCGAAGCATTGGGAATAAGAAGAGGAAGAAATGGTAAAACGATAATTATTGCTGTCCATTTCTCAATTTGCCTTAATTGGTAATAGACGGAGAGCTAGCTACGGAGGTTGGCATGTAACTCAGTGTAGTCGAAATATTACCCAGAACAGGTTCGATTCTTACCGACATAGTGAGAGGCCGGACGCCAGAAGGCAGTCTGGAAGGATAACGGGTGGGTGGATGGTCAAAGATGGAATTTATTCAAGTAAAAAAAATAATAGGGTGTGGTAATGAAAATTTGCAGAATGAATGAAGACAGTTTAAATAAGTAGGGAAAAAATCGCCAGAAGGGTGCGTGGTAGGTAAAGGGCGGTCAGAGGGTGCCAAATTTGCAAAAATTTTGCAATTTTTATGTGATCAAGTGCATTTCTGGAAATTTACGTTCTTATTTTTTTTTCCAAATTAAACTTGCGTGCAAGACGCCAGAAGGCTAAGTGGAAGAAAAAGAGAGAAAATACCGCGCCTTATTCGGTCGATCGAATAAGGCGCGGTATTTGTCTCTGTATTTTCACAATTTACATCATCAAGTGTACTCCTGACGATTTGTCGACATAATTTGGAGATGTTCAAGAAACTGTTCGTTAACTGCCAGAAGACAATTAGGAAGACATAACTATTATTTTCACTTACAACAAACTTCTCTAATATTACATAGACAGAATATTAGTCGAAGAGTGCAGACGTGTCTTTTCGTGAGCAGCTATTTTTCTTATTCTAATGAGTTATTTTGTTTACTAAAAGACAAATTCGCCGATTTCTTACGAAAGAAACAAACTGTGTTAAAAATTAAACTAAATCCGAAAGAAATAACATTAGAAACGTAATTTTAAATCAAAAATAAATCAAAAAAATACATCATCGTGTTTAAAGGATCACCACATGAAAGGAAAGTTTACATTAATAGCTGGCTACGTAAATTAAAAATGATAAGGTGCTGTGAAAATTTTTATGTAAAGACTCTCCTTGTTGGCTGAAAAGTACATGGCTATGCAGCTAGAAGTCGCTCTCGAGGTGGGAAACGCGGGTGGGCGGTCAAACCTGTTAACTTTAATCAAAATAAAATCTTTGATTGCAACTTTGAAGTTTTGTGTAGTTACAGTTTTTAACTGTAGAAATTGCGTAAAATTATTGCCAGAAGTCGAGGACGGGGATTAAACGTTTCCAGAAGTCAGTAAAGTTGTAGAAAATTTATTTAAATTTTAATGTCAAGGTGCAGTTCAAGCCATTTTGTTTTATATTTAAAATCTACCTATTCTTCCGGAGTTTCCGGTTATTAAAGTACCAGTGACGTTACGTGACAAACTGAATTTGCGAAATGCCAAAAAATCTCCTTTTCGTTCTCTTGTGTCGGCTAGAACATTCGATTTTGCCCATGCAAAGTAACGATGCCGTGAACATGTAAATTTCGATCTTTCGATATCGACGTTAGGAAGCTGATGATTGTGTTTAGTTATGAACATTTAAAAATTGCATGTTTTTCTTTTTCCAACGAGACTAATTAAAATTTCAGCGGATTTCTAGATTCGAATCCTGTACTGGTGTACTTTTCTAATTTGTTTTCAACTTTTTGGCTGATATTTCTTATTCAACTAAGTACATAAAATTGCAGAGCTACACTCAAAGATTTTATTTTGATTAAAATTAACCCGCCCGCCCACGCTTCCCACTCACTGCACCTTATCATTTTTAATTTACGTAGCCAGCTATTAATGTAAACTTTCCTTTCATGTGGTGATCCTTTAAACAGTATGATGCATTTTTTTAATTTATTTGTAATTTAAAAATACGTTTTTAATATTATTTCTTCCAAATTTAGTTTAATTTTTAACACAGTTTGTTTCGTAAATCAGCGAATTTGTCTTCTAGTGAACAAAACAACTTATTAGAATAACACAAAAATAGCTGCTCACGAAGAGACACGTCTACACTCTTCGACTAATATTATATCTCTGTAATACTAGAGATGTTTGCTGTAAGTAAAAATAATAATTATGTCTTCCTAATTGACTTCTGGCAGTTGACGAATAGTTTCTTGAACATCTCCAAATTATGTCGACAAATCGTCAAGAGTACACTTGAAGATGTAAATTGTGAAAATAAAAAGTGGTCGATAGAATAAGACGCTGCCGCTCTTATCATCGGTATTTTCTCTCTTTTTCTACCACTTAGCCTTCTGCACATAAGCTCATTTTGAAACAAAAAATTAGTAGGTAAATTGTGCACTTGATAACATAAAAATTGCGAAATTTTCGCTACTTTGGCGCCTTCTGGCAGATCTTTACCTCCCACTCACTCTTCTGGCAATTTTTTCCCTACTTATTTATACAGTCTTCAATCATTATGCAAATTTTCATTACCACAGCTTATCAATTTTTTACTTGAAAAAATTCCATCTTTGATTATCCATCTGTTATCCTTCCAGACTGCCTTCTGGCGATCGGCTTCTCATTATGTCGGTAAGAATCGAATCTGTACTGAGAGAAATTTCGACTATACAGAGTCACATGCTAACCTCCGTAGCCAGCTCTTAAACTATAAGAGTTCTGTTTAAAAGTGAATTGTTTATTATTTGTTTCATGCTAAACCAACGCTATATCCATGAATAAGTATGAAATATTTATATTTGACATTGACATAAAAAAACAACAGATCTTCACCTATCTATTAGCTAACTAGTATAGGAGCCTATATACTCTGTGCATGTTTAAAAGTGAATTATTTATTATTTGTTTTCTTATAGTAATGAAACATATTCTTTATAAAATTTTGCAAACAGCGGAAAAAAATTATCTATGAGAACTAAAAGAAAAACTATACGTAAAAAATATTAATGATAGATAGATAGATAGATAGATAGATACATTTATTGGTCTTCGTGGCTACAATGATAGTAGATAAGATAAGTCAGAAGTATAAAGTTGGAACTTACATATTACAATTTATGATATAATAATATAAAGTATAAGAGGTATTACAATATAATATAAAAAATGTTAAAAATACAAAAAAACACATTAAAAATATAGATACAATAAAGGCATATCACAAAGATTAAAAAATAATTATTTAGACTAGTCAACTGACTTCTCGGTTTCAATTTTTAAAATAAACTCACCAATGCACAGTGGTTCCAATTCAACTTCTAGCTGGACAAAAATCTGAAACTTCTTGATTCATCTAAAAATATTGCAATCTATATGGAAAAAATAGTTAAAAAATTATATTATGCCTAGGGGTAGTTTTTAAGGGGTGAAAATAAATTTTTACTTAGGAAAAATCTAAAACTAGGCACTCCATCTGAAAATAACGCAGTCAATCTGGGAAAAATAGTAAAAAAATTCTTTGATGCATAGGGGTGGTTTCTAAGGGGTGAAAATTAATTTTTACTTAGGAAAAATCTAAAACTAGGCATTCCAACTGAAAATATTCCAGTCAATCTAGGAAAAACAGTTGCCCTCATTGGAGAAAATTCAGCAACTTGCTTTAAAATTTGCGCCGCATCTCTTCTTCCTCTAGACCGTAAGCTCATTTGAGTAGCCAATGTAAGTTCATTAAAATTCCCTGTTTTTGATCCATTTTTTTTTAGTTTCGCACAGAAATTGTCTGATTTTTTTTTTTATATACCGCCTATCACTTTCTGTAGACTCTTGGAAATCAAGAAACTCGAAAACACGGCTTAATACACGGAGAGGTTTAGTCGAGCCCTTATCTTCACTCCTCCATGCAATAAACAGGACCATTCGAGGTACTGACATAGCTACAACAAATAACTGTATAACTAAAAAAGTTGTACAAAGTAGTACCTAATTTTTTGTTTACATATTCCCAGATATCTATCCAATTGGCCCAATAAAGGATCACGTCGAATACGTGCAGATATTTTTTTGTATGGCAAGCCCAACACAGCAATATTATTAAAAGCGGCAGTGTTCATTTCACACAAGGTAAAACAAATGTTACATGGAATAAAATAATGTTTTTTCTATGGATTAGGCGAGTACATACCTTTAGAGGAAGTTTATATTACAATAAAATAAAAGGTGCACTTCTAAACACAAAACAGGACTGTTGACTTCGCAGCGTATATAAGACGAATAATGTGCGCTCACGAGATGGGGGTGAGTTTGGCTCCCGCTACCTGTGTACTGGGTTCGTCATGGGTCGTAGCATTTATGATTTATCACCCCCCTATTGTTCAGCTTGAGCTAGGCGATTTCTGAGAAGTTTCATATTTTGAATTTTGTCCTGCTAGAATTTGAATTGGAACCACTGTGCAATGGTGTAAAATGAATTGGAGGTTAGGAAATTTTTGATGGTTTTCTTAAAAGCATGGACAGGTAAGACTTTAAGGTTCGTTGGTAGTAGATTGTACAAGTGAGATCCACTATAGAAAGGAGATTTCTCGTAGCAAGTGAGACGGTGTTAATTTGAGTAAAAATTATTTTTGTGTCTCGTATCATAACTATGTACATCTGCGTGTGTTAAAAATTGTTTCTTATTTTCATGACAGAATAATAATATTTTTAATATATAGATACATGCTAGAGGTAAAAAAATTTTATTTTTAAAAGTATCTCTGCACGAGGTATGAATATCAAGGTTATAAATCATCCTGATAATCCGTTTCTGTAGGATAAAGATTCTTTTAACATGAACAGACTGACCCCAGACTTCAATATTGTAGCTTATGGCTGAGTAACACAGAGCGTAATAAGCCGGCAATAGAGCGTCTTGGTTTAATTTATTCTTTAGCTGATTAATAGCATAGTATGCTTTATTTAGTTTGTTTGCTAAAAAGGTAATCTGTGGTTTCCAAGTCAAGTGATTGTCGATCATTGATCCAAGGAATTTTGTTTTTCGTTCGAATTTTATTGTGTTATTATACAAAGAGGAGTTAAAGTTGTAAGGTTTTTGGAATCTTGTATGAAACTGGATGATAACAGTTTTATCAGCATTTATTATGAAGCGATTTTTATTACACCATGCGCAGAACTGCTGTAGAGTAATATTGACTTTATTTACAATTTCCTTTGGATCAGAGTGCGATATGATGACTGATGTATCATCTTTTTACATAAAAGTCTTCGCTTCCCTAATGTGTTCTGGAAGATCGTTGACATAGAGAATGAAGATTTGAGGTCCAACACTCCCTTGTGGGGTGCCAATATCAACATTATATTGTTTTGATTTACCATCTCCTTGTCTAACGTAAAATTTACGGTATGATAAGTATGATGTGAGAAGTTTGTTTATGTTACCGCGAATTCCTAAACTGTTTAATTTGTCAGATGAAATCCTTGCATTCTTTCAATAACCTGACTTCTGGTAATGCTAGCAAATCAAAATCCTAAAATAAATTTGTCCAATTTCTTGTTTGACAT
This sequence comes from Stenurella melanura, assembly GCA_963583905.1. Classification (NCBI taxonomy): domain Eukaryota; kingdom Metazoa; phylum Arthropoda; class Insecta; order Coleoptera; family Cerambycidae; genus Stenurella; species Stenurella melanura. The sequence continues at coordinate 130,224,608 of OY757310.1, read as the reverse complement.
TCTCATTATAACACTAGCACTAGTAGGGGAGTCATGTAGATACTAGTTTAATCTGCTTAGCAGTAGGGGACTACTATGTTGGATTCTAGTGTTATCATGAGAATGTTTCATAAGAAATTGGACAAATAGGTGATGATAGGTATTTTAGACCTTTGTTCTCATTTTTAACTGAATCTTCATACCGTAGTGGGTCATGTAGTTTAATCTGCTTAGCCGTAGGGAACTATGTTGGACAAATTTATTTTAGGATTTTGATTTGCTAGCATAACCAGAAGTCAGATTATCGAAAGAATGCAAAGATTTCATTAATATTTTTTACATATAGTTTTTCTTTTAGTTCTCATAGATAGTTTTTTCCGCTGTTTGCAAAATCCTATAAAGAATATGTTTCATTATAAGAGTTCTCTAATCGAAAATAGAAACACGACAAAGGACAAGCTTCGTACAGTGCTTAGATGAATTTTCTTGTTCGCGAGTGATTCACAAAATACATATTAATACGTAATATTGAAATGTGGTGAATAAATGTAAATGATGTATAATATAATGCATAATAACCAATGTTATATTGTACATAATAATGTAATGTAGAACATGTATAAGTTGAATAAATTGAATTGAATTGAAAATGGCGTCTCATATCAGCAAGCTCCGAACATTCATTTTGACATAGCAATAATAACTCTTTTTAATTGTACGTACAAACTGTTCACTTATTTTTCCAAAATATTCCATCTCACCTTCAGCATCACCTTTATACTCAATCAGCAAGAAACAAAAAAATGCTAGTATTTTGATTAGATTCAGTGAAACACTAAACTTGGTATTAATTGGTATTAACTGTCATATTTGTTTCATTCAACCTTATAACGCAAAAAATACATAATTTATTATCCCACAAAGTATTTGATCACATGCGACTTCCAGGCTGCGAGAATTTCCAGCTACGTGCAGATATTACGAATTTTATCATGAAAAACAAGCTCGTGAAAGCCATGATGGGTATAGCATCTCAGAGGAGTCATACCTTAAGTCTATACTATAAGCAAAGTTTTTAATGAATTTTTTAGGTAGAATGCGCTTAGTTGGAGTTGCCTGTAAACTCCCGAGCCCTGAGGTCATCCATCAAGGCCCCCTCGGACCTCACACTAAAGACCTGCCGGGGAAGTTGCCACCCTCGTAAAGGGGAGAAATGGCCTCCCATCCTCCCACTTCTCATCCTTCTACTGCTGCTCGTACCGCACAGATACAGGGCGTTGCGAATTATGCGAGGGAGATGCCGGCTAACATGGAGCAAGAGTGGAATACATTAAAAAGTTCGGTGTGGAATTACTGAGGTGTGGGTTGGTCATTAACAATGTATATAGGAAACCTATTCATTATATTGAAATGGGGTCAATATATCATTCGATTTCCAATTTATCAAAGCTGGCGATGCTGAGTAAATCAATTTAAGAATAAGAACTCAATGAAGTTTTAATGTTTTTTACTCGGTAAAAAGTACATAAACTCATTTATTTCTTTTCTTATTACTTATTTATTAATAAATTGACTTTTGATGATAGAGAAATAATGTTTGTTGAATTCTAATAAGAATAACATTACATCTAAAATAGCATTAAAGAAACAAGCATTGTTTTGTTATAACCATTTTTTGGATATGTTCCTGTTAGTCGAGTATAATTAGACACAAAAAGTAAAAAATTGGAACCCAGTTATCATGATTTGTTTTTGCATTGAGTTTCTAATATTGAGTACAAAAAAGTTTACCCTTTAAAAATTGTAGCTTTTTACTTGGAGGTGGTGATTCTCTAGAGTGGTGGACAAGAAAGTAAAATAGTAACCACCAAATCTGCATCATATTGTAAGAGAAAATGGAGATTTACAATTTTTTATGAAAATTTATATCTTCTAAGTTACAACGATTAGAAGATTATGATTTTAGCTTTAAGAAATTGGTACCTCGAGACTGCTTTCCGTAAATAACTCAAAAGTATTATATTTATGGAAAAAGAGGTACAAAAATAGTACGATGAGTAGTTCTAAAAATATTATAGTTTAAAAATGGCCTTCGAATGTTTATCAGTCGAGATAATTGTATAAATCCCACATATGTTAGAAACAATCAGTATGATGTTAAGGATACATATAATAGAAATTAAATGGCTTGAAGTTCTCTTTGATATGATTTTTTTCTAACCGTACTGTTTGAAAAATAACAATGTTATGTGCAAAACAATGAGTGTTTTATAATTTTTATAAATAAAAAATTTAGGATTTTCCGGTCAGTGGCCATTGAATAAAAATTTCAAAAATCTGTACCAGTGTTTATTAATATATAGTATTGTCAACATGTTCTAAATTTGCGAGCTTCCATTTTGAAGTTTTAAAAAACTGAGATTTAAATGCATTTCTTTGCCACGAAAAGTTCAAGCCCCACATTTGTACGGTCATATTTCCGAAACTGTTAATTCTACAAATATTTTAAAAAACAAATTAATATATCGCCTCTGAAGCTTTATTTTTCTATATTGTCATATTTTCCTTTTATGAAATTGTTTTGGCGTGATTTACAGAAATAAAGAAATTTTTACAGCATAATGGGCTTGTTCGACATTTTTTTTATTTCATAAATCGAAAGTGAAAGTATAAATTAATGGATCTGCAAAAAATCAGTATCTTAAAAACTATTACAAATCTCCTTCAACGTTATTATCTCAAAGTATTATCAAGTTCCAGATGTCGTTATAATACATATGTGTACCAAATTTCAAGTGAATATCTCAATTTTATTTTATCAACCCCTTTAATAATGGAGTAGAGGTATTGGGGGGTTGAAAAATATTTAAAAAATTGACGCCTTGGTTCATAGTACATACACCGAATTTCAAGCTTCTATACTCTTACCAGCTTGCTTTACTTACTTTCCCCTATTTAACCTCCAATCCTTCAACGGAATCATCTCAAAATATAATCTAGTTCCAGATGTCATTATGATACATACGTGTACCAAATTTCAAGCGAATATCTCAATTTTATTTTATCAACCCCTTTAATAATGGAGTAGGGGTGGTGGTGGGTTTGAAAAATATAAAAAATTTGAGATTTTGGCTTCTAGTACATACATAGAATTTCAAGTTTCGGTACTCTTACCAGCTTGCTTTACTTAAAATGACCTATTTACCCCTATATAAGCCCCAACCCTTCAACGGAATCATCTCAAAATATAATCTAGTTCCAGATGTCGTTATAATATATACGTGTACCAAATTTCAAGTTAATATCTCAATTTTATTTTATCAACCCCTTTAATAATGGAGTAAGGGTGGTGGGGGGTTGGAAAATACTGTAAATAATTTGAGACCTTGGCTTCTAGTACATACACCGACTTTCAAGTTTCTGTACTCTTACCAACTTGCTTTACTTATTTTGCCCTATTTACCCCTATTTAACCCCCAACCCTTCAACGTTATCATCTCAAAATATAATCCAGTTCCAGATGTCGTTATAATACATACGTGTATAAAATTTCAAATGAATATCTCAGTTTTATTTTATCAACCCCTTTAATAATGGAGTAGGAGTGGTGGGGGCGTTGAAAAATACTATTAAAAAATCTGAGGCTTTGGCTTCTAGTACATATACCGAATTTCAAGTTACTGTACTCCTACTAACTTGCTTTACTTATTTTCCCCTATTTACCCCTATTTAACCCCCAACCCTTCAACGGAATCATTTCAAAATATAATCTAGTTCCAGATGTCGTTATAATGCATACGTGTACCAAATTTGAAGTGAATATTTCAATTTTATTTTACCAACCCCTTCAATAATGGAGTGGGGGGGGGGAGAAAAATATTTAAAAAAATATTGAGGCCTTGGCTTGTAGTAGATACATCAAATTTCAAGTTTGTGTAGTCTTACCAGCTTGCTTTACATATTTTCCCCTATTTACCCCCAACCCTTCACAGGATATCATTAAAAAACAACCCAGTTCCAGATCTCGTTATAATATATACGTGTACAAAATTTCAAGTTGATATCTTAAATCGTTCCGAAGAAAACGTGCGGACAAAAAAAAGTTACAGGCAGACAGACAGACAGACCGACAGACCGACAGACAGACCGACAGACAGAAATTTTTCTTTCGCTCAAATTTAAAATCTCGACGTTTCATGACATTCTAAACCTATTTCAAGAAAAAAAATATATATAATTTTTTTTTACGATTACTATACCTACAATCCACTACGTGGATGTGGAAGTAAAAATTAGTAAATGGTTTATTGGCTTCTTTTAATAGGGATGATTGTGAATAAAATAGTACACAAACATTGATGAAAAATGTTATTGCTGTCTCGAGAATTAGTTGACTTTGCCGCTCCGCGTCTTGGTTAACTATCTCATCTCTCGATAACAGTGACACTCTTTCCATCTTGGTATGTAATATACTATTAATATACTTTTATAAGCTTGACTTTTATGTAACAAAATCTCGAAACTCAATTTTCACCCACTTCCACATGCTGCATTGACTTGAAATATTGTATGTGTAAATGGTTCCCATTACATACATTGTCATGGGAAACACACGACATTTTCTATCGAAAATTTGAGATTATGCTTCTAAGATGGCGGACAGTTAGTTGTCATTTAATATCCGATTCTACTAGAAATTGGTATCTGGAGATTTTTGAGGTCGCAGATTATAAGTATGCGGTTCAAGCACACAAATTCAAAATGACGGCTTCAATATCGAGATTGGAGATATAAGTATTTGGTCAAAATTTAACCATTCAAAATGGCGGCGTCAATATGATGGATATGTTTTCTAATTTATGGTCTGGTTTGTCTGAAAGTCAGTATCTGGGGATTTATAAATATTTTGTAGAAATTTAAGAATTCAATATGGTAGTTTCAGGATGACGAATAGGTTTTGTAATTTATAAGTAGCGAATTTTATCGAAAAAACACACCAGTCTAAAAAAAACACTATTTTATAAATCAACTGAAACTGATAAATGTGCACTAAGAAATATTGTTAATGAAAATGATATTGTTAATGACAAGTATGTTAATAATCGTAACTCAAAATACTTAGAAAAACAGAAATTTTCTCTCATCGGATACCCCACGCTTTTATGTTTATTAACTTAATAGTAACTATTACTAACATTATTTCCTTCGTTTGAAGCAATTTTGGGCAGTTTCAGTCGATTTCTAAAAGCGTGTTTTTGAATTTCTTAAATTATTTATGTATTTTTAAATGTGAATTATTACTTGTTTGCTTTTAATTGTAATGAAACGTAGTCTTTATAGAATTTTGCAAATAGCAGAAAATACTATCTATGTGTACTAAATAGAAAAACTATCTATAAAAAAACATTAATGAAATATTTGAATTATTTCGAAAACCTGAATTTTGGTTATGCTAGCAATTAAAATGAATTTGTGGATAGTAGTGTTGCAATGACAATTGTCAAATAAAATAGACATCCAGGACAGGGAAATTAGTGCAAAAACGAGCATTAAATACTTAGGGGTCCTAATAGACGGAAAGCTGAATTGGAACCAGCACATCGAGATGGTCACGGCCAAGGCGCAATAATCGGCCATGGCACTGTACAGGCTTATGCCTAAACTGGAGGTCCTAGCACGAGCACTAGAGTGCTCTTAAATTCAGTGGCTACATCGATTGCGTTGTACGCAGCACCAGCTTGGAAGGACGCGCTAGGCACAGCAAGGAATAGAGGAAGACTACTCAGACTACAGCGTGGCATGCTCATTAGAGTATGCTGTGCCTATAGAACGGTCTCGACCGATTCCCTGCAAGTCATCGCAGCTGTGCCTCCAATAGATCTCCTTGCCAAGGAGAGATTTTATAACCACAAAGCAGACAACGAGGCAAGGAAATACAACAGGAAATGCCTAATGGACAAATGGCAGGAGACGTGGCAATCATCGACGAACGGAAGGTAGACTAACCGACTAATTCCCGACGTAGTGGCGTGGAGCAGCCGTAAACATGGCTCATTAAACTACTATCTAACACAGGTCCTAAGTGGTCACGGAAATTTCTCGCAATTCGTGCAAAGAATAGGAAAAAGGAACGACGACCGGTGCAAATACTGCGAAGAAAGCGACAACGCCGAGCACACTTTATTCCAGTGTCAAAGGTGGGGAGATTTCAGGAACAGAACTGAAGCTGAAATAAACCAACAGATCAGTGCGAACAACCTCGTCAACATTATGCTGAGCGGCGAGGCAAGTTGGAATGCAATCAGTGACTTATGCACCAAAATCCTGGAGACAAAAGACGAAGAACAGAGAAGACCTGCAATATAACATTGGAAAATCGTAATAGTCCACCTACCATTTCTGAAGTAATGCTCGCGCGGTTCCGGAGATGGTGAGGCCCCAGAGAAGAGGGAGGTTTTTTAGTGAGGTAGAAATCCCACGCACCCCCGCACGATCTAACAGCAGTGCGGGCAGCCTTTTGAAGAATAAAAAATAAAATAGACAAATTCATTTTATGATTTTAATTGCTAGCATAACCAGAATTTAGGTTATCGATAGAATGCAAATACGTTATTAATATTTTTTTACAGATAATTTTTCTTCTTAGTTCTCATAAATAGTTTTTTCTGCTGTTTACAAAATTTTATTTATATATTGTTCACAGAAAAATACATAAATCCAACTTGAATATACAGGGTGTAATTAGTTTCATGTCATTAATAAAAACTGGGGCTAGGAAACGACAAGACAAACAAAAAAAACCTTATATAACATGGGGTCTAAAGTTTATAGTTTTTGAGAAAAGAAATAAAGAAAAATTTTCAAAATACTTAATAACATAGTTTGAGAACTGCTGGTATATTGGGGTAGGCTTTATTGCCTCGCGTCTTGTCGCACATGATACTCTGACATTCATGCAGATAAGTATGGTGAGCCTAAGAGATAATTAGGCCGCGGCGGGCGTCATCCAAAAAGCATGCCGACAAAGCAGTTAAAAGAGACCGACAGAGGACACGGTCATGTTTTTTACTTCTTCGTGGCCGAATTATCTTATTACGCGTACTATACTCGCCATTGTAATATTCTCAAGTAATAATTTCAGTTTGTGTCCTTACTTGGTAAACAACGTACACACGACGTGACCTACCCGTTGCTTGGTTTTGTCTGTTGCTTTTGTTCTTTTTGAATTTTGTGCCATTTACGTTAAGATTTATTTTATTGACTACTACTTCTCGTTCGTGCTTTTTGTGTTACTTTTTGGATTTTGGACCAACTTTTTCTTTTTGTTTTCTTTATTGATGACGTTAATTCACAGTTTAGTGTGGTGTTATAAAACGCAGATTTTGGAAATTATGCGAGATTACACTCATTCAAAGCTCGCGGATATGCACTTGGTGTATGGAGAAAGTGGTGGAAATGCAGCTGGTGCGGAAGAGCTTTATCGTTTAAGGTTCCCTAATCCACTCATCCTTGTGCTCGTACATTGGTTAGTATTGACCAGCGTCTTCGAGAAACAGGTCATCTCGATGGACATGGAGGAGAACGAGGTTCACAACGCGAAGAAAGGGTAATTGACGCAGGTTCAAATTTTCGAACTTGTAGAAGAGGATCCAACTTTAAGCAGCCACGATATCGCGAACTGTGTGGGAGTATTCCATTTTGTGGTATGGAGGACATTGAGAGATACGAACTTACATCCCTGTCACTATCAACATGTCCAAGCACTAGAACCTCAAGATTTTGCAGAACGAACGCAATTTTGTAGGTGGATTTTAAGAAAACACGCGGCAAATGAGGAATTTTTAAACGTTCTGTGTTTCTCCGATGAGTCTTGTTTTACCAGAAATTGAGTGTTTCATTTTAGAAATATGCACTATTTGGCAGACGAAAATCCACGTGTAATAAGAAGGGCGTATTTTCAAAGACGGTTTTGCGTTAATTTGTGGGCAGGAATTTGCGGTAATGAAATAATTAAATCTATACAATTACCCGCTAAATTAAATGGTGATGTATACTTAAATTTTTTGCAGCCAACATTGCCAAATTTGCTGAAAGATGTACCCTTGGCTACGCGCAGAAGAATGTGGTATTTGCACGATGGGGCGCCAGACCATTTTAGTCTGGCTGTTCGAAATTATTTGTACAGAAAGTTTCCTCGACTATGGATTGGACGTGGCGGACCAGTACCATGGTCTGCTATATCGCTTGACTTAAATCCGATGAACTTTTATTTTTGGGGGCATTTTAAATCTTTGGATACCGTGATCCAATTGACAGTTTAGAACAATTGCAGCAATGTATTTTAATGTGCATATCAACCATAAAAAAAGATCCTAATTTACCAAATGTGTTGAACGGAGTGCGTATGTCCTTAGTTCGACGTGCCGAAATATGTATACGTGGAGATGGAAGTCATTTCGAACAATTTCTGTGAAAAATGCAAAAGAATTGTTCAGTTATTGTGTGTTATCTATTGGGCATTAAAGGTATGATTATTATTATTATTAGTATTCGCTGTCTTGTTTTGATCTGTTTATTATTGTTTACATCGATTTTCATAGAGACCTAAGACTCGATTTTTAGTTTTCGATACCTGATTGCGAAAAATTATGCGCTCAATTCGTTAAAAAAATCATATTTTTTCCTAACTTAAAATACACAAATATTTTCTGTTATCGTATCTCGGGCGTCTAACTGTTCGTTTTCCAATTTCATAAAATAATTACTAATTTTTTAAGCTTTTAACACAATGTTACAAATGTTAATAAACCACTTTTAAATTTTATAAATTCCTACAAACGACAATAAAAGCTACAATAACTTTGTTCCAAATTAAAAAACACATGTAAACAAATCTTATTTAAACCTCTGCAGCCATGCTATGCTTACGTTGTGCCGAAAGAGAAGGAATTATTTACATTTGCATTATTAGTGGTATAAATAGTTCGGTACAAGTAATCCCATCAAAGTGCCGCACTTCTTCCTGCGGGAACACAAGTCGGGTATTACAGTTTTTTATCATTTCTAATATTCGGAACTATAACATCCATTGATCCTGAAAAACAGTGATTCTAAAATGTTCCCTACCTTAACATTCAAATTTTAAACCTAGGTCAGTTTTTTTCAAAGTGCCCCTGGAGAAAAAAGTCATATAGGTTTGTTGTTTGTCTAGTCGGTCCCTATTACCAGTTATTTTAATGACATGAAACTAATTACAACCTTTTTTAGATACCAATTTTTATTAGGATCGGATATTAAATGCCAATAAACTATCCGCCATCTTGGATATTTCTGTGACAAATGCAAAAGTGTATTCTCATGTGAACCCTATACAGAAAATTCCAAGTCAATGCGACATTTGGAAGTGGGTAAAAATTGAGATTGAGAACGTTTTTCCACATAAAAGATAATATGGCGGGCTGTAACTCGTAGAATGTGCACTCTAGTAACAACGTTTATTGGACAAAATTTGTAGTGAACTTTATATTGAACGAGATAGATAATAACTGTTTTTGCACAACCGAGCGAAAAGTGCAACTTTGTGCTTCCAAAAGAAAGCACAAAGTTTCACTTTTCCGAGGAGCGAGCGTATTTTTACTTTGTCGCTCACCGAGCGACAAAGTAAACTCTTACTTACCATGGAAACCATAATTCAGAAACGTCTAGTGTATCTGCGGCTTTTGACAAAAAAGTAAGCATTGAGGGTATTTGACAGATGTCGACAATTTTGTGACCAGCGCGTGATTTTAAGATCGTTCTCGTACAATAAAAATGTCTATTTAACAGTCATGTTTACGAAAACATGTGTAGCGCAAATTAATACTCACGTTTTGAAAACTGAACTGTCAAATTTGAGGTTATCAATAATTATTAATTTTTAGCAAACATTTTTATAAAAACACCGGTTGTAGAAAATGTCCTGTGTATAATTCGAGCGCAGTGACATTGCCGCTCTCGCGAGATAGCCGCGCTCCGCTACACGTTGCGCGTCAAATAATTAAACAGGTATAGAAAAAGTATATTTTTTTAATTCAAAAATGGATTACTGAAAAGACTCGTTCATAAAGAACAATGGGTTTTCAGGGGCATTTCTCATTTTGTTTTTTGGTTATTATTTTATTTTTATTATCAAAATTTATTCTATTTCTCTTAATGGTCTTAATCTCTTATTATAGGAAATATTTATTTTTGTCCATCATGCTTTTTGTGTCAAATATAATATTAGATAAAAAAAAATACTGATTCCAGAAAATTTTTTGTAATTACTTGCTTATTTCCTGTGTGATATAATTCTTTTTTGTTATTATTTTCTTTTGGTGATCTAAATTTGGAACTAAATTAGAATGCAACTTATTTAATTTTGGAATTGTTTTGTTTTTTTACATGGCAAGAACTATGTTAGTTAGAAACTGATTTGAATTTTTTCTTTTTATAATCATTTGCTTAACTCTAATGAATAAATATGGCAAATGACAATTAGTTAAAATTTAATGCCATTATTTCCCGCCGGTTTTGCTATATTTTTTTAAACCCGAAAAAGTAAATCTTAAAATCCAGCACAGCTAATAAAAAATTAGAAAAGACCCGTTATAAGATTCTACTCTGCAAAAAGAAATTGCTTCAGAAGTTTCTTCGTAGCCTTTTAAATAGTGAAGATATCTGTCAAAATATTTAAAGTAGGTTATAGATTTTAAATATCTTTAAAGCACCCTGTAGCCTGTTTCCCCCATTTTTAATTTTCCAACAGTTTTTTCTAATAATCTATTTTTTTCCCTGATAAAACATTTTAACAAATACTCTTAATGAACATCATTACGAACACTGGAATGATTTGTGGTCTCTATATTGACTGAATGTATAATCAAGACGATGCCAATGTTCCAAATTAAATCAATAGTTGAAATTCCTTTTTATAAACAATAAAGAAAATTGGGTGTAACTTGTTGTTTCTGTATTGATATACCTATTAAAAAGGTCCTCGGCTGAAATCTCTAGGCATTTTTCAAGCTAGGAATGCTCTAACAAATTCCTAATTATTATAATTAATTAAATCATGAAGTAATACGCTCTCCTCAAATTGGATCTGCTGAAGTATTAATTAAAGACTACAATGGAACAATTTATCTGAAACGGACGCTGAAGTAGTTAGGAGTTTCCAATTTCGTGAGGGATAATGAATTTTTATCCAGAATGAGGCAATTGGTCACTGTCAATGCCCTAAAGATACATTTACATTAACAATGTCTATAGAGCAAGTTAATAGCCTCACAGAATTGGACCAGGGTGGCGCTCTAACCACTTCCTCGCTCCATATTACTGAAACAATACTCTAGATACTGCCGCTTATAATACTAAATTAAGGCAATTTAGATAAGAATTTAATTTGTATTTTTGTTTCGGATTGATAAAAAAATACGAGAGAAAATTTAAGTATTTTTTGCGAGGTGATGAAATTTATATTCATTTTTATTTAAAACGGGTTTCGAATTATTTAGAATAATGCAAGTAACTATTTAGTCAGAACAAAACGAAATGTGCTCTTTATAATGTTTTAAATCACAGAAATTGAAAACACGTAAATTAATACAATATTGATTTTCCACCGGAAGATCTAAAATTATGCATATATTATTTCATCAAAATGATAGTAGCTAAATTACAAATTGGTAATATTAAATGGGAACACATGCTTTTACTTTATTATTATGGTCATAGAAGGTTTATTTCCTTCTACTGTAAAATTTATTCTTCATTTTAAACTTTACCGAATCTGAGGTAATTTCTCTCCGTTATAAATTTAACCATATGTTGATCCCTTTTATGCATTATAGAAGAACAAATTCATAGCCCTTGTGAATAATCATATTTCAAATCCACATAGTACTAACTACAAAGACACACAAAAAAGTGGGAGTTTCTGGGACCTATATATATTTTTACGCGCTGATAACGAATCCGGTGTCCGATTTACTAAAAATTGGTAGGTGATAGAGCTAAAAGAACACCGAATTTTCAGTGAATCACGAAAATAACCTAAATAGTTAGTCTATACTTTTGGGAAGAATAAATTCCAGTAGTCGGCAGGCATTCAAAGAAATTATTTGTCAAGAATAGATAGAAGTTATAAATGGTGTGAAAGAGCGGCCCAATAAATGTACTTTTTAGATGGTGATTTTCTGGAAGCGAATCAAGTTGTTTTCTTAAATTTTGTTGATTTTTTGATACTGGTAGTATTAATGTGTTTGTAAAAAGGACAAATTGATATTTTAATAACTAATTTAATAAATTAAATTAAAATTGAATATATTTCACAAATATTTGTAGATGGGCTAAGATTGCAATTTCGAACATTTTTTGTTAATGGAAATTTTCGATTGAACAAAGATGTTTCTAAATTTTCATATTTTTTTAACCGTTCTCGGTAATCGACGAAATAATTTTTCTTGATTGATTGATTGATTTGCCAGCGTAAGGTTTGCTGCCAATTCCGGGCATCCATGGAGGTTCGTTCCAACACGAAGCTTGGTCGTCCGTCGAACACGCCCATCGGACAGCCAAACCGCGTGCCGGAACCAAATCTCGGATGTTTTATATACCGCTGGACCGGCTGCATACGCCGGGTTGGACATTGGACACGCTTGTTGTTAGCAGCGAGAGCCGCATAACGCATAGGGTGGAAATATAGGATGGGAAGTGTAGGTGTTTGTGAGATACTTCTTTAAGTTTCCATGCTTCTATTAAGTTTCTATATATCCATGTGTGCATGTGTTTGCGAGATAGTTCTTTTCAGTGTCCATGCTTCTTTTATATTTTCGTATATCGTCATCTCGTTATTTTTCTTCTAAGTTTTCTGTTTCTGAATCTGGCAGCTTTCATTTTCTTGTTTGTTTTGTTTTTATTTATTAACTTTTCTACAGGTAAATATCCATTTACAGTGGAGTTGCTGGGAAGGGCCCTATCTCGCGGTAACAATTTTTTTGGGCGTTATGAGAAAAAAGTGGTCCGAAGGGATAGTTGGCTCACCCTGTACGTCGTTTCTTTGAGACAATCGGTTTCAATTTCCGCCTTCCAAATTAATAATAAAATATTATGTTTTGAATCAATAAATCGAGCTGATAAAAATTAAGATGGTAAAGATCAGATAGAAAGATAGAATAGAATAATGTTAATTAAATCAGATAAAATAAAATAAATTTATAGCTTATCTATCTTTCTGCAGCGTCTTGTGATTGTTATTTTATTTTATTTCCTTTCCGTTTCTTTCTTGAGTTGGGTTGATTTTGACCATTTAAAAACCATCCACTGTATACAATTACTTTAGGTCACAACACAGCTATATTGCTTTGTAAACATATGTGCATCATATTGACACTAACTGTGCTATTATTTATTGCCCATAAACCACTTAAAGAGTACCTTGTTGGGTCGTCTAGGGTGTACGTAGGGACACTGCACTTCACTTGAGCTTGTTTGCTTTATTTGATTTAATATTATTAGAAAACCTTGTAATTATTAATTGCATATGTTCTTTGTTTTTCTATTGGGCAGCTTCATTTCACGCAGAATTTCTTAATCTACCGGTGATTGAAATTTTTTCGAGTTTAACGGAGTTTTTACCGCTTTTAAGAGAGCATCTTAAAAAATAAGTCTATTCACGGCGATACTTATCTCACTTCCCTCGACGAAATAATTTTTCTTAGGAAAAAATAATCAATCTTGTTAATTGCATACCTGACAAAGTTTGAAGTAGATCTGAAAAAACTGAAGAAGATACGAGAGAATATAATCTAGTTCCACATGTCGTTAGTGTACATAGGTGTACCAAATTTAAACTTACTATCTGGCTTTACTTATTTCTCTCTACCCCTTCTCCCAACCCTTGAACGGAATAAGTTCAAGATATAGTCCATTTCCAAACCTCGTTATAATACATAATGTTTTTAATGTCAAGTCAATATATTAAATGTTTCAGAGAAAACGTGACCACAAGGAAAGTTACAGACAGACGGATCGACAGGCCAACAGAAAACGTTTTTCTCAAATTGAAAATTTCGATATTTTTACATGATTGGTCATATTGACGTATTTGCCAACATTGTTTCTAAGGTAACAACTATGTGTACACCTAGGTTTTTGTTGTCAGGTATCCAAATTGCACCAAAATTCACCTCAACTCAAGTTCACCTAGTAAATGGGTATGAAAAAACCGCTGCCTAAGGAATCACTACTTCTTTTTTTTTCCTTCTTCAATTCTTTGGGACTTCCTGCTACATGTATGTTTTCTTTTTAAGCGGTGTTCGGGGAATCTACAAAATATCACAATTAACCAGTATGTTACTGGTAAATAACCTCTACGCCTGTGACTTTTACGTCAAATGATCAGTTAAAGGTTGCTTTTTTTTTAATAAACCACACAAATAAGTATAAAAACTTGAAATTAAATATTTCGCCGACGTTACGGAAATCTATTCTGTTTCCTTTTTCAAGGCTTTTCTGAAAAATCTTTTTTGCTGTGTATGATAAATACACAGCTCTAAGAATGTTTATTATATTCAATATCCATAGATACTTACTATTTACATAGAACTGTTGATATAGTTAGCAGTTTTATTAGTTTTTATACAATGTTAAGTTTGTGAAGTTCTTCTTTTAACATCGGCAACCAAAGAAGAACTTCACAAACTTAACATTGTATAAAAACTAAAAAAAACTGTTAACTGTATCAACAGTTCTATATAAATAGTAAGTATCTATGGATATTGAATGTAACAAACATTCTTGGAGCTGTGTATTTATCAGACACAGCAAAAACGATTTTTCAAAAAGCCTTGAAAAAGAAAACAGAATAGATTTCCGAAACGTCGGCCAAATATTTAATTTCAAGTTTTTGCACTTATTTGTGTTGTTTATTTAAAAAAGAGCAACCTTTAAGGGATCCTTTTACGCAAAAGTCACAGACGTAGAGGTTATGTACCAGTAACATACATGTTAATTGTGATAATTTGTAGATTCTTCGAGCACCGCTTAAAAAGAAAATAAACATGTGGCAGGAAGTCCCAAATAATTGAAGAAGGAAAAAAATTAAGATAATGCCACAAATAACATTTAGACAAATCACTACTTTCACATCCAGATTTCTCATTCAAGTCTCTTTAAAGGAAAACATCTTGACTTTTGCACTCTAGTATGTGGAAATAATTGGTAATGAAATGTTAATAACATATTTGGGGCAAATGTTATAAACAAATTTGAGACGTTGGCTTCTAGAATAAGCCAAAAATGAAGTTTCTGGACACATATTAGCTTTATTTACTTATTTACCCTATTTGCCTCCCACCCCCATCCATTCAACGGAATCATCTCAATTAGATATCATTACAATACTTACGTATCCCAAATTTAAAGTGAATATCTCAATTTTATTTTATCAACCTCTTTAATAATGGAGTGAAGATGGTTCCAGATTTCATCGTCATACACATGTGTACCAAATTTCAAGTCAATATCTTAAGCCGTTCTTGAGAAAACGTGCGCAGAAAGAAGTTACAGATAGACCGACAGACTAACCGACCGACAGACCGACACACCGACAGACAGCCAGATAATTGTTTTCTTTCAAATTTAAAATCTCGACGTTTTATGACGTTCTCAGCATATTTCAACAAAAAATAATTTAGATTTATTTTTTACAATTACTATACTTCCACTCCACTACGTTGATGTGGAAATG
This sequence comes from Stenurella melanura, assembly GCA_963583905.1. NCBI lineage: Eukaryota > Metazoa > Arthropoda > Insecta > Coleoptera > Cerambycidae > Stenurella > Stenurella melanura. The sequence goes on along the minus strand of OY757310.1, from coordinate 130,208,860 downwards.
AAATTAATGAAATAATAGAAGCGTACAATTAAATTGCATCATTTTGCAAAATAAGCATTTTTTTTAAGTTGTCCATTACAAAATTTATAACAGGGGGCTCTTTCAGCGGTTTTTTTATTGCTCTTTGGACGTCTGGTAAATTTTAAACCTAATCTGCTTTCGCGGCTTCTTCTGATTCCGACTAGTAATCATTATCACTGTCTAATACTGGTACATTCATTTATCTACTCTTATGGGATTATATATTAAATGCTCAACAACAATGTCCATAAACACATTGCGTGATTTATCTATTAAACTCCACGTCAGTGACCTTTTCAGCAACCAAGTCATAAACTACTTAAAACAACTACAAAGCTTCGAATTTTTTAATGTTTTATGTGTTCAATAATATATTTTTGAAATGTTATTATCCTTCTGATCATGTATAAAAATTAATCGCCGCGGGCGTTAGCTGTTACCGGCCTCTCATAAATTGGACTTATTGCTCTTGACTAAAACGTAGGATATTATCCACGCTGAATATATAACTATTTTTCTTCTTTTGCTAATGAACGGACTAAAATTTAAGTGATTTTTATAGAAATCACTCTACAGGTGAAATAACATACAATATGATGTGAACTATCCGTTTTACCAAAGTTTAGGAACATGAGTTTGAATAGGTAAAAATAGAAATGACATCGGCAGAAGAGAAGTAAGACAAACATGCAGTTTAAAATGCATTGTTTGTCACAGAAAATCACTATGTGTTTTTATGAATTGAAGACAATGGTTCTTTAATAAACAAAAGTTATGATAAATAATATGTTTTCACGTAATAAAGTAACTTTCAACAACAATTCCAATCGTCGTCATATGACGCCTTCATGGCCAGTGAAACGCACGTCAAGTGATAGTATTCGAGTGGAGTGTTCAACTCTCTTAATGCTTGTGGAAACTACTTCAGAGGGTTTCAATCATCTCTAGTTCCATTATTCTACTTAAAATCTAATACGCTTACCAGATATCCAACTAGCTAAACGTGACCATTTTGTACTTACAGGAACTCTGCAACCTTCTTAAAACAACATTGGTAACTATATAAGTCTTATAAAACAATGTATGCCAGTTCGGCATTTAAACATCTTATAAAAAATAATATAATATTCGCAATTATTGATTACCTAATGGTATATTATAGAAAGCTTAAATGAGTGTTTGAATATTCGTTTGGGGTATGTTTCTGACTTCAATTGTTATCCTGTCTATCGGATCGTCGCTAATGTTAGATTTATCACTCCCTTCCGTCATGATAATACAGAGAATAATGTAAAGTTTGAGTACATTGATAAATACCTTCTGGAAGTTTATAGCCAATCCAGTGGGAAGAAATTTAGTTTAAATAGTCTCGATCGGTACATGCTCTATTTTACTAGAGTAATATTCTTTGTAGAGAAGGTTGGTATCAGTTTCCTGAAGAAACAGAAGTGTCGAAGCTGGAATGAGACTGTTCGTTTAGAATTTGAGACATAGAGCGGCTGTTTATTTTTGTCTAAGAGAATATGAACCCAGTTGTCAGATGCTATATAAACTGCTCCACTAAATTAACTCACTAATGATACTAATATCCAATATGATTTCTCTGTTCCCAGTAACGATACTTTTATTGATTGATGGTCACTTTTCCGTCATTTACTCACAAAATTGAAGCCTTTCTATACAGATTTCTCTTGTACAATAGCTTTATAGGGATGAAGTTTAAATGTGTTTTTAACCACCTCTCATGCAAGTCGCCCTTCGAAAACCTAAGATTTTGCGTCAGTCAGAGGGAGATGAGATCCTGCAGTTTATTGTGAAATTCTGAAATCTAGAGTATTGTCATTATCTTTCTTATATTAGTCCTAAATGCTTGGGAAAAACAAAAGTGCACACCACGCAAAATATTTTATCCAATAAGTAATATGCTCATATTCACTGGTCAAATTATTGTTTTGTAGATTTTAACGTAAACTTACAAATATACAATTATTAAAGTTTAACCTTCATATTAACATATTTCATGACCAAATGTATAGTGGTAACGAATTCATTTCTCCCTTTTTGAGTTAGATCGTGTTAAATAAAAACATTGTTGCTTTGTTTTGTTTTTAAATTATTTTCCAATAGACGCCGATAATAAGAGGACTGGTCAGCGAAAATTCATAACTACGTTGAACAACACAGCCACACAAAAAATACTTTTGGTCATATACTAATGAGCAAAGCATCATATCCCGATGTACTTTAATGAGCTGAATATGAATTCGTGGCTGAATTTGCTCCTTGTCATCAAAACTCTTCGTAATTTAAACAGAAAGGCGAAAAATCGATTAAAATACGGATTTCGTAAAGTGGGTGTGTCTTCGACATGTGTTATGTTTCGCTGTATTTGAACCTGAGGCCAGAATTCAAAATGATCAAGTAAATAAATATTGCAACCGCAAAGTCACATAAAATTCCGAAACTGAACGCATTGGTAGCGGTGAATAATATACTCGTTACTCTCAATATAATTATAGGCATCATTATTATTTTTTTCGGTTTACCTGTTTCCAGACAGGGCTTCCTTGCTTTCCGACCGATACGACACGGTAGCCGCGCCGACGATAATTACAACCACTTCCCGCAGCTTGTGGGGTTAGTGACGTAAATTCCTGAATCATGTGCCCTAAGTAGACAAAGGAAACCCAAGAAAACCGCTTTCTGCATTTGGCCTGCTAGCCATTCGGCTGATTTCTGACACGCCGGTATGATCTTCAGTTCAAAGAGTACACCGATGATTTATTAGGATGACCATCTTAACCGAAATGCCTGGGTACAGCACTTGGAGCTCACAATATTTGATCCGTTTTTTCCGCCTCTTTCAAAGCGATGTTTGGCTCAGCAGGTGCTGAGAACTCGATCACAAACATCACCTTGTTTTGATGGTCGAGGAGGACTATATCAGGCTTGTGGGCTTGAATTAGCCTGATTGTCGGGAACAAGAAGTTCCAATAAATTCGGCACCTCTCGTTTTCCACAACAGACTCGATGTCTCCGGGGACGTAAGGCAGCACTGGTGTTTGGTCTACTCCGTACGAGTGTCGTAGATAATAGTACGGCACCCGTAACGCCACGTTATGGCGATGGATGTAGGCCGAAATCGCATATACTGGGCATGCAGACAGTAAATGCATGGGTGATTCCGGTGCCTGGCGGCGGGCCCTGCAGTTAATATCAGGAACCTCTACACCCATTACGCAGCTTCGGTAGACCAACGTGTTAATTACACCATCTTGCCACAATGAACCCCTTGATATCCGACTGACCTTAAAAGGGCAAATGTCAGCCTTGTCGATAAACCCAGTGTTTTTAGGTTATTATAGAACACATTGTGCATGGGTTTATCGACATGCTGCCTAAACAGATATTCCTGTTCGGCAGCTTTTATTTGAGCCTTCAGGCGAGTTGGCAGAACTTCAGTGACTGACTCTGGGTCAGCACCGCGCTGGCCTCCTCGCCTGTCGTCGAATACGAGACCAAGTTCATCTGCGGCTCTTCTTGCCACCTTAAACAATCCTGCACCCGCCCCTGCATTTTCATGATCTCTTAATAATTGCAGAAGCGGGTCTGAGCTCCTTAGGACGTTGCATGTCATACTTAGTGCTACTCTGCCATGCATAAACTCCAACTTCAAGACTCCTTGCCCTCCCTTTGACGTGGGAGGTACGCTCGAGGAACGGACGATCTAGGATGAATGCTCTTATGGATATTCATCATAGTGCGGGTACCTCTGTCTAACTGGCGCAGCTCCATTTGACTATCCCAAAGGAGTAGAGCAGAATAAGAACGGCACGCATATTAGTCACAGACACCTTGTTTGTCTCCAAAACTTCGGATGACCAAATCTTTCAGAGTAGGCATCTCTACGTGCCGCGGAGAGATTCCTTCACTTGCTGCATATCCACCAACTCTGTCGTAACTCGCTGTGCACCGGCTGTTATGGTGAAGCGAGTCCTCCAGAGTGGCAACAGCTGTGCTATGCATCTCACTAGTGGTTCTGCTATAGCAAGACATTTGAGCAAATTCAACTATAGTTCGTGCGACGTTGTGTCAAATGCCTTATGATAGTCAAATCAGGTCATAGATAAATTCCGCTTGTACTGCATAGAATCCTGCATGGCAACAGCTGTACTATGCATCACAGTAGTGGTTCTGCTATAGCAAGACATTTGAGCAAGTGCAACAATAGTTCGTGCAACGTTGTGTCAAATGCCTTACGATAGTCAATCCAGGTCATAGATAGATTCCGCTTGTACTGCATAGAATCCTGCGTAATACAGCGGTCTATCATCAGGCTGTCTTTGTAACCTGCCGTGCCCTTTTGGTGCCAAGCTGCTCTTAAATCTGCTGGAAGACCGGATCAACCTGCCGTAGTGTCCTAGCACACAAGATACGTGTAAATATCTTGTAGCAGAAATTCAGGGATTAGCACGGTACGTCCCTTGACAAACCAGTCCGGAATCTGCTGCTCCCGTTCAACCGAGTTGAAAACTCGAGCCAGACGACGGTGGGTGGAAGGAAATGTTTAGTTATTTGTGCTGTCTGGACCCGAAGCAGCGAAGTTCTTAGTGCCAACAAGAGCTTGTTGAACTTCCTCCCAACTGATTACCGGGCACACCTCTTCTGGCTCTTCAAATGTTCTGTAGCAGAGAGCCTCGAAGTGTGCGATTGCTGGATTGTTGCTATCGAACGGACGTATCGTTTCGTAGATTCCTTTCCAGAAGTGTTTGATATCGGTTACAGCTGGTGGATTGTCGACAACACGCTGTGGCTCTTGAAACAGGCGGGAAGGATTCGTACGAAACAATGATTTGGCTCCATACTCCGTACCCGCCTTATTAGCTTCTTCTTGATCACCATGACTGCTGGAATCATATGTAAACAGCGTTGGTTAATTGTTAGCATCACTGTTAGATTTAGTATGTGGTTCTGGCGTCTTAGGCCTTCGATTTTTGTACACGCCGCTTATCCTTTTCAATCCGCTTGGGACTCTAGTAGCCCTGTCGCGGGGAACAAGCTGGCTAGCAACGTTGTACACGGTCTTATTAGCTTGCTTTGCTTATTTCGTTATTTACCCCCACCTCCATGCACTCAACGGAATCATCTCAATCACCTCAATCACATACCATTGCACTACATACGTGTACCAAATCTCAAGTGAATGCCTCAACTTTATTTTATCAACCCCTTTAATAATGGAGTGGAGATGGTGGGTGGTTGAAAAATATTGTCTTCTAGTATATACACCAAATCACAAGTTTCTGTAATCTTACCAGCTTCCTTTACTTATTTTACACTATTTACCCCTATTTAACCCCCACGCCTTCAACGGAATCATCTCAAAATATAATCTAATTCCAGATATGCCGTTATAATACACATACGTGCACCAAATTTCAAGTGAATATTTAAATATTACTATATCAACCCTTTTAATAATGAAGTGATGGTGGTGGGGGTTGAAAAATATTATGAAATATATGGTGCCTTGGTTGCTAGTATGTGCACCAAATTCCAAGTTTCTGTACTTTTACAAGCTTGTTTCACATATTTTCCCCTGTTTACCCCTATGTAATCCCCAACCCTTCACCGGAATGAGCGCAAAATATAATCTAGTTCCAGCTCTTGTGATAATACATATAACATGTGTACCAAATTTCAATTCAATATCTTAAACCGTTCGTGAGAAAACGTACGCACAAAAATAGGTTACAGACAGATCGACAGACCGACAGACCAACAAACAGACGGACAGACAGAAAAAATTTTTTCGCTCAAATTTAAAATCTCGACGTTTTATGACATTCTAAGCCCATTTTAACAACAAAAAAATATATGTATTTTTTACAATTACTATACCTACTTGCACTCAACTTCGTGGATATGGAATTAATTATAAGATACATGCAAATAACTAACTGTTTAAGTACTTAAAGAGTACTTTATTGAATGTGTTTGCTGATAAAATTAATAATAATTAATCAATAATCAATACGTAGTTCACAAATAATGTGAAGGTAGAAATTATTTACTTAATTTTCATGGGGATATAAATTTTCATTTCATTATCACCTACCGGTTTATTAAACGTTTGTAATGCCCTGCGTTTAAGTTACGTTTACAAAATAAAATTCACCCTGATTAATAAATTACAAGCGTTTTAAATAAAGCACTTAATTACTTAAAGAGAAAAACGGTAATAAATCTTATTTACCTGTAACACCAGAATATTTTTCTTGTTGGTTTAACTATTCCCAACGTAATGAGAAGCAATTTTTCGAGATCGGTTTAAACATACTTTTACAAGTCCTGTAAACGCGGTTTTCAGTTTGTTTAAACAGTGGGTAGGGTATTAAATTACTCTCATATTTTTTACAGTGTCCTAAGCAGAGCATTTAAAAAATACGCCAAAAGAGACAGAGGTAAAACGTGATGCAGAATAACTGGGCGTGTCGACTGAAACTTTTCATTGGCTGAAAACTCCGAAAAAATGCTCGCAACTCCCTCTAGAGGAGAACAGAGATGTGAGAACAAACATTATTTTTGGATGCCATAAATTTGCGGGCTAGAATAAATATTTTCGGAAGAGTAAAATGTTAAGGACTTTTCATTATGCTGCAGAATATAAAGTTTTAAGGCTATTATGCTCAGACCTATTAGCATAAAGGAATATTTCAGTTAATTGGTCTGGACTTTCAGCACACCCGGCCTGAAAATATCAGGAAATGCTGGGAATTATAGCGGTTTTATGCAAAATACTACCATTTTTGTTTAAAATTACTTGACCGTACCCTTTGAACAATTCAAAGAATAAATTGTACAGTGGAATGTTTCTCCTTTGAATATTAGAGTTTTAATGGTGACATTTTAATACATTTGCTAATTAACAAAACACTTAAAATAAAACGAATACAATTCAGATCACACCGTTAAAATACACCATGGTATGGCTAATTAAGTACAAATTAGTTTCCTTGACTGTACAATTGTTTGAATAAATTACAAATTGCTCAAGTTTGGCCACTTGATAAAATTATCTATCTTGTCTATTTCTAGGAAGAGGTATCGGAAACTTAAAAAGATAGTCAATATTTGGGCATTAGAGATAAAAAAGAATATATTTATTTGGCCATATTATGCCATACATACATTTTTATAGCAAGTTAGAATACAGGGTGTGAATCTATATGACTGCAACACCGTTATAATATTAAATTAAATGGAATTTTGCAGCTTATGTGGGACAAAACTTGTAACTTAATAAAAGCATAATATATAACAAAAAATCGTTAACGTGCGATTCTATCTGCTAGCATTTGCATTTTTCTTGGTATTTCTCGATCATCTAAAAAGCTGAAATTCGGTGTAGATATTTCTTGGCACCTAAGGCTAATGACGAAATTCCACAAAATTCAGATGGCGATACGATATAAAGGCCTTCAGGAACAGGCTGCTTCTTACGTTTTAACTTGTTCCGAAACAGGTAGAAACTTAATCCTTGTAGGAGTTCACATCATAAGAAAAGTCGGGAATTACAAAGAGAACTGAACAATAGCGTTTGAAATGGAAACTTTTTCATTGGTCTCTTGGTTACTGTGTAAGTATCTGTCACCTTCGTAACTTATGGTGTTTACTAACATAATGGTTTCCTTAGAGCGGACTGTTATTATATTTTGATATCAAAACAAGAGAAGCCCAAGAGGAAAATTCTTGCCGTTTGAAAAAATTCTCAAAAGTAAGCGCAAAGAGTTTGCGCAAGCAATTTTATACCCTTTTATATAAGTACTTCTAATTCCACATTCACGTAGTGGAGCGAAAGTATAGTTATCGTAGGATGAAATTCAATTTAGTTTTTGTTGAAATAGGTAGGTTTAGAATGCCATGAAACGTGAAGATACTAAATTTTAGTAAAAATATTTCTTCTGTCTATGTATCTGTCGGTTTGTCGGTCCTTCGGTCTGTCGATCGTTCTGTACCCTTCTTGTGTGTACGATTACTCTGGAATGGATTTAGATATTGACTTAAAATTTGGCATACGTATGTATTACAACGATATCTAAAACCGTAGGGTTGGGGAATACATAGGGGTAAATAAGTAAAGACAAAACAAGCTGGTAAGAGTCCAGAATCTTGCGATTTGATGTATGTTACCCAGGTCTTAAATATTTTTGTACCATCTACCATTCCCACAGTACCACACCATACTTAAGGGAGATAATAAAATAGAATTAGAACATTAACTTAAAATTGGGTGTGCGTATGTATTTTTGGAGATCTGGAACTTGATTATATTTTTACCTTTTATTTCGATTCCTTAAACAGTTAGGGGTAAATGGGGTAAGTAAATAAAGCAAGCTCGTGAGTTCAGAAACTTGGGATTTAGTGCACATATTAGAAGCCAAGGTCTCAATCAATATATAGTCCCATCATTCCATTAAGGAACATACGGCCTGTACAAATAGTCGCCATCTGACTCTATTCCTGGCAAGAACATTTATTTCTCCCCATGTCTTGTTCATTTTCCTTGCTTCTTCTATTACTATCTAATATGGTTCTCGTCCACGTCATCTTTGGTCTTCCCACTCTTCGACTTCCTTGGGGGTTTCAGTCGAGGGCCGCTCTTGGTCTTCTGGTGTCTTCTGGTCTCCTAAGTGTGTGGCCTAACCACTTCCACTTCGCATTTCACTCTGCCCTGCTATATTCAACAACTCCCGGTTAGCGATTTGGTTTTGTCAGAATATGCGCGTTATCCTGCACGAACACGAGTTGACAAAGACCTGTATCTTATGATCCGTGTATTTAGTGCTCTTCCACGCTTCACATCCGTATAGTGGGACTGATATGCCATCACTGTTAAGTAAACGCAGTTTGGTTCTCTTCGAGTACACAGACGACCGCCAGATACCGCTAAGAGCACCAAGCGCTCTCCTTAGCCTTTAAAAGTCATTGTTGTATGCAAAGATTTGTTCCTCCCATATTATTGACTATGCTACCTAAGTCAAATTTGGTGATTCTCTCTAGTTGTGAATTTTGTATATATTGATCTTCTTGATTTAGAGACAAAGCACAATTGTTTGCCTCTTCTGGTGTTTATTTTCAGTCTCACCCTGGCTGCCTCTCTTTCCAGGGATTCTAGCTTCACCTTAATATGCCGTAAGGTGTGAGGCATGAGGCAGATATCATCGGCATAATCCAGGTCTTTTGGTTACCCTCCAGCCCCTATCTTGCGTACGGTTTACTTCCCTCATTACGCGCTCTAGTGTACGGTCTCAATCAAAGTCTCATGTTTTTTATGAGATCTGAAACCACCACCGCCACTCCATTATTGAAGCGGTAAACAAAATAAAATTGTGGTTTAATGTGTGTGCGAGAACAGAAGCTCTTAAATCATTTTTTGTCTTCAGCCGTCCCCATTACCACTTGGGGCAGACGATTTCTAATATTAGAGTAGTAAAATTCTAGTTATTTGCACACACTAAAGTGCAAACATATCTTCAAGAGCTTTTCATTTGGGGACTTGAACAGGAAGTCTGGATGTGACAGTAGTAATTCCTTAGGCAGCGGTTTTTAATTTAATTCATGTCAGGTTGCCTAAAATATGACATATATGTCCTTAGGCCTCCGAAATTTTCTGTAAGCTGAAGAGATGAGAATGAAGGTAGCATGGGTTAAAAACTGCAAACAAATAACTACGTCGATATCTTCAGCCATTTAGAAGATATTTGAAATCTCGTATAAGTACTCATTTCTCAGTAAAATTTTAATACGTCTACACGCTAGCGAACTTAGGATCTTGGCGTTATTTTACTCCCGCATGATCATTACTAGAGTTTATTACCGTATCATCATTTATTATCGTCTCATTCTCAATGACCTGTTAATTTTATTTCCATATCCATGTAATGAAGTGGAACTATAGTAATCGTAAATGCCATAAAACGTCGAGATCTTAAATTCGAGCGAAAAAAAATGTTCTCTCTCAGTTAGTTTGTCTACCTGTTGGTCGGTCTGTAACTTTTTTTTGTGGGCATGTTTTCTCAGCAATGGCTTAAGATATTTCACTTTGAATTTGGTACATGTATGTGCCATGGCGAGATCTGGAACTAGATTACATTTTGCGCTAACTTCGGTGAAAGGTTGGTACTTAAATAGGGGTAAATAAGGGAAAATAAGTAAAGCAAGCTGGGTAAGAATAGAGCAATTTGGAATTTGGTGTATACACTAGAAACCAAGACCTCAAATTTTTTCATAATATTTTTTACTCGCTCTCCAAGGGTTTAATAAAATAAAATTGAGATATTCGCTTAAAATTTGGTACATGCATGTATTATATCGCCACCTGGAGCTAGATTACATTTTGAGATAATTCCGTTGAAGGGTTGAGAGTTAAATAGCGGTAAATAGGGAAAAATAAGTAAATCAACCTGATAAGAGTACAGAAACTTGGGATTTGGTGTATAAACTAGAAGCGAAGGCCTCAGGTTTTTTTTGTAATATTTCTCTACTCCCCTACCACGCCCACTCCATTATTAAAAGGCTTAATTAGATAAAATTGAGATATTCACTTGAAATTGGGTACACGTGTGTATTATAACGACACTTAGAACTATAAATTATTTGTTGAGATGATTTCGTTGAAGGGGTGGGGGATAAGTAAGAGTGAATAAGGGAAAATAAGTAAAGCAAGCTGGTACGAATACAGAAACGTGGAATTTTGTCTATGTACTAAAACCTATAGCTACAGATTTTTTTACAATATTTGTCAATCCCCCACCATGCCCACTCCATTATTAAAGGTTCAAATTGAGATATTGACTCGAAATTTAGTACACGTATATGTTGTAATGACATCTGAAAGGGGAGGGGGGGAGTATATAGGGAAAAATAAGTAAAACAAGCTAATAAGAGTTAAGAATCTTTATTTTTAAAGCTATTGTTTAACTTACTTTGTATGTTAGTTAGTATCTTTTGATTAAATCTTACAATCCAAATGGATCCTGGAGGGTACTGTTCAATGGTGGATTCGGCGGCATCCGGAGTGATTGGGCAGCGCCAGAAAACAGATTCGGCGGCGCGGCGCTCGGAAATTGCTTTGTTATTATGGAGCGTCCGGAAATAACCTTGGCGTTTGGCAGCGCCCGAATATGGATTCGGCAGCATTCTAGTATGGATTCGGAAATGCCTGGAAATTACTTTGGTATTCGGGAGCACCTGGAAGTTCTGGAAGCTTGGCTGGCATTCGGCAAAACCCTTTTATTAAAATTCTATGACCCATTATTTCCACGTGCTAGAGTGCGAATATAGTCAACATGTTTTCCTTTAAAGAGACTTGGATGGAAAATCTAGATGTGGAAGTAGTGATTCCTTAGGCAACGGTTTTTAGATCCACTGTACATTAACGTTTTTTTATATTTACTAATTTAATGTTTATTTAGTAAAAATTATTACTGTGTAGGTTAAGACAGAGAACGGTGAAAATAACATCGATGCCATTAACTATTCTTGTTTAGATAAAATAAGCTAAATGAGAAAATCTCCGAAACCGTAGCCCTAGGTACATACACAAACATGGCAGCACCTGTCGAAGACAATCTTATATACTAATATACGATTCAAATGTATTGACCCCTCACTTTAACCACGAATATCTCAGAAACTGAGGAGCAGAAAAAATTACGTGTTCATTATGAGTCCATTCTAAATCAGTCACTAAAATTTTAATAATGTACACTGTACATTTTTGAAGATCTGTCAAGTTATATTGAAAAATGTCCTACTTTTTAAGGAAATTTTGACCATACTAGTTTTAAATCGGCTGTATCTTGGAAAATATGCATACTATGTAAATCACATTTAGGCACCGATAAAGCACGGCATTTTTTGTGCCAGGAAATTTTTTCCTATTTTTTTATTTTCAAATTTTGCAGTTATTCTCAAAAACGTGGCGTCATGTTTATTCGGTTATTTATCAATGTATTTAAAAAGTTTTTGTTAGAATAATTAATTTTATAAAATGTAAGTATTTTCAGAACAAATTATTGGTATATATCAAATATTAATTTAGTTATCAAGCATGATAGAAAATATTATTGCAAACTTGCAATGATATTGTCCTTTACGCTTGATAACTATATTAATATTTGATATATATCAATTGTTTTTTCTGAAAATGCTTATACTTCATATAAATAGCTATTTTATCAAAAAGTTTTTAAATACATTGGTGAATAATTGAATAAACATGACGCCACGTTTTTGACGATAACTGCAAAATTTAAAAATAAAAATTTATGAAAAAATGTCCTCGTACAGAAGATGCCGTCTTTTATCGGTGTCTAAAATATCATTTACGTAGTAAGCACATCTTTCAAGATATAATGGATTTAAAACTGGTATGGTCAAAATTTCCTTAAAAAGTAGGACATTTTTCAATATTACTTAGCAGAACTTCAAAAGTGTCCAATGTGTATTATTCAAATTTCATTTATTGATTTAAAATAGACTCGTAATAAACACATCATTTTTTCAATTTTTTCTGCTCCTCCGTTTCTGAGATATTCGCGGTTAAAGTGAGGGGTCAATACATTTGAATCGTATATTAGTCTACATATTTAAAACGCAATATGTTTTTTCCTACAATCGGCCAGCGGCTCCCAGTCAACCGATTTTTGCGTTTTTTGTTCATCAAAATTACACAGGCCTGCATTTGATAACATTTTCAAAGTTGATTTAAAAATTTTAACTGTTTTTTGGTAATTGGGTAGTACTGATTTCAAATCTGCTTTCAGTTTTTTTGTATCACGTAAGGTTATTTTTCAAACCAGCAAAATCAAGAAATTTTGAAAAACACGATTTATTTCATTTATAAGCTAGTTTTATAACATATTAAAGAGAAAAATACAAAAACGTACAAGATGTAGACATTGAAACTATTTGGAATAGTTGTTTATTCTTTACGCTTCTTAAAAAAAGTTTTATTTTTTCAGAAAAGCTTCTTTTTGTTGTTTTTCTGTCATATTCAGCTAAAGGAAGACCTCTCCTCAATGTCCAACAGTAATCGGCCATCATTTTTGTGTCCCAGCGCCCCTGGTATCTTTTTTCCATCTCTTTAATATCTTGATGAAATCTTTCACCTTGCTCTTCACTCACGTCCCCAAGATTTTCCGGGAAATAGTCCAAATGGGAATGCAAAAAGTGAATTTTTATGCTCATATTGCAACCAAGAATCCTGAATTTTTCCAGCATATTTTCAACGATCTCAACATAGTTTGTGTCTTTATAATTCCCTAGAAATTTATGTACAACTTCTTTAAAAGCATTCCATGCATGTTTTTCCTTATCTTCCATTACATTTTCAAATTCTCTATCTTTCATCAACCTCCTAATCTGCGGCCCTACAAAGATTCCCTCCTTTAATTTTGCCTCTGACAGAGCCGTAAATATGTTAGACAAATATTTAAAACAATTTCCTTCTTTGTTTAATGCCTTAACAAATTGTTTCATAAGTCCAAGTTTTATGTGAAGTGGTGGAAGTAAAACTTTTTTAGGGTCAACAAGACTTTCGCGAATTACATTTTTGGTTCCAGGTGTTAAAGTCTTTCTTTGTGGCCAGTCTCTTTTTATCCAATGCTGTTCTCGGTTCCTGCTATCCCACTCGCACAGGAAACATGGAAATTTAGTAAATCCAGACTGCTGACCCAAGAGAAGGCCTAAAATTTTTAGATCGCCACACAATTCCCAGTTGTGATCTTTATATTGTATTCTTAAAAGTAATTCCTCTAAATTTTCATAGTTTTCCTTTAAATGAACTGAATGGCCGACAGGAACAGAAGCAAAAACATTGCCATTATGTAAAAGAACAGCTTTAAGGCTCCTTTTTGAAGAGTCGATGAAAAGTCTCCAGTCAGAAGGTATGTATTCAGGAGCTCCGAGGCAAGTAATTAGATCAGAAATTGCTTGGCAGTACACAAGTGGTCCGCTTTGTGCAAAATATTTTACAAATTCAGCCTCACGATTTCTATACCAAGAGAAGGTAGTTTCTGGGGCAAGCAAATTTTTTTATTTCAACCTAGACCCCAGTACTTCAGACATGTCTTTTGAAAGTCCCAAATCTCTTACCAAATCGTTCAGTTCGGCTTGTGAAAATAGTTGAGGTTGGTTTTGACCTGAGGTTGATGGTTCAAAATCACGATCCTGTACTGAGCCGGAAGTTGAGGAGTTTTCACTATCATCTTTTAGTACTTCGAGAGGTATAGGTATAGGTACATCATCACTTTGAGGAACTGGTCTGATAGCTGATTTAATATTGTTTGGATACAAAATATGTTTCAAAGTTTTTCTATTATGCCCCTTAATATCACAAAGACAAAAGTAGCAATCATCATGATGATTTTGCGGTTCTCTCCAAACCATCGGTACTCCAAAAGGAAGGTTTTTTCTATTTCCTTTGGTCCAATGTCTTAAACCTTCTTCACATACCCTGCAAACAACGTGCGGTGCCCAATCTTTATCTTGATCTCCTAATTTGATTTTGAAATAAGCATAATATGCATTTTTCACAAATTCACCAATTGGTCTCTTACACTTTTTCAAGACGAAATATCCACAAATATAACAAAAATCATCTGGTTTGTTTTTGCAACGCCTGCTAGACATATTTTTAAGCAATGTATATCAAATACCACGCACAAAACTAAACAAAAAATAAATTTTACTTGTTTCGTGATCAAAACTTAGAGCAAGAATGAACCCAATGACATTATAATATAAATTTATAAATTTTGTTTGGAGTCATAAACTTAAAACCCTTCTTTTTCCCAGTACTAATAAAGTTAAAGCATATTAAATAGGACTTAGCAGGTCAAAATTCCCGGAAATTTTGTTCAAATTATAGCAATTAATAGATTTAATAAAAGGATTTACCTCAGGTAATGAGAGCCTACTTAATAAATTTCTTGAAAAGTACCACATAAAATCATTTTTGGGTTAATAGAAGAATAGAATTTCAAGCACTAAATTTATTTTAAAATGCATTATGCCTATTATAAGATGTTTTTAATATTTTTTCATTTTTTTGGGAAAAAAAAAATCTGTGGGTGATGGAGCCAAATGGTATTTAATTAGTTATTTCTATATAAAAACTGAGCTTAACAAACAAAAATCACGTCATCACAAATTTCATGCAGGCCTGTGTTATTAGTCAACAGATTTATCACTTTTTTAATCAATATTTCCATGTGTAGAAAGAAAATAAAAAACCGTACTCTCGTTACAGATTGTAAAAACTTTCGATTCACTACGCTTAGCGACATCTGCTTTAAATTTGAAGCAATAATTCGGGACTAAGAGCAGAGCATGTACTAATGTTCATTTAAAATCAAGCTCGCGTTGCAGTTATAGCAGTCGGAACTAAACGAAATGAACAGGAACAGGAGCAGCTTGCACGATCTATTTTCTCTGAACGCATTTAAGCTTACTCGTAGAAAAAAGTTGTTATATTTTAAATTTAATAGGAATGTACTTTCTAAGTCTTGTTATATTATTATACTGAACTATTAAGAGTTGCTTTATATTGTTATTCTTTATTAGTTTTGAGTCATTGATACATTCTTAACGAATCGTTCAAATATTGAATAGTTTTAAAACTACTGTTATTAAAAACGCGAGCATACTTGGAGAGTCACTGTACTTATAGCCCAGTTGTCAGAGACAGAAATTGATAAGAACCGGTCACTAAATGTTATACGGCTGAATTTTTCAGAATAAGTAGTTTTGTTGGTGTAGAATACGATAAAAAAAAGTTTACAGCTGTAAGGAGCCCGCGCCGCCTAAAAAATCGAAAATATTGGCCGAAATTCGGTTTTTAGCCAATAACTCGAAAAATAGAATAGAATAGAATAATAATAATAATAATAATAATGACGTTTATTTACAATATAACATTTAGCAATAGTAACATATATTTTCTAATATTAACTTAAAATTTTGAAAATAAACAACACAACTGATGAAGGTAAAACCTTGTCCGTGAGTAACAATAACATATTTCATACTGGCAAAGCCTGAATACATAAGAATACTAAGAATTTAATTTGTATAAATATCTGTAATTTATAACGGAATTTACTACTCTAAAACTTTGCTTATGACGAACAGTGACAGTGAATATGAGACGAAATGGACAGACAGCCGGCGCGGGGAGGCACTGGGCGTGTATATTAAGAATTAGTAAATTTAATGGTGAGTAATTCTGGGTATATGCATTAGTAATTTATCCTGGTTATAGCAGTAATATTAGTTATATTTTTAGTCTATTAAGTCATGTTGTTACTGGTTAAATTGAAATTAAGAAATACAAAGTGAAATTTGACTACAATTAGGTCATAAATCTTAAGGTCGGCTAGCTCTATCACGAGACTCTCAGAGGTGAAGATCGTTTATTTTTAACGATTTCAATTTTGCCATAAGTTGAAATGAGCGCCAGGTAATTTCCTATAAATTCCAGCCCCCTTAGATTGAGTATGACACATCGATTATCAAAAAACTACCAAAAACCGTGTTAAATTTAATCTAAGTCAAAACACAAAAGAAATCTATTTAAAATAATTATTTAATTTACATACAAAATACAATTAATAATGTACAAATTGGCTCAGTTTTATGAATATTATTAATAGGAAATTATTAAAAAAAGATTCTTATTCGCTAGATCTAAGACCAGTAATAAATACTATTATACCAATAACTTACAAATAATATTTTACTTTTTTAGAAAACTACTATTGGTTGATCACTGATATTTTGCAAATGAATTGTTAAAAATATACTGACGATTTACTAACGATCTCTAATGATGCACTGTCAATGATTTATAGTTAGGTTAAATTAAAATATGTTGCTCTATATTGACGCTGCCAATAAACAACGTAAATAAAAAGATTGATATACCTTATAAACTAATGATATAACCATAAAATACCTGTAAATAAGATGTTAACTGCGCAGTTACTCACATGTCTTATTTTCACATATGTTTAATTGAGTAACTAATGAAAATATTTAACCATAAATATGATATAAGTATATAGAGAAATAAGTAAAGATTAAAATATATCGGCAGAGTATTAATACACATATAACTTTTAGCTATCCCGGCAACATTAGAAAAAAAGGTACTCATCCGGTATCCAACGTTGAGCAAAAATCTGTTAGTACAGGTTACTATGCTGTTGTTACTGCAGAAACCTCATGTACACCTCAGCTTCAGTATCTCATCAACATTTAAATCCATGTGACCTCATAACCAGCAACCATGCGTCTCAACTGTGACATGTGACCACACCAAAACGACGACTTCAGAAAATGGCTTCGCGGGACCTCCCAACAATCGATTCACCAATTTCCAAGTCAATAAAAACTACATAGACATCCACAGCTTATCAGCTTCACAATTTTATGTAACTTAGTACCAACCACTTGAGTACAATGTCTAATTTTCCAGATTTTCCAAATTATTTCAAATTACCCCAATTATCCAAATTATCCAAATTGCCTACATAAAAGAATGACAAAAATTAGGAGTCAGTATTTCCAGAAAATTCAAAATGGTGCTTACCCGCAAAATCGTCAGGGCACAAACAGGTATTCAACAATGTCGTATATATTGCCTATTTAGAAGTCCTCTATAACAAAATTAGGCTTCAAACAGCTACACACAATTAGGCCTTCCAAATGTAAGAATTTTATAGTATAATCCCCCGTAATTAAGTTGGGGTTGCTTTTACAAGCAATTATAAAAATCTTGACTAATCGGCTTGACGAGTCAATAAAGAAAGGAAGAGCACGCCGGTTTTCGAAACCAACCGTTTTTTTCCTAACAACCTGTTTCTTTTCTGTTTTAACGACCAATCACAATTCAGCATCTCATAGGAAAATACCCTATGAATTGATAAGTAACAGAAAATTAGTTCCAGCCATAGAATGATTAAAACTCTCCTTAGAATAGAAACTAAGATACACAAAACCCATTACTGGACCATATAAACAACAAAATAAATAAAACCACGATTTAATGACTTTAGTAAATGTTCCATTTATAACCAAATGTTGGTAACACGTTATTCCCTATCTCTTAAATATGACAGCTGATCAAGGAGAGGTAAATTCGAATGTTTACAAACTTATTTGTTTAACTAAATGAGAAATTCTCCACTACAGGTGAGAGCAAATAGCATTAGCTTGAACAATTACAAATAGTCATAAAATATATGCCTGCTCGTAGTGATTAGTAAATTTTGTATGTGCGTTTATCATTTTTAGGTTAACCAACGAAATTTTCTTCTAACAATAACACGGAAAATTACCTTAAATGAAGTTATAATAACACCCCAGACATAACAAAACAATGGACCTAAGTTATAATGACTAAAAATCACATAGTAAACATTAAGGTTCTTGTAGTATTTTACTTAGCCATCGATAAATATGAATACACATTATTTTATCTGGTCTCCTTGCTATCAACAAAAGTAAAGAAGAAAATTCATATCTTTTTTTTTCCTCAGGTACCAACGGCAACATTAAAAACAATCGTAGCCTCACTCATTTCTAAGTTTACATTCCACATACAAATATATGGGCGGAATCTAATTTAACGTCACAATGTATCTCTTTTCTAGATCTGTGCAGGACGTACATCTTCAGTTTCTTTTTTAATGAGTGAATTGACATATGTTGAGTTTTTAGATTTAGAGGTAAGCTATTATATAATTTTGATCCCAGAAATCTGAAGCTTCTTTTCCCGATAGGTTTATGCATTATTGGAGGTATGTGAAACGTATTCCGATGTCGTGTTTGGTATGCATGTGTGAATGAATTATGTGTGTTTTTATTTTTTTGTTGTACGATATTAACTGCTATAAAATAAAGTTGTCCCAAATCCAATAGTTTTGAATCTATGAACAACTGTTCCGTTGGGTCGAGTATATTTTTTATAACTTTTTTTTGTGTTATTTCTAAGTTGGTGAGATGGTTCTTGGTAGCTCCGCCCCACCCTATTATACCATATCGCAAGTGGCTTTGTACCAATGAATAATATATAATTCTTAACTCCCTATCATTTAGCATATTCCGAAGAAGTCTAAATTTATATAATAAGAATCTATGTTTTTCCGCAACGTATTTAATTTGTAAGTCCCAGCGTAAATGTTTATCTATAATAATGCCCAGATATTTTATTTTATTTACGGCTTGGATCTTGCATTTCTTGCCTTCATTCTGGATGGTGATAAAATTGTAGGGTGGTGCAGAAGATTTGTTATTAGAGAAGGGTATATAATTAGTTTTTTGCAAATTTTAGGGTAAGTAATTAATAAGTAATCCTTTAGGTTATTTAAATTTTTTCAACTTTTATTTTCAGTTTTTCCCAAGTTTCATCTTTATAAAAGATATCGTCTGCGAAACTAATTATGTCTACACTACTTCGAAGTGAGAACAAGCCGTTTATGTATATCGTGAACAAAATGGCGCCTAAGACAATACCTTGCGAACGCCATACTCAATAGGTTTAAAATCGCTAGTAATATTATTAATTTCTACAGCTTGTTAGCGGTTCGTTAAATAGCTTTTAAATAGATTAAGGGCTCTTCCTCTAATACCAAGGTCATCTAATATTGATAGCAGCCGGACACGGCTTACCGTGTCAAAGGCTTTAGCTCAAGTCTATAAACACCCCCATAGAATAGAATAGAATAATGTTTATTGCTGAGATTTGTATATATAAATATAATATATAATAATAGGTGTATAGAAAAATTATATATGTATAAATAAATAAATTATAAATAAATAAATAAATAAATAAATAAATAAATAAATAAATAAATAAATAAATAAATAAATAAATAAATAAATAAATAAATATATCAAAAAACTAATAGCACTAGGCCATAGAGGATTAAATTTCACATCAAAAACGTATCATGAAATTTTTTTGTGCGATCCAAAATGCAGGCACCAGGTTTCTTTTAGCGCACGAAAATGGGACGTGGCGACACATAAGTACGGCTCGCGAAGCCCACTATACCAGTATCAGACACTGCTAAGTAGGGTGGAGTGAAAATCTGACATTTTGGTTTTTGAACGCCTATATGCGGAAAAGTGGTGGGCTAAGTAATATTAATTACCTGCAAAACCTGGAGTCGATTGGACGACGTCTAGCGGTGCCCCCACCACTTTCAAAATTTGTCGCCGACTGCCAGAAACAAAGCCGATTCAATTATTTCTCCAGCGACTGTCGTTAAGCGAGTGTGCGTTTAAGCTGCCGATATTCATTCGAAAATAGTTTTACAACCGCATAATTGTATCTCGGTTGCTTTGGTTGTTATTTAGTGAATTTTAGATATTCAAGTCTTTTTGTGAAATATGCCAAAAACTAGAAAAGATATTGACTGCCCTGTATTTGGGGCTCCGTCCGTATTTAGGAAAAATACGTTACCTACATATGCGGATGTGATGAAAAACTATGCACATATACGTCAAACCTTAATTAATTCAGCTCAAAATAAAGCAGAACCGACCTTAAGTAGCATTGCAGAGATTTTGATTGGAGAGCTGAAACTTGTTTGGTCTAAGGCGTCTATTCTCGTGGTGACAGATCAACAAATTTTACATATGATAAGACAATATCACGAAAAATTGAGAAACCTTAAGAAACCTCTAAAATCCCGATTGAATGATGCTCTTAGACAAAAAGTGAAAAAATTTAGAGAAATTG
Organism: Stenurella melanura; assembly: GCA_963583905.1. Classification (NCBI taxonomy): domain Eukaryota; kingdom Metazoa; phylum Arthropoda; class Insecta; order Coleoptera; family Cerambycidae; genus Stenurella; species Stenurella melanura. The sequence continues at coordinate 130,188,024 of OY757310.1, read as the reverse complement.
CAGAAAGAAAACTATTCGATAATTCATCCTGCAAGTGCGCGAATTTTTCATTGTGTAAGTGTAAAAACAAAGTGCCAATTAGAGAAAGAGAATTTCTAGTAAGCCAGAGAACTGAGAGAAAAATGTTTATTGGCACAATTGATCCAGTAGCTACGCGAAACATTCAGCGATCCTTACATCGGAGAGTCTTGGAAACAAGATCGCTACCTTCAACTTCTACTTCCAATGTGCTGGATATGGAACTGTCAGATGGTGAAGAGACAGATGATATTGATGGCAGTTCTAATGCAAAGCCGGAGGCTAGCCAAAAATTACAACGCCAACGATCTAAACAAATGCGTATTGACTTACCAAGTCTCGCACAAGCGTGCGATTGCACAGATGTTTCTGATAGATCCGCTCCTATTATTGCGTCTGCTGTATTAAAAGATATTGTATTGGTAACCAAAGAAGAAACTTGTAAAATAATTGATAGAAGTAAGATAAGAAGAGAGAGAGAAAAAAAAAGACGAAACATTTTAAGAACCAAGCAAGACAAGGATTTTGTACAAGCCAATTATTTCTATGAACGAAAAGATAATACCCTCGTTCAGCATGCAATTGGTAATAAAAATCACAGTACAATTAGCGAAGAACATATTGTGATTGTTTCAGAACCCGAATCTAAATATTTTGGACATATCACTGTTCCATATGACACAGCAGAGGCAATTTCCGAAAATTTGATACAGTTTCTGCAGCAACATATAGATTTGACGAACTTAGTGGCTATTGGATGTGATGGAACCGCTGTTAATGCGGAAATTCATAATGGTGTAAATAGAAAGCTAGAAATGCATATTGGAAGCCCACTACAGTGGTTCATTTATATGTTACACGCAAATGAATTACCTCTGCGTCATTTAATAAAACAATTAGATGGGGAAACTACTGGCCCTTCTGGGTTTTCTGGCGAAATCGGAAAATCATTACAGTCTTGCGAATCTATACCAGTCACAGTGTTTCAAAAGATTACCACAGAACTTCCCGAAATTGACTTACAAATGTTAAGCACAGACCAAAAATATTTGTATAACATGAGTTTGTCTATATCAAAGGGTAACAAATCGAAGGATTTGGCCATGCAGCCACCTCCACGTGATGAGTTCTGGGTTGTTTTATATTAAAACAAGCGAAGAGCTGCATAAATCATAAGTTTTAGTAGTTTCACTTATTTAGAAAAAAGTCATAAATTTGAAGAGCCTGGGGCACCGGAAAACGTAATCGTATGAGGCTCAGTTTTCTCATAGTAAAGTGACCCTACATGTAGCCACTTTTCCATATATAGGAGAAATCAAATTCGAAAAAAAAATTTTTTTCGCCACTTTCGCTCCACTCTACTGCTAAGCCAGTCCAGGCTAAAGGGAATTATCGAAAAAAAATGCCGTGTACCTTTTAATATGTAAAACTATTGTACCTACAATCCAACAGCTGAAAATTAGTGCCTCTATGTTTAGTTAACTCGTGAAGTTATGAAATAGTCTATTTCATTAGGAGTCCAGAAAATAGGCTTTTTCCGTACGCGTGTGACAAATTCTCGTGTGAGGCGTAACCGAACACGGGAAGTTATGCAAGCACGGGAAAAGCATTTATGGATGTGTAATGAAAGATATTTTTCATAATACCGCTCTGAAAACATGAAATAAGGCAAAAAAATTTACATTTTTAGAAACTTTACTTTTAATGAACGAACAAGAACCTATATCTTTAATTTTTACTAAATGAAATATTTGTTACAATTTATGTTATTGTAAATATGCAATTCTTTAACAGGCTCTTCATTTTATAGAATTGAAGTTGGTCAAGTCGAAGGTATTATATCAGAATTTATTTCTTGGTTTTCCCCAATTAAAATGTTTTCTAGTGTTGATTTTGTGTTTCCTATTCTTGAATGACTAAACAATTTACGAGAAATTTCAATCTCTCTGCTTGCCGATTCTTCGATGTAACCTTCAGCCGAATGCCAACCTCCATGTCTTTTTAGAGTAAGCAAATCCCCTCCGACTTAGACCGACATAGATGCTGATGATCGTCTTGAGATGTGTCCAGTATATTATTCAGGATTTTTTAGGTTCAGATATTCAGCCATTTGTTTTATTGTACCACTTATAGTTTGACAACCTACATGTTGAGCATAACATCTACCATTGCGATATGCAATAAGTAATCTTCTACTATCCATATTTATATTTCATAGATCAATATATTTACGATAGAAACTGCATGGATCAAAGGGATATCCTTCCTTTGTAATTGTGAAATTTCATGGTTTGTGATTCTTGCCATATCGAAGAAATACCACCAAAAAACAGCCATTATCTTCCTCGTCTTTCAAAGATAAACGGATCAAGTCATCTCTTCGGCATGCACGGTAAGTATCAAATATTAGAATTACTTTTGGTAATAACCACTTCTCATTTGATGCTTTAGTACGAATTTGGCGACTTGGTCTGCAGTTAATACTTTGGAATTTTTCGATATGTAACCAACACTTTGTCGTTTGAGAAATGCAGTAGTTTTCGGCAAATTGCTAACATTCACAATTTCTTTTACTGCTAGACAACTTTTGACATTGAGAATCGACTCCATAAAGTTGAAGCTTTCGTTGATTTGACTTTTTCGGACAAATATACGAGAAGAGTAGCATCACTTACTGTGTTAACTTTTTTTTGCTGGCGCCACTTGCAAAATAGACGGTATTCGTTTTCATGTCTCTCACGAGACTTTCTGGGCAGTAACTCTTCACTTACTTTTGCCGCTTCAAGTAATATTTCTTCTTCTGGAGAAATTTCAAATATATTTGGAACAGAAATTTAAAAACCTGTCACAATTCAATTCAATTCAAAATTCACTTAATTATAGTTACAGATTTCCTAATGTACAATACTGTCATTAATTTTAGGGATTTTTTCTTATATAGCACCTAGCTGATTAAACAGCTGTATATGCTCAAAAGATATTTAAACTAAGTATAAATGGCAAATACATAACCCATTTTGTAAGACAATAAACAGTTTATTTATTAACATAAACAACTGGGTGATCAATACACCTTAACTAACTAAATAACCGAAAACTAAAATTAAACTAATGCTGGTTAATTATTTTCATATAAATATATTTATAGAATATTTATAGTCATTGTATCTCTCAGTAATATAGATTCTGCATTTTTTGTTAAAATTTTTGTTATTTTTTATATGTCTAATGTTAACTGGCAGCAAATTGTAAAATTTAGATCCAAGATAAGTCAAAAATCGTTGGTTTATATCTTTATGGTTCATAGGAATTTGAAGATTATTTTGTGTCTTGTTTCTAGTTTCATGCTGATGATTTACATACTTCTTAATTCTTTTTTTATGAACATATAGACATGTCGTTAGAATATATAATGATCTTACATTAAATATGTCTTCATTGTATAATAAAGCTGTTGGATAACGCTTTCCTTTATTGTATATTACCTTTAAAATAAAATTTTGTGTATCATTTAACTGTCTTAGTGCGTTGTTGTACAGACCATACCATAGTTCTATACCATACCTAATTAAGGATTCCACCAATGTTCTATATACCATTATTAATAGATTTTTCGACATCATACCGCGTACAATACAAGTTTTGTTTTTGAGTTGAGGAAACTAAACAATCATGGTTTGAGGTTACTAAGGAACTTTCAATAGCATATATTGTATTACGACTGGCAAGTAGGCAGCTAATATCATTAGCGCACGGAACAATTTTTCCTGTGTAGGTGCACATGAAAATCCCATTTTCCGTGCGCTAAATAGTATGTAAACGTAGTGTTTTCAGAGAGGCATAATTAAAACGAGTTTTTGGCTTGTATAAATTTATCTTTAGGTTTTATGGTAATACGTCCGAAGAAGTTGTAGATATTAGAAATATCTACAAGATCAGCTCAACCGCATTAAAATCGGTTAATTAGTTTCTTAACAAAATACTGCTAAATACGCTGTTTGTTAATTAATCTTTAACTTTAAAAATAATGAACGTAGAGGTAATAAACTTTGCCAGATTATAGGTTTTTCTGCATAGAATGAGTGCCTTTTTTCGGAAATGTATACTTGTATAATTTTTGCAAGATAATAATTTCTACAGCTTACAGATGTTGTAGCGTAACATGGTAAGGCTTATTTTCTGCCTCCAGGATTGCAGTTTTGACAACAGCAACATCAACACTGACATTAACAACAGCAATGCAAATAACAATAATTGTTGCAAAGACACGTGCAGAAGAAAGGAAAGTTAAGAGAAGTCCGTTTTATGGACTGAGATTTTTTGCAAAACTTATGCGATATTTCGTTCTATCTCGTCGAGTTACCTCAAATCGATTGGCTGTAACTTTTTTTACGTCCAAGGAAACCGAGATAATGATGATTTTGCTAGCGCGCACGATTTTGAACGTTCCAGTTCTAGTTGTTGCAGCGCCAGCAACGCAAGGAACTGAACTGAACTCCGATGTTCAAAAAATAAAATTATTTATTTTTTGTCATGACTATTTCCCAACCCTGGTTTCAGTACTGCAAATATATGCGATTGCATAAACAAACATGTTTTAGCTAAATGGATGTTCTATTAGATTCAGCATAACTGTCAGCTTTACATTTTACTGATATCAATATCAATAGTAACGCAAAGGTGTAATGTTTGCGTTTAAGTTAGCGGATTTCAAACTGTTATTTCAAAGTCGTCTAATTATGTATAAGATAGTTTTCGGTATAGGCGAGTCTGCCTGAGATTTGACCCAAAAATTTTCTATAACAATTGAGTTAGCCACGGAATCTTATAGTAAAAATTCCGCTGAACAGTATTTTCTTATGAAAAATGTTCCTAAATCGCGAGTTTCATGGTCAAATAATTGTCTAAACTATTTTTTTTCGTTTTATTTAATAAAATGAAAACGGTTTGATAGATTCGAAATAATCTTGATTCAATAGAAATATGTATTTTCAATACGCGTCGTTTGGCGCTAGGCATAACTCATTATGTCAACCCGTTCATTTGTTATAGCCACAATAAACTTCCTAATTAACAAACTGATTACTCTGAAACTAATGAGGTCAAGATATTGTTCTTTTCAAAAAACATGCCTTCTATACAAAAGAATATACCATATTTTTATGGCCCGATATCTTCAATACTTTTTAAATGATTAAACAATTGGCATAATTTGTTAATTAGCAAATAACTTTTTTTTCGAAAGTTTGATCGACTTCAAACCAACTTTAGTCGATAAATATTGATATCGGACATAATCCCCATACCCAACTTTTGTGGTTGATGGAAAAACTTGTTAGCTCTCATTCGCACCGAACCTCGTGTCCAAAAAGTTGTTAATAAACAAATTAGAGCCTCTCACGCAATATCACTTTTATTTTCGGTTCCGGTTATTCGATCAAGTTCTGTCTGGTCTCGAAATTTTCCTTTTTCCAAGCACTTTCATATGCACAAAGCCTAATTTCGATACGCTTACCCAGAGCAGAGATATTCCATTTGATAATTTGCAAAATTAATTTAATCTTTATATAAACAAAAGCAAAAAGTTGCATTCATGCAGACTTCTATGGGGGTTATGCCCGACATCAATGTTTATCGTTTAAAGTTGGTTTGAAGTCGATCAAACTTTCGAAGAAAAAGTTATTTGCTAATTAACCAATTATGCAAATTCTTTAAACAATCAAAAAATATTGTAGATATAGGGCCAAAAAAAATATGGTATATTCTTTGGTATAAAAGGCATATTTTTTGAAAAAACAATATCCTGACATCATTGGTTTCGGAGTAATCAATTTGTTAATTAAGAAATTTATTTTGGCTATAACAAATGAACGGGATGACAAAGTGAGTTGTGCCTGGCGTCAAACCACATGCAGTACAGAAAATGTCTTTCGACTGAATCAAGATTTTTTAGGATCCGTCAAACCGTTTTCATTTTATTAAACCAAAACGAAAAAAAATTTGTTTAAACAATTATTTGACCATGAAGCTCGCGGTTTAGGAAAATTTTTCATAAGAAAATCTTGTTGAGCGGAATTGTTCCTATAAACATTCGTTGCTAACTAAAATGGTATACATAATCTGTAAAATCACCTCTTTTTTACCCTAGGCAGACTCGCCTAATATATTCCAGTAAGTTTTTGTTTAGGTTTCAATTATTATTTGTACATTTAATTGTAATACATATTTTTTGTCGGAAACAGTACATTTTATGACAATTTATCAACAGATATCCAACCTGTATTTTTAAATGGTAGAGCATTTTCTTAACCAAAATACCGAAATTCCTAAAAAGAGAATCTTGACACGAGCTCTATGTTTAACTAAGCCACAATATCAGCTAGTCATAATATAAATAGTTTTTTGATGATGATAGTATATTTTTCTATTGAAAAGCGCATAGGTAATATAATGTATCCTGCTAGAGCTGTGCAAACTTTGATATAAACTATGTTTTATGATGACTTTAGACAGAATTTTAATTCTATAGAATACACAAAGGATTACCTGGGTCGAACAAACTTTTAACTTTTATGTAAATTAGATTATGCAGTAACCCGCAAACAATAGGGTATTATAATTTTTTATTAGTGGTAGTAAAGCAAGATTTTATATGACACAGAACAATGTACCGGGAATTTAAGAACATCTAGCAAAGTGTGCATCATGGGTACAGATAAATTACTGTGTATTGAGCTATTTCTGAGAAGACCACAGTACGCTTGTCTACAATAGATTAAAATCTTTATACAATATTATGCACATATTGTACTCCAATAATATTACGCATTGCTCCTTTTTGGTAGATTTCAAAGAAACTTTACAATATTGGTAGAATTTTTGAAATGTGTCACATCCAGGGTATTTTCCAGCAGTTTTAATTTGAGACTTCAATGTTTTTCAATTGATGATTTAGGCAGCCACATTCCTTCACTATACTTATCACAATTCACGATATCATCAACTTGAATCCAGGCCTGTTGAACGGAAAGGCGTATCCTTGTTTGTGTGGTATCCTTAACTGTACTTGTTGATACTTTCCAAAATACGGACACTAAAATAGTATACACGAACACTGAGATTTATCCATTTCCAGATGACGCATACTGGGTTGGCTAAACGCACGATGAGTGAGATAATGACCGATATTTCTCTGTCTGATGGTGTATCATTCCATTGTGTTCCCTAATCGAGATGATTGAAAGTGGGACAAAAGGCATCCTCCCAGAATTCTGAAATTGTACACAGACGTATCGAAGACTCAGAAAGGAACCAGTGGCTTACAATAGACACGTGATAAACACATGATTTTTGCAATATTTTCACTCCTCTGTTTTTGAGATGTTCGCAGTTTAAGTTAGAGATCAACAGATTTAAATCGTATAAGGGATCAATACATTTCAACTGAATATTGATATTATTCTTGGAACAATTTATGTACTATTGAACTCGAACTTCGCAACAAACAGTTGAGCCTCATTTGTCACTTCATATAAACCTGATTTTTTTATGGGTTGAGTTATTAGATGACTTAAAAAGTATTTGTAAAACATTAAGAAGTTATATAGAACTAAGAGCATATATATTGTGAAAACTTACGCCCTGATAACCTCTATATATATTATTATGTGATGTATTGTAACTGTTTGTAGTTAATCAAAATTAGTCAAAAAATTAAAGAATTGGTGAAGAGAAAAATGTCTTAATTTTAAAAAAACCGCTGCCTAAGGGATCACTACTTCCATATCCAGATTTTTCATCCAAGTCACCTTAAAGGAAATATCTTGACTAGATTTGCACTCTAGTATGTGGAAATTATTGGTCATAGAATTTTAATAATATTTGGAGCAGATGACATAGAAAAGTTTGAGGCATTGGTTTCTACCATATACATTAAAAATGAAGTTTCTAGTTTACCCACCCTACTTATTTTCCCCTATTCACAACCTACCACCTCCCACCCCTTCAATGGACTCACTCAATCAGATGTCATTACAATACGTACGTATACTAACTTTCAAGTGAATATCTCAATTTTGTGTTATCAATCCCATTAATAATGGAGCGGAGGTGGTGGGGTTTGAAAAATATTAGAAAGGAATCTGAGGCCCTGGCTTCTAGTATATACACCAAATCCCAAATTTCTATACTCTTACCAGTTTAGTTTACTAATTTTCCCCTATTTACTCCCATTTAACACCCAACCCTTCAACGGAATCGTCTCAAAATATAATCTTGTTCCAGATGTCGTTATAATACATACGTCTACCAAATTTCAAGTGAATATCTCAATTTTGTTTTATAAACACCTTTAATAATGGTGGGTGGGGGGTGGTTGAAAAATATTATTAAAAAATCTGAGGCCTTGGTTTCTAGAACATACACCGAATTTCAAGTGTCTGTACTCTTACCAGCTTGCTTTACTTATTTTTCCCTATTTACCTCTACTTACTCCTTCAGCGCAATCATGTCAAAATATAATCTAGTTTCAGATATCGTTATAATACATACTTATACCAAATTTCAAGTGAAAATCTGAATATGATTTTATCAACTCTTTTAATAAGGGAGTGGGGGCGGTGGGGGGATGAAAAATATAAAAAAACTGAGGCCTTCGCTTCTAGTATATACACCAAATCCCAAATTTCTGTACTCTTACTAGCTTCCTTTATTTATTTTCCCCTGTCTACCCCTATTTAACCCCCAACCCTCCATCACAATAATCCCAAAATATAATATATTTCCTGATTATAATGTATACGTGTACCAAATTTCAAGCGAATATCTCAATTTCATTTTATCTACCCCTTTGATAATGGAGTGGGGGGTGGTAGGGGGACGAAAAATATTATAAAAAATGTTGAGGCCTTGGCTTGTAGTACATACATCAAATTTCAAGTTCCTGTACTCTTACCACCTTGCTTTACATATTTCCTCCTATTTACCCCCAACCCTTCATCGGATATCTTCAAGGGACAATCCAGTTCCAGATCTCATTAAAATATATACGTGTGTGAAATTTCAGGTCAATATCTTAAGCCGTTCCGGAGAAAACATGTGGACAAAAAAAGTTACAGACAGTCCGATAGACCTACAGACAGACAGAAATTTTTTTTGGCTCAAATTTAAAATCTCGACGGTTCAAGTCATTCTAAACCTATCTCAGGAGAAAACAATTTTACGATTGCTATACTTCCAATCCACTACGTGGATGTGGATGTAATATCTTTCGCTATGCAATAAAATATGTACCAAAATCAGAAAAAATGAATTCATAATTGCCTGTATTCTGCTGTTTCACGAAATATGAGATTAGAAAGAGGTTTAGGCCAAAGTTGATGGCAATAATGAGCTAAATAAAACTTCACAATTAAACGTAATCTACATGCTCTACAATAAACTCGTGAATTTGACTATGGCACCATTGTATAGATATTCTATTCCCTATTTTATTATAGATTTGTATTGCCACATCCATGTAGTAGAGCAAACGCATAGTAATTGTAAAGAAGTTTTCAAAAATTTTGAAATGTTGAAATAGATTTACAATGTCATGAATCATCGAGATTTAAATTTACCTTTTTTTCTAGTATGGGCATTGTAGTAGTTAAAATTACAACTTTTTTAAGTATTGGCAGACACAGTTCCTCGTACGGTAACCAGTTCAGGTGCCGGCACTCGATCGGCCTCCTACCATACCAGACGTTGCCTATCTTCCGGCAACCTCTATAGCCAAACCTTTACTAATCCTACACTATATCTTTCAAATCTTTTCTGTTCTATCTCTCTTCTCTTCTTTTAATTGTTTTCGTTTTTGTCTTTTTTGTATTTTTTGTTCTTTTGTCATTTATGTTAGAAATTCCCTTTAGACCAACAAATTTAAGAAATCTAAACATTTAAAAAAATAATAAACTTCTACTTCCATACTCCCCCAAACGGCGCGCGGCGGGCAGACCGTTGGGAAATCAATTGTCTCGAACTGGTTTTTTCGTTGAGTTTTTCCCGTATCAACAGCCAACATCAGCAGTGCGGTAGTTATGGTTTTAAAATTAGTTCTTAATTATCTTAATTTTTAATTTAAAACAATGTTCAATTTTAATGTTAATTTTAAGCCGTCACAGACGGCAGGTGTTTTAGCTTTTGTTTTTTTTGTTGTTCCATTATATTAAACCGAACCGGTCGTGATCCGTCCAACCTAACGTCCGCCACGACGTCACGCGCCGTGGTTGTCTGGTTGGCTCCGGATTGCGGTCCGAGGAGGCAATGTTTGTACCCTTTTAATATTTAATAAATCTGTTAAAGTAAAAAAAGTAAAAAAAAAAAGGACTCGATCGGCGAAGTTAAGCAACGTCGGTCGGGTCTAGCACATGGATGGGTGAGTTCTCGTTTAGGTACGTCAGTCTATGTCATGAGCTGTAATAGCCTTGACTGCACTGAGACGGCTTGCGCGAGAAAATAGAAACGAAAGGCTGATAACTTCACCAAGGAGTCCCTCATCAAGCAGACTGAAAGTCTAGTAAGGACATGTCTGGATAAGGAGCCCTTAGGTACAAAAGAAGGAGTACTACAATAGACCTCTACTGGTCGCAGTAGGCAAGGCCAATCGCCAGCTCCTCTAGCTAAAATTAAAAAAAAAATCTAATCTAAGTATTGACAGTTTTCTTAAATTTTTAGTAAAAATTCCCATCAACTTAACCATGATTAGAAACAATCTGTCAAGACAGGAAGCCTACTGTTGCTTACGAAAACATAGAAATAGCAATTATCGGGTGTTACCCTGTATCTTTTTTTTCCAGCAACAATGAACTGAAGCATGTGTGGATATATTCTCATATTTTGATCCAAAGAATGTACTCTTGAATTACGGCGTATTATTAATGGTCCACCCTGTATATATGAAATTAAGGGTGTGTTCCGGTACTTTTTAAACAAAATTACCACGTCCATCGTAATCAGCGCATTTTATATATATAAGTACATATTTGTCCGAAGTTGTTAAAATTTTCCAAATCGGCAGCCATTTTTTCCTTCATTTAAGTACTGTACTATAATATGTAAGATTTCTATTTGATTCATTTACATACATTAGCAGTATTCACCCAACAACACACACGTATCGTACTAAAACGTTGAAATTGCCTACTTATACAAATGTTAAACCTTCGTAATATTAAATCAATTTTAGTACCAAATTGTATATTTTGTCACAGTCGCAAACATTAAGCTGTCATGTTTAAAGTAACCAATTTCGTTTACAATCAACAATTTAATCAATCATTTACGAAAAAAATTAAAAGGTTTTTAATCGTGCTGTTTCCATGACACAATAGAAAAGTTATCCAGAAATGTAAAAAAACTGATCCTAATCCACTACAAATCCCCTCTCGGACACTGTGCGCGACCTGACCTATACGTAAGGGCGATTTATTGGTAAATTTATTTTTAAATAGCTTGCTTTGGAAACCTGGTCATATATTTTTTGAACATATCGTTTCATTTGTAGGCATTCTGCGATACAAATCACAATCCAATGGTTTGGATCCACCTGGATTAGAGTCAGTTATGGCCAAGCACGAACTGGTGATATCGACACAAGCCATGGGCTCATCCTCATGTAGGATCACCCAACCTCTATCGTATTGCGCTATTCCAAATGTATATTAAATTGCCCATATTAAACGATTTTCCCGTTTTACAAGTAACTATACGTCAAGTTGTTTTTATTAAACATGTGTTGGAAGTTAACTTTTAAAATCAATTCAATTTTTTATATATCACGAAATACTTCTTATGTACTAATATTAATAATGAATAATAATAATGATAATAATAATAATAATAGTACTTTCGTGGGGACTGCGCGGCTACCGTGTGGTATCGGTCGTAAAGCACGGAAGCCCTGTCCGGCAACGGAGGAATAGTAAAAATAATAATGATAGCATTATATATTGTTATAATAATAACAGCGTTACCGATAACAGTAGGGGGTAGGGGACTAGCTGCCCTCAATAACTTAATTTGGCAACAAATAAAAGGACTGAGACAGCGTTTTTATAGAAAACAAGATATAGCGCTTCATAATGCTATCGTACGAACTGATCGAGGTTTTACTCCACTGAATCTAAGAAACAACGAACTTATTGTTGAAGAGAAAATTGTATCTGATCAGCAAAAACTTGAGACCTTACCTCGGAAAAACTACAAGGTAGACACTTCTATCAATTGGAACAGCCTCATGTAAAAAAGTTGAGAGGTGGTTGTTCGCTGAGACTAAGGAATTCATGGTTGCCATACAGGACGAAGTAATACCTGTAACAAACTATCTTAAGTACATCGTCAAAGATCCTCACTTACAGACGGATTTATGTAGGAGATGTGGGATAGCATCAGAGACAATCCAACATGTTATTGCTGGCTGTCAAGCCTTAGCCAACACAGATTTTCTGCATAGGCACATAGACTTGCATAATTCACCAACGCTAGGCTCAGAACCATGAACTTGTTAATACAGAGATGCCCTACTACAAATATGAGCCGTGTAGTGTATTAGAAAATGCCACCTCCAGACTCTACCGGGATAGATCAATTACAACTGACCGTAGAGTGCAGAGCAACAGACCAGATATAATTATCTCTAAGAAAGCAACCAAAATAACATTTCTAATTGATGTAGCAATCCCAAACTCTAATAACATCCAAAGAACCATTGCAGATAAAATTAATAAATATACAGAGTTGGCAATAGAAATAAAAAGAATTTGGAAACAAGAAACTACTAGTCATGTCCGCAACTGGAGTAACGCCACTACATTTTAAAGACTTGCTGAAACAAATTGGTTTACCAGAAGGGCTACAAAACATCATCCAAAAATCTGTGATTCTGAAAACGTGCAACACTGTCAGAAAACATCTTGCCCAATAATACTTTCTTGTTGAGAGGCCGAAAATGTTATAGTGTCCATCAGCACAAGAGAAAGGATAAATAATAATCATAATAATAGTATGCGATTTCGGCCTACATACATCGTCACAACGAGGCGTTACGGGTGCTGTCTAATCATGTTCGGCACTCGTACGGGATAGACCAGACACCAATGCTGACTTACGTCCCCGGGGACATCGAGTCTGTTGTCGAAAACGAGCGGTGCCGAATTTATTGGAACTACTCGTTTTCGACAGTCAGGTTAATTCAAGCCAACAAGTCTGACATAGTCCTCCTCAGCCATCAAAACAAGGTGATGTTTGTGATCTATTTCTCAGCACCTGCTGAGCCATACATCGCTAACAGCTCTTAGTGCTGTACCCAGGCTACTCGGTCAAGGTGGTCGTCCTCATAATCGGTGTACTCGGACGTATGAAGCCTACGTTGCTCTCTAGATTGAAGATCATACCGACCTGTCTGAAACCTGCTGATTGGTTGGCAGGTCAAATGCAGAGGGCAGTCGTCTTGGGGTCCCTTCGCCTACATAGAGTACATGATTATGGAATCTATCCCGTGGGATGTGGGGAGTGGCTGTGGACATTTTGCTGACATTCTTTCCGTGTAATGTCGGAGGCTACGCAAGGACTGTCCAGCGTCGGGAAACCGAAAGGAAAAATTTAAAAAATAATAATAATAACAAATGAAAAAAGGAAAATACCAACCACTGGTTATGGAGCTAAAAGCAATAAACCAGTTACAACAAGTAGATATTGTTCCGGTTGTTGTTTTCGTACATGCCCTGTTCACCAAAGGTTGAATGGATGCAAAACAAGAACTCCAGCTGCAGGACAGCCACTTGAGGATTATGTAGATAGCTCGACACCGCAAATATTGTGCGCAAGTTTTTATCACTTGAGTAGTCAAATACTTCCTAACTACTACCACTGGAAACATCTACAAAAAGATAAAATCTGCGAAATACCAAATAATCCACACCCAATTTTACTTTTATGAATAAATTGCTCTTACAGGGTGTGTTCTATAATTATTATATAGCAGTGTATTTGCTGTAATATGGAAACAGCAGCATAGTACTTACAAAACAACATTGTTTACTTAAACATGAAAATGTGACTAACAACACAATAAAACATATTTATAATAATTAATTTACTACGTGTTTATATTTTATATAATTAAGATCTGTTTAATCTCTGTAAATGTTGGTTACCAACATTGACAGAGCGTTGCAGATCTTGCCAGATCATGTAAAGACGGAACTAAAAACATCAGATTTAGGACAATGGATTTTTTTGTAAAAGTTTAGCACGTATCAACAGCAGTGGTTTTGGCAACAAGTCACAACAGCAAAATTAAACATGATACATTGCACTCGTTGTACAAGGTACTAATACAGGATAAGAATCATGTGCTAAAATACTGATTTGTGTTTCAACTAGTACAAGTAACTACGTGTTTTTGGCTATAAAGGAAACTTAAATAAACTCCTCTGCAAATAAAGTGATTCATTTCCATTAATTTCTAGGTTATATTTATTCAATACTGTTTCTATGGTTACATTTATCATCGTTATTTTATCAAAAGAACTGCAAAAGTGACGTGAAAGTGAGCGATCGATAGGTACTATAAAGCATATTATTTTACAGATGTTTTATAGAAATCGCCTGATAGTTTAACTATCATCAAATACAAACTAGTTTTATAGAGGGAAGCTGTTTTTAAATGTCAGCATTTGAGATGGTAAATATGATAAGATATGAAAAGTGAAAGTATTGTAAGTATTGTTTATTAGAATTTAAGTATAGTTGCAAACGTGCTAATTATAAAATTATGATTACTAAAACAAACTAGTGCAAGTTTCACTGCAAGAAAGGTCAAATTCGTAAAATCGATTTTTATAAAATCTTGTAGAAATCATCAAATGTGAAGCGCGTTAAAAATGTATTAAATAAATGACTATAGTTGGCAGTAAAATTTCCTCCGCATCGAAAATTGCAAAAGTTGCAAGCCATAACAAATCTCTTAAATATTTCTTATAGGTTTTAGGTACCTAATATGACATCATAATGCCATATGCTTTTCAGGTAAAAAGTGCTTCCTGTAACTTTTAAGATACATTTAAGACCCCATTTTATTTTATTAGTGTGTATAGAGCAGCAATTTCGCAAACAGTGAAGTGTGTTTTATAATGCACTTAAATGAAGCTTTAATAAAACTGTTATATAGTGATGGTACTGAATTTTCATAAAGTCTGCGGAAACGTTTATATAATTACACAGGTTAACATTTAGTTTGAAAAAATACAGTCCTCTACCTAGGTATCCAGGGGTTTTTAGGATCGCTGATTCTGATGTCGAGGTCGGTTAAGCTCTAACACATCAGGTTCAAGGTCATTTGAAGGTCAAACTAAGAAAAGGTGGTTGAAAAGATCTGAAAAAATTCACACAGGTTTTTGGGGTCGCTAAGTCCGATGCCGAGGTCGGTTAGGCTTTACGTCAGGTTCAAGGTCATTTGAAAGTCGGACGAAGAAAAGGTGGTTGAAAGATCTGACAAAAATCACCCATACGTTTTTGGCGTCTCTAAGTCCAATGCCGAGGCCGGTTAATCCCTATCATATCAGATTCAAGGTCATTTGAAGGTCAAACTAAGAAAAGGAGGTTAAAAGAATCTGAAAAAATTCACACATAGATTTTTGGGATCGCTGAGTCCAATGCCGAGGTCGATTAAGCTCTATGACGTCAGGTTCAAGGTCATTGAAGGTCAAACTAAGAAAGGGTTGTTGAAGAAATCTGAGAATATTCACAAATAGGTTCTTGGGGTCGTTGAATCTAAATCGGGTGTTCGCTTAACCTTGAGAGGCATCCAGAGGTCATTTCAAGGTCATTTTGAGATCATTTCAAGCCGGTATTCGTCCGCCAGCTTTAGCTACACGTGATGATTCTTCTTCATACATATAACTCAATGAATCACCTATTTATTTTTTTCTGTAAAAGTTGGCGAGCTTATATTCACCGCATAAATCCTGCATAATGTACCCGCGTGGAGGTGCCCTGGGTGCAACCACATGGTAATTTGCTGTTGACATGTGTTGAAATTTATAAAACTTTATGTTAATAGTACTTACATTTAATAACCCTGACTCAAAAAACCATAAAATTACTTTGATCCTAACGTGATTGAGCCCCAAGTGAGTGAAGCCAATTCCCGTGATTCGCGCCGAACTTATATCCCTCTTCTGCACCAACTCACTTGCGGTAGGCATGCGCCATCTATCGAATACTCAAGGTACTCTCTACTTTCATATTAGCTCTACTTCTGCAACTATACCTAAAGGCCACCTTTGCGTTCCATAGGATTTTTGTGGTAAATGTAAGCTCGTCAACTTTCACAGAAAAAAAATAAGTAGGTGATTCATTGTGTTAAATATATTTGCACTGAGATAGCCGAACAATCTTCACGTGCAGCTAAAGCTGACAGACAAGTGCCAGCTTGAAATGACCTCAGAATGATCTTGAAATAACCTCTGGATGCTTTTTAAGGGTAAGCGAACACCGGATTCGGACTCCACCCCAAAAACCTTGAAATGACCTCAGAATAACCTTGTAACGACCCCTGGATGCCTTTTAAGGGTAAACGAATGCCATATTCGGACTCCAAAAACAAATGTGTTAATTTTCTCTGATTTTTCAATCGCCATTTTTTAGTTTGACCTTCAAATGACCTTAAACCTGGCGTGATAGAGCTTAACCGACCTCGGCATCGGACTCAGCAACCACAGGAATCTATGTGTGAATTTTCTCAGATTTTTCAACCACCTTTTTTTAGTTTGACTTTCAAATGACCTTCAATCTGACGCGATAGAGCTTTATCGACCTCGGCATTGGAATCAACGACCCCAAAAACCCCCGGGAACCTAGGTAGAGTCCAGTGTATTTTTTCAAACTAAATGTTGACCTGTGTTATTTTATAATGGTTCAAAATGTCAACAGAAACTGAAGTATTTTATCAGATAATGCCAATTTTTATTTACAGCTGCTATGAGCAAATTATGAACATGTTTCTGAGTATAATGTTGTTCAACTATAAAATGTCAAATTGGTAGTTGGGGGGATCGAAGAATTTTTTGCATCGCAACGCCATCTATACCTCAATTAATAGAAAGATAGTTTTTACTATGAACTGAAGCTACTCATATATTCTAGATAATGCTTTTTACACAATTCAAATATCTCCTTTAGTTACTAAGAAAATGGCACCAGGAGTTTTAGGTGCCTACGTATTTGTTCTTTTTTATAGTAAACTTTGCCACTTTATTACCTTGTCTATTTAACTGCTAAATATTGAACATGTTGTAATGAAAATGTTTAATATTAGAATATAAAGCAATTACATACATAGTCTTTAATTGAATTAAATCCGCAGTTTAGAACCTGTAGATTGAGAGAATTATCGTTGATGTAGGTTTAATCGCATTCCCTTATCTTTTGATCAGAGAGGTTTAACAGCCACCCGAGCTTATGAGCTTTTTCCAAGTGGAATCGCTGTCGTGGAAGTATTCATCCAGAATCTTTTGCTCCGGATAAACGAGATTAATAAGGGAATCAACCTTATTAATGACTAAATCATTTGAATAGATTAAGCATTTTACTTTTTCTGCTAAATTGAAAATTCCAGATTTAGTTGAAGTGTCAGCCTCTTTAAAGCAAGGACAAATTTTGCGAACTACTGGATAGTTAATTCCAACACAGTTCACTTGATGCTTGTTTGTGCCACTAATTACAGAATAGACTTTCACGCTGCTCATTTAATGGTACAAAATTTAAAATAGTCTACATTTTAATGATAGTTGTTCTATGCTCGCTATTAACATGTTCATATTATTTACCGTTTTACCAAAAACGTTCACATTTGTTAAGTATTAATTCCTGATTTATAATGATTTATTATACATGTTGATTCAAAATTACAGGGCATTACTGTAGAGGCAAAAGTAGATAAAAGATAGAGTGTGGGTGTCATGTCCAGGGCCCACCCAATTAGCGCATATTGATTTATAAGCTTCGATAGTTACTAATTTTGTTTCAAGAACATTTTACAGCTACTATAGGTGCCTGTTCGCTAGTTGGACAGACTAGAGTTCATTCTCCAATGACAAGTCACCGAAATAACTTTGGTAGAAATAATAAAAAATGATCTCAACATCAAGAATATCTCGGTTGCTTTTTCAAAAATGCCATTTTTCAAAATAGAGCCGAATTTTTTATATTTTCTTGGTTTTCGACGTCAATAGCTACCAAATAGTGCGAGACACGCTGACACTTCAAGAATACAATTTTTTAGCTCTTAACATTTCCTAAAAGATAAAAAAATTTTCTATAGTTGTCCTGTTGGGTGGGGGGTGTCCTTGAAATTAGGGCTTCGTACGCAGGACAGCTCTGCTCTTTTGGAAATATGCAAATTGACGGTTTCGCGACAAACGATTTTTCGTCAAAATAATTTTGGAAATTAAAAAGAAATCACTCGGGTGTGCAATCCGGTAACCATTTGAAGAATGTCCAAGAACTTCTCGTTAATAATGAATTATTATTTGTTTGCTTATAATTGTATTGAGACATATTCTTTATAGGATTTTGCAAACAGCAGAAAAAATAACTATCTATAACTAAAAGAAAAACTATGTGTAAAAATATTCATGAAATCTTTGCATTCTTTCGATAACCCGAATTCTGGTTATGCTAGCAAATTAAAATCATAAAATAAATTTGTCTAATTTCTTATTTGACAATTCTCATTCTAACACTAGCAACCGCACACCCCCCTACGGCCATGCAGATTAAACTAGTATCTACATAACCCCCTACGATCATGAAGATTCAGTTAAAAATGAGAACAAATGCCTAAAATGAATTTATTTATCTACCTTGTCTTAAAGAAATTTCTTTCTAATGGATTACATTTTCATGAAAGCTATCATTCTGTTTCTTGGAAATGCTTAGCCTTTGAAACGTGTTTATCAGACAATGTCAAATATAATTATTTCACACTTATTCATAGAAATTGTTTTGGTTTTGCATGGCCGTAGGAGACTGTGTGGATGCTAGTGTTAGAATGAGAATTGTCAAATAAGAAATTAGACAAGTTCATTTTAGGATTTTAATTTGCTAGCATAACCAGAATTTGGGTTATCGAATGAATGCGAAGATTTCATTAATATTTTTACACATAGTTTTTCTTTCAGATACAGATAGCTATTTTTTCTTCTATTTGCAAAATCCTATAAAGAATATATTTCAAAGCTTCTCGTTAAGGTAAATTTTTCGCAACTGCAGTTCTTATATATAGTCCAGTTGATAAGTATTTTTTTGACAAACTGAGGAGGCAGTGGTTTTCTTAACACCTTTGTTTCGAGGTCAGGAATACCACATCATAAATGTAGAAACTGCAGAGGTACGGAGCTGTCTTTGATTGTACATATTGTACAGTATGGGTATGAGTTTGTGCGGAGAACCTGGAGTTGTGGTTAGCGCCAATCGCCATGGATTCACAAAGTGTGACAAGTACCTAAAATCATGTTTTTTGGGACGGATCGTAGCTGTTTATATTTTATGTATGATGTTATCATTTCCAATGTCCCGATGGTTGTAAGGATTGCGAAATTTGCGAATCTTTTTCGTTAATCAACTGATATCAATAAGATCAGTGCCTAAGTACTCATAAACTAAATAAAACAAATATTTGAATAACAGCGATTTTACTTCTCTTTTGAATCAATGGATGAAATTTATTTTTTTTAAGGTGTTTGGGTAACTTATTGAATAATTTTACAGGCATTAATGTATGCACCTTTTGCAACGATGGATAAGGCTGGTATGTTCAAATTATAATTATGTCGCAGATTATGACTAGTGTCATTTCTGAACGAATATTGAACGGATCAAAATTTTCTTTAATATGGGTTACACATAGGGTATAGAAATGGAGCGGTGAAAATTCCTGATTCACTGAACAGGAGTCTGCACGAGTTACGAGGTTTGAAGGACATTGTACATACAATTTTTTTTGAAGTGTAAACACTTCGTTAAATCGAGAAGAGTTGCCCCAGCAGATCATACAATAACTTAAAAAGGACTGGACGTGAGCAAAATAGTACATTTTTAAAATATGTACGTTAACAAAAGGTCGTAGTTGCCAAATGACGGAGCGTAGATAACTTATTATTCATAAAGTCTACGTGAGTTTCCCAATTTAAAAGAGAATCCATATAAACTCCAAGGAATTTTACGCTATTATTTTGTTGTACAGTGCGGTTCTCAATTTTAACTAATATGCTCTAATCCTGTTTCTTGCTAGCAAAAAGTAATAAATGCGTTTTTATATTATTAATTGCGAGGTACTCTCACAGAAAGTTTGCATTGATTTAATGGCGTTACTGGCTTTAAGGCTGAGTTCATCTGTGTCGTTAGAGTTAACCGCAATCGTGGTATCATCGGCAAAAAGCGATATGGAAGCACCATTTATGTGAAGTGCAATATTGTCAATAAGTAGAATAAATAATAAGGGCCCCAGAATACTCCCTTGCGGAACACCTGTGGAAACCGTAAGGGAGTTCGACGTAACCATTTTCACGTCATCTCTCAAAACGATGGATTGTTCTTTGCTTTAAATACGAATCTATCCAGGTTAAGGCTGGACCACGAATTCCATAATTTCCAAGTTTATCTAGCAGCAGCTTATGGTTAACCGTGTCAAAAGCACGTGTTAAGTCAAAAAATAAGCAAGCAGTTTTTTATTTGTTTTCAAAATTCTTTAAAATATTATTGTAAAGTGACAAGTTGACAAGCCTTTACGAAGACCAAACTGATATTTTGATAATTGATTTCATTTAATCACAAAGTCATTTAATCTAACATTTTTCAAAAGTTTTAGAAAAAGCAGATAGATGGGTAATACCTCTATAGTTTGAGATTATGGATTTATCATTTTTCTTGTATTGGTATGATTGAAGATTTTTGTAAAATATCAGGAAAAAAACCCTCTACAAAAGACAGGTTAACGAGATAGGTTAACGGCTCAACAATGAATTCCTTTATTTACGAGTGAACTTGGTAGAGGTGTTTTAAAACCTCATGACCCGTGACCTTCATATGTGCAGAGACATAATCCGTCCTGTTGAATCAGTTATACTTCTTAAAAATATCATATTTATTGTTTACAATTTATCCCGAGCTCTTGTTTATGTATACAGCAAAGCAGCCTCCAGTGTCTTCAAAAACATACTTATAACTCAGTTCTGAAACACCTCCATATCATCGTAACCAGATGAATTTTTCGTCGAAACAGAATTTATACTATCAAGCATTTGATTTGAACTGAATGGAAACAAAAAAATGGCATTGTGATTAAAAACTTGTTTATTATCATTAAACATAGAGTTCACATTTTCAGTTAATGGTTTTATAGAGTTGATAAAAAAGTTATTAAACGCGTTAGCTGCAATTTGCTTGTAATTAATATTATTACCGTCAGCGTTAATAAAGTTTTTAGGAAATTCTTTTTGGTTATCACTATTTCTGATAATTTGCCATGCTGTTTCTGATTTATTATTTGGCTTAAAATTTTTTATCTCATAGTAATTTAACTCGTTTTCTATCAACCTTACTCTCCAAAGGTTGGTATTCAAAGTAAAACATAATCAAATTCTATATAGAAAAGGTTGTATACACTGTTTTTCTAAAACCAATAATTTCCGAGCAGTAGACGCGCAAAGTTGACAGTGTTAGAACGTAATGACGAAGATCAGTCGTATAGGAACCGGACAAAGCGCCGAAATTTTCTTTCACCGTCAATTCGGAGTTAATATAGTGCATTAATCGGATTGGTGGAGGAAAATGGTAAAGGGATTCATTTTTATTTGGTTGTGGCCTTATTTTTGTTTTACTGAAAGTAGTATTGACAACTTCATATGAGATATAGTCAATGAAAGCATATCGTGTTCTATTACGCACAATAGAAAAATATTTTGTATAAGTCTAATAAAAAAAATCACAGATTTCGCAATCCTTGCAATCAGCGGGACATTGGAAATGATACCACCATACATAAAACATAAAGTTTTTCAACTTTTTCAACTTTTAGCATGACCCACTACACCGCTGTGTTTCCACCTTAAATGAAAACTGGTAACTTAACCCCCTGTGATATATGCAACCCATGTTACATTTGCGTATATCAGCCGTTGCATATACGCGGTCTCATATGATAGTCTCAGTCGACCGCGACACATTACTTTGAAATAAAGAGATATTATTATTGTCACTCAATTTGTACAACAGACAAAATATATCAGTTAGTTGCAATTCTAACACATCATTTATTTGCAAGCAGGCACCTATTTGTAGTAAGCTGTACACTTTTGTGTTCTACCGTCAGCATCGCTGTACAACTTTTAGGTAATTTCCCGACACAGTAGGTAATGCAATTGGCAAGCGCAGCAGCCTAATCGATAGTAGCGCGGCCTTTTCGGCAGCTGTGTACAAATTTTTGCTTGAATAATATAAAGTCATACATTTTCAGTCTGTGACGTCAGACGCGGATGTTATGTAATAAATTTAAGTAAAGGCAGGTCAAATTTTAATTCGCTACTTATTGATTAATCGGTAAACATTAAATTCAATCGCAAAATAAATAATCTGCCAAGGATATCTTAGAACAAAAATAAGTTAGTGTCATTGTAAGTGTTGGCCAGTTTATTAGTATTTTCTAGCTCGAGCAGTGTATATGTAGATGAGCGTACAAATATCGGATGCGCAGTGGATTCATAAAAAATAAAATCGATTACAACAAAATCTCAGGAGTAAGTGAGCCTACTGGTGTTCTCTCTACTGTGCCGCGACACCGCTGTCTTTTGACCTTGAACAAAAACTGGTAACTCTACCCCATATACGAAAACATAACCATTTCCAATGTTAAAAATTAATTCGCACGTTGCTTTTTCCGTGCTGTACCTCTCTCTGGAGAGGGAGATCAGTAAGTCAGTTTCAGGTGTTGATGTTGAAGAATTTATTTCTAATATATTGGTCTCATTTTGTTTATCATCATCAGAGTCGCCTTCTTCATTCTCGTATCGCATTTCAAAACGTTCTATCATTACATCTATTGACGCATATTGATCTAGAGTGTTCCCCTCGGTGTTGACATTAGTGCAGAACTAGCCTCGAGAGTTTCCATAAATAGCTGAACATCACAATCCCGTCTTCCGGCGCACAGTGTGAAATTAATGAGTTCTTATTTTCAAAATTCAAGCCCTCACTAAATTTTTTATCAAATTGGATGAAATTAGGCTCAAAATGTTCAAAGCTGGTACTTTATGATATAACTGCGGGTTCTACAATTAAGGTATTATATGCCAATTAGCAACTGCCAAAACTTAAAAAAAATATAAAATTTTTAAAATATATGATCTTGGACCACTTTAGATCAAAATGATAATTACATTAGTAATCTGCTACCAAACAACCATAAAACCCTGAACGCTTCATTATTATAAATATTTTTTTTTTAAATAAATTCATTAGAACCACTAAAAGTGGATAGCCAATATCTTGAACTTGGACCACTATAGATCCAAAAAATATTCGTTTAAGTCATTAAAATCCATTAAACAAAAACTTGGACTAAACAAATTTTATAAATTTTTTAATTTTTGAAATTTTCGCGGAGTTTTGGCACCTTTCAATTGGTATATAATACCATAATTGTGAATCCAGCAGTTACCTCATAAAGTGTCAGATTTCTCGAATATTTACAAGAGATTGTCATTAAAAGTTCTTGTGGGGTAGCGTCTTTCATGACAATAACAGACACCACGCCATTCGACACGCTTTTTCAACCCCTTCTTGTATCCTTGATATGTCCACACCATTCTTTAATCCGAAGGTAGGTTTTTAAGCAACGCTAATGTGCTGCTACTTCTGTAGAAGGCAAGGCTGTGAGATTGCAAGCAGTCTTAGGGATGGATTTCGCAAAGAGTTGAAATCATGCAGTGTTATGTCGTAGAAGGTCACTCCATAGAGAGGTTTGATGAAAAACATTCGCGCTGCCGTGATAAAATCTGGAAATGTATCTTGATCTTGGAAATATTTTCACCGTGTTGTACAAGTTCGAGTTTTTCCCGCAGTAGTTTTGTAGAGGTGGAAATTGTGTGGCAACTTTGAAGCCAGAAGAAGACTAGAATCTCTCAGGAATACTTCCTCTTCCAAGCTTTTTCAAAGAAATATTGGACACCGTGCGCGCCAGGCTTGTTAACAATACAATTAGGTCCACGTCCTTACCGACCACTATTACTGATTCATTAGCAATATTAAGAATGAGAGCATCGCATCTTCAGCAGCTTGCTTGACGATAAATCCGCAGTTCCGCAATAAAATCGTGTTGAGTCGACTCTTGTTTTTTTCGTTGGAAAGAAATTTTTCCTGTGATATTATTATTGTCATCTTTTGCCAATCTGCGCTTCCGTTCGACAAATTTGGTAATTTTATTTATAGGATGCACCGGATAACCATCAGAGACTATGATGTCGTTGGCTTGTAGTGAGTTTCAAGGTGCTTTGCACATTCTGCCAGGATATCATGTTGGTGCTATATAACATGATGAAGGAGAAAACCACTGTCTATAACATATATGACGTTTTTGAAGTATATTTCTTCTTTATTGATAGGTGTGAACTGTTCGTATAATTTTGATTTGATTATCTTACGCATACCCATTCTACCGCAGCAGTAGATAGGGAGCTAAGGTAAAGTGGGGTAAGTGCGACCCAAAATTTTATTACTTCACCTTTAACAGCAAATGTGTCAGGTATTGTTAATGTTTTATATTTTAATTTTTAATGCCTTTATTCTTACAGTATTTGGTACATGTTCTTACAATTTTAAAAGTATATCTTTATTTTTCTAAGGCTGACACACATTTTTTTAAAATGATGTTTATGGTACACACTTCCCCGGTCACCTGGGGCAAGAGTGTTGTTCGATATACATTTTGCTTGTGTTAATATTAAGCTAATAAACGAGATAAGTGTGTCTAGTTTAAGTATGTAGCAGCACATTACTTTTGAAATTTTTAAAATATGATACAAAATATCTGACTTACGAACTTTTTAGTGTAACAAAGTCTGCCGATTCATCAAAACACATATTGTCAATCTAATAAAAGTACATTTTAATCCACATCTGAATCAATTTTAAAATGTTTGGTAATAAAACAAAGTGATAAGTAACTAATGTTTTTGTATTAGAAGTAATATAATCTATTATTGCATATTATATCTGGCAAAAGAAACGTCAAATCGAAATAAACTGCGACGCGACGCCCCAAAATTGTCGGCTTTGGTAGAACAAAAATAATATCATCTCGTGATATGTTGGAGATATCTTCCCACTTAAATGTTGTTGATGTACCTAAGGAAGGAACTTTTCTAGCGTATTTGACTTCATACTCGGTTTCTGTTTCTGTACGGATTGAAATAATTTGTCCAATATAGTGTTTCCTAGTTTTTTTGGTAGAAAATAAAACCACTACCCAGTCATTGACTTCTAAATCCTTACTATAATTGTTATCTATTTCGTCGGTAAACTGGTTCAACATTTCCTCTTCTTCAATGTCATCTATAAATCCACTATTATCACTGTCATCACATGTTATCTCTAGTTCTTCTACTTCTAATTCATTTGAAGAATCATCATTTGCATTTTGTTTCGATGATTTTTTTTTACGTTGAGCTGATACATTTTTTTGTTTTTTCTTCTGTTTCTCCTTCAAGCGCTTAATGACTTCTTTTGTGGTAATTACTTCAGCTCCTCCGCCAACCTTTGTCTTGCGCTCTTTTATGATTTTCTCTTGTCTAACAGTAGCCATAAGCAGTTCTTCAAATGAGGTAGAAGTGCCTGATGCTTCTGCTACATTTAATTGATTTGTATCTGCTGCATCAAGTGGTATTTCAAGGGTTGGCTGTATGACGACGGAATCAGTATCTGGCACCACGTTATTTGATATTTGAGGTGTATTCTCTTTTTGCCGGGAATTTTCCCATCTTCGATAGGCATCAGGTGCAAACTGTTCTTTTGGAATAACATTTGCATTATATGGATAAATTCCATCTTTGCGGAATCCGCTGCAAATCATTTCAGAACTGGTCTCCAGCCACATCTTCCCTAACAATTTACTGAATTCTTTTTTGGGCATCTTCTGCCCATGATGTCTTCTCTGCCAAACTACAACTAAAGCATCCCATTCTGATTTTAATGAACGAAAAACATTCAGATCTAGTGGTTGGAGAAGGTGACTTGAGTGAGGGGGGAGCTTAAGAATGACCACATTTTCAGCCATTGCCGAAAGTATTAAACGTTCATCTACATGAGTTGAATGGCCGTCATAAAGAAGCACAACAGGACGTATTGGCCCAATATGTTTTAAGAAAGTATTTCGAAAGTATCCCAAAAACACGTCGGACTCCATCCATCCATTCTTTGTTGTGGCATACACCATATTAGGAAAGCCTTCTTCTTCTGGGGATACCCACTCGTCCCATATATTCTTTCCTCCTAAATATAATCAGTGGAGGAGCCTTATCTCCAGCTGCATTTACCGTCATTAAGACACTAATATTTTCTCTCCCCACACCACCTGTCATCCTAGAGCATGGTGCCCCTCTTTGACCGACAACTTTTGTTTTAGATGGGTCCAAACAAAAGCTCGTTTCATCGAGGTTCCATATTTATGCAGGTTTATCATGAAGCGTTAATTCATCCAGTGTCTTTTTTACTAATTTAAAATAATTATCTATGGTAAAGGGGTCCATGCCACACTTTTTTCTGGCATGCTCTACACTTTGTGCTTTCTTAATAGATAGCTGATGACGTTTTGCAAAGCCCAGAAACCAATCTTCCCCTGGAACTCCATGTTTGAATGGCGTCTTCAGCTTATTTCTAGAAACATAGTCCCCAACAATCCTTAATACTTCTTTCCGGCTTAGCCCCCACCCCCATTTTTCCATTGTTTTTAGTCCACTGGCCAATATATTTTCCTGTTCTATGGGAATTACTGGGGCACGACCCAATGTTTGGCTAATTTTTCCACGGAGTCCTCTAATTCGCGTGCTTAATGCCATTTTAGGAATGTTATACTTTTTAGATGCACCATACAAAGTTATGAAGCCAGTCTTTACTTCATTTATGGCAAGTTTTAGCGTTTCCTTTGAATATCCAGTACCTATGTCACTCTTTCTAATGTATGTCCTTACCATCTTACTAAAAATAATATAAATATCTGGTTAACAAGGGTTAGAGGGCAACTTGTTAAAAGAATTAAAATTCAATTATATCACGGATATTAGTTAAGACCTGAGAATATAATATTTCTCGCGCCCTCCGGGGCAAGTGTGTACTACTCTTACCTCATATTTTATACACTTTCCCGGTATGCTTTATTTCAGGGGCAAGAAGAACCCATGCATATAAGTGCCTTTTGAAATGTTATTGAATAAAAATACCATTTGCTTAGTAAACTTAATTAATAATCTTACCTGTTGGCAAAATATCACGTTAAAAACTTAAACTTAAAATGTAGGAGATGTCTCTGGATAATATAATACGTGCACTCTCTATTCAAGCTAAATGGCAACTGCTAGAATGTGTGCAATTGCAATATTTTGGTTAATAATAATGGCAGTTCTGCAACCCTATATACGCAAATGTGTAGATTGAATATGTTTTATCATATTTTTCATAGATGGTAGCACCTATTCATAATTTTAATGAAATTACAATTTGTGGACACTCTTACCCCATATATACACTTACCCCACTTTACCTTAGTTCATAATGAAAATATATCTGAAAATCTTCTTCTGCGAATTGCCATTCGCTGGAAAATAATGGGTGGACTGCGACAATTTCATCCTGCACTTTTATTGATGAGCTGACTGCCTCCAGGAGTAAAACTTGCTTCTTCCGCTTAAATTGAACATACTGCAAATTACTATGTACCCGGCTCTCACAGAGATTTTTTCAAATTTGCGCAGCTACTGCTCGGAAATTTTTGATCTGAGAATAAACAATATAATCTATTTTATAGAGAACTTGATTATCTTTAACTTTACATACCACCATTTGGAGCGTAAGCTCGATATAATACGAGTTATTGGAGAATAACACGATTTCCGTACTTAATTTGCATAATTAAAAATAGTTCCATATCCCTACAGTTTTACATTTTTTATGTGTTTTTCCTGACCTCAAACCAAAGCTGTTAAAAAACACTACTGCTTCGATTTGTCGAAATTATTTTTTCATCCTGTCGCCATGGATTATTATTTATTTTAAAATTTTTGTATATTCATTATTGAATCTGAAAATTTGGCTCAGGTCCTTACTCTTTAAGCATGCCATAAACACGCATTTAGTGAAAATAATATTTATAAAATATTATCACTGTCTTCACGCAGAAGAGGATTTAAAAATAATAAGAAATTCTTTAATTCTAAATTGCTTACCATTTTTCTAATACGAAATATGTACCATCAAGCTAATATAAGAGAAATGTAGAGCGTTTTAATACTATTAAAATTGACGCTTACGCAGAAATTGAAGAAGCAGATTCGGTAAATATTACGTACAAGTATCATAGGGTAAGAGTAGGCCAACAAAAATAGAACGTGTCTTACAAAATTTCTACTAAAACGTTGTGAATAATAAGAAGAGAGGTAATGTAAATATGGAATACCTCAAGGTGAGGTGTTAGGGTCATTGATCTTTAGTGCAAGTATTAATAATTTGTCTGAATTGAGTTCGAATGGTATGCAACTAGAATTTGCTTCCTCCTACTGGACTCCATACTATGATATTCAAATGCCAAATGTCGAGCAGGTGCAACATAAATCTCTAAGATATATTTATTTTTCTCCAGATTCGATTGTATAAGTTAATCTGGACTCCACGGAAACCTGAGATTCAACCATTAAACTAATAAAAACTAGACTGCGCCGACAAAAAATGCATGCACATTGACCTCTATTTCATTTCAAATCACAAGGTTCAGTTTTCATGTATTTTTTTTTACTACTTTTCGTCATTTGTTGCTATAAGCTGTGATAAGAATTTAACTTCAAAAAAATTCGACTTTATAACTATTTTGGGAGAGGTCAAAGCATGAGAAGCTGCATTCTTTAATGTCGACATATTTTCCGGCTTTGGGATTTTTTTCATCAACCTTGGTAAGAATTTCAGATTTCTAGGTGAATTGGACGTTAAAAATGAATTAGTTCATATAAAAGAGAGGTGTGATTATAAATTGCTTACAATTAACTTTAAGATTGTAACCACTTACTTTCTCTTCTTCTGTTTACAGAAGTGATTTAGAAGATTGTGTTGCCTTAAAAATCATGTATAACAATATAAACTGTGTTATAGAGCAATAATAGTTATCTAAAATGGAATCGCCAAAAAGATTTTTTAACTTCCCAATTTATTTACAATCTGTTAAATTAAGTTGCAATCGGTAAATGGTTTGTAACAAACAAAACATATTGACGTGCAGAAAAATGTGACTATATTCTACTATTTTAAATATTTTATATATAAATATAAAATTATTTGTCACTGGTAAATGATGTTCAATTACATTAAAGTCTAATACGTAGATCAATGGGAATATAGCGTTTTAGTCCTCATGTAGCCGGTTTTCTCGTGAAGGTCGCTGCCAGTTCATTGGGGGAATTGGTGTGGTCTCTCTACATATTTTTATGCAAACTTGGGTACTTCTTCCTTTACAGTGAGTATTTGGAGTTCATGTTGGACGTACTTATTTGAAACATAGCAGGATGCGTTGGTTATGAGACGTAGAACTTATAACTGGTACCTTTCCAAGATTTCTGAGTTGGAGTTAGAGGCGGTCCCCCATAGTTATATTCCGTAACTCCAAATGGGTTTTAGGGTAGCTTACTATGTATGAAAAGCTTTTATCTATGACCGATGAGCCAGTCCAGTATAGATTCCGAAGTTTGAATCAAAGTTGTTTTCTGTTTGTGAAGATTTGGTACTTTTATTTGTAGGATTCACCGGATAACCATCAAACACCGTTAACTTATAATGAGTTTCATATATAAATAAAAAATTATTTTTCACTGGGAAATGGTGTTCATTACATAAAACTCTTGTAGGTAGATCAGTGGGAATATGCGACATTTTAGTCTTCGTCTAGCCGGTTCTCTCATGAGGGCCTTTGCCAGTTCATTGGGGTGATGGTCTCTCTGAATATTTTTGCGCAAACTGACATACTTCTTCCTTTGTTAGAGATCATGTTGGATGTACTTGTTTGGAACATATCATAATGCGTTGGTTATAACACGTAGACGTTTCCCAGATTTCTAGGTAGAGGTGGTTCCCCATGATTTTATTCCGTAACTTCAGATAGGTTTTAGGGTGACTATATAAATTAATAATTTATTATGTATGGAATGTTGTGATCTATGACCGATGAGCCACTATAGATTCCGAAGTTGTTTTCTCTTTGTGAAGATATGTTTTTTTGCCAAGGTGCATTCTAAGGTATTTGACTTTTTGTTGTTGGTTTGGATTTTGATGAACTGATAGTACAGCAGTGTCATCAGCATATGTGGCTGCAGTTGCTTCTTTGTTTGTGTACAGTAAGTACAGCACAGGTCCGAGGATTCTACCTTGGGGGATTTAATGGGAAGCAGTGACGTGTACTCATCTTCATGCCTGACGAAGTATTGATGATCTTTTAGGTAGGATCTTAGGACTAGAAAGTAATTAAGGGGAAGGATTTTTTAAAATTTGTATAGGAGGCTGGCGTGGCAGATTTTATCAAACGCCTGTGATGTATCCAGAAAACTACAGAGCAGTATTTCTCGTCTCCTAATGATTGGTTTATGCTTTTACATACGCGATGAATTTGCTCTACAGTTGCACGTTGCGATCTAAAACCAAATTGATTGGCAGCTATGGGCTTACCAACTTTTAGGAGTTGCTTTCTTTATTCTTGAGAGTGTTATCTTTTCCAGGACTTTCGACATGGTTTGGGGGTAGATTAATCAGTCTATATGATTTTAATCCTTCAGCTGCTTTGTCGGGGTGGGGACTAGGATTATTTTTACCACATGGTGGGAAAATATCCTGTTATTAGGATGGCATTAAATATTTGTGGTAAGTGCACAATTTCATTTCTTGGCAACTCTTGGAGAACTTTCCCGTGGTTAGATCGTACCCTTCAGATTTGTCTCAATCATCTTACTTACTTCTGTGACCGTAATTTTCTCTGCCGCTAATTCTAGTTATGGGGATTCTAACTAGTTTAGAAGCTCTGTTTCGTTGTTTAAATTATCATCAAGATGCAGGTGAATGTTTCAGTTTTTTCGTTGCCGCTTTTTAACCATTCTCCATTTTCTCTACGTATAGGCAGATTTAGTGATTGTTGCCGATTCATTTCTTGTGTGGCTTCCTGAAGTGAATATTCAGTGGCTTTTTTAATTGTCAGAACCCTAAACTAATTTTGATAATTCTCATTTGTGTGATTGTTTAGAAGAGTTTTGAGTTGACGCGTAGATTTATTTAAGCTAATTTCATCTTGAGGACGTCTTATGATCTGCCATATTTTCCTTAGTCTTCGTTTTTCAGCAATTTTCTGTTTTAATTATAGGTTGTAACTCCTGCCAAGAACTGGTTGTGCTTGAATGTGTACTACTCTGCACTGCTTCTTGAATAATTTTGTTAAAATCTTGAAATGCATCTTGTGTGCTTGATTTTACAGTATATTTGGATTTAATTCCTCGTCTATTATTTCACGATATTTATTCCAACTTGTGTATTTGTTCCCTAACTTTGTAGATACTTTTCTTAATAAGAATTCTGTGCTTATCTCTATTAATACTGATAAACGGTCAAAAGATAGGTCAAAACATGATTCTGTCTCTGGGGATTCCTTGGGAAGAAGTCAACTAAATCTTGAATTTTATTTCTATCTGTTGGCCAGTACGTGAGCTCGCCAGTGGATAAGTATTTATAGTTGTTGCCATTCATGGTCATCAAAAGGTGCCTACCTTTCAGATTAATTAGCCGTGAACCCCAATAAGAGTGCTTGGCATTATAGTCGCCACCTGCGAGAAATCTATTGCCAAGTTGTCTAAAGTATTGTTCCATTCTTTCCTATTTAACAGCATGTAGATGACATGTGATTATTTATCTAATTAGATTAGAAAGAAAGTAATTTAGAAATAGATCCAAAAACTGCAATCCTGCGAAACAGGCTTAAAAAACAGTCCAGAATATTTTAATTTGATACGTCATGGGACGCAATTTATTACGTGTATAGTAGAATAGAGTAGTTTTCTGTTACTACGTGAGAAATTGAATTTAGAAGCCATTTTACAAATGGTTCTCACAAACAACAATATATGATAAATTTAGAAAGTATCATTTTTGAGCCAAAAATGACAAAGAAATATAATTTTTTAGGAAGGGGTATTTTAACAACTATTAGGACTACGGTTTTATTTTTTTGAATTATGCGGAACTTTCTCGTCGCTTTATTGTGTACCTTTTTTCCAAAAATTTCCGTTTGTGTTAGATTTCACAAACTCAGTCCTTATACATGTCAAAGTAATGAGTTTAAAAGAAAAAAAAATTCAGACTTCAAAAATGTCCATACAAAAGTACCTTACGACTGGAATGTTGTAGACACACGTGTTCCCCTTTTAATATATTTTTTTATTACTTATGTGTAAGTAAGCAAATAAATTATTATTATCAATATTATTATTATTACTATTATAATTATTATTATGTACGCCAATCAATGTAAATTAAGAAATATAAATAAAGTAGTATATAAATACATGGCCAAATAATATTTACTTTGAAGCCACCAAAAACAAAATTAATTAATCCAATAGAGTTCAATAATTACAACAACGAAATCATCTGTTGGGAAAACAAAGTGTGCGTACTGAAACAGCAGAAGGTAAAATAGCAAAAGCATTAAAAATATCCAGCTCGGAATAAAAAAGTGAATTCCAAAAAAATACAAAACAACTCCCAATACGTCACACACTCACACATGGAAGCTGGATATTCATGTTTGTTCAGAGTTTTAAAAACGCGCATTCCAAAACAATAATACTCAATCAATGATAGCAATGAGCCAATAACCAAATGGGACGGGGACGTTACATTTAGGGGTAGGGGTTTACGTGACAACCCTGTTTACAAATGTAACGATTGATTCTTCAATGTTGTTTGAACCACACTGATATGTCCACGCTCGCTTCTAGTGCCCCGTGGGAGTGCATAAGTGACAGTTGAGTTTTCTCACTTACCGACGGAAAAACCGCTCATCTCAGACACATCTCTGACGTTTGATGTGCTTTTCATCAACTCCGCAAGGTACCGTAACATGTTTTGATATTCCATTACTGCCTGCGTAATAGTGTTTTATAAAGTGTGTCCGGCAATTTCAGCGGCTCGCTTGTTTATTGATTGCAGCGCTGATCCCCATTGCTTTTGTAAAATTATGGGTTTCCAATTTGAGAATATAATTGATTGAAAAACACATAACTAACGTGTTTGGACATTTTAAATTATTTGTTTATGGTAGGGAATGCCTTTTAATTACAGTACATTGCGATTTAATAATTTGAATTTAAATGCACATTTAACTATTTGTTTTTAAACAATTTATTTTCGATTATAAAATAACAAGAAGGACTGGATGCTGAACCAAGTGTTACAAATACTATTAGGTTTAAATACGGATACGCATTGCCTTGTACAATTATTTTAGACAGATTTAATGCAGGTGTGGCACAACCAAATTGTTCGATTTTGTGCCTTGATCCATCTGCTTCTCTTTTCAAATTTTTATTCAACGCAATAAAAGAGATGACGCAATTTAAACTCAAAGCATTACTTATTGTAAGGAAAAGTTCTCATTTACCTTGTTTTTGCGTTCATCTACCTATATTGCTATCTTCATGCGGGACAAATTTGAGGGAGGGGGTAGCAGGGGTAATTCCCAAACCGCGACGATAGGACACAGCCGAAATGGCATTAGAGGCATATTGTACTCAATAATTTGGATTATCAGATTGTTTTTTACTGCAACAGATTTTTACTACACGAAATTCCAAGTTGTGAACTTATACTTGTTTTAATAAGGAAACGTGATATTGAAGAGTCCATCAAAGCATTTACCCCTTCCAGGTTATACTGGGACCGATATTGCCTAGTATAATTACATATACTTCAATGCAAGGGAATATCTACCACAAATTTTTATCAAACGACTTTCGATTTCTGGCGTCAAACTATTTCTACTTTCGGTATTATTACTTTAATTTCTTAAATAAGGCATAGCAATTTTTTAAAGTTTCAAAATATTTAAAACAAAAAATTAGGTAAATACAGATTTCGTGGTTTTATTTGATATAGTACACTTATAATCTATAAGACCTCTCTGCGTATATTTCTTTGATCGCGTTCTGGTTCTTTATTATTAATAAGTACTTATGTGATACGAAACTCTTATCGAGATTTGGTTTAAATTCTTTTTGTTTTGGAACCTGAATTAATTTGAGAGCTAAAGAAATTTTAATATGCAGCATATGAATTAATAATAATTTTTAGAAAGATGTTTTGTGAATAAATTTAATTTATAATTCTTTGTATTGTAGTACGTACTAATGCGGTTGTCATGGGAAATTACAAAAGAAGCATGCACTTATTTATAATTTAATAGTTTTTGTGTATATTATAGTTAAACGTTTTAACATCTCCCAGTCATAAAAACAAACAGGTTACTGCAATTGGCCCAAAATCAAAAATTAAGTTAAAACCATATCTTCACGTTTTAAGGTTCAAAGGACACGAAAAAACGGCTTTTAAAATGGACATGATGGCGTCGAAGTTGACAAACCGATTTTGGGATAATTTTGGCACCACGCATGAACTGAAAAGATTTTGGTGTATATCGGACGACGCAGTTCTTTTATCACACATACTATCTTGCTCTCCAACATAATTTGCAGTTTTTATTGTACCATTCATAATTGTGTTATTATAATTTCAAAGGTAAACCGCACCTCATTCTTTTCCGTTCATTTTTCCCGCAACGATTGGTTGTGAAGTATAAGTTCCAGCACCCGTGAGACGGAGAATTGCATCGCACAGCTCGATAACGAGTCCAGCTATTAACTAAATTAACGAATTTTTGTCGACATTTGGTGCTGAGGTTGCCTTATTAAAATTTATTTCCGAAATATGTTCTTATTTAAATGAGTAAATATCTGACATTGTTACGGGTTCTTTAAAAATAATAAATACTTCTAACTTAATCTGATTAGTCGATTAGTTGATAAGTCGAATACAGTTATTTTGAAAAAATATTGAAATGTCTTAAGTGGACTAAATTTAGACTGCCTATTAGTCTAACGATGCATATTTTCATATATTTCTTTCTTAATATTTTTTAACTTAATACAAAAACGCTGCATAAGGATTCACTACTTCCACATCCAGATTTTCTATCCAAGTCAGTTTAAAGGAAAGCATCCCGACTATAATTGCACTTTAGTATGAGGAAATAATTGGTCATATAATTTTAATAATACTGCAGGCAGATGTCATAAGATTATTTGAGGCGTTGGTTCTCAGTATGTACTCCAAAAATAAAGTTTCTGGAATGTTATTGGGTTGCTCTGCGTATTTTCCCTGGTTTACACCCACTTTAAGGAATCATCTCAATCAGATATCATTATAACACATAGGCTTACCAAGTTGCAAATCAATATCTCAATTTTATTTTATCAACACCTTTGATAATGGAGTGGAGGACGTGGGGGATTTGAAAAATATGATAAAGAAACCTGAGACCCTGGTTCCTAGTATATACACCAAATCTCAAATTTCTGTACTCTTACCAGCTTGCTTTACTCATGTCCCTCTATTTACGTCTTCTTACCCCCCACCCTTTCAACGAAATCACGAGGCTTTAGCTTCTAGCATTTACACCAAATCCAAGTTTCTGTACCTTTACCCCCTTGCTTTACTTATTCTCCCTTATTTACCCCTTCTTACTCTTGAATTCTTCACCGGAATCATCACAAAATCCTAATTACAGATGTGGTTATAATACACACATGTACGAAATTTCAGGTGAATATCTCAATTTTATTTTATCAACCCCTTTAGTAATGGTGGAGAGGTGGTGCGAGGAGTTGAAAAATATTATAAAAAATTTGAGGTCTATTAGTATATACACCAAATCCCA
The DNA here is from genome assembly GCA_963583905.1 of Stenurella melanura. Classification (NCBI taxonomy): domain Eukaryota; kingdom Metazoa; phylum Arthropoda; class Insecta; order Coleoptera; family Cerambycidae; genus Stenurella; species Stenurella melanura. Next base: position 130,151,687 of record OY757310.1, on the reverse strand, counting down.
AGTTTCTGTGCTGTTACCAGCATGCTTTCCTTATTTTCCCCTTTTACCCGTGTTTACCCCCAACCCTTCAACGGAATAATTTCAAAATATAATCTAGCTCCAGATGTCATTATAATATATATGTGTACGATATTTCAAGGGAATATCTCAATTTTATTTTATGAACCCCTTTAATAATATAGTGGGGGTGGTGGGGGATGTAAAATATTATACAAAAAATTGGCCTTGCCTTCTAATATATACAACGAATCTCAAGTTTCTGTATTCTTAATGCTTGCTTTACTTATTTTCCCTATTTACCCATATTTACCCCCTAAACCTTCACCGGGTACGTGCAAAAGACGGATTGTCTTTTGCACGTACCCGCTGAAGATCTCGTTATAATACATATACGTATACAATTTTAAGTCAATGTCTTAAACCGTTCCAGAGAAAACGTGCGGACAAAGAAAAGTTACAGACAGACCGACAGACAGAAACATTTTTTTTGCCAAATTTAAAATCTCGACGTGTCATGACATTTTAAACAAAATAAATTTTCGAAATTTTCTATACGATTACCATACTTCCAATCGACCACGTGGATGTGGAAGTAATTATCCCCGGTTAAAATTTTATATAGAAGGCCGTACAAAAATAAAGCAATCCTTTTTTTTATGCAAGCATTTATTCGTCATAGCAAATTAATATGCATGTTCTCCAATATTTCAGGGCACTGCCTTATAAGCAGTATATTCAATAAACTCCAAAACTCTCTCACAGTTTCCATAGGTACTACATAAGCTTTCTCTAGTAACCCTAAGTATAGAAAACCATTGGAGTTAGGTCTGGCCAGCGTGATGGATAATTAATCTGGGCGTTTGCACCTCGATCTATCTGTTCACATGAATAATTATTATGTAACCACGGTCTAAGTTGCAAACCAAAATGTGTATGTGCAATTTAAAGAATTGTAATATAAATTTGCCTTAGGGGTTTAAAATGTAAACCAATATTATTCATTGTTGATCCATATACATTTAATTTCTTAAATAATAATAATTATAGAAACAAATGAAAATGCATTACCAGAAAATACTAGTAACTATTCAAACTTTTACACAATACTTATCACAGATAAGTTTAAAACATATATCCTTCTTATAACAATTATAAGAAATAAAACATGCCCATTATGAACAGTACAACTGTTATCGTAATGTTATTTTTAATTTAAATTATCCTGCTCAACGAAACCCAAAGATAATCAAAACAAAAGCAATTTCCGATATAGCAGTAACACAAAACTTTAGAACATCCACAGACGCGTGTTTCGGCATCTATGTCTCTTCGGTGCGGCTTCTTCTAAAGTTCACAATCAACTGAAATATGTAAGCAAATACTCTTGTTATAACTATCCATGGATTACCAAAGCAGGACATTAAAAATTAAAATTAGATTATAGGAAATTCCCTGTAAAGGGATAATTATCAATATAATTATATGCAAATGCAACTTCCTGGAACTGTAAAAGCTCTATAACAATAGAAACAAATGAAAATATATTACCAGAAAATAATAGTAATTATTCAAACTTTTTCACAATACTTATCACAGATAAGTTTAAAACATATATCCTTCTTATAACAATTATAAGAAAGAAAATATGCGGTTTCTTCTAAAGTTCACAATCAACTGAAATATGTAAGCAAATACTCGTGTTATAACTATCCATGGATTACCAAAACAGGACATTAAAAATTAAAATTAGGTTATAGGAAATTCCCTCGGGGCCTCAAAATTTTTAAAAATATTTAACATCCCTCCACCCCCTACTCCATTATTAAGGGGGTTGATAAAATAAAATAGAGATATTCACTTGAGATTTGGTATACGTATATATTATAATGACATCAGAAACTACATTATATTTTGGGTTTATTTCGTTGAAGGGTTGGGGGTTAAATAGAGGAAAATAATAAAGCAAGCTGGTAACAGTACAGAAAGTTGAAATTCGACGGCAAAGCCTTAGATTGTTTTAAATATTTTTCAATCCCCCCACCACCCCTACTCCATTATTAAACAGGCTTGATGTAATAAAATTGAGATATTCACTTTTTGGTATACGTTTGTATTATAACGACATCTGGAAATAGATTATATTTTGAAACGATTCTGTTGAATGGTTGGGGTTAAATAGGGGTAAATAAGGGAAAATAAGTAAAGCAAGTTGGTGAGAGTACAGAAATTTGGGATTTAGTGTACATACTAGAAGCGAAGGCCTCAGGTTTTTTTTATAAGATTTTCCATGCCCTCACCACCCCCACTCCCTTATTAAAAGAGTTCACAAAATTAAATTGAGATTTTAGCTTGAAATTTGGTACACGTATGTTTTATAACGACATCTGAAACTAGATTCTATTTTGACATGATTCCGTTGACGGGTTGGGGGTAAGTAGAGCTAAATGTGGAAAAAGAAGTAAAGAGTGCTGTAAGGGTACAGAAACTTGGGATTTGCTGGATATACTAGAAACTAAGTTCTCAGATTTCTTTCTAATATTTTTATATGACATCTGCCCCAAATATTATTAAAATTCTATGACCAGTAATTTTCACATACTAAAGTGCAAATGTAGTCAAAATATTTTCTTTAAAGTGAATGGGATGAAAAATCCGAATGTGGAAGTAGCGATTCCTTAGGCAGCGGTTTCCATCTTTCAATTAAAAAAAAAATAACTAAACATTATGATTCACTTAGAAACTCATTTACCCATTGAAAGAATTTCGTTAAATTAACCGTTTTTGAGAAAAAGAACTATATTACATCTGCCTAAGTGATTAATCGAAAGAGACGAGCCCTATTACATTAGTCAAAACACTAAGTAGGCTGGTGTCAAATCATAATATGATAGTATTATGTACAGATAGGATCATTTGATGCTTATAAATTATTTGCAGATAAAAATTAAAAATCATTTTTTGCACACCCCTTTAAGGGGGTGTAGCTGGATATTAAGACTTCTTTTGAAAAATTGTATGTGAAGAATTCGCCTTCATTTTCGATAGGAAATTGGTAGTTAAATTTTTTGCAAGTTATTACGGGACAACATGTATAATATAAATAGTTATATAGGTGTTTGTTTAAAGACATTACTAATATTACCTATATTGAGTAGAAGCATTATAAAAAAAACAACGTTGAAATAAGGCAGTGGAATGTGATCTTTAAAGGATGCTTTATAATATTTCAATCATCTTATCTATAAGTTAAGTTTTCATGAAGGTATTTAGAGGTAGATGAGAAAAGAAGTCTACAAATATAAATAAGTGATAGTGAACCATTCTATTTGGCATTTGTATTGTCATTATATTACTCAATATATGGTCAAATTTTCGCAGATTACAGGCAAATCTTGCACATGTGTTCAGAGATACATGTACTTTGTTTTTGGTAGCCTAATCTAAGCAGGAATAATACACAGTTTGAAATTCAAGATATTTTTAAGCGAATATAGATTTTTGCAGCAAATTCCTCACATGGCCACCAAATCTTAATTCTTGGTGAATTAAAATGCCAAGGTTTCAGCTAGAATTGGAACATGGTAAATTTTCATTATTGATTGTGACATCTAATTCATTTTTTGAAAAGTTTGTTTACTATCTGAACACAATAATATTTACCTATCTGTCTAAATCAGAGATGATTGCTGAGGCTGCTTGAGCACTCGCACAGTCATGTTGGAATTCTATGTATCAACAAGAGAAAATGTCAATAAAACCAGTAAAGTAAATCAAAGTAAATAATGTTAACGTAGCCTTTTTAGAATTTATACTCAAATTATGTGTTACAACGTGTGTGTGTGTATGTAAGTAGAGCAGAAAAAAAATCTGTGTGTTATCTGCAAAGGGCTGAATGCTTGAAGAATAATAACGCTTTAGATATATCAGAGCTACATATGAAAGATAAGGGTTTAAGAGTAGAACCTTGAGGCACTCCCGAGACTGTTGATTGATGACTAGATGCTGAACCATTCACTGATACAGCCTGATGTCATTTTTGTAAATATTGTTTGAAAAAGTTTCATGATATTGCATTATGTCCATAATATTCAATTTTGAGAACATCAATTTATGGTTAATTTTATCTTAGCATTCAGATATATTAGAATAACATATAATTTTACTTCTACGTCCAGTTATTGGAGTGGAGGTATGGTAATCGGGACAAGATTTTCAATCTTTTTTTTTATTGAAATAGATTTAAGATAGTAATGAAACATATTCTTTATAGGATTTTGAAAACATCAGAAAAAATAAATATCTATGAGAACCAATAGAAAAACTATGTGTAAAAATATCAAAGAAATCTTTGCATTTTTTCGTTAACCTGAATTCTGAATATGCTAGCAAACTAAAATCCTAAAATGAATTTGTCTAATTTCTTATTTGACAATTCTCATTCTAACACTAGCATCCACACAGTCTCCTACGGCTATGCAGAAAATTAGTATCTACATAACCCCCTACGGTCATGAAGATTCTATTAAAAATGAGAACAAAGGCCTAAAATGAATTTATTTACCCACCTTGTCTTAATAATCTTCCATTCTAATGGATTACATTTTCATGAAATCTATAATTCTGTTCCTTGGAAATGCTTAGCCTTTGACACCTGTTTCGCCCTTATTCTGGAGCTCATCAGAAAGACATAAAGCCACTCATAAAGATGTTTCATGCAAAACCGAGATAATTTCCATGAATAAGTATAAAATTATTATATTTGACATTGACTGATAAAAACAACAGATCTTCACATATTTATTAGCTAACTAGTATTGGAGCCTATATACTCTATGCATGTTTAAAAGTGAATTATAATTTGTTTGCTTATAATTGTAATGAAATATATTCTTTACAGGATTTTGCAAACAGCAGAAAAAAATCGGTAAAAGTATTTACACAGAACTTCCCTCTTTATTTGTAGATGGTGGTCACTCTAAAAAATTATTTATTACGAAATGACATTGAGAATAATAATCGGAATATAGTTATCAATATTATTACAAAGAAAACCTGATAACTTTTGGTAAAAAAAATATGCAGTGTGGTCATCCGACAGCAAAAATTCAATACTGAATAACAGGTGCCAAATATGGATAGCTTGCGCAAATACCTACCTTTACAAATGTCCACCATGGTTGAATTATTTCTTGGGATGACCAACCTGTACATTTTTCAATAAAACTATAATAGGTGCATATGTCTTCCTTGTCAAGTGTGTTAACTATATGCCAAATATTATTGCCATTTGTCACATTTCCAGTTCCACATTCACGTAGTGAAGTGGAAGTATGGTAGTGGTTAAAACATTTCTTCTTTTTTTTTAAATAGGTTTCGGATGTTATGAAATGTGGAAATTTTAAACTGGGGTAAACAATTTTTTTTTTCATGTATTCTAGCGGTAAAAAAAATCATATATTCTATAATAGTGGTAAAAATATGAGTATGAAACGTGGAAATTTTAAATTTGAGCAAGATTTTTTTTTTAATTATATGTTCCCTTTAGCTCGTTCACCCCGTATATTTTTCAGTGAAAGTTTAACCAATTCTTCTCTGACAGTAGCGTCAGCTACCTGCCAAATTTGACTGTTCTCCGCCAAGTAGGTGTTTGGTTAGTGCTCCAAAGGACAAACAGACAGACAGACGGGCAGACTGACGGAATTGAAAAACATATATTTTCGTAATCTGTATGATCCAAAACATGAAAATCCGAAAAATCTCGGAGGGTAATTTTTTCTCGCATACAATACTTCCCTTCGGTATGAGAGGGAAGTAATAACTGAGAATTAAAGGAAAAACTATGTGTAAAAATATTAATGAAATCTCTGCATCTTTCGATAACCTTAATTCTGCTTATGGTAGGAAATTAAAATCCTAAAATGAGTTTCTCTAATTTCTTATTTGGCAATTCCCATTTTAACAATATCATCCACGCAGTCCCCTACGGCCATGCAGATTAAACTAGTATCTACATAACCCCCTAGGTTCTTGAAGATTCAGTTAAAATTGAGAGGGCCTAAAATGAATTTATTTACCTACCTTGTCTTAAAAATTTTTCATTCTAATGGATTATGTGTTCATGAAATCTATCATTCTGTCTCTTAAAAATAACATAAAGCCGCTCATAAAGACGTTTCATGCAAAACCAAGACAATTGCTACGAATAAGTATGAAATAATAATATTTGACATTGACTGATGATAAATACAACAGATCTTCACCCATCCGGAGCTTATATACTATATGCATGTTTAAACGTGAATTATTATTTATTTGCTTATCATTGTAATGAAACATATTCTTTATAGGATTTTGCAAACAGCAGAAAAAATAACTATCTATGAGAATTAAAAGAAAAACTATGTGTAAGAATGTTAATGAAATCTTTTTATTGTTTCGATAACCTGAATTCTGATTATGCTATCAAATTATAATCCAAGAAAATTTTTTAAGCCAAGGTAGGTAAATAAATTCATTTTAGGCCTTTGTTCTCATTTCTAATTGAATCTTCATGACCGTACGGGGTTATGTAGATACTAGCTTAATCTGCATGGCCGTAGGGGACTGTGTGAATTGCTAGAGTTAGAATGAGAATTGTCAAATAAGAAATTAGACAAATTCATTTTAGGATTTTAATTTGCTAGCATAAGCAGAATTCAGATAATGTAAAGAATGCAAAGATTTCTTTGATATTTTTACACACAGTTTTTCTATTGGTTCTCATAGATATTTATTTTTTCTGATGTTTTCAAAATCCTATAAAGAATGTTTCATTACAATTATAAGCAAAGAAATAATAATTCACTTTTAAACCGATTTAAAATGTCATAAAACTTTGCCCGAAAAAAGAATTTCTTTCTGTCTGTCTGTTCGCCTGTCTTTAGATCTGTCTGTCGCATGCCGGTCTGTCTGTTCTTGTTCGAATGATTACTCCGGAACGATTGATACACGTGTGTACTATAAATATGTGGAACTAGTTTATATTTTGAGCTTATTCCGGTGAAGGATTGAGGGGGTTATTAGGAGCCAATAAGTAAAGCAAGCTAGTAAGAGTCCAGAAACTTGAGATTTGCTCTATATACTGCAAGTCAAGATCTCAAATCTTTTTATGACATTTGCCATCCCCACTCCACTCCCACTTCATTGTTAAAGCGGTTAATTAAATAAAATTAGACGAATTAAAATATGTTATTAATATTCCGTAAGCAATTACTTCCACATACTGAGGTGCAAATATATTATCCAAATATTTTCGTTTAAGAAGATTGAATCAGAATAGTGTAGTGGTAGAGATATCTTAGACTGCAGCTTTTATTCTATGATTTGAAAGTGCAGTAGTGGTGCTACGCAACTTACAAAAACTAGATTGACTTGCTGGATTTATACTTACTATATTTTGGACAAATTGATTAGACTTGGATATTATAATATTTTAGGAAATACAGGCAACTGGCCTACAGGAGAGAAATCAGCCAGTTTAGCTGGATTACTGATTTTCAGAAATATAATTACCAATGCATTGCATCAGTAACCAATTTTCAGGCATACATGTATTATATGAGTAACAAAATTTAAAACAAATAAACATAATTTTCACGTGTTTGGAGGAATTTTAACCACAGACATTAAAGCACTATTCTCAACCAACTTGAATGAAAGGTTTATGGTAGAAATATGTTTCATCCTTCCTCTAAGAAAGGCACTTAATTATGGGGTACCATATATAATTATGTAGAAATATAATAAATTTTTCAAATTCAAATAAAAATCTCATCCATAAGGTGATTATAAACCGAGAAAATAAATTGTAATGTAGTCATAATTTGGTTTAAACTCATTTTTGACAGGTTGTAACTGACTTTAAAACTCACAGTCAATAAACGAAGATAATACAAAATCTTGTTGAAAGTTAGTGCTTGATTTTAGGATACATTAAAGCGTCAAATTAAAGTTTAATAAGTTAATGTACATTCTGGAACATGGAAGGACAGATTGTCATTCAGTTGTTGGCTAGAAATTGTATATCGCAGTAAGTAATGAATTCGATAATTATTTAACTAGGAATAAAACAAAAATAAGAGGAAATATTACTTTTTTAATAAGCACGGCTCATATTGGTGCATTTTACAGACGACAAAAAAGAGTAGGGATGAATTAGAATACTTTAGTATACTCGCATTCTGAGATACTCAATTTTTTACTAAGGATAGGAATAGACAAGCTAACCGTTATGATCTTCGCCTATTTACTGCACTTTTTATATAATTGTTGCACATTCTATAGGATACTCTTCGCAGTTTTTGTATAAATAATATTAGTTTTAGACATTTTTAGTTTAATTACAAAAAAAAAATATGCAATAAGATCATTTAAAACATAATAATTAATCAAGTAGTAATATTAGAATATTCTAATCATTCAAAAGGCTAGCAGTCATTACCTCAGAACAACTATTTTTCAAACTTGTGCTCTCTCATTTAAATTAATGTTTTTGTGCACATTAACATTCTGGTGCCAAAAATTCCAGGAAGATTTCTAAGGCTTCACTTGATGACACTTTGTAGAGCAGTTTTACAAACCAACGATTTTAATTGCCCCTAATTATGGTCTTACTCGCCCAACTGTATCATAAAGCACCATCATGCATAAAGTTATGTGCTATGCAAATTATTGTTATGCAATATTTTGTTATTTTTAAATAAATTTTTATACAAATACCTTAATTCTGTTTTGAATTCATTTATCCCGAAAACTGCAAACATTATGCCAATTCAACAAGAGGAAGTTTCTGAATAATTTCAAAACATACCGAATAATACCGTTTCGAGGACAAAATGCCAGAGAACATCAAGGAGACAAAATACCGAGTACTTGGTATCCACTGCGCAAGTGTCGTCTAAAGTAACATACCCCCTGATCGCTAGATCATAGAGCGACGTTGCTGTATTAGATATGACTCGAGGTTACCCATCCAAGTGTTAACCGTAACTGATGTTGGTTAACTCTACATATCGAAATGTGAATTTAGATTTTACATGAATCTGTATATTAGCAATAGTGATATATAATAAACATGACTTAAATAGTTCTACACTAAAGAAAAGTATTGTTCACTACCTTGACATAAATTAGATTTAAAAGAAATGATTCAACTATGGTGTAAATTTCTGGGCTTCCATATTTGGCACCTTTTATTTAATGTTTAACTTTTGCTGTCAGATGACCACTCTATATATTTCTTTGACCAAAAGTTATGCCACCTTCAAATTCTCGCTGCTATGCTGCTTCTCGTTACTAGAATTGAACTGTTCAGTTCCAGCAACGAGAAACAACAATAGGCAGGTATTAGGTTCATGCACTTGCCGCACACGGTATATGTTTAAAACAGTTTTAATATTTTAGACTTATATACAGCTATAAATAATTCTACCATAGTTACTAGGACGCTTACACAATAACCTATACAACTATCTATACAAAACCTGAAATCCTATATTTTTGCCGTATAGTAAATTTTAAACTAACAAAATAGATTCAATATAAAACTGGCAAAAGCATTAAAAGAGTATGAAGTCTGGTCTATGCGAGGTCATAAATAACGAGCTTTGAATAATAAATGATAGGGTCATTATGAAACCTGTTATCAGTACACCGTGGGCTTTTGCAAAGAATTGCAAGTTTGGGAAGGGCAGTAAAAAATCAATTCCCCTACCAAAAACAGACTGAGCATGCTCCACTCTGTTTAAATATTCTTGTCGGGTTTTTCGTAGCGTCACTATCAGTATCCAAAGTGTAATTCTAATACAACATTGTAATTTATACAGGCTACATACAATTATTGTCATTATATATTAGAAATTTAAAGAGTAGAATCCTAAATATAGAGAAGTTTCAATTTTACATGAATAATAGCAGATGTAGATATTTTATACATCCAAAATACTGTGATTAAACTACGAATAGGTGGTTTTCTGCAATGTATGTAAATAGTAAATTAAGTCAATTTACCTCATCAGTAATAAAATCATAAGAAAAAACATACATTTGTAACACGGTCAAATATTAAAAATCACATTACCATTATACGTGAATAATAAATACTCATACAGAGTGTTTGAATAATCATAGCAAGCTTTCTCCTCTTCTTCACTGAGGTTCGATACACAAAACAAATCTAATTTCTGCAATTTGTATTACACGCGTTATCCTCGACAAAAATTTATATATGTAAAATATATAAAATGTGCAAATAAACGTAAATTAAACCTGACGTAGGTCAGTAGTTTAACAGGTCTATCATTTCCTTTGTGAAAATTAAGCAGGAGTGGATTATCATGATCATTTTTAACAAATTTAGTTTTCCACTTTCCAACAAAATATTTTTTTTGAAATTCGTCAAAAATTTTTAGTTGGGATTTTTCCGAGAATTTTTGTAATTTTTTTGAAACTTTTTCTGAATATCTTCGCTGTAAGTGTCTACAAAAAATTCAAATCACATACAGTTTACCCAAATAGGCAGGATACGATACATTTTATCTTCACATTAAAATTTGTTTACCCGTGATTTACTACTAGAAATCACTTTTATTTGTAAAGTGAACGCAAGTATTATCAATCAAACGAAAAAGGCACAGGACATTTAACAGTATCTCTTTTCCAAAGTTGTATATATTATCTCTTTTCTCATTGGTTCCTATAGAAACCAAACTTGTAGTTTACTTCTCTACACATTTTTTGTGTAAATATATCCTTTTCGTTGGTTTTATTTCATATATCAGTACAATAAGCCATCATTGATGAAATTCTCCATACAGTCACTGGGATATTTCTGTTCAAACCGCTAAGATTCTCATTTTAGTTTTCTGTATCTGTATCTTTTTAAGAAATTAAAGTGATCACTTTTTTTCTTTTTTTGACAATAAATTGTTTTTGACCTCTACTTCTTGTTTTATTTTCATTCCCTTTGTAGTAATTTTAGCAACCTTTAATTATATTCACTTTTTTCACAAGACTTACATATATATTTAACTAAGAATAGTCGAAACATGCTCAATTGCGTCAACCATCTACTTTATGAAAATTGTATCATTATTTCTTCAACAGTTTAATGGGCGCCATGATAAAAATGAGAACACTGGCAATTAAATTAATATTCCCAGTAATTCACATAGTGTCGACTACCTCCCAACTAGCAACTTGATATTTTGTAGAAGCTGAAAGAATGTTTACAGAACATTTTTTATAAACCATTGTTGATTTATTGTTGATGTAAACATTTTCAAAAAGTTTATGCTCATAGACGAAAAATGGGCACAATTTATAAAATAATGTAGTTCTTTAATTTATTTTATTAAGGTTCTCCCAGATGTTATAAAATAATTGTATAAACGTTTACGTAGGATTAAAAAAATTAGTAGACGATAATTATAAAATTATTCGAGATACGACAAAATATTTTTATCAGCATTGTGTTGTTATTTCCACTGACACTTTTTCGTTATGTACAGCAACAAAAACATGTTATTTTTTATTTTAAGTGTTTTTACAGACGATAATAATTCTCAAAATTATTTTAAAATGTTACAAAGGTATATAGATTCTATGTGACATGGCGGCGTAGTTAACAATATAGTGCAATATGAGATAAATGTTAACTGATTAAGACTTCGTTTCGCCCACAGCAAAGCGATTTGGAACTGTGAAGAAATCTTTCTGTGAAATGTATGGTATATATACAATAAAATTTTTGTGCGCTCTAAAAATAGCGAATATTTATCAAAATTAAAAATATAAAGTGAAAATAAAACTTTATCTTTTTGTGGTATTACACCAATTGTGTTTCGGAGATAATGTATTTCATAATTATAAATTGTTGTTAAAATGGTTATATTACAATAATTTTTGAACAATTGCTATTTTGAAGTCCAAAATGGCCACTATACAAATCGCTTTAATATAAATAATATTATAGAATTCATTTTATAAATCATGTTTATAACTATTAAAACACTTATAGAACAAATATGTTTTCCAAAGAATTGTTATGTATCAAGTTTTCTTGTAATTAGACAGAAGCGTATTGCAAATAGCAAAGGTAATTTCCAGTAATATTTCGTCCCGAATAATTTTGGCCACTATTGTCTTTTAATCAACTACGAGGATTTCTCGTCAGAAAACAATGGTCAGTATGAAATAAATAAAATACATGTAGTAATTAGTTGTTTAGTTTCATTTGTAACAATGTAAGCAAACCTTGCAATCAAAATTTCGACTAGTTCTAATTGAGCTAGAGCTCTAAAATGTTGCATACATGTAGAATATGATAAATTATGTGACGTTATCCTAAATCCAACATGGCGAACGCTCCAAGATGGCAGAGTCCTGTAAAAGACTACTGTTAATGACAAAGCAATATGGCGTATAAACACCTACCCATGTTTTATAAAAAATTACAGAACATAATATAGCCTTTAAGGACAATTCTTATATTTTTTATTATTTTATAAGTGCTTTATGAGCGCAATGTGTGCTTCGTTTATATAACAATTGTTTAGCAGCTATGGTCGAATACAGTATGCTCTCAGAAATAATGTTGTGTTAAGAGGAATCCTAATAAAATTGTTTTATTAATGCTTAGCTAAGCTCTTAAAGAATAGTTTTATAGATGTTCGCAAACTGACCAAGAAATGCTGGGGGTGCTTACTGTAAATCTCTTATAAATCAATTTTGCTACGTGAGCTAAAACATCCTATAATAATTGCTGTATAGACGGTTATAAAACAGCGAAAAACTACAAAATGTTTTATAATTTAGCTGTAAGAACATTCTTATCACTTATTTATATGACGATTTAGTTGCGAAGACTAAATAATCACTTTGGCGGTTTTAACAAAAGAAAATACCTTTGCAGAGCAGTAATGTAACAATAATAAAAAATAGTTGTAGTATTATTTTAAATTTATAGATCAACTTTGATAGCCGGTCTGATATGGAAAGGTAAGCATATAGAGAACCTCAAATGCCAAGAGCCTAGCATATTAGCGCATTTCCATTTTTCATGCATAGGATAGAATAAATACTTTTAATAATAACAATATTGAGTACGTAAAGATATGTAGTACAGGTCTTATTATCTCAATAGTCTAGTATTAACAAAATAATACCAAAATTTGTTTTACATGTGCTTCCTATGAGAAATTATGACTTCAGCAATGAAAAGTAGATATTACAACTAATGTTCTGGATTTGGACTCTGATTTTCTGTAAACTTGATTAGCTACTGGCACATTCAAGCATTTGTTTCTCTTCTTAATGATAATTTAAGTGTAAGGATGACAAGAAAAATTAAAATGGTATAACAATTAAAACATTTATATATAAGCAGAAAGAAGACTAATTGTTAGTGTGATTATTTATAATTTTTCGAACTGTCCAAAATGCACGAAATTTGTACTAAATAATGCATATCATAAGTTAGTATTTTGTATCGGACATGCCAAACTAATTTGATAATTTTTTTAGCGTTAAATGTAAGAATAGATAATATTATCTCGATAATATTACTTTAGTCTATATTGTGGAATTTTCTTTTCATCAATAAATTCGTTTATTTTTATTTAGAATTTAAACAAAAATAGTAGTGCCTGTAGTAAAGACTCAATAAAATATTTATTTTTAGATAATATGAAATTTTGATGACGGCGCTAGTGTATTTTTAATAATGAGCAAGAAAACATGATCTCATAATTATCTTTCTCTATCTGACTATGCAAGAAAGTTTCCTCTTCATATTAAATAAATTAGAATTATTGAAGGCGAATACCATTCTTTAAGTCAATAATGCAGTTAATAAAAATTACTAAACAGAGCTTCATACCCATGTTATATAAAGTTATTTAAAAATATAAAAGTGAATGTCATAAATTGTTTCAAAATACATTACTGTTAAATTGCATTAAAATTTTTAAAGAATCAAGAATAAACTGATTAATCTATGATGTCCTTAGTGTACTAGATTTATAACAACCTCGTAACTTCCCACTGACAGCTTGTATGAAACGAAGTATTTTCTCTCCATTATTTGTTCGGCCATCTTCTAAGGTTACTAAACTATATTCAATGTACGTAATATATGTGAGCATACGTTTGGCATTCATTGAAAGATTTTTATCGTAAGAAAGTTTTAGAATTGAACGTTATGCCAAGGAGGTGTTTTAAAGAGTCATAGGCCTACCTGCAAAAATAGGAAACAGTTAAGAAATATTGCTTACCCCTAAATCAGCATTTTAGAAGAGGGAATTTTAAAACATTTTTAATATACACTATTGCCCTTAAAATGAGTAATACAGGGTGTCCCGAATTGCATAGGCCAAACTTCACTAAGTAATACAACTTTTAAAAATAATAAAAAATATAAACATGGGTCGGGAAGTGATTAGTTTCCGAGATACAGGGTGTTCAAATAATTCACCTGAAAACGTTTCTTTATGAATATTTTCGAAACGTCTAAAGATAAACAAATGATAATTTACACAGGAATTTAACTTTTTATGCTTTCTAAGAAAAAATGATAACTATATACGAAAATCATTCAGGAGCGGGTGAAACTGGGGGGCCTAGATATAATTTAGCCCCAACTTTATTGTGTGACACTTTCAAATTAATTTATGAGCAGAACTTAAAAATTTGAAGTTCTCTACCCAAAAAAAGTCTCTTGTGATTTTTCTCTAAAATTATCAGGTTTTGAATAAATCTTATCTGAACTTTATTAATTAGTAACCAACATTACCAACATTCCTGGTATGCATGAGTGTGCCGTGATTGTAATGTTTGTAACAAATGAGAAATAATCTAGCATGCAGTGCCAGAATGACAATAATAACATTGTTGTTTTTTTGTTTTCTGTAGTTCATTGTTCTGTAGTTTTATTATTTCCCTTTGGAAAAAGTGTTGTATTGGAAAATAAAAAAAAGGTCATGTTTAGTAATGTGGAGTACGTGGATATAAACGGGACCTTTTTTGAGCCCCACATCCTTCCTCCTCGTTTAAATGGACCATTATTTAATGATTTTTTTAAATAAACATATTTTTCAATATCTCGAGGATATTCCTCTTAATTTAAGAAATGAATGCTGGTTTCAAATAGGCGGAGCTCCTGCACATTTTGCTGTTGAGAATCGTTTGTGAGTAAAC
The DNA here is from genome assembly GCA_963583905.1 of Stenurella melanura. Classification (NCBI taxonomy): domain Eukaryota; kingdom Metazoa; phylum Arthropoda; class Insecta; order Coleoptera; family Cerambycidae; genus Stenurella; species Stenurella melanura. The sequence continues at coordinate 130,136,456 of OY757310.1, read as the reverse complement.
AATAATTGTCCTGAACGGTCAATTAGGTGCAAAAGCCTGGCCTGGCGACCCCGTTCACCGGATTTAACTCCAGTTGAATTTTCTGTCTGGGGCTATTTAAAGGACATAGTCTACGCAATCCCTGTAAACAGGAGTGAAGAGTTAATAGAAACAATTCTCGAAGAATGTGAAAATTTGCGGGTTAATCCTGATTTCATTCGTAAAGCTACACACTCTGTACGGCGCAGATGTCAGAAATGTGTTGTAGCTGGCGGAATGCACTTTGAACAACTCTTGTAATTTGTAATTTACCTTACTTTAATCTACTTCATTGTTGTCTAATAAAAAATAATGTAATCAAATTTTGTTTTACTGTCATTGTTTTTTCTGTTCTGATAAAATTATTCATAAAAAACTATTCCCGAATAAAGTTCAGATAAGATTTACTCAAAAACTAATAATTTAAGAGAAACAACACAGGAGACTTTTTTTATGTAGAAAACTTCAAATTATTAAATTCTGCTCATATTTTAATTTAAAAGTGTAACACAATAAAGTTGGAGCTATATTATACCTAGGCCCCCCAGTTTCACCCGCTTCTGAATGATTTTCGTACATAGTTGTCATTTTCTTCTTAAAAAGCATACAAAGTTAAATTCCTGTGTAAACTATCATTTGTTTATCTTTAGACCTTTCGGAAATATTCATAAAACAAACATTTTCGGGAGAATTACTTGAATCTCGGAAACTAATCACTTCCCGACCCATGTTTATAGGAACTTTTTTTCTTATATTGAGAAGTTGTATTACTTAGTAAAGTTTGGCCCATGCAATTCAGGACACTCTGCATATTTGAAAAAAGAAATTAACTATGTTGGATAAAACAGTTGTAAGTGACTATGAAATAAAATGTGTCCACCGCTCCACAATGGCTCATATGCTTCTAAGATCAACAATACTTCTTGCACCTTATAAGATACGATTAAAAAATTATTTTATTTTGTTAGTGTGTAAATACGGTATTATTTATAACGGCTACTTAAAGGCTCTTATAAAAAGTTGTGTAGTTATTTTATACCAGTAAAGTAACAAATAACGAAGTGTGTTATATAGCGCAATAAAATGAAGCTTTGATAAAATTATTATGTAGTGACGGTACTGAATTTTCTTAAGACCTGCGAAAATGTGTATAATTATTTTGCAATGGTTCCAAAACATGCTTTACAAAATATAAACAGCGACTGAATTAGTTTATAAGATGGCGACAATTTTGCATTTATAGCTGTCGTAAAAACGTTTTGAAAGTGGTCCTGAGAGTAATGTTGCTTTACAAAATTTGCATCAGAAACATGTCTACAGCTCTTATAAAATACCAAATTGCTAGTTGGGTATGAATTAGTTTGCAATAAATCAATCACACATTCTGTTATCACATAATTTTCCCATATTCCGTTTTCACAAATTACTTGTAGGAGAGAAAGAAAATACTACATTAAATTATATTAAAATGAACACACTAAATGTTTATCTTGAACAGTATTTGAGTTAAATAATGCCATAGCCACACAAAAAAAATTCTTTCTGAGCTGGGAGTCTGACCATGTTTTCTATATGCGTTTAGGGTCGCTGAATCCGAATCTATTTAACCCCATCACATAAGAATTTTGCCATAAACTCAAAAAACCCATAATTTAAGCGATTTAGACATCTCTTCATATAAATAGCTGTATTTTTTTTTTAGACAAAAATGACCCCACTCTTTTTTGTACGATTGCAAATTAAATGTTCAATCCGATGATGTGAGGTGTGATATTCTTTCTGCGTTTTCTAAGTGAGACATCGATGAGAGGTCCAAGGATTTCCCTTCTCGAGCGACACGACCAAGCTTCGAGGGCCAATTCTGCCAAACAAGATCTAACACAAATCTGAAAGAAATCACTGGTACGTAGAAAGACGTGGGAAATCAATTGGCGCAATCAAAAGTTGGTGCCTGCCTTTCTTTTCGCGACATGGCCGCTCGAAGTCACCGGTAGGTGAAAATCGATTTTTATTTACCTCTTTCCGAGACTATATCCCAAAAGCGAAACGAGATACAGAGCTGCGGCTTACGCCATTCGATTTCACCCCCTACCTACAGAGGCCTGAATTTTTTCAGATTTTTACCGCCACTCCACATTTTCACAAAATTTCTAAGGTAAAGCATGTAACAAATTCAGAGATATATAGGAAGGCGAAATAAGTCGAATGGCGTAAACCGTAGCTCTGCATCTTCTTTCGTTTGCGAGATATGACCTCGGGAAGCGGTAAAAATTTCCGGTGTCTTCGAGCGGCCATATCTCGAAAATCAAAGTACACACCGACCTACGATTTACGAAATTTAATTTGCAATCGATCTAGTACCAAGTACCAAAAAGAGTGGGATCATTTTTGTCTAGAAAAAGTTAGAGCGATTTATATGAAGAGATGTCGAAATTGATTAAATTGTGAATTTTCTGAAATTATGGCAAAATCCTAATGTGATGGGGTTAAATAGACCACGGATTCGGATTCAGTGATTCCAAAGACATATAGGAAACATGGTCGAACCACCAGGTCAGAAAGAATTTTTTTGTGTGTGTGTGGCTGTGATTCTTATTATGAACTTTTATTATCAATGACCTATACATGTTATTTCACTATTCGCTTCTTTAATCATAGTGTGTAATATAATATTATTTATTATTTAATAAGTTCATTATAATTTAAATAGATATCGACCTTAATGCCCTAAGGTCGTCTTGTTCGTTTGGCGCAATTCTTTGCTAAATTAAATTAAACGTCATTAGTTTTGAACTTTATTCCCTAACGTACATTTAACGTACACAGGTTGTATCTATTTAGCTACCTAGTTGCAGACAATTCATTTAATATTCATACAATTGGCACACGTTTGCTGCAGAACAGATCCCCATTCCTATAGTATATGCAAAATTTGTCGAGACCCTTCCCGCATATTATTAAAAGAAGAATATACGGTATAGGGTTAAACATAAAGGGGTTAAAGGTAACAATATACTCTTGATTGCAAAAAACTTGCAATACGAGGCCGTTATCTTTTGTACGTAATGCAGAAAATACAAAACGGCCATACGAGTTTTCAGTTTGAAGTTAGTAAGAAGAATTGCTTTGAAATATAAAGCCTATTAAATAGAAGCAGGCACGCTTTATGTAATGTACCAAGTACACAAATTAAACTCCGTAAGGAGGCTTGATTATTATTTTTTGTGGGTATCAGCACATTAATCAAGGATATCTAATTCTCACTATGCATCTTCATAGTAATAAGAAAAAAGTTCCTTTGAACGTAGATCTGCAAATGCTTTGTTAGAGATATATTAGTTTCATTAAATTGTATTTTAGCTAAAGAGAATACTTTGATATTCAATACAAATTTTAATGACAATTTTTGACACTTAATCTTAGAAAAGTAAGTACCCATACAATACGACACGTTTTTTGAAAAATTAAATAACATACATTTTTTCAAAAGGAAGTGTATCAGAAATGATGTATTTTAACACCTCCCGTGTACAGAAATACATGTACAATATAAAACACACACATAAAAACACATCTAATATTATAAGTATAAAGTAAATATATACAAATATACATAATTGATAATTCTAATTTAGAATATTTTTCATTCAATTTACATTAAATTACATTCTAAGCATATTGATGCCATATAATATTAAAAACAAATAGTCAAGATTGGCAGATTAGGAGGCATTCATCCCCTTTTCACCCATAACTTCTTTATTTTTGATTTATTGTTAATATTAGTAGAAGATACTGAATCATTGATTTATTTTTGTTTGAATGAACCTTTGCTATATCTCTGTAATGTGTATCTTCCGATCTAAGGTTGTAGACCAGTGTTTGTAAATCTCAGTAAAATTTCTTTATATCCTAATTGTTTGAAGACTGATCAATTTTCATATTCCTCGTAGATACGAAATTATATTGTGTTCTCCAGACACAGTTCTAAATACGTAGTGAACAAAATTGTATCATTGTGTTAGTCGTTCGTATTTTGAACAATTTTCCAGAGTATTGATCTGTCTATCCGTCCATACGATAACTTAAGAAGGGAAAGTTAGATTGTAATGAAATTAGGACAGTAAGCTAGAGACAAATCTTCATTATTTTGAAGAAAATAAATAGTAAATATAAACGTCGCGAAACATTACAAAAATAAGATGTACACAGTGTAGCAACTTTTGATAAGCTTTTACAGAAACTAAAAGCTGATTGCAGTGATTGTTGACTACTGTATCGCCAATCAAGCTGGCAGCAGCTGGAGGTGATTACGAAAGTACCCAGAAAGTTAACTTATTTGCAATACACTGCAATGTTCAAGAATTAACTGGAGAAGAATATGCTTAGATTAAGTTTTTCTTATTTAATAACTTTTACTTATTTTGCTCATATATAGTGGCTTAAAAGGTTAAGAGAGAATCTGTACAATCATCTTCTAACTCTACCTCTTCTTGTACCGTCACTATTGACGTGGGGATAAACGATTTCTTACAGTATTCGCACCCTTAGACAAGATTTGCCTAAGTTACTTTTTTGTTCTTTAAAGGTAATACCTGTATTTCATATTTAACCTACAGAAGATTACACTTAGTTACCTATTTCTATTTTTAAAAATGCTCATTTCAGCTTCCTAGTGTGACATGTTCAGAAAATCCGTAATAATATTTTTCTTCATGTAAGTTTACCACATTTCTCCAATTATAATGAATCATGTTTAAAAAAAAGTTTACTTCATTCAAGAATCACTATGTACTTACTAGGTATTTTAAACTATCTGTGTCAGTGTTTATGTATCATTTAATGACTTTTGTGTCTCCTTCAAAATAGTCTGGTATATTGTTATTTTTATTATATTCTCTGAACCATTTAGAATTTTCAGAGTAGTACTAGTTCATAAAAATCCTTTTAATCGTAGATCAATATCAGTCATACCGTGCATCGATAAAATCTATGAAGTATTTCTGAAAAATCAGTTACCAACTTACTTAGAAAACGACAATAGATTCGAATTCAGCGTCGAAAAATACATAAGAAATGTATTGTCTGAGCCCAGATCCAGACAACTTTTTTTTTGTAAACCTGTGTATCATTAGCAATTGCAATTGACAAAATTAGTACCCTCAATTAAGGCCTGTAGTTGAAAAAATAAATATTTATTTCTGCTTTTATAACTCGCTTGGGCTTTCGACTGCGTGTTCCAACGATTATTAAAACAATACACCACTACGACTTTTTTGGACACAGCATAGCACTTTTAAGATTAGAAATGTATACAACAATACTTCGTCCATAATGAGAATTCATGTTACTAAAATTAAATCATGGTGGTCCCCAGGGCTCTACCTTGAGACTCATGTTTCTTCTTACTTTAATGAATGATTTCCAAATTTTAAGTAAATACAATATATTTGCCGTATTACATGCTGACGATACTATTACCTCCTCCACTTATAATGCAGGATATTTCTTAAACAAGATGCCGCACACCGGGCCACTGTACACAACTAATTTAGATCTAACAAGTTACGCCTGATAATATAAAAAATAGTGACAATGCTATTTAGTTTGTGTTATATGGAGGAAGTAAATAAACCTAATTGCATTACATTCCTATGGGGTGAAAATCATAGGTCTTATGCCTGCAACAAAATTTCCATATACTACTTCGAGACCATGTCAGGATAATGTCTGAAATTACCTTAACAACTACATTATGACAGCTTCATCGACTCTTCCCTTTCATACGCTGTCCTAGTTTAGAGCCACGCAGCAACCTACGCCAACGTATTTTCGGTCCAAAGAAAAATGATAGGGACGATTAGAAGGGGCACAAAAAATTTAAAATATGGCGGTAAACTTCAGTGTCCCCTAGCTGCCAAGTTCATAATTATAACACTAGAATTATAAATAAGTAACCAAAACAATAATTTTCTAATACTACATAAGACTAGCTAAAGAGGCATTTAGAGAGAGAGAATCCAATTCTCTAATTCTACCTATGTTTCGTATTTCATCTTGACAATACAAATAAATCTTTATCTAGTCATCTCAATTTGATTACACATATTTCATGTATTCTGGTATAATACAATAAATATGTTTATTAGCATAGTTCAAGAAAACGATCTGCTCCTTTAAACAATTTTTTTTAATATTAGCACATGCCCGAGATCAGGAAGCTTCCCATATACATCCTCTTTTGCTCTTCAGAATTGTGCAGATAACAGAAAAAAAAAAATTCTTTTCTAGTTAAACCGACATGAAACCCTTTTATAGTGTACCGTAAGCGCAAAAACAGAGTATTGCCTATTTATTATAAATTTGTAAAATTTTTATTACCTTTTATAGTTTCATAACTTAGTTATTTAATTTTGTTGATTTTATTGTTTACTAAAACTTGGTTATACAATATATTATTTTTTATCATCTATTTCCAGAATAAATAGCTGCACTTCAGTTTTCTAACTTTTCAAATTTTTATCGACTACTCATATTAAAAAAGTACGATAAATTTTTTATATATCTGATAATTCTATAAGCAACTATTGAGCTTAGCTTTATCCTAAGGAAATAGGGCAATGAACAATAACACAGGACCACAAAAAATGTGGTCTGTGTTGGGATACTGACCATATATTCGATGCAATTGGAGCCACTGAACATGATCATACCTTCGTTTTGCACCAGCACGTCAGGTTTTTTTTCAACACCAAGAAAGTCTGTTGCACCGTAAGATCCCCCCCCCCCCCAGCTCATTTAAATCACACTCCAAAAGTGATTGAGCTTTAAATCTTCAAGCTAATAACATTGTGGTACTTGAGTATTGATCACATAATTCAAAGAAACCGTAGAGCCCCATAATTCCTTAACCCCAGAACCCCTCAACCCCATAACCCTAGAAATTCGATGATAATAGTGAGGAATTTGGAATGGGATGTTAATGAAATTGTGACCTTGGATCCTTGTAGATAATTATCATATCATAATTTCAACGACAAACCCTCTAACCTCATAACCCCATAACCCTAAGGATTCAATGAAAAAAGTAGGAGACTCTCGATTGTGTTCTCGGAATCATGAAATCGGGTAGACCGCAACTCCTTAGCTCTTTAACAGCAAACCTTTTAACCGTATAACCCTGAGATTTTGGGGACTAAATAAAAGAAATTTAGAGAATCTCAGTTGCGGACTCAATAAGAATGTAACTTTGAAAAGTGAAGGTTTTTTTCAGGTGATTTCTGCTTAAATGACTTTATTTAATATTTTGCTTTTTTGAACTCTTTTATTTTCGAACGACCTAGATATGTAACGAATTTATTTTACGCTTCTTATCCTTCACACTAGTTCCATCTTCAATGGCTAAGAATAGTCTACCATCATATGCTCATCCCACATTAGGCTTACTTCGTAACAAAATAACAAGTTTCCGAGGGCACAATCTAATTACTGCCCCAATATAGAGCCTCATATTCTTTCATTGAATCCTCCAGGTTACGGGGTTATGAAGTTAGAGGATCCGGCGTTGAAGAGCTTGATTCCAAGAGTCACAATGACACGAATACGCTACCTAAAATCTTCATTTCTTCCGTTGTATCTTCAGAGTTAAGGAGTTATGGGGTTGTGAGATGCTGGGGTTATAATGCGTAAGTACAAGGATTCGAAGTCACATCTCGTTAACTCCCCAATCAAGATTCCTCCTTGGATTAAGTAGTTATGGGGTTTTACGGTTTCTTTGATTATGTGGTCAATATTGAAGTACCACAATGTTAATAGGTTGAAGAAGTCTGATTTAAATGAGCTGGGTAAGCAAAATTACGGTCCGACAGATTTTTTGCTGTTAAAAAACCCTGACGTGGTGGAGCGAAATGAAGATTCGTGTTCAGCGGCTAAAAATATAAGGGATAGGCATAGTCAGTGACCCAGCAAAGACGATTTTTTTGTGGACATTTGGACCTCCTGTGGAAAAACTGATTTGATACAACAATTTGCACGTTTCGTTAGCAAACCCTTAATCAACAAATCTAAATAAGACAATTGTGAAATTCAAAAAAATGAAATATTTACAAATGCATAGCCAAATATTTAATGTACAGGGTGTTTCAGTTAACAGTCCTTAGGTCATTATCTCTAAAACTAATAAGGACGTTTTATTTTTGTAAATGGCGGATGATTGATACCAAAGACAGGCTTAAATAACTCTGATTAGAATTTTTCCTGAACAGCACACAGAGATGGTGCTGCGATGCAAAATTACTTGTTGATGGCTGGAAACTTGAAACATGATTCGTGAGATTAAGCAATATTTTGTGAATAATTTAGACGGTATAGAGAATTTCTAAGAAAGAAGCCGTTTTGGAGTTATATGAATTTCTTTCATTCATTTCAGTACACGTCAATTTTGATAAACCCCCGTAACTTTTTTATTAATTATTATAAAATGTAGATTTTCAAAAACCTTTTCGAGATGAGGAAAGTGATCTCACACACTATCACAAAATCATGTATACCATTTTCGTCCAAACCAGAACTAACATGATCCTATATCCGTATATTACTATATATTTCAATTTTTCTTAAAATTAGTAACTCGTCTTTTAAAACTATTCCTATAACTTGAAGTAAGTAGGACAACAGAGAAAATACGCACTAATTTAGAATGGGCTATATTTATATTAACAATTCAATAAAACAAACAAAAGTTTAAAAACTACCAAAGTATTAATAACAATGAAATTAAATTTATTTTCTATAATTACTTACTATATCAAATTCTCAGAATTTCTCCCTTCATCGTGAATACACATATTGTATCTTTTCAGTAATTCTTCCTTGCAAACTTTTTGTAAAATATGTCTATGTATAGCAGCAATGCTTGCATATGTTTTATTGTACAAATTGTCTATATCCTCAATTGGCTCACTGTACACTAACACTTTTTAAATAACCCCAAATGTAAAAATCTAAGGGAGTTAAGTCAGGTGACCGTGCTGGCCACCGGACTACTCCATTATCTTAGATAATTATCTGTATGAAATGTGTTCTCAGAGATCGTTAGGCACTAATGGAGTAGTCAGGTGGCCAGCACGGTCACCTGACTTAACTCCCTTAGATTTTTACCTTTGGGGTTATTTAAAAAGTGTTAGAGATTATAATCTCTGACTAGTCCTGAGTTCTGGGCTGGTGCTCCATTTTAGTTGAACAAAATATTCTCCTGGTTATGTGGGATAGTCTCTAATACTCCTGGCTATTCATTTTTGAAATATATCTCATATCTTCTTCAATTTAAAGTTCCATGGGATAGATATGGTCCAATAATATAACCAATTAATATTCCACACCACACGTTTACTTAAAAAATTAACTGACTTCGGGTCATTCTCATCCATCTAGCATTATTTTGTTACCAGTATCGGCAGTTATGCTTACTCACAACTCCATTGTTGTGAAAACAGCTTTCATCGCTACATAGCACATTTTTTTTTAATTTGGACATTCCTCAGAAAGAGCTAAAAATTCAGCTAAAAAATGTAATCTTCGTTCATAATCACCAGGCCATAACTGATGGACCAATTTTAATCTGTACAGATGGTATATATTCATTTTTAATATTCTATAACATGAAGATACCGACAGATTAGTTTGTAATACCAATTTCCGGAGAGAACATTGAGGATTATTGACAACACTATTTAACACCAACGCTGTATTTTCATCGTTTCCAACTGGCCTGTTTCTGTTACGAATAGTTTTCTTAAAACTACACCAGTTTCTTAAATTTCTAAACGGCATGATAATTTTTTCTTCTGGTCTAGGTCTACTTGAAAATCGCAAACGGAACAATCGTTTTGTTTGTCGGGAATTTCTTTTGCATTCACCGTATATCAAAATCACATTTAACTTATCTTCATTGTATTATCTCTAAGTTATAGGAACAGTTTTAATAGAAGAATTATACATAATTTTGTGATAGTGTGTGAGATCACTTTCCTTATCTCGACAAGGTTTTTGAAAACCTACATTATATAATCAATAATAAAAAAGTTACAGGAGTTTATCAAAATTCACGGGTACTGGAGTGAATGAAAGAAATTCATATGACTCCAAAACGGCTTGTTTTTAGAAATTCTCATAGAGATATTCACAAATTATTGCTTAATCACATGCGCCATATGTGCTGTTCAGGAAAAATTCTAATCGCAGTTATTTAAAGCTTTCTTTGGTATCAATCATCCATCATTTACAAAAATAACACACCCTTATTAGTTTTGGAGATAATCACCTGGGGACTTTTAACTGAAATACCCTATATATTAAACACATTGCCCGATTTTGTTCAAATTTAGAGTTCACTGTTTGCGACTTCAAACTTTGGGGGGCGACATAATAAAAATCAAGTTTATCACTAGTATTCTGAGCCACCCTGTTTTCATGCATTGTTGCTGTACTTATATCTGAATTTCTTTTACGTTACGTTTATCATTTTATAATTTGTATAAATGAAATTGTTTCCAGAATAGTTTGCCTTGCATTATTTAGTACCTACCTACCTATTTGTCGTGTGCAAACACTGTGTATTTTTAAACTAACAGACTATCGATCTATCTCTTTATTATTGTTTCTATAGTACCAAACCAATATATTTCATTTGTAATTTCTAAGTAGCGTTCAGTGAATCCAGTCTCTAAATTAATTGTACCGGACAGCTATTTTAATATTCATTAATTTATTCCTTGCACCTAAAAGATAAGGTAATAAAATTACATGACGAAATTTTAATAAACGCTACACATAATGTTTTAGTTGAATTGTATATTTGAATAATATGCATGCTGTAGTTAGGTAAACAATTCACAAAATGAAGTATATAAATAAAATATAGTAAACTAGCGAGTCACTTCTGTATTTTTAATTACCCACTATTATTACTAATTTAATTTATTTATGTGTAAATTCATATAAACTTTATGAAATTTGTTTTATTTACAGGAAAGTTTGGAAAAGCTGGGGTGTGGTCCGAAGAATAACTTATGCAAAGTGAAAATGGCCGTCCTGTCGTTAAAAACAGTGGGTGGAGTTAGCCAGAGGGCCTAAGCCACAAAAGTTGTGCGGCAGCTCTAAAAACTTTTGCCCCTATAAAGGGGAACTCACCCTCATTCAAAAGCGAGCTTTATCTCTCTCAACTTAGGGGAAGTTTTCCTTTACGTATATTACTACAGTGAAAGCAATTCTCCTGTATAATTAACTTGCTTTTATGCCATTTTAGGTCTTATTTTGAAATTACATACGTTTTATTTCATGTAATAGGGATGCCGAAAAGACGCCTTCATGCGTATAGATTATGTAAGTTTTAATTCTGCCACCACTTTTTACTGTAACCGCGTTTACAGAAAGACGAAGATTTATTGAAATTTTATTGGTTTTTGCATACTTTGTTTGTAAAATTAATACAACCATAAAGAAATTAACTGATTTGGTGCTGCTGATGACCGTGATGCGGAAATAAATGGATTCATTCTCTTCTATTCTCTTTTCATTATTGAACAAAAAACAAGCATAAGATTTGACATATAGTTATTTGTAATTGAATCGATTTTGTATTTTATATTTTATTTTATCTTGAATATATAAAAGAGTTAAACAAAATGTCTTTTATTTCATGACGTAGGTACAGTATGTTTCCCAAATTGGATATCAAGAAAAACAAGAAATAATTAAGAAGAAGATTGCACTAGGAATGTTTCTAGAAAATATATATTTATTTCATTTCAGAAACAAAAGTAAATGTATATACAGGGTGCACAGACATCAAAAGGATGCGGAATGTAACTCTATTGCTCTTAGGAGTATCCAATTTATTTGCTTTAAATTAAAATTAATCGTAGCATATATCTAGATAATTTGCTTCAATACCTATTCAATTCAATGAAATATGTACTACCGCATCCACGTAGTGGAGTGGAAGTATAGTAATCATAAAAGAAAAATTCAAAAACTTTTCACTTCTTATTGAAATAGGTTTGAAATGTCATGAAATGTCGACATTATAAAGGACACCGCACAATTCTTAGGTAAAAGTGGCTTCCGTTAAATTTGCTGGATATTTGATATGTTGTATATTTTGGGCCCCTGATCAAAGTGCCACCAGGGTTTCAAGATAGAGCAAGTTGAAGTTGGGATTATGAGGTATTGACCCTACATCGAACATTATTCAATTAATGCCCTTGTTCTTGGGTCTGGAGAGTTTTGGTTGGTCTACAGTGAGGAAAAACCAGTCAATGACTATTCATTGTCCGCATTCCACATTTCCTCGTTTCCTCGACAATAAAACAGGCATTTCCAATGATTTCATGTTTTTTTTGTTTCCTCTAAAAAAAGTTTTTATTCGACTGCAGCTAATTTAATTTCGAATGTAGGTGTTTTCTTGTGTGATTTCATTTTCGGCCTAACAATTTTCGTCATCGGGTGGAAAAAATCAATGTTTTAGAAAAAATCTGAAATAATTCCGAGGGATGCACGAAGATGAAAGAATTCGAATGGTTTAAGCTTAATTCATTTTTTGCGGATGGTGTCCTAGAAGGTAGTTTGCAAATTAAAAAAAAAATTATTAAATGTTCGTAGATATTTTGCGATAGATTTTATTTTTGGTGTGAATATTGTCACTGCCAATAGCTCATAATCCCAACTTCAACCGGCTCTATCTTCAAACCCTGGTGGTTTGGGACCTCCCCCATCGAGACATTTGATCAGAGGCCTAAAATATACGGAGTGACCCATTTAATAGTGGGGCACCTTTATTACTTTTTTCTCTTTTGTCCGACCTGAATAAAATTTTACTAAAAGATACAACAAATTAGGATCTACTTATGACCAAAGAAACATTCGTGTCTTACAAATGCAAAGCCACCTGCAGTATCAAAATTAATGAAAAAAATAAAGAAGTCATATTAGGCATTTTTTTATCGAAAAACTTTATTAATTAAAGTTGTTCAGAATTGTCTAAAAACCTAGAATCCAAAATTCCAGCAATATTGTAAAATATTGAATTTTGTTTTTGAAGTCCAAAATTTCGACAGAATTTGAAAAATACAATCACTTGACAGTTACCTGGCAACTTACGTTTAATTTCAAACAAAATTGTCATAGCACAATTTTCTAAAGAAAAGTGAAACAATTAAAATGCTGTTTTCGGACTCGGACATTGTTTTAAACAAAATTTGAATAGTCTTTAATATTGCTAAAATTTTGGACTCTAGGTTTTTGGACAATTCTGAACAACTTTCATTAATAAAGTTTTTCGATAAAAAATGCCTAATATGATTGCTTTATTTTTTCCATTTATCTTGGTACCGCAGGTGGCTTTGCATTTGTAAGACACGAATGTTTTTTTCGTCATAATTAGATCCTAATTTGTTCTATCTTTTGGTAAAATTTAGTTCAAGTCGAACAAAAAAGAAAAAGTTATAAAGATGGGGCACCTTTATAACTTTTTTTTTTTTTGGGTCACTCTGTACAACATATCAAAAATCCAAACAGTTTAACGGAAACCACTTTTACCTAAGAATTGTGCGGGGTTCATTGAGCGAAAAGGAATTTTCTGTTTGTCGGTCGGTCTGTCGGTCTGCCGGTCTGTCTGTCTTGTGCCCACATTTTCTCTGCAACGGTTTAAGATACTGACTTGAAATTTTGTACACCCATGTATTATCACGAGATCTGGAACCTGATTGTATTTTGAAAATATCCGGTGAAGGGTTGGGTGATAAATAGAGGTACACAGGGGAAAATAAGTAAAGCAAGCTCGTAAGAGTACAGAAACTTGGGATTTGTTGTATATACTAGAAGAGAAAGCCTCAGATTTGTTTAGAACAGTTTTCAACGCCTTCACCACTCCATTATTAAAGGGACTGATAAAATTGAATTGAGATATTCACTTAAAATTTGGTGCACGTATGTATTATAACGACATATGGTACTAAATTACATTAGGAGATAATTCCGTTGAAGGGGTGAGGGTAAATAGGGGGAAATGAGTAAAGCAAGCTAAAGGTAAGAGTACAGAAACTTGATATTTGGTGTTTATACTAGAAGCCAAGGCCTCAGATTTTTTTATACTATTTTCCATTCCCCCAACACCCCCACTCCATTATTAAAGGGGTTAATAAAATAACTGAAATTTGGTGCACGTATATAACATCTGGAACTAGATTATATTTTGAGATAATTACGTTGAAAGGTTGGGTGTTAATTAGGGGAGAATAAGTAAAGCAAGCTGGCAAGAGTACAAAAACTTGGGATTTGGTGTATATACTAGAAGCCAAGGCCTCTGATTTTCTTATAATGTTTTTCAATATCCCCACCAACTCCACTCCATTATTATAGGGGTTGACAAAATAAAGTTGACAAAGTAAAATTGAAATTCACTTGAAATTTGGTACACGTATGTATCGTCATAACATCTGATTGGGAGAATAAGTAGAGCGAGATAATAAGAGTCCAGAAACTTAATTTTTGGAGTATATGCTAGAAACCAAAGCCTCAAACTTTTTGATGACATCCGCGTCAAATATTATTAAAATTCTACTTCCACATACTAGAGGGCAAATATAGGCAAGATATTATCGTTTAAAAATACTCGGGTGGAAAATCTAGATGTGGAAGCAGTGACTCCTTAGGCAGCGGTTTTTTAATATTCATCGTAGAGAGAACATTTTTGAACCGAAGTTCGTTTCATAACAGGTTGAACTCACCTCATCATCATGATTATTTTAACTCATCTGATATTAATTATCAGATAAAATATGTCCGTATGTTTGAATGTATGTATGTGAACTTCTTTTAGGCTTAAAATTTGTGTTTCTCTGGTGCGTATGTAAATGGCACAGTAGAATACTCTTATTGAAATTGAGTCATATCCATCATACAGGGCGATTGCTGGATGCGTATCGTGTTTTATATATTATATGTTAAGTAAAGTAAAATGCGAGGATAATATAATATATAATAATTGTTTAATATACAGTATGCCTCTCAGGTTCGAAATAATTCTACCTAAATTAAGAAACATGTCAAGTTTAAAATATTATTGAGATGTTTTTAATAAATCTATTATGAAACATATAAAAGCTGCAGTCGAGCGTTATCGAATACCGTCACGTATTAAACACGATAAATTCTGTTTCATTTATTTTCTGTTTCTAAATTTGTTCTGTTCATAAAATAGCATAGCGAACTACTCTCTACTGAAATTGGGTAATATTCATCAAGCGGAGAGATTGCTGCAATTGTCATATAAAATATATTTACTAACGAAATTGATAAAGAATATTCGTTCTACAGAGAGACTCTCAGAGGTATGTAAACAGTCAGATGTTAGTTATCCCCACTGTATATAATTATATACTAGAGTCAAAAAATAAAGTTTATACTTGCTTGACTTACTGAGGTGACGCTTCGTAACTCCGAGAAAAGCACTATCCGAGATTTTATTTTTCTACGTTTTAGACTATTATAGAGTACCAAAGTTAAGGTCTTTCAATTTCATCAATCTGTCAGTCTATCTGACTAAGAATGATACTTGTAAGCAGTTAACGCAATTGCTGACAAATAAATGGATAATACCTTTAGTAAAAAACTACTGAGTGGATACTTTAAAAATATGATGAAAAATGTTGATAATAATATTTGTCACGAGCTCAACACAATTGCCGACAAAGTAACCTGCTATATCATTAGTGAAAATATACAAAATGGCCACCGTGTAAAATAGTAAACTAAGGAAGAGACGGAGGAAAGTAATATTTAGACTGATAGTTGACAATATTGCCAAAGAGGGAAACCTGATATAACACTCCATACCTATTAGACAACACATGTACTTTTTGCAAACTAGAAAGACGAAATACGGATACTGCAAAATGTGCTTTATTGCAATTAGCAAATACAAACAAAAAAACAGTTCACTTTAAAATACCCTGTATCTCTCAGGTTTGATCAAATTTTACGCAAATTAGTTTATATCAGTTTCACTTTAATATGATGTCAGAAAACCATTACGAAACAAGTGAGAGTTGCAGCAGCATGCGAATTCATATGCCTATTTGAAAAATTAGAAAATATTGGTTATGTACCTACTAAATCTCAGTGACATTGTTGATGCACTCAGCACCACGCGTCTGAAGGACATGACAAAACATTATAAATATCTGATGCCCGACGCGACGTGCCTTTGCAACAATCTGTGGTTACTTCCACTCTCAGGCGGATTCTTACAACTATTAAGACCCCTCAGAGTGGTGTATGGGAAAGTATACTTACCGTGAATGCTACTGTGTGCCTTCAGTCGTATTTTGTTGTCTATTGGTACACTTCTGCTTAGAACATCGTCTTATTAATTAGCACTTAAAAAACACTTCTTAGGCTATAATAACCATTGTTAGATTCTATGAGTAATCGGGAGACTGTTATATACGTGATGGGATCAAAATCGACCCGTAAACTCATTTGTTCGATCCACGCCACAGAATGGCACCCAGGTCGTGTCGAATTTAAAATATGTTTTCGTTTATTGATTGTCAAAATGCAATATTTTTAAAAATAGAAATATTCAAGCATGGATAGCCAATTGTATATAAGACAACGTAGATCAGAGAGCACCACCCATGGCAAGGCATCACGACTCGAGGACTCGTAACTTATACAACGGCAAGAGTATTCTAAGATGCAAAAAGGTTCAGATTCCCAGTTAAATATGTTTGTAAAACTTCTGTTGGACTTTTTAAAATCACTGACTGTCTGTTAGTGCACTTTTAATATTGGATCACTTTGGTTTGCTGCTATTCCCCATAGATGATTATACTATTCGTTAGAATGACTGCTTCGAGAAGCTATGTCTGAATTTTATTAGATTTTCTAGTTCTGTCAAACGTGCTAATGACATAAAACCCAATTATACTTTTCTGGAGCGACCTCTGGCGACCCCTAGCGAGCCCGCCAAGGTCGATCTATATCAGGAAATGTATGTAACAAAAATGTGGAAAATCTTGAAAGTCACTAAAGTCAGTGTGGCCAATCCAACCAAAATAATTACAAACATGAGGTATATGGTACTTGCGGTCAATACCGGAAGTCGATACCAACTTGCTTATTTTAAATCGAACACCCTTATATTATCGACTTTTAGAAATTACTATAAACTTCTGAGTCGAAAAATTATAGCATAACCTATACCTAAACCCAGCATTTAAGAGATATTTGACGTGTTATAAAAAAAAAATTGACGGGTGCAACGGTTAGCAAAAACCGTATCTTCGTGTAAGAGATTCCCATTTGTTCTTTGGCACGGGGAAAGGACACAAGATGAGCTACAGTAGATATTAATTCATAGTTGCATACTAAGTGTTCCATTTTTCACGTTACATTTTGTCAATATCAAACCTTAAAAAACTTTTTTAGTTCAAGTGGAACACCCTGTATTCTTGTACATCAAGTTATATAAAATTAAATTTATCTAGTATAGGCATTGTAGGAATTAAAGTTACAACTTTCTGAAGTATTGGCGATTTTCTAATATCTTCAAAAATGTTTAGTAAAAATTGCCATCAACTTAGCCATGATTAGAAACAATCATTATTGTCAGTCATGCTCTTATGTCAAAAAATGTCAGCACATTTAAATTACACCCACGAAGACGTTTTAGATGTAGTTATTATTTATGGAGAATGTGATGAAGTAGTGTCAAGAACATATAGCACATTTGCTACTCTATAGCCACAAGAACAGAAACCATCATCATACACAGTAAAATGCATATTTGACAATTTTAGAATATATGGCTCTGTCAAGGCAGGAATTCTAAGAGCCTATTGTTGATGCCGAAAATATGGAAATAGCAATTCTGGGGTATTTTCGAGTATTATAAATTGTCATTAAAGAAGCTGCTCTGGAATTGGGATTATCCAAGAAGTCAATTCACAGAATCTTGTCAAAACATAAACCCATTCTCTTTCCATGTGGTTCAACACATATTCCCCGACAATAAAAAATCGTGAATCTATTTTAATAAGACATGAAAGTGATAATTATTTTTTGGGATATATCATATGGACAGACGATGATAAATTTACCAAAAATTGACCTTTTAATCGACACAATTCCCATTACCGCAGTAACTCATATCCTTATGTATTCAGGGAGCGAAATACATAGCAGATTAATGTCTACTGTGCCATGAGAAACGGTGGAGTGGTGACATTAGAATTTTTTGAGGAAAATTTAAATAGTTGAAACATTTCTACTTCAGCTAATATGTCTAAGGCTTCCTCCTTAGAATTCCTGCCTTGACAGAGCCAAATATAATATTATGCAATATGCGTCTTACAGTGTACGCTGATGGTTTCTGTTCTTGTGGGTATCGAGTAGTAAATGTGTTACATATTCTTGATATTATTTTATCAAATTCTCCGTAAATAATAAACAAATCTAAAAAGTCTTCGTGGGTATAATTTAAATGTACTGACATTTTTTGATATAAGAGAATGAGTGACATTAATGATTGTTTCTAATCGTGGCTGAGTTGATGGCAATTAATACTAAAATTTCTTGAACAGTTAAGAAAAATCGTCAATATTTCGAGAAGTTGTAACTTTAACCCCTACAGTGCCTATACTAGAAAAACACGAGGGGTTGATAAAATAAAATTGAGATATTCGTTTGATATTCGGTACACTTATGTACTATAACGACATCTGGAACCAGATTATATTTTGAGATGATTCCGTTGAAGGGTTGGGGGTTAAATAGGGGTAAATATAGGAATATAAGTATAGCAAGTTGGTAAGAGTACAGAAACTAGAAATTCGATGTATGTACTAGAAGCCAAAGACTCAGATTTTTTGATAATATTTTTCAAGCCCCCACCACCCCTACTCCATTATTAAAGGCCTTGATAAAACAGAATTGAGATATTCTTTTGAAATTTGATAGACGTATGTATTATAATGACATCTGGAACTAGATTATATTTTAAGATGATTTCGTTGAAGGGTTGAATAGAGATAAATAGGGGAAAAAGGTAAAGCAAGCTGGTAAGAGCACAGAAACTTGAAATTCGGTGTATGTACCAGAAGCCAAGGTGTCAGATTATTTATAATATCTTTCAACCCCCACCACCCCTGCTCCATGATTGAAGGGGTTGATAAAATAAAATTGAAATATTCACTTGAAATTTGGTACACGTATGTATTATAACGACATCTGGAGCTAGACTATATTTTGATACGATTCCGTTGATGGGTTGGGGGTTAAATAGTGGTAGATAGGGGAAAAATAAGTAAAGCAAGCTGGTAAGAGTATAGACACTTGAAATTCGGTGCATGTACTAGAAGCCAAGGCCTCAGATTTTCTTATAATATTTTTCAACCCCCCACCACCCCTACTCCATTATTAAAGGGGTTGATAAAATGAAATTGAAATATATACTTGAAATTTGGTACACGTATGTATTATAACGACATCTGGAACTTGATTATATTTTAAGACGATTCCGTTGAAGGGTTGGGGGTTAAATAGTGGTAGATAGGGGAAAATAAGTAAAGCAAGCTGGTAAGAGTATAGAAATTTGGGATTTGGTGTATATACTACAAGTGATGGCCTCAGGGTTTTTTATAAAATTTTCCATCCCCCCCATCATCCCCACTTCCTTAATAAAAGGGTTTATAAAATTATATTTAGATTTTCAGTTGAAATTTGTTACACCAATAACGATATCTTAGATTATATTTTGACATGATTGCGTTGAACGAGTGAGGGTAATTGGTAAATAGGGAAAAATCTGCTAAGAGTACAGAAACATGAAATTCGGTATATGTCTTAGAAGCCAAGGCCTCAGATTTTTTAGTAATATTTTTCAACCCCCACACCACCCTTAATACATTATTAAAGGGGTTGGTAAAATGAAATTGAGATATTCACTTGAAATTTGGGACACGTATGTATTATAACGACATCTGGAACTAGATTATATTTTGAGGTGATTCCGTTGAAGGGTTGAGGGTTAAATAGGAGCAATTAGGGGAAAATAAGTAAATCAGGCTGGTAAGAGTACAGAAATGTGGGATTTGGTGTATATACTAAAAACCAAGGCATCAGATTTCTAGTATTTTTCAAACACCACCATGCCCACTCCATTATTGGGTTTGATAACATAAAATTGAGATATTTACTTGAAAGTTACTACACGTATGTATTGTAATGACATCTGCTTGAGATGATTCCATTGAATTGGTGAGACGTGGTAGGTTGTGAATAGGGGAAAATAAGTAGGGTAAATAAAAACTTAAATTTTGACATATATGGTAGAAACCAACTCTTCAAACTTTTCTGACATCTGCTCCAAATATTATTAAAATTCTATGACCAATAATTTTCACATACTAGAGTGCAAATCTAGTCAAAGTGTTCCCTTTAAAGTGACTTGGATGGAAAATCTGGATGTGGAAGTAGTGATTCCTTAGGCAGCGGTTTTTAAATTTTGCATCTTGCACTTGAGCTCGACGCCATATCCTAATTGGAAATCTCGCTCTTCATCACCATACTTTAGAGTACCTTGGAAAAATATAATGTTACGGTACTTTCAAAAAAATTGTCTGAACGACGTCATCCAAAGGTAGATACGTCGTTCGCGATCTGAAAAGTCAATTTTGGGTGTAGTTTGATAAAAATACTGTTCTTTTTAGTCGAAGGCGTCTATCGCGTTTTATGAATATCAAGTCAATTTTTACAGTATTGTTATGAACTACACCCCTTGGAACTGGAGATGATACGCCTATGCCTACTGATAGTGACTGGAAAGACTCCAGAAAGAGCCAAGGACTTTTCTAGAGTGTGGTGGAAGAAGATTCTGGTTCAATCTAGAGGTAATTTCAGAGTATATAAGGCGCGATTACCAGCGCGGAAGAGGAACTTTATTTGAGAAGTGACACGTTCGGTAAAAAGTGAGCTTAAATAAGAGTGTAAAGGTTATTTTGAATGTTTGAAGTATTGTATAGTCAGTAAATTATTGAATAAAGTGTTAGTGGTGTTTATCTCTTGTTGAAATTATTTAGAACCCACGGATTCACACAGGGTGTTTCCTAAAAGGTGAATAAACGTAACAGTATTGAATAGATTTATTATTTGTTTTATTTTTCGAGTCTTTTTATTTGGATGTTTTCCCTGTGTTCATTAACAGTATCACGTAGAATTCGGTATTCGCAGTTGGCCTCGTCTGACTGCAACTATTAAGTACTAGAATTGTATACAGGATGGCAAATTAAATATGAATTGGTGCAAGTGAATACTTACTATTCATTTCCGCGTACATAAGTTACATGAAGATACGTGAAGTATAATAAATGTTTCCAAAATGTATCAGTTTTGATGGTTGTCATTATCTGTTAGAGGTAAATGTCCCAAAAAAGTATTTCTTCGACACACAGTGTGTGTTTCAATGGTAAAGGTATTTACACAGAACATCCCTCTTTATTTATATAGGGCGGATACTCTAAATAATTATTAATTACGAAACGACATATTATGAGGATAATAGTCGTAATGTAGTTAACACTATTATTATAAAGAAAATCTGATAACTTCTGGTCAGAAAAATATACAGTGGTCATCCTACAGCAAAAGATCAATATTAAATAAAAGGTGCCAAATATGGAAGGCTTGCGTAAATACCTTTACAATTTCCACCATGATTAAATTATTTCTTAAGATGAACAACCTTTATATTTTTCAATAAAACTGTAATAGGCGTCTTCGCTGCAAATTGTGCTATATGCCAAATGTTATTACCATGTGTCACATGTTTGGGTGCACTTATCCACGCAGTGGAATGGAAATATACCAGAAGATAAAAAAATGTTCAAAAAAAACTTTTTTGGGATAGGTTTAGAATGTCATGAATCCTGGAAATTTTAGATTTGAGTAAAACAGTTTTTTTTTTTTCATTCTATTATTTAGACGGTCTAACCTGTATGTGTTCCAGTAAAAGTCTTTCTTCGATGGCAGTAGCTTTAGCTACCTACCAAATTTGACTATTCTCCGTCAAGTAGATTTTTAGATAATGCACCAACAGACAGACCAGCAGACAGACATAGACAGAGACAGACAGACTGACCGAATTGAAAAACCTATACTGTCGTAATCTGCTTGACCTGGAACATGGAAATCTGAGAAAAGCTCAGAGGGTGATTTTTTCTTGAATACAATACTTCCCTGACCACATGACCCCATTATTTCTTAAGATGACCACCCTGTATATTTTTCAATAAAACCAGAATGAGTGTCCTCCTTGTCAATTATGTTAACTATGTGCCAAATATTATTGGCATCTGTCGTCACATTTTTACTTCCACATCCAGGTAGTAGAATAGAAGTATAGTAATCACAAAAAAGATTCAATAATTTAAAAAAGAAAGTAGATTTAGAATGTCATGAAATGTTCAGATTTTAAATTAGAGCAAAAAAGTTATTTTTTGTTTTCATTATTTATTGTCTGTATATTTTCCAGTGAAAGTCTGCCCATTCCTTCTCTTGCAGTAGTGTCAACTACCTACCAAATTTGGCTATTCTCTGTCAAGTAGTTTTTTACTTACAGCGCCAACAGGTAGACAACAAACCGACATAATTGAAAAACCTTTATTTTAGTATCTTCGCGGTCTGAAACGTGAAAATCCGACGAAATCTCGTAGGCTTATTTCTTCTAGAATACAATACTTTCCTTCAGTAAGCCAGGTAAGTAAAAAACATACATACTGGGCGAATTGTGAACTTTCCCTTTTTTAATTTTCTCAAATTTTTTAAAAGTAAGCAACTGCATTTAATTTTTAAATAGGTACATTTAATTCATTTCGGTTATTTTCAAAAGCACTGTCATAATTCTTGTAGGCCACGTCAAAGCTGATTTTAATTATTTCCTCAAGTGGCTCCGTTCATTACAACGAGTTATACTTGCGTTTTATTCATGTTTTCTTATTTAAAAAAAATGTGAATATGAATGTTGATCCATTAATGAATGCTTGGAAAATGTCTATGAATTTTTACAGCTCATTCATTTTGTCGTTAAGTACATCAATTACCATCGTCTTTGTATCAATTAGTTTATAATGTATCTAAATTGGATACCAAACTGGAACATTGTAAGACAAATAATTTCCCATATCAAAAAATATTAAAGGAGCTTTGGAGGGCAGTATCTCTTGAGGACTGCAAGTTGGCGTAGAGCCAAGGTAAGTTGAATCAACATACTATGACGTTATATATACGTTGTTACTCCATGAACATTTCCGTACAAGAAAAATCTGATGTGGTCGAAAAGGTAAAAATGGGTGCATAAGAAGTTCTCCTTCGAGAAGACCGATGTTGTAGCATCATTGATTAACAATTATTTATCGGTATCTAACTGTTGCCTAAAAATGTAAAAAAGTACATATTTAAAACTAAATTGACATTTGATGCTTAAAGAAATAATTATTTCTTTGAAAATCAAACCCTGATAAGGGATAGTTCGAAAAATATGCATTTTCATTGAACATAATAAGAATACTAAAATGATAAGGAAACTTTGTTATTCTAGCCTAATTTTTTCAGATTTTTAAAACTATTTTGCAACAATAACTTTTCCCCTCAAAATTTTTCCTATTTTTTCTTCCACATCCACGTAGTGAAGTGGAAGTATAAATAATAATCGTAAAAAAACCTTTTTTTGTTGAAATAGGCTTAGAATGTCATAAAAAGTCGAGATTTTAAATTTGGGCGAAAAAAATTTTTCTGTCTGTCTGTTGGTCTGTAACTTTTTTCTGTAACGTACGCACGCTTTCTCAACAACTGTTTAAGATATTGACTTGAAATTTGGTACACATATGTATCATGACAAGATCTGGAACTGGATTATCTTTGCGCTAGTTCCGATGAACTGTTGGGTGTTAAATAGGGGTAAATATGGGAAAATAAGTGAAACAAGCTGATAAGTGTACATAAACTTGGAATTTGGTGTAAATGCCAGAAGCTAAGATCTCAGATTTTTTATTATATTTTCAACTACTCCACCCACCACCCCCTCTCCTTTATTAAAAGGTTTAATAAAGTAAAATTGAGATATTCACTTGAAATTTGGTATACGTATGTATTATTACGAAATCTGGAACTAGAAAATATTTTGAGATGATTCCGTTGAAGAAGTGGGGGTAAGTAGAGGTAAATAAGGAAAAATAAAGGGGTTGATAACATAAAATTGAGATATTCATTTCAAGGTTGGTACACGTATGTGTTTTAAAGACATCTGACTGAGAACATTCCATTGCAAGTGTGAGAGATGGGAGGTTGTGAACAAGGGAAAATAAGTATAGGTAGCTAATCAGCTAATCAGCTAATAAGAGTCTAGAAACTTCATTTTTATGGTATGGTGTGGTATATGGTAGAAGCCAACGCCTCAAATTTTTCTATGACATCTGCCCCAAATACTATTAAAATTTCACATGCTAGAGTGCAAATATAGTCCAGACGTTCCCTTTAAAGTGACTTGGATGGAGAATTTGGATGTGGAAGTAATGATTCCTTAGGCAGGGGTTTTCTTAACAATTTTGATTTCCCCTCTCCCTTTTTGGATAATTTCAAGCATCTGCATCTCTGAAAATACGAATTTGTATTTAAATTAGCAAGAATAAATAGTAATTTTTCGCCAAATTACGTAAATATCTTTTTTTTAACTTTACAAAATTTAATAAGTTGACAAATTAACAACAAAAGCATTGTTTATACCCATTTCCGGTCAATACATCAAAAGATATGGAAAATGATATAGACAATAAAATAACCTCATTACACAGATTTTCTTGAGAATTGCTGGTTTGGAGTAAAGAATCATGCATTTAGCATTTCTATCGCCTAAATCCACTGTAGTATTTATTAAATGTCTAATAATAACCTTTATTTAATTTTCTCCTCTCATGAATTTTCTGATATGTATTAATTTCCAATTTAAACACAATTTTAAATTCAGTCTCTTCAGTTTTCGCTACCCCTCCTTATATTAAGGAGTGTGTAGTTAATGAATAATTCAAGAATAATACTGCTCTGGGGTTGGTTATTTTTCTATAAAAATCATCTAATATATAAATATTATCTTCGGCAGCCATGCATATTTATGAATTCATTCCAGATTATGTCGATATTTTAATTTAGAAAGTTGATGGATGCACCATCTCCAATCATTTACATATTTTTATAAAATTTGATGTGAAATTTGTATGCACCGACATCGCCACCTTATTAAAGGAAGTATTCCTTTTCATCAGTCGTTGTTAAAACATTTGTAGAACGCAAACAAATTTTCACTAAGGAATAATTATTGTCTATATATGTATGCATTACTGAATTGACAATATTTCGTAAGTACAGTTTATTCACAAAATAATTAAATTACTGTTAAATAGGCGGAGGAATAGTTAGAGAGTATTTTTTGATAAATGAATAAGAATAAAAAACCCCTGCATAAAGAATCTCTACTTCCACATACAGATTTCCCATCCAAGTCACTTTAAACGAAACATCTTGATACCATATTTGAACAGCAGTATCTGCAAATAATTACTCACAGAATTATAATAATATAATATTTCAAACGGTCATTCCCAAGATGGTAATGAGGATGTCGGATATCAAAAAACTTTTTTGAGAACTGTTGTTCCCCTACACACGCTAAGTGATAATTTTGTTTTGTTAACTCCTTGAATTGAGTGGAAACGGTGGTCATGGTGGTGGTGGGGGTGGCGGATGTCATAAAAAAAATGAGACCTTGGCTTCTAGTACTTACACCAAATCCTAAGTTTTTGTACTTTTAATAGCTTGTTTTATTTACTTACCGCCCAATTCTTCATAGGAATAAGTTCGAATTATAACCTAGTTCCAAATAATAATAATAATAAGAATAATCTTTATTCTCCATAATAAATGACTTCTTGAAAAGTGATATAGGACTAGTCGAAGAACAATTTTGAGAGAAAATACCTCACCACAGACACTGTCTATCTGTAACATTTTTTTTGCCCGCACGTTTTCTCCGGAACGGTTCAAGATATTGACTGTCTTTTGAACATATCCGGTGAAGGGTTGGGGGGTAATTAGAAGGAAATAAGTAAAGCAAGCTGGTAAGAGTACAGAAACTTGAAATTTGGTGTATGTACTAGAAGCCCAGGCCTGTTCAGCTAATGTTTGGAGTTCCTCTGGAGTGTCAACTGAAACAGTAATTGAAACAATGTTTGCAACATTGTAACTTTTCCGAGTCTAATATTCTCATGTAGGTCATTAATAAAAGGCATAAAATGTAATGGTCCCAACACTGACCCCCGAGGAACTCCTAAAATAACATTAGATTGATTGGATGTTTGCTGTCCAATTTTTACAATCGGATTTCTATTAGTCAAATAAGAGCTAATCCAGTTTAACATCATACCTCTTATTCCAAGTTTGTACATTTTTTTAATAGAAAATCTGGATTGACACTATCGAAAGCGTTCGAAAGATCGAACAATAAAGATATAACATATTTACCTTGATCAAGTTCCGAGTACATATAATTTAATAGATGGTATGAGGCTGTTTCCACAGATTTTTTAGATCTGAAACCGTGTTGAGATTCTGTTAATAAATTATAAGTAGCTACATCTTAACACTGCAAACAAATTGGAACAGATGTACTGTTACATTAAGGTATTATACGAAATAAGAAAAGATTTTTTTAATGCGAAGTGCCAATTTTAAACAGCTAAAAAGGAATATGTGTTGCAAAAATAGCTGTCAAGATTTTGTAAAGACATATTCGTAACTTCACCAAAACGATAACTAATTAAAAAATAATAAATTAATTTCCAGTTTGCTTTAACGTTATTATGATTGTATCATTTTCTAAATTTTTTCGTGAATGGGCCTCAACTACCGAAACAACATATTCTTGGGCAGGTAATATTGACCAAATGGTTCAAAAGTTATAAATTTCTTTCGCAAATTTTTTAATTTATTAGTGCTATTAAATTACTTAATATTTTGAACTAAGAATTTACCAAGATGTTACTTACATGGGATAAAAAACGGACCGGATCCGAAGGGGGACAGATTACACGTTCTTTTTCGGCTACGCCCTTTAAGTTTACAAACATAACCATCAACTACTTCATAACCAACTAGTGTTTTAGTCGGCCTCCCATTGCTGTACATCGGACAGCTTCACAGCACCAATGACGATCGCCTATTAGGCGTATGATTTCACTAAAATTTCTTCCCATCAGTTCTTTGATCGTTCAATAAATAGTTTCTTGCTTCAGGTCTCGATATCACATTTAAAACACAGCTAAATACTAAACACTCATATTCTAGTCAAGGTCCGGACCAAAAACCTCCTGGTCTTATTCCTAACATATCGACACTGAGTTACTAAGTCGGCTTCAACTGTTCCATAAGTTCAGGCTGTCTTTCTTTGCACACAGATTCTACACATTCCACCAATTTGTTGTCTTCATTAAGATGTAGGTTTAGTTAAAATTAATAATTACATTTAACGTGAAGTGAGATCCACATCAATGAGATTATCCAGTTTGAAACAATTGAAAATAATTAATTTTTCACACAGAATTATTGACATTTCTTTTTCTGTCTCCATATACATTCTAAAATCCCCAACTAGAGGAAAATTATATACCCCAATATGACACGGATAGGAACATACATTTTTTAAAATTTCTATGAAAAATTTATGTACATTTCACATCGTCATCACACCTGTATAATAGTAAATCTGTTGAATCACGAATTACACTTTATAACTGTCGCCTCCGCCATTTTCTAGCGTGTCATTTTTATGTACACGTATGAAATAATGAAATTGTAACATGAAATACTTTACTAATAATAACTTGAGATAAACTGAGAAAATGTTTTTAATAATTACACCAGGAAACCAAACCCAGTCAAAATTTTCAAGCTGTATTGGATACGATAAAGCTCACGCACCCACTCACATTTCATTGAATAACATATATCGTATATATTGTTAAGATCATTTTCTGCATTCCCTTTTTTCTACATTACTGAACTATTGATGACCAAAGATGAAAAAATGCTACAAAGTCGTTTTTATAATCGTTAACTCGAAGTGCTGCCAAAACTAAGCCAAATAGAGAAAAATTGTAAGGAGCCATTTTTTATAAGGCTGAAGTCACAAGAATTTCTATGGCGACATACCTACATAGTCAATGGTTCAGGTGTGGCA
Organism: Stenurella melanura; assembly: GCA_963583905.1. Classification (NCBI taxonomy): domain Eukaryota; kingdom Metazoa; phylum Arthropoda; class Insecta; order Coleoptera; family Cerambycidae; genus Stenurella; species Stenurella melanura. Next base: position 130,108,093 of record OY757310.1, on the reverse strand, counting down.
GTCACTTGAAATCCCTAAATGACGCGACTAATTGTTAACTACTGCATATGTTCCAGACTAAGGGCTCTTATCTCACGTAGTGACGTGCTGTTGACGTAGATCCTTCCGAAATAACCACATTGTAAACCTGTCCTTGGTCGTCATGGATGTTACTTTAAAAAGTATACAAAATTTTCCACAAAGCAAACTTCTAACACATTGGAAATGAACGTAGTTATTATGAAGAAAATTCCCATGTACATATTTCCATCTCATACCTTCAAATTATTAAACGTCTCTCAAAACAGCCGAACCACACACCCCTTATCCACATGTTAGTAACACTCGCTATCATCTACAAAGTCATTTTTATATATTTTCATTTTTTCTCGCCTTTGAAAATCATGTATTTACTTGCCACCCCTATAACTTACCCTTCCGGTCTCGGAAAACTTATTTTTTACGCTAAGTTCACTTATAGTACACTTAAACATCGACAGAGGTTTATAAAAATAGCCAAAATGTAGTGGTCCAATATTTTCCTCTCCCATTGCCACCTCCGTAAACGTGTAACCTCCGGACCACTTTTGTGCAACACAGGAAGGTCCAACCTACATAACGATACCAAGAACTTGGACCACTCCTGCGAACATTTGTTACATTTGAAAAGTTTATGCCGCCTATAAGCAGAACTTATACAGCATACCGCATATAGCTTCTACGGTTATGTTAGGTTAGGTTATTAAAGTCTACATATTTCCCCAACTTCTAGCGTTGCACTACCGATTCCTTAAACGTTTCCAATGTTAAAAATATGTGTTCAATTATTCTGTATTACTTGTTTATACTCCAGTATAATAAGGATTAAACCTCGGAATGGAAGGAAATAAGCTGTAAATTTGAATAAACCGTTGTTTTGGCATTGGTAGAAAACTCTCATAAAATCTCGTATCTGCTTCCCAAGACATTCAAGGTCGAAGGTCACGAGAATCGGTTTCTCGCAATTATCTCGTTTTCTGTGCGAAATACGTCATTTAAGGTTACTATAAAACTTACAGATAATAAAATTATCTTCAAGTTCAATCATTACTTCTTATCATTAACCATTCTCGAGATACAGCCGTATACAGGATAACGCTATGTAATCTGCGGGGCCAGGTATATTATTATTATTTATATATTTATAAAAAATATAAATGCACATTATTTATATTTGCACTGAGAGAAAAATTTTACAATATTAAGAAAATATGTCTTTAATTGTAGGAAATATTTTTTGTAAATTGTATCGAGCAACTATTTTCTCATATTCCTTTTGCTTTCTTGATGTCTAAGATTTTTTTTATATTTACATGTTTCATACATTTGTTTATTAAAAAGTTCATTCTGTTTATGAACATGTCATAACTAATTTGAGTTTGACTACAATTTATAACATCATCCCACATCTCTTTTTCTAGTAATTTATTTAATATTATATAGTTATTTCTTTTGACAACTTTTTGTTTATCTACATTAGTATGTTTCTTTTTTTACAAGCTATTGAAATTGAAGTGATATAATGATCGGTAATATGTGCTTCGAAGATCATAGGTTTGATCTCTGTGAAAAGTTTTGTAGAATTATCTTGCCTCACAAATATATGATCCATGGTGGTTTGATCATTTTCGATTACCCTTGTAAATGAATTTTATACATGAAAAAAAAATTCTGTTAACATATTTAAATAATTTTTTTTAAACGACTATTTATTCAATCTAAATATTTATTTATTCCAAATAAATAAAACAGTTGCATATTTTACAAAAACAAAATTCAGTATTTTCATTTACTTGAATCTGTGATTTATTTCTCAGTGTGAGGAATGTATGTGAAAATGTTGAATACAGTGGTACAATATTATTCTTTTTTCTTTATTTCTTTTATTATAAATGGGAAATGCAAATTAGGAAGCACAAGTTGCAAAATAGTATATTGGTTTTTTTGACATGATCTTCTAAATATCATCACCAGTTATAAGGCTCTGGATTCCTATTGTTCGTTATCGTCTGTTTCGTCTGGCCGATCAAATTCAATTTCAACATCATTATCATCATCCTCGTTGTCCGTCACATTTGACTCTAGAATCTCAAGTATTTGAGGGATATATTCACTTTCGAAGTCATTTGATACTGATGGAGCATTGAGACATGCTTGTCCGTTACACTGGCCACAAACTGTGGAACACTGCAACCCTACTTTTCTACATCCACCATTCTCACCACAGCTTTTCCAGCAATTGCAGAAGGTTATACTTAATGGTTCTTCTGGTGCATGGCGGCAATAGCGTTATCCTGTATACGGATTCGTGCATGTCTCTCTCCGCGCTGTATCTTGAGATTGGTTGATGATACGAAAAAATTCTTGAAATGAAAATTGTAGATCATTTTTTATCTATAAGTTTTATAATAACCTGACGTATTTCGCATAGGAAAAACCAACTTTCGTGACCTTTGTCCTAGAATATCTTAGGACGCAGATACGAGATTATATGAGACTTTTCTCCCAGTCTTCGAAATGTCAAGACTGAGGCTTATATAAGTTTAGAGCTTATACCCTTCCAATCTGAGATTTGTTCCTCATTTTTCCCTATTTGAATGCCTGGTGCCTAACCAAACTTTTTCAGACAAATTAACTTTCTGAAGGCATTTTATAGCCAAGCCAGCTGATTTTTTTTTAATACTCAGATTCAAATTGCTAATCGATCCCTCCAGGCGGAATGTTAATTTTCATTATAATTTTCAGAGTAAAAAGTTTATTTTTTTTTTTAAATAGATTTTCTCAGGTAATGTTTAACATGTTGACTTGAGACTTTGAGCAATATTGATACTAATTGACCTTCATCCCTCCTGTAAGTTTCAAGGCAAAAAGGACCTACTTCTATACAATGTTTTAAAATTTTAGTAGTTAAATGTTAATGGCGAAAAAACTTAAATAATGGTTGTTCTTCTAAGACGGCCACTTCTGGAGAGAAATTCAAAGATCTTTTACTTTGACAGTACACTCGACAGCAGACTTGACAGTTGCCAAGTGTCAATATTGCATTATATCATTAGATTCGTGATCCGCATTCTTCAAATTCCTGATAGAGGAAGAATTCTTTCGTTAAATCAGCTTTTCTTGTGGAGAAATTCCGTAATTTTGCATTTCGACAGCAAATTGACAGCAGACTTTGTTCCTAACTCAGATACCATTGTTCGAGAAATAGACAAATTTTGTATTTTGACTGCAGCCAACTGTCAAAAATATTCCGCGTGGAGGGATAGATTAGGAAGTTAGTTCTGCGTAATTAAAAAAAATCAGCTCGTTTAGCCGTAGAATGCCATCAGAAAGTTAATTTCTCTGAAAAAGTTCGGTTTGGCCCCACTGCCGCCGGCTTTTAGCATAATAGGTAGTTCTCATTTAGTTGAATTTGTGCATGTCCTTTGAATATGTTGAAGTTGTGATAAATGAAAGACCTGTCCAGAAAATTAGTCCTCTAATCCCATGATTTATGATATGTAGCTATTAAAATAATTCCCACAGCTAGCAAAATTTCTAATGACATACTAATTTAGACTTTTAATTCGGTTGGAGAATGTAACAGATACGCATCTCTACCGTGTACAGTATAATAATTTGTGTTCTGTAATCTCGTACAGATTATGTTCTCAAATCTCATGCAAATTGCCAAAAAGGTCTTCACTAGAGAGCCTCAGTGTAAATCCGAGCCAAAACAGTTATTGATCTGTTTACAAAAAGGAGAAAACTGAGTTTAAGAGCTCCAATATTAAATGGAACAATGCTGGACTTTTCGACTGAAGTTAAATTGAGGAATATGTAGGAATAGTTCTTGATCAAAAACTTACCTAGAACTCACATTTGGAAAGAACAGTTACCAAGGTCACTGCTGTATTTTGGACGTGCTACAGGCCGTTTGATAAGACTTTGGGTCCAAAACAGACAGACATTGATCTACTGATTTTATCTTTCGATTATGAGACCCATAGTAACCTATGTATCATGTGTTTAGTAGCCAAGAAACTGAATAAAAATTTATGCAAAGAAAATTGCAATGACTTTCCTGCTTCGTGATTACAGGAGCAATGTGCTCTTGTCCCACAACAGCTATGGTGGCAATGCTAGACCTGCTTCTCTACAACTGCATATAAGGAGAGAGGCAGGCACTCAGTATTCTCTTTCAAACCAAGTGATCTGGTTGATCACCTAAAGATTATAGAGTTAATTTAATTGGAATATATTACCGAACCAATTAAGAGCCGTCAGGCGAGCAGAACCTACGATTAATAATTACGATTTTAACTTGGATGGATGAACATCTTGGGAAATACAGCATTACTACCTCACCTTCTAATGTCTTGCATACCACCGCATACATAAAATCTATGCAATGTATGACGGGGAATGTGTATTGGATATACCATCCTTCGGAGGGGATGTAAAGCAGTCGGTCCGTTGTTTGTTAAATGCAAGGTAAAAGTAAAAAATCTCTACCCTTCGATAGAGAGGAGAGACAACTAAATTCCATGTTGGGAGTAGCTTCTCTCCTGACGTAATTGATTAGCCATAGTAGCACAGAGTTCGACGGCAAATACAAGAATTAAAAAAGATGACAACAAAACCTACCAAAAATTTTCTAATGGGTTGGTGATTCTACTTGGTGTAACTAAAATTAAAAAAAGCCCATACGGATATTTTAATTAAATCAACAGAGACTTTCACTTTAGAAAAATTTCGGGAAGCGAAACTTTTGAGAATACATCTCTGAACATGTCAGGAAAAACATACCAAAGGTATCCAACAATAGTTGTTTATTATTAAACAAATTACTTGCATAATACTAGTTTTTGTCAAATAAAATAATCTTCTTAAAGAGGCTAATTACGCCAGTCGAAAGTGCGAGAAATTTCACACCAAAAATATATATGGAGCTTTTCTGTACGTTCAAAAATGTAGCCTCCAGATATTCGACAGAACTGGTATTTTACAACTAATTTATTTAATGACAAATGACGCTTAAGGACTAATGTTGGTAACTTTTGATATGTTGTTCCCGACATGTTCAGAGATGTATTCTCAAAAGTTAAATCGTCCCGGAATTATTCCGAAATAATGCATATTTTCAGCCTCTATTGACTCACTACTTATATATTTAATCCGGAGTTAGCTTTCCACTAAGAACCCAATTTGCAATTTTTAGTAATTCCTTATATTAAAATGTAAAGTATTTATATGTGCCTGTAAATCAAAACTAGAATTTATAATATACCTTATATAATCAAAGAGTTTACCTAACAATTTGAATTAACTACGACAAGTGTCCAGGTCCAGAGTTACTGGCTGAATTTGTCAGAATAATTACTCAATATAGACCAACGAATTTTCACATGTCTGTCCAGTAGATCTCGGATTCATTATTCGATAGAATAATGAATTTAAGCAATTAAAAACGAACATCGCTTTGGAGGAGGAGAAAACACGGTTTAAATACAATGATATTTAGACCTTGTTTCCTCCCCCACCAAGGTGATATCTTGTCTTCAAATGTCTAAATTTCAGCAACTTGTATGACCGTGCTCTAAGGGCTGAAGAAGCCTGCCTCGGGTTTATGAACATCTCAAAGGATTAGAGAAGACACTGTCATTCACTCTACCTAATAATTGACAATCATCTTAACATGCAGTAATAAATTTCTAGGTTTTAGCATTACAATCACATGTCCTTAGAAAAGCGGAGGTCATCTTTGTCGCTGAACCCAGTTCTTCTTTATTATGATGGAGAGGAACGGACTTTAGAAGTTCATCGATTTGTTTCCTCAACAAAGGATAGCTGTGCATTTTCCCCTGAAGAGTTGGATTTCTTATTCATGTATACGTAAACTAGGGGTAATGTTATTCAAGAAAAGCCAAATAAATTCGAATAGTTAAATTTATATGTCCTCATACGCCAAGTAGGGTAAAGTTGAAATAAGGTGTGGTTTTTCAATTTATGGGCAGTAAGAGAAGGGTATGAGATTAAATAATGTCACCATCGTGTTTCTCGCCCTCGAAAACGGGGGAGAGCGCATCCACAGTGCTTTTTGGAGGTTCCGCTATTTAGGGAAGGGTTAGCTCAACCTCGGATGGTTGGTTGGGCCTCTTTTAGTCAATTTACCAATATTTTCTGAGGATAACTCGAACCGACAAGCCCCTCGCATTCGTAGTGCCGAAAAGTCGAAAATGGGGGCGATTTTTCGTTTTAGGGATAGTTCGAGAAAGGTCGGAAAAGAAATATTGTTACCATCTTGCTCCCAGCTCTTGTGTTTGTATATGCGCACTCTTTTTTCTGTTTTTTATATGAGTGCAGTCGGCCAACGCTTTTATTCCTGTTATTTATTTTAATGTACTTCATCATATATGTATAACACAAAATGATGGGACATTGCGTTCTTAGAAAAAAATTGTGAAAACCACGAAAATTACCTGTTCTCGAAGAAATTCGTAGAAATGATCTATTCCTAGCGTTTAGAAAAAATTTAGATAATAATGAAATGTAAGAACGATTGTCGAAATCACAACAAATACATAATCTAGTAGTTAAAAAACTCATTAACATGGTTCTGGCCATTATTCATTTTTCGCGATATTTAGGGGAAAATACTAATGTAAATTGACTATCTGTCTCTGCTCTGTAACGTTAATTTGAATTTTCAGGTCATTCACAGGCTAGAACGTGCTGCTGTGTGGTGAGCATGATTGATCATAATGTTCATCCTGTGCTACTTAGATCTATCCATAATTTCGACACTGGCAATGTCAGTAAATAATTATTGTTTACATCTGCTTTTTCAAAAGCGTAGCCCCATTCTGGTGAGCTTTGGTTTTAAATTTGAGAGTTGTTTTACCATGTATGGTGTGTTTATTTAGCGAAACCTCTATAGCTATAATCTGGTGATCTGGAAAGGACACATTTGTGGCAGTTGGACTATTGTACATTGTATAGGCCTTCCTTAGATATATTATTACCCAAAGTAATAATATATCATTTCGTATTCAGCACTTGACGAGACAAATATCGCTACATTCATACATTGAAATCTACTTTGTACATCCAGGCCGTTTGCCATCGTAACAGAGTTAACAACATAATTGTAAGAAATGATAATATTATTGAGGTGTCAACACCGCCAAAAGGTTTTCAAAAGTAATAATTTTAAGTCAGAATATGAAAGAGGCAAGGACTACAAAAACAATAAGAACTTGCAATAAGGAGTTGGTCTGGTGACTCGAGAATCTTATCCTTCATGCTGTGATACAAAAAAGAATGTGGTAACTTCAGATTGCTGGTATTAATATCATACGTCAGTAAAATAATGCTGTATATTCTCACACACCAAATAACTCAAATATCTCCTGAACAAGTGGGCTTTGTTAAAGGACCTAGTAATAGAAAACACATACTGAAGATACGATAACGCATCGAAAAGGTAAGAAATATATATGCGTACTTGTCAGCTTTGCTTTGAATACTATTGTAATACTTTTGGCAATGTGAAAAGGGGTAAATTGTGGACTGTGTTATTGAATACGAAAACACTAAGGCACCTGGAAAATTCTGCTAGTCACCAACACCAATTCCAATAAATTTAAAGTTGGCAAAGGTTTCAGACAGGACTACATATATATATCCTCTTTAGCACAATAGTGAATAAGTGATAAGTAGTGGAACAGCATTTGCAGTTGATGTCACTGAAGTTGCAGCAAATGAACATGTGCTTATACACCTAGAAAATGTACAGCTAGGAAGCTCTGGAAAAAGTTTAAGTGAAAATTACAACAAAACGAAAATTGTGATCGTAAACCGAACAAATGGGTGTCATTTAAGTAGGTTAAAAGGTATGTGAGTGAGGTAGTGAACAAGATCATATAACTTGGAGCCATTGTTAAAAATCCAACAATTGACTCGATGGATAAGGTATATAATAAGATAGGCACCTGAACACAATTTGTCATGATCGATATATCACGAAATGCATAAAGATCGGATTTGCCAACGACTCAGTCTTCTCCATGTTTCATTAAACCTCTGGAACATAAGCCGTTACTGAAGCTAAACGGCATATTGATGATTTCAAATATATCGCTGTGTACATGTTTGTTATACTGGCCAGTGGAAAGAACCGATGAGCAGAAACTTCGGCAACAAGGCAACGAGCAACATCGATAGATAGTAAGATGCGTGCTATTTAGGTAGGAGGCCAAGGAAGTGTTGTATCATGTTATATACATTTTCTTTAGATCGCCTGAAATGAGAATGTGTTCTAATTTTTACGGCATATTTTGCAGACTTACGCACAAATCACCACAAATAAAAACTAGGTCAATTTGTACTATTTTAATTTATTTCATTAATCATTATTAAACTTAATTTTGATTTTTGTCTTCTAAATATTTAACGTTGTCAAGACCGAGACGAAGGGCTACAGATTATACAGAGATCGGTGACGCTCGTTTATTTATGTTACACTTTTTCTTGTTTTAATAAATGCTCTCCCCGAAGCACACTCCGGTAAAAATGTTGACAGGCATTGATGGTGACTCGAACTTGTATTTGAGCTAAGTGCAGGGAGAGGCAAGAAAAAATTGTGGACCATTGATGTAGATAACAGTAACAATATTAAAATAGTTTACCTAAAATATCCAGGCTTATATTTAGTACAGTTTATGCAACGGAATATGTCATCTGGGCATGCTGTCTACGATTGCCTTACAGTAAGCTTTCTGTTCGTCAAATCATCTTTACAATCTTACTCAATAATTAATTTCAATACATTTTTCTTCTTAATTTCTGCGGTGTGTTGCCCAAATTTACAACACAGCACCAAGCCAAGTCCACATAATATAGACAAAATTCATCAACACAATAAATTTTCTTTACTAAAATTATATTACTTCATAAGCGTACATTTTTTGGACGATTTTGAGGTTGGGTCAGCACTTTGATATTAGATTCCTAAAAGAGACGAAGACCAACGATGTCTTTTCAGCTGTTTTATGAGCTGTACTGTTTTCTGTCCAGCCTCTTTTCGCTGCATAGTACGTCGGATAACACCTCGCCATCAGTGGCGATTTCATGTTTAACGTTCGGCATCAATTCCTTAATAGCATCAGCATGGCGTTTTGGCTTATCTGAATCATGTATTGCAGCATGGGAGGTATTATTCTCTAGTGAACTAACGTTTTCAATAAATGACAAAATATGTGAGAAGCTAATATTGAGGAGGTGTTTTTGGATGCGTATTCCTTGTGAAACCAAATTACTGGTACTGTGGGAAAGTAGTTTATATGTCGAAAGCATCAACATGTCGTTTATCTGACTCTGAGTTCATATGTTAGAAGGATAAAAACAGATGAAAAAAATGAGGGGATTAACAAGCCTAATTTTTATAAGTTTTATAAAATCAAGCTAAAATCTGAGTTGGAAAGTTGTCGATTTCACTATCTACAGGATGACCCAGAGTAAAACCGCCAAACAGTCATGGTCGATTTTTCAAGTTAGAATGGGACTTTTTTCATCAATAAAGTATCTTTCAATAACGCACTCCCTCCGAACTAGAGCAAAATGAAAAAAGTGAAGAAAATGCGTCTCGTTTCTGTTAGGTGGAGTTATTTTGACCGACGAAGCAACTTTCACCTGCGCTGGTATCTTTAATCATCTTAACACTTACATTTGTGAACACGAAAATCCTCCTTCCGTACCAGATAGCTATTTTCAATATCAAGTTCCGTAGAAGGTTTAGATGGACTTACGAAAGGACTCTGCCTCCACGCCTAAATGGTTCAGCTTTTCTCATTTTTTGGAAAATGATTTTCAACCAATATTAGACGGTATGTCTTTAAATGATAGAGTAAACAGATGGTTCCAATTAGATGGATGTTCAGCCGATTATACTGCCCACCGATGGATGCACGACTATTTTTCGGGAAGACTGATCGGTTCCGATCATGTCTGCCACCACCCATGACCTGCGCGCCCTCCGGACATAACTCCTATGGACTTTTTTGTATGAGGTACGAGGAAGGATAAGGTCTATGCGGAACCCGTCAACGACGATGCTGCCCGCCAGGAAAGGATTGTTCATGCAGCGCGGGAGATCGCACCATCCGAATTCCGATCAGCTACTCAGTCTGTCGTCCGTAGGTGTGAGCTTTACATTGAAAATGGTGGAAGTCATTCCCAGCAATTTTGTAAATTTTCAGAACTTCACCACTTTGAAATAAATGCTATGAAGCGAGACTCAATTTTCCCTCTTTATTCCTTTTTTCTGTAGCTCGGAGGGGGTACATTTTTGGACAAAATTTTATGCATAAAGGAAGTCTTATTTTAATCTGAAAAATCGATCTTAAACATTTGGTGGTTTAACTCTAAGTCACTCAGCATATTCTTCATCGATTCTGATATTCGCAGGTATTGGGACACCGAAATATACCATCGGAAGATTATATAATATGTAATATATCAAACAACTTTTCACCTTCAATCTTCTATAACATTTTTATACAGGTACTGGGTGACGACAAGATTAGTGCTCTTCTAATTTTTCATTACATTTAGGAATAAAAGTTTTAAAGTGATATAATTTATTTATCTTACAAAAATCTATATTTTGCATTTCTTTGATGAAAAATTTCACTTCCAATTTAACTGGAAGTGATATTAACTTTTGGCTAATTTAAATTGCTGTTAGCAATATTAATTGCTGTTAATGATAGTGCTGAATGATGTGGTTGAAAAATATTAGAACTACTATAGGCAAGGCTCTATACGTAGATGATCTAGTTATATATTTATCTGGAAAGTCTATAAGAAAATTACAGACGAAACACAGCGTACTATCAACAACATTGTTGAGTCTGCGGAGCATTTAGGATTCAAGTTTTCTATGGACAAAACACATGGCGTTCATTTTTTGCAGGTTAAGAAAAGACCATTTAGATCCCAACCTTAATATAAATGGACACCAACTCAAATTGAGGAGTTCCACTAGGTTCCTTGGACTCACACTTGACAAAAAATTTACTTTCCACCAGCATATGTCTGATCTATCTATAAGATGTACAAAGGCCCTAAATATAATAAAATGCAAGGCTAACATAAGATGGGGTGCGAGTAGAGAAGTTCTATTAAAATTATATGTGGGACTTGTACAGTCTAAGATAAGACTAAGACTACGGTTCCATTGTTTATGCTGCAGCCCGAAATTATCATCTAAAGGTACTAGATAGAATTCATAATGTGGGTATCAGACTGGCTACGGGAGCCTTTAGGACCTCTCCGGTAGTGAGCTTATACGCATAATCTAGTACCCCCCACTATCATTACGACTGGTTGGACAACTATTACACTATGCTGCTAGTATTTGGGCTAAACCCAAACACTTAAACCATCAGATTATGTACAATTCAACAATAATAGAAGAATAATAATCACGTCCCCAGACAAAAAGTCCACTGGTAGAACGAGCAAAAGAAATGCTAGAGAAATGCGATATTAGATTCCCTTCGTGTCTGGCTAAAATATATGAGGTTATTCTAAAAAATCAGTTAACAATTTATCTAGAAATTAATAACCTTCTCAATACCAATCAATACGGCTTCCGAAATAAATTTTCTACTACACTCGCTATCGACAAATTAACATCTTTTATTAACACTGGATTTGAGGATGGAAAATATATCTCCTCTCAATGTTTAGATCTCACCAAGGCGTTTGATTGTGTATCTCACGATATACTCATCCATAAATTAAGTTTTTATGGTTTCACTGAGGAAAGCAGATCTCTTATACGGTCATATTTAAATGATAGGACACAATTTGTTGGACACGACGGTATAAAATCACAGCCACTAAAACTGAACCATGGTGTTCCACAAGGATCCGTCCTCGGGCCTATACTTTTCCTCATCTATATAAACGACTTCCCTATGGCACTTAGAAACAATATCCTACCCATGTTATTTGCTGATGACACCAGTTTAACTATCTCCAACAGTGATATTTTGAATTTGCTACGTGAAATACCTAACAATGAGCTAGAGGCCCAAAACTGGTTTGCCTCAAATAATTTATGTTTAAATGCATCCAAGACAGAAATCATGATATTTAGCTTGCGCAGCCTACAAGAAATTAATAACCCAGATACCATAAAATTTCTTGGGGTCAATTTAGACCCTAAATTATCATGAGAAAATCACACCGCTTATGTCTGTAATAAAATATCCAAGTATCCAAAGTATCTCAAAGTACCCTAACAACTGCATACCACAGCCTCACACTCCACAATATCATATGCCATTCTAGTCTGGGGGCATGCTACAACATCCATAGATGTGTTTTCTGCCCAGCGAAAAGCAATACGTATAATTTCGGGTCTAAAATTTAGAGATGATTGTAGACAACAGTTTATTATATTAAAAATAATGACAGTACCGTGTACAGACATATTTCAGTGTCTCCTATACGTAAAAAATAATGAAGAATCGTTTTTCCCTAGAAATCAAATCCATTCCTATAATACCAGAACCAAAGATAATTTAGATAATAATTTCTTACGTCTTACTAGAACCAGAAATGGCACTGGCTACTTAGGAATTCAGTTCTTCAATATGTTACCTCCCGATGTAAGATCTCTTAGCATAAAAAGTTCAAGGTGAAAGTGAAGCAATACTTGCTTGACAGAGCTTTTTACAGTATACGAGAATTTACAGATTCTCATCATCACTTCTAAATAAAGTGCTTTGTATGTACTGATGCAGTATTCTCGAAATTTAGCTACAATTTATTAGTTTTCTCTATATATAAATTTGTGATATAATACTCCTAACGTTGATTTCTCCACTGTTATTGATTTAAGTTTGTCCAAATTGTCAGTCCTTTTGTCTACGTATTTTACACTTAAATGTTATTTTATTCCACATCTTGCCTTATTAATGGCTACTTAATTCTAACCACCCCATATATCTTTGTTTTTAATTATTGACTTTAATTGTAGTGCTTAGTTTTATACATTTTATGGTTATTTACTTTACATTATTAGCTTATCTTAGTTAACCTTTACTTTTTTATTGACGTGCGTAAGCACTTTTGTGAATATCAACAACAATAAAGTATCTATCTATCTATCTATCTATCTTCTACGTTCCATTATGGCCATTCAGATGAACATCCATGGAGCTCATTAAATGTTAATTTTCTATTAGATTTGACAAGTTTTAAAAGACAAGACACTTGCTGGGAGGTATATCGCTCCTACTTTCTTGCAATAGTAAGCCATTACCGAGACTGTATTTGTGTATGTAGAGATGTGTCAAAGTCAGATCACGGGATAGGATGTGCTATTGTAATAATTACCTCGGTATATTCCTGGAGTCTACCACCAGAAGGCAGCATCTATACAGCTGAGCCTTACGCAATTGGGCAATCTCTTTAATACATATCCCATGCAACGCAAGACCATTTCTTATACGCTCAGATTCTGTAAGCTTCCTCCAGCAAATACGAATTATGAGGCCAAAGCCCCCTTTTCACAAAAGTCATAAACTTTTTATGCACTACGTAGACATTCAATGAAGAAGGATCCCGTGCTGCCATAACTGAACAGGTTGACGAAGGAGTAGCTTTAAGACCTGATGTCTTAAAAATATTAATTAACAAAAAAATAATATAGAAATGGGAAAGAATGTGGAATAGCACAGATGCAAAATTAAGAATAGTCAAACCAACTACTGCCAAATAAACCTCACCGAAACTGAATAGAGGGGAAGAAGTAACGTTAATTAGACTTCCAATAGGCCATACACACCTTACATCAAGTTACCTACTTTTAGGTGAAGAACCCCCTTTTGCGAGACACGCAATGACCAACTAACGGTTAAAAATATAATTGAGGACTGCCCATATTACCATGATATCGTCGCCGCACTAGATATACCCAGGGAAGTATCATTAGACTTAAACAAGGAAAGTATGACAATACAAAAAATCCTCAATTTCTGCAAAAGACCAAACTTGATGAAAAAATTATGACATATCTCTCCTCAAGTTTACCTTTTCTTACCTATGTTTACCACTAATTCCATCCGAGGCCTTCACTTACCCAGTTTATGTTGTTTCATAAATGTCCCATGTCTATATCCATATTATATACCAAACTATAACCCTTAATAATACGACCTATAACACAAGTTGTACAATGATGGAGGAGGGTGCGGCTAATGACTCTCGTTGTCGATGTGGAAAAAAAAAACTTTTATCCTTCATGAAGTTATTACTCCAGTGTATTACGAATTTGCATTTACTTTCCAAATAATATTATAATTAAGAAATAGTGAAAAAGCTTTCGCTACTGGAAGTGTTATCAAATAAATTAGTCAGTAGACCTAAAATAATAATATGTTCAATTTCTGTCGACTCTATTTCAGTATTTACATAAAAGTTCATTTTGTGCAAAAAAAATTATTAATTTCATTTTTATTTATAGGCTATTGATTATGTCATATAGAAAGTAACTAAGATGTTCACGGGTTTTTATTGCAGGAATCGATCAATGGGTTATAAATGAAGAAAAAACCGCGGAGTGCTATTAAATTAGATGGTGGAAATTGACGATAGGGGTGAAAAACCACCCCTTTTGGTTTTTTCAATATATCTCGTAAATAAAGCAACATTTCGATATATCTCATATGAAACTTGTTGTAGAGAATCAAATTTCCCATTGGAATAGCATTTTCTGAATATAAAAAAAAAATCATACCGAAACAGTGGAAACAAACTTAAAAAAAAAGCGAAAATTTCGATTTTTTAATTATTCTTGCTTCTTCGCCTGTATCTTTTTTTGGGGCTTAGATAGGTACAGGCATTACTTCAGATAAAAAAAAGTAGATTAAATTTCCTTTAAAATGGTGGGCGGAACAATTTTTTTGAATGAAAATTGACCGAGAGATGGCCATTTGAACTTGTTTTTTTTTTGCATTTCACCCCTCTTGTACGAATATTGTTTTCGTTCCCATTTTATTGGAAAAAATATTGTTTTACTCAATTAAAATTAAAACAGTATTTTTACGTTTATTATTAAGTAATACATGACAGTTACAACAAATTAATGTTTGGAACAATGGTGCCACTACATTTCAACAGTAATATTGTTAAACTGCATAACGATATCATCATCTCTATCTTTAGTAATGTCGTCTTCTGCAATATCAGCTTCTTGTATATTGTCACAATTAATCCCCATGCATTCTTTACCAAAAAATGAACAAGCAATATTCATTTTTCTGCAACCACAGTTACTATGGCAACCTGTAGCGCAACCACAAGCAACTTTTTTAAGCAAAATCTCTGGCGCTGGAGGTGCCGTTGTGCGAATCGCAATTAACCCGTACTTAGACCATTTCCAACCCCAACTCCGATGGTCCAAGATATTTCCTTTGCACTGCTGCATTTGACGATAAGTTCTCATGCCATGCTGTTTGATGGCATCACGTGTTGGTGGTAATTGCGTCAGAGAAAACTTGGCATTTTTAGACAGCGTACAAAACTTTAGAAATCGGCAGTTGCTCAGACTCATGTTCGTTTTTGCCCCATACAAACGAGCTTCAATGTATTGCGATGCAGAGGTAATATCTTGTTTAGTTGCATTGTCACGTAAGAATATTTCCATGTATGGTTGAAGTCGTACACTGTTTTTAGTTATAAAATTTAAAAAAATTTGCCAATGTTGAAGAAAGCTGAAGTAGTATCACAACCACTGTAGGCGTGAATAAATCCTAGATACTTTTGCAACTGAGGAAAATTAAAACTATTTCTATCAAACAATTTTGACGCTACTTTCCCGATGTGTGGTTTCCAAAAATATACATTATCATTTTGCAAAAGAGATCAAATAATGAGAAGGTCCACATCTTGTCCAACAATAACAGCATTTTTTAACATTGATGCTTTCTCTTTTGCGCATTCGACAATAAGAAAATCTGCGTCCTCATATGCTTGCACTGCATCAATGTCTACTTCCTTCAATTTTTCAATCAAATATGCAATGAAGTTCTTTTTATTGCTTTCGTTTGATAGAAAGTTGTCTGGTTTTGCTAGTGGTTTTAAACCATCCCTATTTTGAACTCCTGGTCCAATTTGCTGTGTACGACGCAGTCTCTCTGCATTTTTCGTACTGGTGTCTGAGCCGCTTCAATAACCATAAAAAATAACACTACATTCGGGGTAAAAAGTTTGCAAATGACAAATTAATTTACTTATGTCTGCAAACGTTTCATTACTGTTCCATACTATTTTATGTACTAAATATCCACCATCAATAACATGGTGAATATTACCGATAGGAGCATCCTCAAGTGGTGTAAAAAAATTCATACAAATCTGATTTAGTATCTTTCCTCATATTGAATTGAAGAGTTTGTGAAGATGTATTACAAACATTTTAAAGTATCGTTTGAATACTGATAATTAATCCAAATATTTGTTGTAATTGTCATGTATTACTAAATAATAAACGTTAAAAAACTTTTTTCATTGAGTAAAACAATAATTTGCAAAATGAAATGCAAAAAATCCAGGTTCAAATGGCCATATCTCGGTCAATTTTCATTCAAAAAAATTGTTCCGCCCACCATTTTAAAAAAATATAAAAAAATCGAAATTTTCGCTATTTTTTCAAGCTTGTTTCGACTGTTTCGCCACGAAAAAAAATTTTTTTTTCATATACAGAAAACGCTATTCCGATGGGAAATTTGATTCTCTACAAAAAGTTTCATATGAGATATATCGAAATTTTACGAGATATATTGAAAAAACCAAAAGGGGTGGTTTTTCACCCCTATCTTCAATTTCCACCCTCTAATTTAATAGCACTCCGCGCTTTTTTCTTCATTCATAACCCATTGATCGATTCCTGTAATAAAAGCTCGTGAACGTCTTAGTTCCTTATTGCCCTGTTTTTTAAGACATAATCGATAGCCTATTAATAGAACCGCTATTTTTAAAAGCTTCTATTTAATCTGCTTTATTGTCTGTCTGTCTGATTATTAATAGAACCGCTAATTTTAAAAGCTTCTATTTAATCTGTTTTATTGTCTGTCTGTCTGCCTGTCCGTCTGTCTGCTACAAATCTTGCAATCAAAATTTTGACAAGTTCTAATTCAGTTTTCTAAATCCAATATAGCTGGGCGTCCCAAGATAGCAGATCTCTTTTTCTACACAACCCCCTCTATATGGATATCAAATGAAAGTGTTAGATGAGTAAAATACGATAAACTCTGTAACGTAATTCTACATCCAATATGGCGGACGCCCCAAGATGGCGACTTATCTTTTTCACCACAACCTTCTTATGTATATTAAAATACTTTGACGGGTAAAATACGATAACCTACGTAACGTCGTTTTAAATCTCATATGGCGGACGCCCCGGGGTGGCGGATTACCATTTTCTTCACAACCCCCTTGATATGGGTATCAAATTAAAGGGTCTGACAAGTAAAATACAGTAAACTATGAAACTTCATTCTAAATTCAATATGACGGACACCCAGGATGGTAGATTACCTATCTCTTCACAACCTCCTTGACTAGGGTATCAAATCAAATTGTCTTGTTCGTCTGTCTGTGCAATAAGTAAATACTGAAAAGTAAAAAATATAAGTATACCTAATGATATTAGTTGTATAAACTCACCCACCCTGCAAAAACCCCACTGCTGCAACTTATAAAAGATTTTTTACATTGAAAAATACATGTTCCTGTCCTCTAATAAAATTGGCTGCGTTTTGTATTTTGTCCCACAGTTTTTCTCTTGAATATATAGTATTTGCAAGACTAATGACTTCATATGTCCCCACACATAATAATCCAAAGGATTATAATCAGGACTCCTTGGTGGCCAAGTAAACTCACTTTCTCGACCGATCCATCTGCGTGTGAAAGTCTCATCAATAGAGTAATGAGGGGGAGCTCCATCTTACATAAACCACATTCTGTCTGAATGTTAAAGTTGATGTCTATATCCATACAACTTTAAATAATTTTTAAATCAAAAACAACTGCCAGCTTAATCGATGGTGAAAAATCACAAATTAATATATGTACGGAAATTTAAAAGTTGCGGGAGGGGGGCCGCCGCCAGAATCTACTTTACTTGCACTCCGGTTTTGGTTGGCACCTCTTCTCCTGGAATATGATTTAAGACGCCTCTGGTAGACTTTTGTAAAAACCGAAAATGTCTGTATGTGTGAATGTTAAAGCCCATGCTCATGTCATTTTTTTAACATTTTTTAACAAGAAAAACTTGTGCAATCTAGATGGAGTCACCTTAAGTTATTTGTGGCACTCCAGTATGTGAACGTTAAAGTCGCTATCTATATCCACACCACTTTTTAACTGTTTTTTAAACACGTAAAACTTGTACAATCTCCACTAATATCACTTTAAGTTCTTTAAATTTTCTTTTTTGAAAGTTGTTCTTTTTCATCAAGCTTACGTAGCCGTTCTCGTTCCGCAAGTCGGAAGGCTTTCTTGGCTTTTTTACATTTCCCTATTACCGAAAACGCACTCCTCAAAACATTCCTTGTTTCTAAATCCTGTAAAGAATTGTAGCTTGGAAAGTCATCCTTATCCCAGGATTCACAACATGCATCGTTTGAACACATGTTTTACCACACTTCTTAAAAAAACTTATTGAGCACCAAATACTTCACTACATTTCCTGAAAAGCTTGTTGAATATTGAGTACTATTTTATTTGCTCATGACTGTGTGTTTTTATATTAAGAAACGAGGGTCTTAATCAGTGTTTTAATTACCTAAAAAATTCCAGTCAGAATTCCAAATGCATGCCTGTTGAAAATCACGTAGGCCAAAACGAGTCCTAATCAAGCGTTGAACGGCACGTATATCTAATTAACGTTAATGACCGGGGCCTCCCACCAGATAAGATAATTATCTGGCGGTGATTAAAATTTCCAAAATCCGCGATTTGGCGGTCTACGTGACCGAATTATCTTAATTACCTCATTAACGTTAATGACCTAATTAACTTTCACTTTTCAAGGCCAGTGCCACCCATACTACTGGTCTTAATCAGTGTTTTAATTACCTAAAAAATTCCAGTTAGAATTCCACATGCATGCCTGTTGAAAATCACGTAGGCCAAAACGAGTCCTAATCAAGCGTTTTAATCGCTCAAACATTCCAGCCAAGTTACACATGTTGAACGGCACGTATATCTAATTAACGTTAATGACCGGGGCCTCCCACCAGATAAGATAATTATCTCGCGGTGATTAAAATTTCCAAAATCCGCGATTTGGCGGTCTGCGTGACCTAATTATCTTAATTACCTCATTAACGTTAATGACCTAATTAACTTTCACTTTTCAAGGCCAGTGCCACCCATACTACTGTCCAGCATGAAAGCATGTAATATATCAGCAAGAATATTTTGAAGAGAAAACTGATAAGACTATTCATTTAAATTTGGAGCAAGGACAGATGGTCCCAATAACTGATCGCTGATAATATACCACACCAAACGTTAATCTTAAATTCGTGCTGAAAACGCCTTTCTTTAACAGCATGAGGATTTTCTGCTTCCCAGTAATGGGTATTTCTCCAGTTGAAAACACCTCGGCGAGTAAAAATTGCTTCGTCGGTAAATAAAATGTTCTTAACAAAATTTCGATCCATGTTTTGTTTATTTAGAACAAATTGACAAAATTGTAGCCTTTGGGGAAAATGCCTTCGAAGTAAGTTTTGTACAGGAGTGAAGTGATATGAGTAGAAGCGTTCTTTGCGTAAGACGATAGAACAGATTGTTTACCCACCCCGCCGCTGATAAACGACTCGAGCTGACTTGAGGATCTTCATCCACACGAACGAAAATTTCTAGTTCTTGATTTGGAGTAACTCGTTTCGGTCGTCCTACATCAATTTTATGGCGAAATGAACCCGTTTCACCCTAACGACGAAACAGATCTTGGAATATCTTATTTGGCTGTATTCTATTTGGGTATTGAATAGAGTGTCTCCTCGCTGGATCACGTCCGCTACAATTTTTTGTACGTAAACACATATCATATCCTTCATTTCCCTATTTGAAAAATTCTTATGTCGAGGCATTTTAAACAAAGCAGTTAAAGAAAATAAAATAATTAAATGACGTACATGACAGAACTAAAACGTAACCAAAGCACATTTTTCAATAAATACACTTTGTTTCATTAAATTTGAATTTGTCTTTCAAAAAATTATTCAAATGTTTACCTCGGAAACGGTTGGAGTTATCAAGTTCTACCAAGTGTACCTATTATACGTGAAAATGACGCCCTCATCAGACTTTCTGGTCAGAAGTACTACAACGTTTCGTCCAAAAAAAATATGAAAAAAATTCATCTTCAGATTGTTACATCACTACTTGGCCCTAGAAAAATTAACAATGATATCACCGGTTAAGGTGATCTGGTGCGTGGCTGGGATTTCGTGGGTTCAATTAATATATATTTTTTTAAATCAGCCAGAGGTTGAACCAATATTTTTGTGATATTTTACCTAGCTAGTTTGTTCCAACACTCAGAGGTAGCTTAAAATGATGTTAATATTATGAGCGCCATCCATGGAAAATTTAATAGTTACTGCTACCCCGGTAATGGTGAAACCAACCGCCGTGGAAAGATTTGATCTCATGGCGGACAGACAGAAAAAACTAAAAATTTAATTTCACGATAAAAGAGACATATTTATTAATAACTTCAGAAAAATCATCAATATAAGAACAAATCAACGAATTTAATCAATATAAAAAGTATAAAATAATGTTATCAATTATGAAATAGAAATATTAAATAATATTATCACAATTTCCAAGAATAAATATTTATAGCTTAATTAATTTATCATTAAAAAAAATATCTTGTGCAAAGAAAGTTAGTTATACAGTAAATATTACTCAACAAAAAAAATCAATGAAATTCTCAGAATCTCACCAATCCTCCTGACGATGGATAGATAGTGGATGAGGGCTCCTGGTGAGTTCTGGTAGCTTTTCCTAACAGCCTCTCCGAACACAGACGGCTCCTCGACGTGGTTTGACGTCGTGCTAACCTGTGTAACGCTAGGGTTTTGCTGTTGGTTTGGATTGACTGGACTAAACTGGACTTGACTAAACGGAATTTCAATAGACTATGCTGAACTTTACTAAACTGTGTTGGACTGGACTATCTGTCTTATGGAATCTAGCAGGCATTTAACCATCAAACGAAAGAAGTGACTTTCCTCCTGTAAATTAGGTAGATTATTTGCACTAATTACTTGTTTAGAGGTCAAGTAAATTATTTGTATGGATTATGTAAATTGTTTCGGTAAATTATTTAAATAATTATATAGGTAAATTATTTATTCATTATCTATTATATATTGTCTATTTGGCAGCAAAACTCTACGTTTGGGAAGAAGAAAAAATATTATCAGCACATGTTTCAGAATAATTAATTAACATATTACTATACTATAAACTAAAAATTACTAAGAATTTGGGTCTGCGTTGTTCTATGCAACCCACAATACTTCCTGCAGTATATTTGGTTTAACCAATAATTAAGAAATATGTGCTGTGAAATAGATATATTTACTATGCGATCGAAGCCCCTGTGTTCTACGAGAGCTGTTAGCAAAAACTGAAATACAAAAAGAGTTAAATGGATGAAACATGAAAATATAATAAATGTGTACATTCCTAAATTTAAACAGATTACCTATGATAATATAATGTCTGGTGTTTTCGTTACTAGAGTATGGTAAATACCTGTACATATTTCTCAAAAATTCATTTTGTTTAATAGAATTTAATAAAATTACTTAAAGTTGCCAGATGTACGCAACAAGATGCAGCTCCTGCGGCGCCCTCTATGATCTAACGTGATGTAATACATAAATTATTGTTTCTTGGCAAAGTCCAGTCAAGAGGCTGTTGAGTTATTGCAAAAAATCCAAAAAATAATTTTAATTTTGACACCCTGTATCTTTTTCTACAGCAACATTTTACTAAAGCATATTTGGTTATATCCTCATATTTTGGCCCCAAGAATCTACAACTCTACTACGGAATATTATTAATGGTCCACCCTGTATACAAACAAATATTTAAAAAAGCTTTTATGTCATACATCTGGAAACAAAAAGCTTTGGCGGCGGCCATATAATAGTATTGTACAATTCATTACTTTGCTTAATTGACCACCTTCGCTTTTAATTTCCAGATGTATGAATTGAAAAATATATTTATTAAATAAGAGCTTTTTAAAAATTATTTTTATGTATAACTTTTTAACTCAATCTAGGTAAGGCTCAAAATGTTAACCCTTAATTTAGTATTAATACGTTTTGCTTAGGTTGACATTTACTTTGAAATGATTCGACTTGCAGTAGCGATCTTAATTTTTCCTTTTTCCATTTAAAAAATACAAACTTATAATATATTATTGTAACAAAATATTAATGAAAGATCCACGTATACAAAAATATATACAGTGTACTATTTAAAACTCAAAAAACAAAAATTAGAACAACCTCCAATTTGATCAATAATGAATTTCTCATCGAAGAAGTCGAAGAAATGCAAAATGTGGCTTTTATATCACAAATTGTACTACCAAATTTCCTATTTTTATTTTTAAAAATCGGTAAAGGCATTTACACAACTTTTATTTATACAGTGTGGTCACTCCAAAAAATTATTGATTAAGAAACGATATAGGAGAATAATATTCAGAATTTAGCTATCACTACTGCTACAAAATACACCTGATAACTTTTGGTCATGTGGCAGAAAACTAAATAATAAATAAAATGTACCAAATTTTGCAAGTTTTGGGTAAATACTGTTGAAAGCTTCTACTATTCCTCAATTATTTTGTATTATGATCGCCCTATATATTTTTCAATAAAAATATAATATAATAAAATAAAATAGGCGTCTCTCTTGTGTCATATATTCTCTTTCAACGGCCCTCCATGTATTTCAGTGAAAGTCTACTCATTTCTTCGCTGGCAGAAGCGTCAACTATCCACCAAATTTGACTGATCTTCGTCAAATAGTTTCTTAGATATGGCACCAACAGACAGACAACAAACCGACAGACACAGAGACTGACGAAATTGAAAGACCTTCAGTTTCGTGATCTACATAATCTGAAACGTGAAAATTCGGAGAAGTCTCGGAGGGTGATTTTTTCACGAGTACAATGAGAAAAGTAATAACGATATCAAAATTGCACTAATCTCGATATCACCAGGTATAGCGAATACTGAAACTGATATTATGCTTTAAAACGTGTAAATTTGTTGAGATTTATTTAGGTACAAATAATAAATGATATTCTGTACCAATGCCATCACAATTTATAATATATGAGTTTAATTACTTCCACATCCACGTAGTGGATTGGAAGTATAGTAATCGCAAAAAAATTTTCAAAAATTTTTATTCGTGAAATTGGTTTAGAATGCCACGAAACATCGAGATTTTAAATTTGAGCGAAAAATAAATTTCTGTCTGTCTGTCTGTCTGTCCGTAACTTTTTTTTTGTCCGCACGTTTTCTCCGGAACGGTTTAAGATATTGACCTGAAATTTTGTACACGTATATATTATAACGAGATCTGGAACTGGATTGTTTTTTGAGGAAATCCGGTGAAGGGTTGGGGGTTAAATAAGGGTAAATAGGGGAAAATAAGTAAAGCATGCCTGTAAGAGTACAGAAACTTGAAATTCGGTGTATGTACTAGAAGTTAAAGCCTTACATCTTTTTATAATATTTTTCAACCCCCCACCACCCCTACCCCATTTATGGGGTTGATAAAATAAAGTTGAGATATTCATTTGAAATTTCGTACACATATGTATTATAACGACGTCTGGAATTAGATTATATTTTGGGATGATTCCGTTGAAGGGCTAAGGGTTAATTTGGGGTAAATAGAGGAATATAAGTAAAAAAAGTTGGTAAGAGTACAGAAACTTGAAATTCGGTGTATGTACTAGAAGCCAAAGCGTCGGATTTTTTAATAATATTTTTCAACCCCCACCACCCCTACTCCAATATGAAAAGTGTTGATAAAATAAAATTGAGATATTCATTTGAAATTTGGTACACGTCTGTATTATAACGACATCTGGAACTAGATTATATTTTGAGATGATTCCGTTGAAGGGTTGGGATTTAAATAGGGGTAAATAAGTAATGCAAGATGGTAAGACTACGGAAACTTGAAATTCGGTGTATGTACTAGAAGCCAAGGCCTCAGAATATTTATAATAGTTTTTAACCTCCACCACTCCTACTTCATTATTAAAAGGGTTGATAAAATAAAATCGAGATATTCATTTGAAATTTGGTACACGTATGAATTATAACGACATCTGGAACTAGATTATACTTTGAGATGATTCCGTTGAAGGGTTGGGGGTTATTTAGGGGTCAATAGGGGGAAATAAGTAAAGCAAGCTGGTATGAGTACAGAAACTTGAAATTCGATGTATGTACTAGAAATTAAGGCCTCAGATTTTTTTACGATATATTTCAGTCCCCCACCACCATTATTCAAGTGGTTGATAAAATAAAATTGAGATATTCACATGAAATTTAGTACGCATATGTATTATAACGACATCTAGAACTAAATTATATTTTGAGATGATTGGGGGGTTAAATAGGGGTAAATAGGGGTAAATAGGGGAAAATAAGTAAAGCAAGCTGGTAAGACTACAGACACTTGAAATTCAGTGTATGTACTAGAAGCCAAGGTCTCAGATTATTTATAGTGTTTTCAACCCCCACCACACCTACTTCATTATTAAAAGGGTTGATAAAATAAAATTGAGATATTTAATTGAAATTTAGTACACGTATGAATTATAACGACATCTGGAACTAGATTATACCTTGAGATGATTCCGTTGAAGGGTTGGGGGTTATTTAGGGGTAAATAGGGGGAAATAAGTAAAACAAGCTGGTATGAGTACAGAAACTTGACATTCGGGGTATGTACTAGAAGCCAAGGCCTCAGGTTTTTTAATAATATATTTCAGCCCCCACCACCCCTACTCCAATATTCAAGGGGTTGATAAAATAATATTGACATATTCACATGAAATTTAGTACGCATATGTATTATGACGACATCTGAAACTAGATTATATTTTGAGATGATTCCGTTGAAGGTTGGGGGGTTAAATAGGGGTATATAAGAGAAAATAAGTAAAGCAAGCTGGTAGAAGTACAGAAGTTTGGGGGGTTAAATAGGGGTATATAAGAGAAAATAAGTAAAGCAAGCTGGTAGAAGTACAGAAGTTTGGGATTTGGTGTATATACTACAAGCAAAGGTCTCAGGTTTTTTTATTGGTAATTTCCATCCCCCCACCACCCCCACTCCCTTATTAAAATACTTGAAAAAATTAAATTTAAATTTTCACTCGAAATTTGGTACATTTATGTGTTATAACTATATCTGAAACTAGATTATATTTTGACATGATTGCGTTGAAGGAGTGGGGGTAAGTAGAGGTAAATAGGGAAAGATATGTAAAGCAAGCTGGTAAGAGTACTGCAATTTGAAATTCGGTGTATGTCCTAAAAGCCAAGGCCTCAGATTTTTTAATAAAATTTTGAACCCTTCCACTACCCTTACTACATTATTAAAGGGGTTGATAAAATAAAATTGAGATATTCACTTGTAATTTGGTAGACGTACGTATTATAACGACATCTGGAACTAGAATATATTTTGGGATGATTCCGTAGAAGGGTCGGGGTTAATAGGAGTAACTAGGGGAAAATAAGTAAATAAAGCTGGTGAGAGTACAGAAATTTGGGATTCGGTGTATATACTAGAAACCAAGGCCTCAGATTTCTTTCTAATATTTTTCAAACTCTACCACCTCCGCTTCATTATTAATGGGATTGATAACATCAAATTGAGATATTCACTTGAAAGTTAGTACACGTATGTATTGTAGTGACATCTGATTGAGGTGATTCCATCGAGGTGGTAGGTTGTGAATAGTGGAAAATAAGTACGGTAAACTAGAAATTTCACTTTTAACGTATATGGTAGAAACCAACTCCTCAAACTTTTCTATGACATCTTCCAGAAATGTTATTAAAATTCTATGACCAATAATTTCCACATACTAGAGTGCAAATATACTCAAGATGTTTCCTTTAAAGTGACTTGGATGAATAATCTGGATGTGGAAGTAGTGATTCCTTAGGCAGCGGTTTTTTAAATAAATGAATTAAATGATTAAAAAGAAACAACATATTTTCCACCAGAGGCTGTGTGTCATTTGACAATTTCTCTGAAATAATTCACAAATAATTTAATTCATGAATTATTTTATAAATTATTAAACTCCAGAAATGTATACAATGCCTGTATGCTATGGCAATGAATCTTATTACGAAAGATGTATATATTTTTTAAATAAGCACATGCACGTACAAATTGTTGTTTTGTATCGCCATCTATTGGCTTTATCTACATGAGGGCTTCTCTTTGCGTTTTCTGAAGCTTATCATGTCAATTTTTATAATTTGAGAACATTGGCCAATATAAAGGACATTTTCTGATCAAACTCCCTCACTTTAATCGTTCTTGGATATTCTCAAAATCAGTTGTACCGCGATTCAAGAAATTTTCAAATTTCAAATAATTTACAATAAGTTATTTTAATAATTTTTTAGACGTTACGACTCGAAACTAATTTTTTTAATTATTTTTGTTAATATTGTTCTAAAAATTCTTTGAAGTGACACAGTCCTTAAATTATAATTTTTGTAAACACGTCCTATCCTTTCTCACAACAACTTGTTTAATCACTTTCACAATTTAACGGAAAAAAGTGGGGATACCATGCCCCTTACGTTCCTTTTTATCGAATAGGATGATTACTTTTCTAGTGAGCAAGCAGAGAAACAGAGGGTTGGAAGTTGCGATATACATGCTCCTGTATCGATTCCTATAACGCAGTGGAAGTACCACAAGGGGAGTGAACTTAATTTGGTTACCCTCCGACAGATGGCTTTGAGGGTAGAAATTTAAAATAAACTTGATGTGTTTAAAATCCAATACATGTGGATAAGAATGCTAGAGCGTTACATGTGTAAGATAATAAAATAAAATAGATGTAATATATAGAATCTACAGAGTTATTTTCAATATACCTACAGCAAAATTCAGTCTGCATTTCTATTTAAAAAATAAGAGAATATTGGAATACCTTGATAAGCAATGCTGCAAAAATAGATAACATAAGTATGAAAAAATTTAAGGTTCAAGAATTGTAACTGACGAACATGCTAATACTTCAGGATAATTAGACTTTTTAGAAGAAAAAAATTAAATACAAATGATATTTCGTCCAGGAATAGTTTATATGAGTATAAATAAGATCCAGAAAAGTTCCCACCCTATCCGTGGATGGAGTCGCCTTTTTTTCGCGAGAAACTACCCCCGGACGGTACTTAACCAAGGTTCTTCACCTTTTTCTTAGAAACCGTCACTCTGACGGGGAAAAGATATAGAAAGAAAAATAGGTTCTACGCAATTTTTCACGGCCAATATCTCTAAAATGGTTAGTATGAGGTACAAAATGATTAGAATGGAATTTTTTAAAGTGGTTTCCCCAGTAGACCTACTCCATTACCATATTGGACGGTTTCGCAAATAATTATCAAAGAGAACCTTCTAAAAATATAATCATAATACAAAACAAGAAAATCCCATCAGAATTTTGAGAAAACTTGCTAAATATACAAAATTTTTGAATTTTGTGATTTTTTTACTCGAAGAAGAAGAAGTTTAAACAAAAATTGAAAAAAAAACACAAAAAAGGTTTGGAATCATCGTGGGAATATTCTCATTTTTTTTTCGAAATTGTCCAATGCCCTTTTTAATGCACTTTAAAGCTCCACAATACTCTTTTCTACAAAAGACATTGGACAATTCCAAAAAAAATTGAGAATATCCCCCGAATTATTCCTAAACTTTTCTTGCCTCTTGCAATGTTTGTCCAAACTCATCTTTTTCGAGTAAAAAGTCGCAAAGTTCAAAAATATTGGTTTTTCCTCGCCGGATATCTAAAAAATGACAATTTCAGAAAAAATGTTTTGAACAAAAGTAGCCTGTTTTTAGTCAAACAATCCGAATTTGCAATAAAATTCAGGCCAAAATATTGAGTGAATTAATTTGTTGAAGTTTTCTTCAACACGTCAAAAACCTTCGGGGTACGGTAGTAGAATCCCATTCGCAGGACGTCTTTTTTTTGTAAACCTGTGACAATTAAACAAAAATGACTGCTAAAAAAACGAAATACAACATATAAAGGACAAAAAACAATAACTATCCAAAAGATATATTTATTTTATGGATAATTCTAATAGTGTTTATTTATTTAAACAAGTGCAAACCGTATGCAACTGGCTAATGGATTAGGTCCAATGCCATAAAAAAAAAAAAAAGTGCAAACAGTAGTGGAGTATCTACGCACCAATCGCTCTTGCCTTGGCGAAAAGACAATTAAACAAAAAATAACAATCAAAAAATAATTAACAAAAACAAACTACTGAAAAAATAATGAAACAAAAAACAAACAAAAAAATCGGTAAAGGTATTTACACAGAACTTCCCTCTTTATTCATACAAGATGGTCACTCTAAAAAATTATTGATTAAGAGATGACATATGAGAATTATAATCGTCATGTAGTTAGCCCTATTATTACAGAGAATACCTGATACATTTTTTCCATCATCTACTGTATAGTGGTGGGAATTTTTTTCTAATTTTCGAAACATTTTTCAGTTCAAATAGGTTAAGAATTTAATGAAACGTAGAATTTTTAGAATTGAAGAAAAATTGTATATTCTATCACAAGTTATGGAATGGCCCATATTCCACGAGCGAAAAGTTTGTAGGCCGAGCCGAAGGCGAGGACTACGGTTCGCGAGTGTGGAATATGCCATTCCAAACGTGTTGTAGACTATACTTTCTCTAACAAGATTTTAGAAATCATACAAAAAAACTTTAAAACTGTTCAAAACGTCAAATGCGAAGCTACCTTTTGTTCGACGTAACCATAGCAACCGAACCACTAACAGCTTCTGATTCGTCGAAAGCCGTGCGGTATTATACCATAACAGTGTGTTGGAATGTTACTTGTTCCAACACAATTTTTAGTTGTGGAATTTGTAATTTCTGAAATGGTCTTTGAGAAAATCTTTTCCATCATCATCTATTCTATTATAGTGGTAAAATAATAAAAAATAAATGTTTTTTAAATTTTCGAAACAAATTCCGTTCTTGAAATATGTTTAGAATGCCATGAAACATGGAAATTTTAAATTTCAGCAAAACAAATTGTTTCCATCACCCATTTTGTAAAAAAGATTTACACTTTATTTATTATTTTCTAGAATATTTTTTTTTTAATATGTTTAGAAACGTGGAAATTTTAAATTTGAGCAAAAGAATTTCTTTTCCATCATCCATTTTATACAAAATTTTCAAAATTTCAATTTTTTTTTCTATTTTAAATTTTCAAAAAAAAAAATTTTTTTAAATAGGTTTAGAATGTCGGAAAAGGTGAAAATTTTAAATTTGAAAAAAAAATGTTTTTCGTCACCCATTTTATAAAAAAATTTCAAAATTTTGTTTTCTATTTAAAATTTAAAAAATATTGAGAGAGGTTTAGAATGTCATGAAACGTGGAAATTTAAAATTTGAGCGAAGAAAATTTTTTCCTCTATCTATTTATTCCCTTTAGACGGTCCACCTTGTATATTTTCCAGTGAAAGTCTAACCGTTTCTTCGGTGGCAGTGGCGTTAGCTACCTACCAAATTTGACTGTTTTTCGTCAAGTAGTTTTTTAGTTAATGCACCAACAGACTGACGGACAGACAGACTGACGGAATTGAAAAAACCTATATTTTCGTAATCTACATGATCTGAAACGTGAAAATCTGAAAAATGATTGATTTTTTTCTCGAATGCAATACTTCCCTTCGATGTGCGAGGGAAGTAATAATTAACAAGAAGAATTTACTACTTTGGTGAAACCCTCATCAGTGCAGTATAAGTATTTTTGTATAGTCTTATCAAAGATTGTCACCACGTTCACGTACATTTTCTTTTCTATAATATTAAACAACTTTCTCATTTGCCGATATATTTTTAGTGCCCTTGCTCACCGAAGGAAGAGCTTGTAACCGGGAAAACATCGCCCTCAGAGGTTTCTTCAGATTTTCAAGTTCCATAAAGTATATATTAAGAAAATTTAAGCAATTCAATTTCTATATTCAGTCTATCTGTTTTCCGATTGATCTGTTATCTATCTGTCTATCTGCTAGCACTACATATACTAGACCGCCCACAAAATGATTGATATTAGTGGTCATAAATCCAGTCTAGTGCCCTCTACTGTTGGTGTACCACAAGGTTCTATATTAGGTCCGCTTTTGTATATTATTTATGTAAATGATTTTCAAGTGTCAAATTCTATCATGTATGCTGATGATCCTACTGTCCCTGCATCTAAAGTAAATGTCAATTCTGTTGTTAGGAAGCAAATTCGCAATTAAAAGAAGCCAATAATTAGTTTATTCAAAATAAGTTACTGCTGAATAATAAGAAATCTGTAGCTTTGAGATTTAACCTAGCTAAAATGTAACCAAATTTTTAGGTGCACATATCTCGGCTAATTTAACTTGGACAACTCATATTGAGGAAACATGCAAAAAGATCGCACCGGTGTGCTGCGTTATAAATCAGCTAAGAAAGGTGGTTGACAGATCTGTATTGTTGATGTATTACCACGCTCATTTCCACTCAGTGATTTCATATGGCATTATAGGTTGGGGTATTTCACATGAAAGTGTTAGACTTTTTCGACTTCAGAAGAAAGCCATTAGATACATAATGGGAATGAGAAAATGCGATAGCTGCAGAAAATTATTTAAGGAACTGAGTGTACTTCCGCTACCATGTATTTTTATATATCAGTTACTGCTCTATCTTAAGTCTGAGTTAAGCAGTTTCAATTTTTTAAATGATAATCATTCCTATTTTACCAGAAATAATTTAATTTTAGAAATGCCTACCTATGGGTAGCATAACTTGGCTACTCTTTCAGACAAGTCATATTATTCTCTAAATGAATATCTTGACGATTCGCTGTAGAGATCTTACAATTTATGTTATTGTTCTATTTTAGTAATTCTATATTTTAAACTGTTTGTATTGTTTTATTTTATTTGCTATGCTTACTGACTTGCCACATATACATACAATGTATCAACAAATGGTTAATACATTATTATTATTATTATTATTATTTATTCCCTTTTTCTCAGATTACTCTGGTTTGTAAGCATTTTACATCGGTCCGTAGACAAGATGCTCCACTTTTTGCATGCGTTAAAAACGCCTCTATACTTATTGGCCAAGTACTCGTCTCACTATGCTGCACGTATCCAATAGCACAGATTTTTGTATTGCTAGGTATAGGCTCTTTTGTAGTTTTAGTATGTTTAGGCCTTCGTGTAATTTGTGTGGTATTTCTCCAGTCGCTCCTAGGACTATGGGTACTATAGTGACGCTATCCATTTTCCACATCTTTTTAATCTCATCTGCCAGCGGCATATATTTGTTGATTTTTTCCGCTTGCGTCTTCAATATGTTGGCAGGTAGTGGAACGGCAATATCGATTATATATTCCTTCTTTTGATTTTTGAGTGTCAGTACTAGGTCCGGTATATTTTTGGGTATCGTTCTGTCAGTTAATATTGGCCTGTTCCAATATTAACTGACAGAACGATACCCAACAATATACCGGACCTAGTACTGACACTCAAAAATGAAAAGAAGGCATTATTATTATCATTATTATTATTATTATTAAATAAAAAGAGGTCATATATTTTGGAGGCCCATTGGGGAAAAGTTTCTCTTTGGTGTAATTAGAAGATCCCCAAATTTTGGTGCAAGAATTTTTAGTGGAACAGGTCGCTAGTATCGATTTCTGACCTGGAAATGGTTGTTTTAAAGCTGGCAGGGGATAGAGAGATAGAAGCAAATCAACCTCGGGTAGCTTCTTCCACCATTAGATTATATGTATTTTATGATGAGGAATGTGTTGACACTGATTAAAAACACTCAAGGTTACATCACCACATGTTTCTTGGCCAAGAAAAAAGCGATGAAAAAAAGCAGTTTTGCCATTTTCATGGGGATATTGTGGAAAGGAAGTTGCTTCATCAAGTTTGGAACTATACAAAATCGTTGTCTATGAGTTACAGAGGCTCCTACCATGGATAAACCCATCTGCATCGTCGCAACACTTACAACCCATTGAGCAAATGTGAAAAAGAGCAAAACTACTGAATTTTCTGCACTGATCCTATTTAGAACCTTCGCATAGGTGCAGAAATTGCCTGCTTTGTACATTTGGAGAGAACTGATATATTATGCTTAACTCCTTGCAGTAAGTTTTGAAATAGATTCTCCTCCTTACTTATTTTGCCATTACATTCCTCAATTCATTCTCTAAATAATTAATTGATTTGAAATGTGATTTTTTATTCACTCTTTAAATAATTAACTAATTTTAAATGTGAGTTGTCAATCTATGTGCCAACATTAAAGTTAACGTACAAATAAATGATTAAACATACATCTTTGTTCTTTTCTTAATCTGGCGTTTTACATCCACCTCATAAATTAAGACAGTACTCGATAATAGTGTCAAAGAAGCACCAAAATATCGCTAATATTATCACAAAATATTTGCATAAATAAAAGTCCTTATTTGAGAGAAAATTTATTTTCTGGGTACCTACTTTGTGGATTAAGAAGTCTATTTTTATGTGAAATAAATTGTAAAATTTACCAAAATATTTCAAATCCCCTAATGGCCTATGCAAAATGCCAAACGGCGTTTTCAGCGGAAATATGGACCTTTCAGTATTTATAACTGTTGTACCTAAAATCCAAGAGCCCAAAATTACTGCGTCTATATTTAAGTAACAAGTAAAGTTACAGAATACGAGTTTTTGGCTTGTATACATTATTTATCTCTAGGTTTTACGAAACTACCTCCATGGATGAAATTGTAGGTATTAATAATATCTACAAAGTGAGCCTAACCGCATAAAAGTCGGTTAATCAGTTTTTTAATAAAATCCAAAGTAGTGCTAAAGAACGCTGTTTGTTAATTAATTTTTAACTTAATGATGAACGTAGACGTAACAAACTTTGATAGTTTATAGGTTTTACTGTGTAGAGTGAGTGCTTTTTTGGAAATGTATACTTGTATAATTTTTGCGAAAAAGCACATGTTTATTAATAACGCACTTTTTTGAAAATTTCTTTCTACAGCTTAGGAATGTCGTAACATGGTTGGGCTTATTTTCTACCTCAAGAGTTGTACTTTTGACAAAACCAACATCAAGACTGATATCAGCAATTGCAATACAGATAACAATAATTGGGCAGACATGTGCAAAAGAAAGGAAAGTTAAAAGAGGTCCGTTTTATTTATGACCTGCTTGAGCAATTGAGCATATCAATGTCGGAAAAGTTACAATGTTCGCAGATGATGTCTCAATCACTGCTTCAGCGGACACTCCAGAGGAACTCCAAACATTAGCTGAACAGGTATGTGATGAATACAGTATATACTGTCAAAGAAATAAGGTTATATTAAATGAACGCAAAACAGTGTGTCTAAACTTCCATTTAAGAAAAGTGCTGCTTGTAAATTTTAATGTACCTGCCATTCCGCTTTCTGTAAATACTAAACTTCTAGGAACATTAATTGACTCTGATGCATCATTCCAATCACATATAAACCATGTTTGCAGTGAGTTAAGCAAAGCTTACTTTCCAGCATATCAGATTAAACCATATTTAAATTTACAAGGCATTCTAAATGTCTACTATACACTAGCTTATAGCCACATATCGTATAACATTTCCACATGGGGTTCTGCAATGGAAAGTGAAAGCGTTTTTCTCGTTCAAGAGGATCATTAGATTAATCTTTAATTTAGATTCGCTAGAAACTTGTAAATACACTTTTAAAAACAATAAAATTCTAACAGTACCCTGTATATCTATTTTAAAATTTATCACCTTCACGAAAAGAAATATTGACACTTTCATTAAAGTTCATGAAGGACATGAGCATCACACTAGATATGGTCACTACCTACAACCACCTAAGCACAGAACTTCTGCATATGAGAAATTCTCACATTATAAGTTTGTTTCTTTATATAATGCTCTACCGCCTGAATATAAAAATATAGAGAATTACAACCACTTCAAAAAAGCAGTTAAAAACTTCCTAATTGAAGGAGTGTACTATTCTGTAAATGTGTTTGTGAGTAGGCAGTAAATGACAACGGACTTTTGTAACTCTAAGCAAGTTTTTATACTAATTGCATTATTGTATTGTAATTGTCTTATAAGCTGAAAATTGCATATAATTATAGTATGATTGCCTATCGTTCTTTCTTTTTATTACTGTATGTTGTTTTTAATCCAACAGAATTATGTATGTATTAAACTTCATATATTAAAACTAAAACTTTACCTGATAAGTTTCTATTAAACAAACTTGTTGTTTCTAATCTGTGACATGCCATATGTGCTTTATATTACCTTTGGCCAATAAATCTATCTATCTATTGACTGAGATGCTTCTTTTTTAAAAAACTAATGCGATATTCAGTTCCATCTCGTCGAGCTACTTTTTATACTCAATTTTGCGACGCCTACGATGCAAAAATCGATTTGCTACAAATGAGAGATCGAGAGTACAACTCTTTAGGAAGAAAATGAACCCAGCCATGGTACGCTACAGAAATTAATTTTCAAAAAGGTGGCTTTTTAATAGACAAGCTTTTCTACAAAAATTATACAAGTAGACATTTCCAAAAAAAAACGCTCATTCTACACAGTAAAACCTATAATCTATCAAAGTTTGTTACGTCTACGGTTATTATTATCAAAGTTTAGATTTAATTAAAAAAACTGCGTTTTTACCAGTATTTTGCATTTTGTTAAAAGACTAATTCACCGATTTTAATGCAATAGGTCTCATTTTGTAGATAAATATCTTTAATACCTTCAACTTCCTCCAGGGAAGCATTTTCAGAAAACCTAAAGCAACAAGCTAATACTTGTCTTCCGTGACTTCACTTGTTAATTAAACATAAACGCACTAATTTTTAGCTGTTGAATTTCAAATACAATCATTATACATATTGAGAGGTATATATTTCCGCTGAAAAACCCCACTTGGTATTTTTTTTTTTTATAAAACTCCCTTTTCCTAGGCTATAGACTCGGCTATGATATTTGAATGAAAAGCGGTAAATTGAGCGTGTCGTGTCGTGACGTCACTCATAATGTGACATGTCTTTTGACAGTAAGATTTAACCAAATTTTTAAATTTCTTAGCCTCAATATTTTAATACAAACTTGTTTGCTTTCGACCGAATTACTAAATCTTACCAGGTTAAATAATTGTTAATATTTGAGATAGTTTAGTAGGTACAAATAATTTTTCATCCTCTCGATTTAGACTTGTAGAAGGAGAAGTAAAGAAAAATTTAGTAGTGCAATTGAACTTCATTTTGTGTGTGTTCGGTTGGCAGATATTATAATAGTAATATGAAAATATGAATGAACTTTTAGTTTTATTTCTGAATAAAAATAAGTTTTTATTCGAATATGTCAAAAAATGACGTTTCTCGGTAAGAAAAAAAAAGCGAAAGGTAGAACTTTTCTATCTACTTCAAGTAAGCGACCTGGAGACTTTTCCGACTTAGGCCGAAAAAGTGACAAACAAAAAGATTAAGCGTTTTTAGTTACTTTACTTTTACCTACTTTTTAAAGTGCTGGTCCTTCTTTTCTACTATAATGCAAATATATTTCAGTTCAGGCAATTTTTGTTGAATAAAATAAGAGATTTATAAATTTTAATTGAATAAGAGGCCTAGGATTATTAAACATTGTCAATTAATTTTATAATGACTAGTAAGTATAATACCTACATGTTGCAAAACGAATAAAAATAACTGCGTATGTTCTCACCTTATAAATATGCAACACTTTTTACGTTAGAGTTTGCATAGTGGCAAGGCATAAAATTGCACCGAAAAATAGTAAATGAAGTCTTTAAGTTAACCTAAAAAACAGTACAACGTACAACAACAAAACCATATTTTTATACTTACTTTAATTTACAAAAATGTACTTATATACATTGTCTCTGAACCTTGTATGTTAATATATAAAATTGGAACAATTTTGTATAATTATCGGTCGGTTCAAAGTTTTTTCAGTCAAAGTGGATTGGGGTGCGATAATTGTCTGAGTTTTGTGTGTGTTTAGTGTGTTATATTCTGCTTGAGTAATAGTAGTTGTCAAGTCTATGTCTAAAATACAATTTTCTTGTGAATGTTGTGATGTTATTGTGTTTCGAACCGTAGAAGTGTGGGGTAAGTGATTCAATATTTTGTTAGCTATTTCAAGTTTGTTATTTATTGACTCATCCACATAGCCCTCAGCTACAGGGGAAGATTTCCATCCTCCGCGGCGTTTAAGTAAGGTTATGTCTGCTCCTGCATCAGCTAGCAACGTAGCCGACGTTCTTCGGAAGCAGTGCCCCGTATATTCGTTGGCATTCGCAAGCTTCAAATGAGATGCAATTTCAAAAGGAATTGCCCCGATTTTATGAATTCCCACATTTTGTTTGCAACACTTGCCATGTCTATAACCCTAGAAAAATCGGCCATTTTCGATTAAATTCGATAATATAATATATAAATTGAATGAATTCGACACTAATTTCAATCAAACTGATATGACAGCAGTTGTGCAGTTGTTTTTTTATTATATTTGGCCTTAATTCACAGCTGTCTGTTACAAGAAAACTTGAAAATTGTATCATTTGAGGGGTAGCAAGTAAATCTTAAGGACATAATATTTACATTTTCCCTATCATTTTAATAACCATAAGCACATTCGAATAAAAAATATTGTATGACACACGTCCGAAAAATTGTTTTTCGGACTCCTAGAAATTGCCAGCTCGACTGCGTCTCGATTGGCAATATTTCGTAGTCGCCCAAAAAACTAGATTTTTCGTCCTTGTGACATAAAGTACTATTATAACCTATAGGTATAATGTGGAATACGAAAAAGCACCTTTTTGTAATGTACATACACTTATTTGTTTAAAAATGAAAGTAAAGAAACACAATGGTTCTCTTTTTTTTATGAAAACACCTTTCATGATACACACCTGACAGTTATTATTGCCGTGGTTAGTCTTTTTAGTAACGTACGTTGATAAAATCTAAAAATAATCAGACAAATTGTCGAACGCTGACAATTTGGAGTATCAAATTCATAATGAAATTGTTAACTATGTGCATAAAAGACGTCACATTATGAATGACGTCACGAGATGCTCAATTTACCGCCTTCAATTTGAATTTGCTGATGGAGACCAAGCGGCAGAGACGAAAATAGACAGAATTGCGGTGGAGTATTTATCTCATGCATTAAGACTTATGGAGGTTTGATAGAAACTAATATTTAATTATGGTTGCTTTGGTCTATTTCTATTTTTTTAATGGCC
This sequence comes from Stenurella melanura, assembly GCA_963583905.1. Lineage (NCBI taxonomy): Eukaryota > Metazoa > Arthropoda > Insecta > Coleoptera > Cerambycidae > Stenurella > Stenurella melanura. Next base: position 130,070,331 of record OY757310.1, on the reverse strand, counting down.
TTATTTATATTAACGTCCTGGCGGAGTTCAGCTATTGCTGTTCTACCACTCAAGCAGGACACGTACATATAGACATCAACATAACAACCATTCCCTGCGATATTGCCATCTACCGCAGCTGAGACTCGAACTCAGGAGAAACAACTAGACATGTTGTGCCACTCAACAGCGGTCTAGCTCACTGCCACCGTCTTGGTAACACACCAAAGACGCCACTAAACATCCATACCCTGGCTTGGATTCGAACCCGGGACTCCGTGGTCGCAAACCAAACACCTTTAGCACTGCGCCACCCAGCTCTTGATGGGGATAAAGGAATCTTTGTTTACTAGTAGACTCTACTGTGTTTTATCTTTGTGGACAATTTCGCTCAAATCGAATAAAACCTAAAATAGTTATAACGGTGTTACACTCTTAAGTGAGACATAACATGACTCAAATATCTTTCTTTGTCGTATAGCACATTTTTTCAAAATTAATATTCGACGAGGTATCGCCGATAGCCCATATAAAACATACCTTCATGTAGCAAAATATATATTTTTATATATTTTTTTATATATTTTAAAATATATTTTTTTGTTACAAGTAATTACGAAGTACAAATATCATAAACAAAATACATGAAAAATAAAGTTGAACGACATAGAAAGTTGCTTTCTCTGTTTTAAAAACATTTAATTAAATTAAAAAGTATAAAGTATTCCCTAGAGGATGTAAAGTAATTTAAAATTGAAGTTTTAAAAGCTTATTTATCGTACTCTGAAATTGCCTTGCTACTTTAATTATATAAAGTGGGAATATATCACTTCGTATTTATTTATATTTTAATTTTGAAATTAAATATAAGACGAATAAGAAGAATATTATTTTGTATTTCTGTACTAGGACAAAATATTTATTTTACTAGAACAATAAAGAATAATCCTAGATAATAATATTGATAAATTTCCTTAAAATCTGTTATGGAACTGAATAAATTAGTGACAGAAATGGAGGGAAGGTGTACTGGAAACAAAGTTCTGATCTGATGGATTTAAGAAAGACAACCTAGATTGTAAGGAATGATTTATTAGCTGTATTATCATTAATGATACTTAATTATTACTATAATTTTAACAAAATTGTGTTTTTTTCTTTACTCTTAGGTGTGATTTTGATTGTGTTCTTCGCGCATTTTAAAAAGACATACGAATAGATCCTTATTAATAGTAGTAATAAATGGTACCACAGTACCAATATAGTTCCATTTGAAAACATTGTGTTAAGTTCCGAAAATCATTTTGAAAAAACATACAGTATGTCTCACTTTTCATGACTCCCATAGCACAGCTACCTTATTAACAATGCGATTTTTTTTTAAATTTGGATGGAAGATACTTACTCATGAGGTGATTGTTTCACGACAAAATATTTAAAAGTCCACCAGTGGCGTCCTTATGAAGAAAAATATACATAATTTTCCAAAAAAAGATATTAGGTAAAGTGCTAATAGCGAATTTCAATAAGGTAGTGTACTCGGTATACAAGTAATAAGAAAATAAAATTTCCCTTTTTAAAGTACCAATTATTACAATCAAACTTTATTTTCAGACGTAATGAGGAGTTAATTAAGCTGGAGGAAGACAGGCTTTCCATTTATAATTAATCACGTGACGTTTGGTCAGTTTACTTAGCAGTCTAAATCAAGAAATAAAAAAAAAGTTCAATTCAATGAGAGTTTTATTAATAATATTAATAATCTTCCATTACAATAAAATTCATAGAAACGGCGACTACATCTGAATTAAAACGAGCTAAAAGGTATACTGTAAAAAAGTATCTACAAGACCACTCAAATCGTAATAATATATTGGGGGCATGTTTCTAAAGCGAATTGCAGACAAAATCTATAAATGCGGTTGGGGATAAAATGATATGAATTAAAAAAGAAATTCAAGATATCCAAGTAGAAGTAAGATGCCAAAGAAGTAAAGGAAGACGTAGGAGATAAATTGAAAAAATTAGAAGCGGAGGTATGTCGTACTCCAATGGAAAGGGGACCATCATGAGGAACAACAGTTTCATAACCGATTTATGTTGGATTATCCTCATGAAGCATGTAGGGAAGGCCGCTGCACTGGTGAACGGTTCGAACGATATAGGAAATACGACAAGCCCGGTAGTAGTGTTAAGAGGACAGATGTGAGATCTTCTGTAGGCAATTCCTGAAGGAACGCAGGAGATTACCTATCGATATTTCCTCAGAGCAGCTTCAATATGAGGACCAGCACCTGAAACAAATATTTAATTATAATCAAATTGTAATTCCACCCTCGCAATCGACCGTTACCAACTGCGAATACCAATTTGGGGAATAAAAATAAAACAGACATTGGGTTTGTACTTAATCTTAGTGACACTACGAACAAGTGAATGATGTTATATTCATGGAAAAATAAATATTCACAATCGGCCACTTTTACTCCTTTAAATTAGTATTTTATAAAAGCATAAAAAATAAGACTGAATTAATAAAAAACAATGACGTCTTAAACTCAAGGTTGTAACGTGCGGAATGCGCAGAAGCATCGTTTGTTACATTTTCTAACATTTATTAGAAAAATTTTAATAACCGAATATTGTATTCTCCTATGCTTTGGTACTATTACGAACTATTCCTATGGGAGACGAGAAATTGTCAGTAGCTTATACTTACTCCTCAGGATAATAGATGGCGCACGCTCGATAATTTTCAAATTAAATTAAATAAATAGATAATCAAACTTTAAAATGAAGATGAAGGGAGCGGGGAGGCTATATACTGGTAGGCTCAAATATGTATCAGATTCGAGCAAAACACCATATCTTTCATTAGATTAAGTTTTATTATTTTATCGTTTTAATATACTTTGTGTTGCCATTTTAGTATATCTAATGGTGTAAATATTTTGTTGCATTTCAGTATATCTAATGTTGTAAATATTGATTATACTAGTTAATCATGGCGCCCAAGCCTTGAACTCACTGCCCTATTTGCTCTCCGTATCTTTGCTGTGCTATCCAGGTTAAGACAGTGACGCTAACCACGCCGCTCGTAGGGTGGCCCACACTTGAATAACTTGAACATAATAAAACCTTTCAAAACAACGCCACAAGGTCTTAAAAAATCGGTAACGGTATTTATACTGAACCCTCTTTATATGCCACATTTTATTTATTAACTATTTTCTCTGTTGGATAACCAACCTGTATATTTCTTTAACAGTGAAAAATAATGTTTGGCATATAATTGGTACAATTGTCAAGGGGGAAATCTTTTATATTTTTCGTGAAAATTACCAAGTAGGAGATCTGTTATGCTTTTGGTGACAAATACAGTGTCAGTTAATGTAGCCCTGGAAAAAAACAACCAAAACGCAAATCTAGATGGTAGAGGAACAATTTTAACAGATCGGTTCAGACATTAGAATACGCAGATGATGTTGATATAATAATCAGAACCAGAAGAAAAGCTAAGGAGATCAGATCTGATTTAATAGCAACTGCAGAGAGGATGGGCCTGCATATAAATCATAACAAAACAAAATTTATGCCCACAACTTCATGCCCTACAGCCGGAAATCTCGGGGACATTTTTTCTACCGAAGAGAAAACGTTTGAAACAGTCAGGGAATTTGTCTACTTATGCACACTGGTTAACCTGAATAACGATATATCTGAAGAAATTAAAATGCGGGTAATAACAGGTAAGAAAACTTATTACGCAAAGTATCTTCCCAATAAGAGCATATCAACTAAAATAACGATCTATAAGACACTTACAATACCCGTTATTACATATTGATCGGAAGCATGGACTAAATCCGATGATTCCTCGCTGCTCATTTTCGAAAGAAAAGCATAAACTTTTGAGTTGTTTAATATTTATAGAAATAATTTCAATGGGAAAGATATAGTGACTGAAATAAAACTCACCCATCTGCGATGGGCAGGACACGTGGCGCGAGCCCAAGAAAACAATTTGATAAAACGGGTTTTTACTGCTGAACCAATGGGAAGTAGAAAACAGGGCAGACCCAAGCGTAGGTGGACTCATGATGTATTCATGGATACTAGGAACATAGGTGTCCCAAAATGGAGAAACCAGTCACAAAACAGGACAGAATGACGAAAGAAGCTTATGAACGTCAGGGCCTTACAAGAGCTGTAGTACCAGGATAATAAAGGTGATGACAATTACAGTGTGGTTACTTTTAAAAGATTAGTAGGAAACGATGGAGGACAATAAGACTTGGGAAGTAGTTGTCACAATAACTGCGAAGGAGGAAATCAGCTATACTTTTGGTGAAAATTATACGGAGTGGTTACTTTAAAAAACAATTAGGATTCGACGGAAGGCAATAATATTTGAAATCTAATTGTCTTAAAGATATACCTATTTTTACTAATAGTAGTAGTAAATGTACATGATGGTTACCCTAAAAAATAAATAGTTGAAAAACAACAGAGGTGAGTAATAATCGAAATGTATTTGTCGCTATTGTTACTGATAAAATCTGATAAACGAATATGCAGGGTGCTCTCCGACAGAAAAAGTAAACAATAAATAAAAGGTGTCAAATAGAACAATTTTACGTAAGTACTTTTACAAACTTCCACCATGGTTGAATTATTTCTTAGGACGATCACTCAGTTTTTACTTCCACATCCACCTAGTGGAGTGGAAGTATAGTAATAGTGTCTGTTTGTCTGTCGGTCTGTCGGTCTGTAACTTTTTCTGTGGGCAAGTTTTCTCAGCAACTTCTTAACATATTGACTTGAAATTTGGTACACGTATGTATTATGACGAGTTCTGAAACCAGATTATATTTTGCGCTAATTCTGGTGAAGGGTTGGGGGTTAAATAGGGGTAAATAAGGGAAAATAAGTGATGCAAGCTGGTATGCGAACAGTAACTTGGAATTTGGTGTATATACTAGAAGTCAAGACCTCAAATTTTTTATTTTTTAATAATATTTTGTACCCCTCCCCCCACCAACCCCTTTCCATTATTAAAGAGTTATATTAAATAAAATTGAGACATTCACTTGAAATTTGGTACATGAATATATTATAACGACATCTGGAATTCGATTATATTTTGAGGTGATTCCGTGGAAGGGTTGGGGGTTCAATAAGGGTAAATGGGGAAAATAAGTCAATCAAACTGACAAGAGCACAGGGATTTAGTGTATATGCTAGAAGTCAAGGCCTCAGATTTATTTATAATAATTTTCAACCCCCCCGCCACCCCGCCCCACCACCCCTATTCTACTACTAAAGAGGTGCATGAAATAAAATTAAGGTATTCACTTGAAATTTAGTACGCATATGTATTATAATGAAGTATGGAACTAGATTGTGTTTTCAGGTGATTCCGTTGAAGGGTAAATAGGGAAAAATAAGTGAAGCAAGTTGGTAAGAGCACGGGAACTTTGGACTTGGTGTATATGCTAGAAGTGAAGGCCTCAGGTTCTTTTATAATATTTTCCACCCCCCCACTACCCCACTCCCTTATTGAAAGGGTTGATAAACAAAATTGAGATTTACAGTTGAAATTTGGTACACGCATGTATTATAACGACATCTGAAACTAGATTATATTTTGAGATGATTGCGTTGAAGGAGTGAGGGGTTGAGTAGAAGTAAATAGGGAAAAATAAGTAAATCAAGCTGGTAAGGGTACAGAAACTTGGGACTTGGTGTATAAACTAAGGCCTCATATGTCTTTCCAATATTTTTCAACCCCCCACCCCCCTCCACTTCCACTCAATTATTGAAGGGGTTGATAACATAAAATTGAGATATTCACTTGAGTCAGTACACGTATGTATTGTAATGACATCCAGTTGCGATGATTCCGTTGACGGGGTGGGAGGTGGGAGGTTGTGAATAGGGGGAAATAAGTAGAGCAAGCTAATAAGGGTCTAGAAACCTCATTTACGTTAAGTATATGGTAGATACCAACACCTTCAATTTTTCTATGACATTTGCCCCTAATATTATTAAAATTCTTTGACCAATAATTTACACATACTAGAGTGCAAGTATAGTTAAGATGTTTCCTTTAAGGCGACTTGAATGAAAAATCTGGTTGTGGAAGTAGAGATTCCTTAGGCAGCGGTTTTCATTAAAAATATGACAGGTGTCTTCCTTGACAATTGTGTTAACTATGCGGTCGATCACATCATATTCAACTGCGAGGCACTGGCTCGCAGAAGATATGGTATCTACGGGCAAGCACGAACAAACCCAGAATTCATCAGCACCCGCCCGACCATGGACCTGTATCACCTGATAGGGGTACAGGGGTACTGGAGTGGGCGGAGCGAAACATGACAGGGAGAGTAAAATAAGCCCAGGAGGCTGCAGTGCCCTCGAGTTTTTATTAACAGACGAGAACTGAGAACAAAAAAAAAATGTGCTAAATATTATTGCCAACTACGCAGCTACGTCGCATTTTCTCCAATATTTCTTCTTTTAAGTGGGTCTACCCTGTATATTTTCTAGTGAAAGTATATTCCAGACGACAGACCGCTATACAGGCAAACTGAGGGAATTGAAAAACTTTAATTTTCCAATCTACATAACCTTTAACATGAAACTCTGAGGATACCTCGAAGAGTAGAAACTCTATTAAATATGTGGTAGAACTCAATATTTTATTATGCAAAAGAGTCGAATTATTTAGACTGTTTCCAAGACTACTCAATTTATTGACGTGAATTTAACATGATTTTTACTGTTTAAAAGTGAATTATTTATTATTTGTTTGCTTATAGTAATGAAACATTTTCTTTATAGGATTTTGCAAACAGTGGAAAGAAAAGCTATCTATGAGAACTAAAGGAAAAACTATATATATAAAAATATTAATGAAATCTTTGCATTCTTTCGATAACCTGACTTCTGGTTATGCTAGCAAGTAAAATTCTGATTTTCCATTCTCATTTTAACACTAGCATCCAACCTAGTCCCCTACGGCTAAGCAGGCTAAACTAGTATCTACATGATCCCCTACGATATGTAAATTCAGTTAAAAATGAGAACAAAGGCCTGAAATTAATTTATTTACGTACCTTGTCTTTAAAAATTTTTTCATTCAAATGAATTACATTTTCATAAAATCTCATTCAGTTCCTTGGAAATGCTTAGCCTTTGAAACGTTTTTCGTCCTTATTGGGTACTCTTCAGAAAAGCCTAAAGCCACTCATAACGATGTTCTATGCAAAACTAAGACATTTTCCATGAATGGTATAAAATAATTATAATTGACATTGACTGATAAAAAACAACAGATCTTCACCTATCTATTAGCTAACTAGTATTGGAGCCTATATACTCTATGCATGTTTAAAAGTGAATTATTTATTATTTGTTTGCTTATAGTAATGAAACATTTTCTTTATATTATTTTGCAAACAGTGGAAAGAAAAGCTATCTATGAGAACTAAAGGAAAAACTATATATATAAAAATATTAATGAAATCTTTGCATTCTTTCGATAACCTGACTTCTCATTATGCTAGCAAGTAAAATTCTGATTTGGAATTCTCATTTTAACACTAGCATCCAACCTAGTCCCCTACGGCTAAGCAGGCTAAACTAGTATCTACATGATCCCCTACGATATGTAAATTCAGTTAAAAATGAGAACGTTTCAAAGGCTAAGCATTTCCAAGAAACTGAATGAGATTTTATGAAAATGTAATTCATTTGAATGAAAAAATTTTTAAAGACAAGGTACGTAAATAAATTAATTTCAGGCCTTTGTTCTCATTTTTAACTGAATTTACATATCGTAGGGGATCATGTAGATACTAGTTTAGCCTGCTTAGCCATAGGGGACTAGGTTGGATGCTAGTGTCAAAATGAGAATGGCAAATCAGAATTTTACTTGCTAGCATAACCAGAAGTCAGGTTATCGAAAGAATGCAAAGATTTCATTAATATTTTTACACATATAGTTTTTCCTTTAGTTCTCATAGATAGCTTTTCTTTCCACTGTTTGCAAAATCCTATAAAGAAAATGTTTCATGATTTTTAATGTTTTATATATGCATTAATTGTTATAAAACATAGGTGCCTTTTATTCTAAGATTATTAGTCAGTTTATAACCTCCAAGACTCACATGATATAAAGCAAGATCACCAGATTCGCTAATTTGTTAAAACTTCCAGAAATAAATTATATTACGTTTAATTTTCTGGATTGTTAAATCTGTCTTATTGAAAGTCTTATATGTTTGCCAGTGCAGTATAATATAAGTAAAACTACGTTAGTTTCCAGAGAACATGGAAAACGCCATTCTACATTAACAACTGAAAACCTCAACTATGTCGTTACTTAACAAGAATAAAGCCTGAAATGGCTGTGAGATGCAGTGGACCGTAGTGTTCTTTATCTGCGTAATCTACATACGAGACCTTTGCTTAGGACATTATAGAACTCCACTTGTAATGTTCCCGTACAAATTTTACGTGCAAATTACGTACAAATTTTCATGCCCAAAATTTTACAGTGAAAATACTACTTAATGTATGATTCCAGATTGTAACTAAATTGTAAATAATAAATATATTTTTATGTTTAAAATTTAATTGAAACTTCCAGTTTACTTTTTAATCATCTTTTAAACTGCGTTAGAACACATATTAATATTGGAGTGTACTTAAAATACTTTTTATAATCATAAATTTTCTTGCCGACTATTTCTTCTTTCTTTTTTTTTAAACTTGGGAAAACTTATTTTGCCTAAGAAATTATTTTGGAAATGGTATAGCTCGTAAAATGTTGGTTATGATACTCTACGCACATTTCGAAAACCGTAAGTATCGTTCGTAGAGAAAAAAACTTCATATTGTTATGTTAGTGATCGAATTCAAAAGAACTTGCAAAGTGCCCGTTGGTTTGTTTGTCTATGTGCCGTTCCTTCTGTCCATCTGTCGGTCTGCCCATTTATCCGTCTGTCCGTCTATCTGTCCTTATATCTGTCCGGCTGAAGTTCACCTAGGGTTCGCTGATCCGGTGTTTATAAAAATAATAAATAAATTGGCGGCCCAGAATAGCCAAATCTAAAGCAACAATGTTGCAGAGTTCTATAAGTCTTATTTAATATTTTATATTAAACTTCAAATATTATAGTGTTGGTAATATAGTCAAATTTGAAAGCAATATCATGCAATATTCGATAAATGTAGAACAGATTGTGCGAAATCATGTAGTATACACGGTTATTCACAGAGAACGGATATTAGACGTTTCTTGGGATCTGTTCGGCTCACAAATTTGAAAATTAGGCTAAGGAAATTTTTGGATATAAGGGATCTAAGGAAATTATTTATATTCATGTGTTACTTCCGCTTATACCGGATGTACCACCTAACTTTGTTATTTTAAATGGAACACCCTATATTTTATTTCTTATTTGGATTTATCATAATATTTTAGCTTGGGTTTATGTACCATAATATACTCTCAAACCTACCAGTTTTCGGAATAATTAATATTTTTGGAGATTTTTTACTGTTTCTACCATTCCGAAAAAAATCGATGTCGTCTATCATGTAACCGATTTAGAGACTTTCTTTTCAAACTCATACAAGTACCCTATGATCTAATTGAAAATTGTCTTATATTTCGCAGTCGAACATTGTTTTAGTTCGAACCTCCTGTATATTTTACAGAATTTAATAGAGTGTTGATTGATACTAGCATTCCCTATACCTTTCTCTCTCGGTTTTATCAATGGACGAAGCTTTGTAAAATGTAAATATACAATCAGCACATACAGTGCGTCCATTATACAAATGGACATACAGCTACATACATAGTAGACAATGAAAAATTTCAGAATGTTTTTTTTATCCATATAAACACCCCATTAGTGTTGCCGATAGCGATAGTACAGGAACGTAGTATATGTTCAAATTTTCAGGACAAATTTAGTATTAGCTTTTTTTAAGCTTAGTAGATAACAAGTATAAATATCATATCTACTAGAGGAATTTAAATAGCAATAAATACGTGAAAATTTTGTGAACAGTAGTTGTTACTTTTATTGATAATTTGCCTCTAAATATTTATAATTCCATGTATTATCAAGTAGATGGTTGCGGTCCACATAATACATGCGAAGTGTATGACAAATTAGTAACATTTCGAATTTAGGTGTTTTGGCTACCGAGGATCTTGGAGATGGCCAGCAAGGTCCCCTGATTTCATCCCCTTACACTTTGCCTTTGGGGTAATATCAAGAATATTGTATATGCCACCCCGGCTACTACCAAATAAGTTCTGAGGAACAGTGTACGGGCTGCATATTTCAGCAAATAAATTCACTGAATCACTGTAAGTGCCGTAAATACCAGGATATTGGTTGCCATCAGAAAATTGGAGGACATTTTTAACAGTTGTTACATTAAATATTTATATTCAATATGTTCATTAATTTTGTAAATTTTGTTCTAAAGTATTTATTGTAAATCTAATATAAACTGATCTCTTGCTTTTGATGTTACTATCTTGATAATAAACAAATAAATGTCAATTATCTACATGATTGTTCTCATTTGTGATACAAAGGAGCCAAGATAGGCGACTTGTATTGGCTGCTAACAAACAGTTGCTGACTTCGCATGTATATTTTAAAAAAATTCGTCCATAATAAAAAAATAAAGATAGATAAGTATAGGGAATGCTAATATCAATTGATGCAGAATGTAATACTCTATTAAACTATGTTAAGATATACAGGGGGCTCAATTGACTTTTGGACCATAAAACTAAAGAAATGTTCGAGTGTGAAAATAAAATACCATGTATGATATTGTGAAAATATATGACTATTTGAAAAGAAAGTCGCTAAATCGGCCACATGATAGAAGATATCATTTTTTTCGGAAGGGTAGGAATCGTCATAATTGTCCAAAAATATTAATTAGCTCTATGGTGCATAAACCCAAGCTAAAATTTTATGAGGAATCCAGATATGAAATAAAATGTAGGATGATCTATTTAAAATAACGAGGTTATGTGCTAAATCCGGTGTAAGCGGAAGTAACACATGTATGAGAATATTTTCGAGAATATTTTCGTTGGATCCGCCACTTCCAGAAACCCTCTTAGACCGATTCTAAGTGAACAAATCCCAAGAAACGTCTAATACCCGCTTTTCATAAATAACCCTACCCTGTTTGTAGTCAATAATAAAATTAAAGTTTTATACTATATTAAACAATTTTAAAGTGTATTTAAAAAAAACATTATGTTTCCGGGGTTTGTAAATCCCTGTTAACGTGCTTCGAAAGCACCAAATAAATAACCAATTTTGCTTTGAATGGTAGACTTGTTTTTCTTCGGGCTTTGGTGACGGACAAATTATCTCCAAAATCAAATAGATCTTTAAAGTTTCAAACAATTTATTTCTTATTCATTTCAGAAATTCTTTATAATAATTAAATTTTTACATTTTTCTATATGTCATCTCTATTTTATTGACACACACACCTACTTTTTTAAATTAATTGAAAGCAGCAAATTTTAGTTAGTTATTCAGAACACATTCCTTAGCTATAAATTAAAATAAGAATAGTTGGTTCATTTAACAACACATTATTTCAAAGATGCTATTTGCAAAAAAAGGTTAAAAAATAAAGCAAAAACGAAGTGCCGTATTTGTTTTTAATTTTCGTCTTTCTCTTCTTCAGGAACGTGTTTCTCTATTTCGCAATACTAGCATTTTAAGCAATCAACCCATATCGAGCTGTATGGCTTTTCTATATTTTCATGCTGCTCCGTATTCTTTCTTGCATCCGCGATTTTCCTATCTCCAGTCTTCAGCTAAGAGGTTTGCACTTTACATTTTTTTTAAGGTTCAATATTTCTGCCTCTAGACCTCTACTAAACATATTTTTGCATTCGTTAAGTGGTAATTAATCGTAAAAATATATTGGCTTGCACAGATAGAGGATATTTCAAGTTTTCATGAATTATCATATCATTATGATATCTGAAAAAATTGCTAAAATTCAGCGAAAATCTTAATTAGAACGGGATTAGGAAAAATCCTGACGTGATGGAGTAATTCTGACGAGAGCATCGGATCCAGCGGTTCAAGATACTCTGCTCAAGAGTACATGAGCAGTTTAGACGCAAATGTCTCTTACAGTTGCGTCTAAAGTAGTTTAAATATGTTTTAGGCCCAATAATTTGATAAAATCACTCTAATTCTTCAAGCGACAAAAGGTTATTTTCAAGTAGGTGAACATATCGCAAAAACTAAACGGCAAAAAACAGAATCCCCCTTTTGTCGTTCAGCTGTAAAAAGTAAAATAGTTTATATAAAGAACTGTGTTAATTTTTGATGCCCTAAAAGATCTTTTTTTGACAATAATTATAATATTTTCTCAAAATGCTTACCAGACTTATGTGACTATGAAGTCGTTGTGTTTAAATAAATAAGCGTGGTTGGTGCCATTAGAAATATAAACGAATAAGTATATTTTGTTCTTGGTTATAAATTTGTAATATTTTTTTGCTCAATAATGATTATTTTTATCAGAAATTCGATAAAAACAAGTTTCTTTTCTTTAAATTATAAACCGTTTTTAACGAAAGTAATATAAGCCATTTAGCTTTTTCATTCAAATTATTTCATGTCTCAAAATTCTAAATATGATTGTTTTCTTATTTGAAATTCTGTGTGAAGTAAGTTTTATGTATAACTCCTTACGTGAATATAAGGAAATAAGTTTGAGGAGTTGAAAGCAGGTGCGAAATCATCATTCATTAGTATAGACAGGAACAATTTTGTGGATTACCAAAAGGTCACACAACGGAGGTAGTAGGAAAATGAGGGGAGTGAATAAAAGTTCTTGAACTGGAGGCTAATTGCAAATTAAAGACAAGCAAAAATGTGCATAACTATTCATATAACCAGAAAAAGGGCTACCGCACCTTCAAATATCCAAACTAGTGCTTTCACATGGCATTGCTGACTAATAAACCTTACCAAAATAATGTATGCTGACAACGAATTGTGTCGCCTCTGTTTTATGACGACTGACACTAAATATATGTTATACTTTCTTTATATAAAGTACTAATCCACCAAAGGCTACAACACTTACAACAGGTAGTCTTAACAACGGATTGAATTGAAGAAAAACAAGAGCGTATGAGACATGGACATGAGTGTGAAAACTGCAGGCGAAGGCCGGTGGCGGCTCGACAAGTCGTTAGGCACATGCAGCTTGCCCGACATGATCGAATTTGATAGAAGTTCGCTCAGTCAGATCATTCGAGTCAACTGCCTTGGAATAGAGTTGCATACGATTTTTAGAGATTTATGCTGTACTTATGTGCGGGCGCCGTTTGACAAACTATGTAGCAGTAGGTACATAAACTTAAACACGGTTCACATCCACTTAACTTACGTAATGTCACAAAAAAGAATTCAAAATGGTGGATAGCTCACAAACTTCAAAATATGTTGAAAAATCTCTGCCATGAATAACTTCACTCTTACGAAGTGAAAATAATGCATAATTTACTCATAATTCACTTACAAGTGTCGTTGAGGTCTGAATACGAGTTTTAGGTCACATTCTCAAAACTCAAAATGGCGAACCTAATATGGCTGACGAGAATCTACAAAGTGCAATTGATTTCTTTGAAATTAGGTCTTATAAATATAAGACCTGGATCACGGTTTATAAATAAATTGAAAAGAAATTTTAAAAGCCACTTGGAAGATTTTTTATAGCAAACAAACATTTTTAGAATTTGACAAATTTCGTACTAAGTATCATTTGCACAGAGTACCCTTGACATCAGCTAAACCCAGAGCACATCATCGAGGAGGTTGTCAAAAGAATTTAGCACTCCATTTACATATTACTTATAATTATTATCATTTGAGTCTAAAGCCAAAGGGTGAAGTTGAAAATTGTCTGTATGGATGAACATTCACTTTTTAAGTGTAGTGAAAAATGTTGCTTGTATAATTCTGTATCTAAAAAATTTAAAACAAACTGAATTCTCTCTGTATTTATCTTTAATAAGCACATAATAAATGTCTTGTGTTGTATTGTATTGTATTATTTGCTTTGGTTTTTATTTGCTATTTTTGTTATTTTCTGTTCTGTTTTTGATTCTTTTTGGTTTTTTGAAATTATTTATTTTTATATTGAAAAATAGGTGTAAAGGTGGGCCAGGCATACTTAGGCTTTTTTAAAAGTGAATTATTTATTATTTGTTTGCTTACAGTATTGAAAGATATTGTCTATAGGATTTTGCAAACAGTGGAAAGAAAAACTATCTATTAGAACTAAGAAAAAACTGTATCTAAAAATATTAATGAAATTTGTGCATACTTACGATAACCTGACTTCTGGATATGCTAGCAAGTTCAAATTTTGAAATAAATTTGTCCAATTTCCTATTTGGCATTCTCATTATAACACTAGCATCCAACATGGTCCCCTATGACTAAGAAGATTAAACTAGTATCTACATGACCCTACACGGTATGTGAATTCAGTTAAAAATGAGAACAAAGGCCTGAAATTAATTTATTTACCTAACTTGTCTTGAACTTTTTTTCTTTTTTATTCTAATGGATTTTCAAAAAATCTGTCATTCAGTTACTTGGAAATGCTTAGCCTTTGAAATGTTAAATGAGAAATTGGACAAATTTATTTCAGAATTTTAATTTGCTAGTATAACCAGAAGTGAGGTTATCGAATGTATGCAAAGATTTCATTAATATTTTTACATATAGTATTTCTTTTAGTTCTAATAGATAGTTTTTCTTTCCGCTGTTTGCAAAATCCTATAAAGAATATGTTTCATTACTATAAGCAAATAAGTAATAAATAATTCACTTTTAAACATGCATAGAGTATATAGGCTTCAATACTAGTTAGCTGATAGATAAGTGAAGATCTGTTGTTTTTTATCAGCCAATGTCAAATATAAATATTTCATGCTTATTCATGGATATTGCCTTGGTTTTACATGGAACATCGTTATGTGTGGCTTTGTGCTTTTCTGATGAGCTCAGAATAAGGGCGAAAAACGTTTCAAAGGCTAAGCATTTCCAAGAAACTGAATGAGAGATTTTATGAAAATGTAATCCATTGGAATGAAAAATAAAAAACATTTTAAAGACAAGGTAGGAAATAAATTAATTTCAGGCCTTTGTTCTCATTTTTAACTGAATTTACATACCGTAGGGGGTCATGCAGATACTAGTTTAATCTGCTTAACCGTAGGGGACTATGTTGGATGCTAGTGTTATAATGAGAATATCAAATAAGAAATTGGACAAATTTATTTCAGAATTTTAACTTGCTAGGATAACCAGAAGTCAGGTAATCGAAAGTATGCAAACATTTCATTAATAATTTTACATATAGTTTTTCTTTTAGTTCTAATGAATAGTTTTTCTTTCCGTTGTTTGCAAAATCCTATAAAGATTATCTTTTCAAGACTTAGGCTTTCAAGAATACTCCAATGTTTTTGAGACTTATACTATAATCTATAATAGAAGCCATGAATAATATATTAAACAAGCAGGTAACCATGCAGTTGATTTAGCTCATTGTAGACTGGGCATAGTAAGAGAACATACGTAACATGCCTAGAACGTTGGAAATTGGCAGATGAGGAGGAACTAAAATTAAGTAGATGTACTATAAGTTCTAGGACAGAAGTGACTTGAGTAATTTGAGTGGCATGTGCTCACTAGGAGATATCAAGCAATGAACCTCTGGTCATTATCGTCATTATCGAAGAGCTAAAGGCTTTTTTTAACAGTCTTTAATCATTATAAAAGATTAAAGGAACGTCATTGCAACAGCCTTCTAGTTTTTTGCCTACACTGGTTGAGCATGAGATCAGAATCACCTAAACATCTACTTTTATCTTTAGACACACTCTCTTATTTGGTTGCATATATTATGTTCGGAACTATATTCGACTATATTCTATCAAAAGTTGGCCGTGTGGCTGACAGGCTAATGCAGAAGGTGGTCTTTGTAGGATTGCTTCGTATACCCAGAGCATAGAATATGTAATTTCAGAAACTAAAGTAATAAATAAATAATTTAAAATAATTAATAGACAGCTTTTAAAATTACCTGGGACTATTAAAAACGCACTAAAAAGAAGAAAGTAAGATATAATTTGTTTCTTAATTTGTTGGGGGAGTTATAAAATATAGTGATTGTTGAACAAATTAAGTTTACGATATTGCATGTCAAGTGGCGTAAGTGCGACCATTTTATTCAATAGCGTTACTTTATATTAGCATAGTGTCCAAGATTTGCACTTATTTCGATTCAAATTTTGTATAAACCACTATTAGTACGTTTTAAAACAGACAATGATTCTATTTTTTTAAATTACCATAGAGAGTACTAATAATATAAAGTAAATTCTAATAGGGCGTTAGTGATTGCACTTTCCCGATTGGAACGGGAAAGTGCAATCATTGTATAAATATTCTATTTGGATTCGTAAATAAATAGTTCACTACAAGTAATTACAACAAAGAACAGGTATCACACGCATTTTTTCACTCTTATTTATTTCCAGTGATGTTACAAACTTCAAAATAGGCTAAGTACGAAATGCTAAAACTATCACAAATTGTAGGAATAGCCACAAACTTCTAGAATAAAGGGCACTAAATGATATTCCATATTACAGTTTTACTGTGCGATTGCACTTACTCCACTCGACATTGGTTCTTTTAATGAATGTAAAAGCGTGGGGTACAAAGATATTCTCTATTTTGAACACCCCACGCTTTTACTTAGTTTATTTTTAATAATAATAACAATAATAATAATAATAATAATAATTTTTATTATTATTATCATTATTATTATTACTATGAAAAATTTTCGCGATGTTTAAATGAATGCAACAGAGTAGCGAATCTGCTGCTAGTGGTGGTGGGGGGCTAGCCGCGTAGTGAGTGTCACTGTTCGTTTGAGGCTAAAAGCAAAGCGCTCGACGGCTGATTTGAAAAATCAAAAACACTGGGAAATCATTGAAACAAAAAGAAAATGAAACTTGCAAATCATTGTTCCGTCCCTTAATGATTTTTAGAAACCAAAAAACTACAGTCCTATTATAGCAATATTTGGAGCAAAGCACGGTTGAAAAACAGTTGGTTTTTTGATAATAACTTTACTAATTATGAAAAGATCAAGATGAACCAAAGCACAAATGTTTCATAGTTCCTGCTGTAATGACATATCCAAGGACGTTTCTTAATATTTATGAGAGAAATACAGACACGAAAAACTTTTTAAAAAATGTTTAACCCTCTAAGGGGTAGTTTGAGGGGGTTAAATTTGGCAAAAATGTCAGCAAAGGTTAAGGTTTTTCAATGCCACTTTTATGGCAAATTGCTCAAAAACCAACCGATAGAAATATCTGCCGCTACAGTACAATACTGTACACGACAAAACACACATGTTGCACTATTTGGTCCTGTAACTATTTTTTTTTCTTCAATTTCCGGTTACCGCGCAGCGACCGGTAGTTTCGTCTACCAGCGGTATGTGAAGTACATATACTAACTACCTATGCGCAACAATATCGGTAACCATTTAATTACAAAAAATGTATCCCGCCAACCAAATGAAAATGTTCATGTCAAAATATACAGGTCGAAGACGGCAGGGGCGGAGGACGTTTTAGGGCGGATCTATTAGATTTAGGTCACCCATTGGTAAACATAATAAAATCACTTAAATAATAGTCGCATAAATAACAAAGTAACATGATGTATGATTTATTTAAACAGGTAAATAAATGTCTTGGGATTGAAAATACAAACAATACCACCAAAATATTGAAGCTAGCTATCCACTACTGCCAGTCCCGCGATTTCGACTACTCTCTACCGAGTTTATCTTAAGAATAGGTACTTATTTACGGGACTTTCAGGCATGTTGTTCGGCTTGCCGGGAAGAGGGCTTCCAGGGACTCCAGACGTCATCTGATGGTTCACACGACCACATATCGAGATGTTACTCTTCGCATTCCTTAATGCAATCGGTACTTGACAACGTTCTCTTAACTTCAATGAATTATGAGTTTACAGGCGTCTACAAGACGATCGAAAGGCGTCTACGAAAGTATACACCGTATATGCAGGGGAACGTCTCCGACATACATTTAAAATACGCAGTAGGAAATAAAGATCCTTAAATATATAATTTGTTATTATTAATTCTGCACATGAATATACTCATCACCTTATATTTCGAATTTTAGAACAAGAATCATACATGCTATCCTAAAACGATAGAGATTTTGACCGAAAAGGTATCGAAAAGGTATTAAAGTGGTATCGACTTCGTCACCATTTCGGTACGGTTTCGATACCACAGCCTTTGATAGGAAAGCATAAGTCATTTTTTAATTATAATTCATATTTATCGAATTTCGAAATGTATTCTGCACTTGTAAGCGGTATAATGCCCTGATCGTCAAATGTTAGCAGTATTTTTTTGGCATTGCAATAAATGTACTTAATAAATAATTTTACAAAAAATTATTTATTGCGTGTTATAAACGCTCTCGGCAAGCGCTGTCCAGCTACCTATTGTAAGCAGTCTCTTTTGGTGATATACACATATATAAATTGAAGACAACAGTATACTCTGATTGGCGAGCAAATAAAATAATGAAAACTGTCGCTAGCTCCCGGACTATAAGATCACACGCCTAGCAGAACTGAAGTTTACTGACTCAAATCAAAGCTTATTAATGAGAAGCAGTTGTTAGTAGTATTAACCTCAAATTAAATAGTGAATATCATTTGGCCGTTAATAATGCCACAGAAAAATGATACAGCCATTGTCTATAAATCGTAAAGTAAATTGCTTTTAAATCAAGATCTAATTTAATAAATCAGTTTAAAGATTTACTTAGTATGCACACATCCGAAAATGTTTCTTCCTCACGCTAATGAAATCTAAAATGCTTCAGAGATGTTATTCCATGGAAGCGAAAACTCGATGAGCATAGAATGCACTAGAACACTATTTTCTCTACTCGGCATGCAGACTCTATCCAACTCGTACAACTATAAGAACTATTCAAACATTCGGGAGTTCTAGGTTAATATACTT
The DNA here is from genome assembly GCA_963583905.1 of Stenurella melanura. Taxonomy (NCBI): domain Eukaryota; kingdom Metazoa; phylum Arthropoda; class Insecta; order Coleoptera; family Cerambycidae; genus Stenurella; species Stenurella melanura. The sequence goes on along the minus strand of OY757310.1, from coordinate 130,051,155 downwards.
AATGGTTTGTTCACTAATGCATTTAATAATACCCATGTAAATAACTATAATGATAATGAAGCAAATATACATTTTAACTATAAGCAGTATCGAACACAAACTTCTGGACAAAAACGACAACTTTGAATATTACGCTGTTAGGCTATGAAGTACGCTATGAGTTTGTTTATTTGTAATAAAATCATCAGCAACATGGAAACTTTAACAATATCAATAGCGTTTCGATAGCTAGTGAAATAATAATTTCTAGAAATCGATTATTGCAATTGAGGTTTCTATATTTTAGTCTAATACGACACAGTTCATATCTAAGGAGCTGGTGGATATATGATTTCATTGTAGTTAACAATAATATGGAATGAAGGTATAGATATAACTGACCAATTAGAGCAGCTACCGAGTTTGGTTGCTGCTGATTTAAAAAAAAAATGAATGTCAAAGTTGCAAAAAAGTGCTCCTATATTATCTTATTGTTTCCAGCCATTGCTATAAAATTGTTCATTTATCAAAAATATAAATAAAAAATGGTTGACTGAAGTCCATGCCTCTGATTTTTTATAAAACTAATTGTTAACTTGCGAAAAAAAGAGCGCTATTAAGTCATTTCATTGCTTTTATTTTGTTAGTTTTTATATCCTTAAATAGAGAAAACTTGTATGTTGCTGATTTTCATAAATATTGCCAATTTACTCCAAAAAATTACAAAGTAATAAAATAGTCCAATCAGTCGGAGTTTTGCCATTCAGAAGTGTAGTAGTAATTATTTTGATACATATTGTTTAAGTCGAGGCCCTGATTAAAAACTCAAGTTTTCGACCCTGGGGGTCGGGTGAGGCGCGAACCGCCATCGCCATCTCGAATTAAAGTTGCACAAAATTGATTTTTCAGAAAAAATCGTCAACGCATAATCCTATGAGAAAAATTATGAAAACAAAGTTCGAAAGTATAAAATTTCCTACATTCTTTGTATATAGATTTTTATTGTAAGTCTGATGTTTAAAAAGATACAGCGTCAGACAGATAGATTTAACACACTGAACTGAACTTGTGGTAGGTACCTTGTGAAACATCTTGAAAATAATTATTAATTATAAATTAAACACTGCTTTTAGATGAATCAATCAATATATTATAAATACTCTACATATCTTTCGGCTTATTAGGCCTTTATCAAGAGTGTTACATAGTGAATACTAAAGTTTCCGACGTGCTTATTCTAATTTATACCTAAAAGTATTTATGTCCTAATCTATTTATGATCTAATCTATTTAAGACTTAATTTAACATCCTTAATTATTTGAATGTTTGGAGTGGACCTAAACTGATTATATAAATCAAAGGATAGTTCTTAACAATTGGTTTATTATAGGGGTATTCAAGAAATTTTGTTGGTCATTTGTGGTACAAGGGTTGTACTTGAAAGATTTTTTGATTTCTAGTTGTTCTAGCAGATCTAAACGTTTACCTTTTCTTTCTGAATGAAGTAAATTTATGTTATCAGTATCTATAAAATGGATGTTTTCAATACAGTGTGTTGACATTCCTGTATTTTTATTGTTATTTAAGATTGATTTTTTGTGTTCTTTTACCCTGTTTACAACGCTTCTACCACTCTGACCGATATAGACATCATTGCAATCTTTACAATTAATTTTATATACACCAGATTTATCAATTGATAAATTCAAATAATTAAGGATGTTAAATTAAGTCTTAAATAGATTAGGTCATAAATAGATTAAGACATAAATACTTTTAGGTATAAATTAGAATAAGCACGTCGGAAACTTTAGTATTCACTATGTAATACTCTTGATAAAGGCCAAATAAGCCGAAACATATGTAGAGTATTTATAATATATTGATTGATTCTTCTAAAATCAGTGTTTAATTTATAATTAACAGATAGATTTAAGGGAAAAAATTCTTTTTTTTATTATACAGGGTGTTTGGTGCATCGTGTGCCAAATTGAAATTTCCGACAGAAAGGGTTATCTGCTATCCTTTCAGGCCCCTTAACACTTCCCATGCCCTGCGGGATTTTTCATATCGACCTTTTATCTTTTTAATGAAAAAAATCCCAAATTCTACATTTAAATTCAAAGTATAAAAAAGTATTAGGCGTAGACTGCGAATTTCATTTTTTTTATGTGTATTGTTGAAGGGTTCTTTTAAATCCAAAATTACTGGCATTAGTCATCTAGTTATTTTTTTATTCACTCGCAAACTTTCGGAATAGGTAAAATTTAAATTTAAACTTACACTTTACATGGTTATAAAAAAAACTCAGAGCAACTGGGATCTTCCAACTCCCTCAAAAAGTCTCTATTCTTTCCTCTTGTGATGTGCCACACGTCATAAATATCTTTTAATAACTTCGTGAATTCGCTAAATTAATGAATCGGTTCACATAAGACTAATATTCAAAATTCCGAATAAAAAATTATTTTTGCTTAAATTATGCATGGGAAACAGGTAAAATCTGTCATCTCACGCTTGCGAAGTAAAATCTATCTTCTATCTCTTTCTGTTCATTGGTGTTCTTGAAATAAAGAAACAATTACATTTTTATCATTTATTAAAAAAATTTAAAAATCTTGCTCAAAGTGTTGGTCTCTGTTGCGAATGCAGGCCCGACATGTGCTTCGTATTCGACAGTTGTTGTATGAAGTCGTATTTCCCCCCTAATTGTACCGAAAGCCATTTCTATGCGTTGGACAAGAGGACAAGTTCCTCCCTAGTCGCAACCTCCGTCTCGTACACGAGCTCTTTGGCACGACCTCGGACATAAAATCCAAGGAAGTTAGGTCTGGGGAACGTGGAGGTCATTGAATAGGGCCATCCCGCAAAATCTACGCATACGCCTATAGTTTTTCAAAATGACGGCTTTCCCGCGCACTGGCGATTGATTGTAAGAGAATATCTAGACAATGTGTTCCCAAATACGTGGATTGGGCAGGATAGCCCTATTCAATGGCCTCCACGTTCCCCAGACTTAACTCCGTTGGATTTTTATCTCTGGGGACGTGCCAAAGAGCTCGTGTACGCGACGGAGTTTGCGACTAGGGAGGAACTTGTCCAACGTATAGAAACGGCTTTCGGTACAATTAGGGAGGAAATACGACTTTATACAACAACTGTCGAAATACGAAGCAGATGTCGGACCTGCATTCGCAACAGAGACCAACACTTTGAGCAAGATTTTTAAATTTTTTTAATAAATGATAAAAATGTAATTGTTTCTTTATTTCAAGAAAACCAATGAACAGAAAGAAATAGAAGATAGATTTTACTTCGCAAGAGTGAGATAACAGATTTTACCTGTTTCCCATGCATAATTTAAGCAAAAATAATTTGTTATTCGGAATTTTGAATATTAGCCTTATGTGACCCGATTCATTAATTTAGCGAATTCACGAAGTTATTAAAAGATATTTATGACATGTAGCACATCACTAGCAAGAGGATAGACTAGAGAATTTTTGAAGGTGTTGGAAGATTCCGGTTACTCTGAGTTTTTTTTATAGCCATGTAAAGTCTAAGTTTAAATTTAAATTTTACCTATTCCGAAAGTTTGCGAGTGAATAAAAAAACAACTAGATGACTAATGCCAGTAATTTTGAAATTAAAAGAACCCTTCAACAATACACATCAAAATAAAAATGAAATTCGCAGTCTACGCCTAATACTTTTTTTTATAATTTGAATTTATATGTAGAATTTGGGATTTTTTCATTAAAAAGATAAAAGGTCGATATGAAAAATCCCGCAGGGCATGGAAAGTGTTGAGTGGCCTGAAAGGATAGCAGATAACCCTTTCTGTCGGCCATTTCAATTTGGCACACGATGCACCAAACACCCTGTAAATTGTACGTTTACAACATGACGTATTTTATAATATTTATATTATCATGATAAAGATCTACTTCTGTTGAAACAAAAAAAGATAAATTGACCGGATAGTATTACAGTGGCTTTTATATCATTCTTCGAAAATATGAAACAAGTTTTTAAATTTAATGACAGGTATTCAGAGGAATTGGCTGTAAAACATGGAATACCTCAAGGCGGTACTTGCTCTTTTTATTATTTTAATATAATCCAACATTTTTTAATGAGATTTCAAATTATAAAATTTCTTGGGACTACCGGGATAGCGATAAGAGCTTTATTAAAATAACACAAGCTGACAAAAAAGGGTATGTTTTGTCGATGAAACCCATCTGATCCTATGTTTTTTGACATGCTGAAACTGATTCTGATATTAAAAAAATCTACCGCATCATTTTTTGTCTCCCACCCCTTTCATCCCCTAAAAGGGATAACAATGGGTTGTCCTAAGGTTCTGATGTAGCTTTTCTGAAGCATTTTGACGCGCCGAAGCCAATTTTGGACAAAAAAATGTTCTATCGTCTCAGTTTTCCTCTGCCAACCCTAGGAGATAAAAGGGGATTGTAGGGAGAAACTGACACAACATAAAATTATTTTTGTCAATAATTGGCTTCAGCGCGTCAAAATATTTCAGAGAAGTATATCAGAACATTAGAACAAGTTCTTTATTTTGCCCTTTTTAGGGGATAATAGGGGTGGTAGACAAAAACTGATGGGGCAGAATCTATTTTTAATCTAAGAATCGGTTTCAGCGTGTAAGAAAACATGGAATACTACAGTTCTGATCAAAGGAACAGCCCCACCTTTTATTTTTTGTCGGCCTGTGTAATTATTAAGAATGAAAAATCAGCATGGCAAATTTCAGCCACTACTTTTCTTATGTGTTTTTACCCCATTTTTTAAAATTTAAGCTTAAACGCAGCAGTACATATGTGACTGAAGTTTGTTATATTGTTTCTTATCACTTTACGAAACGAAACTTTTGATATAAGGTACACCTTTTTTTTTATTGTATTTTTAATTTACTGTTAATGAGCAACATGCATGAATTTTAGAAATGCAATAATTTATTATTTTTTCGTTATATATGTTATATAACTTGAGAAAGTAATGAAGAAAAGGTATAAAAAAAATGTGTTGCCTAAATAAATGACTTTGAAATTCAAAATTTTATGGGAACATATCCACGTGACTGAAAACCCCACGCTATTGGTCTGACGTCATTCGGCATAATGTCTAATGGTCGTCTATCTGCAAAGCATTAAATCGTAAATTGTTTTGTGTTTTGTAAATGTGTATTGATATTTTCATAAAAGAAATCATTCATTTATTTATTTATTTTAATTATTAAGTGGTAAAAATGACGGACAGTGGGTTTTTACGGGACCAGAGTGACAATTTGCCCGTTGTTGATGTGTTTATGGTGACAAACTTTTTTGCTACTAATACTGATTTTATTAGTACAGAAATTAGAGGTACTAAAGCAACAAGATATGTGTCATTCATTATTCTAAACATTAATTCAATTGTGCCCATTTTTATCCTTTTGCTGTAGTTAAATATAACAAATTATTTATGTACCTAACCTCAAAATAGGTAAGCAATGTTTTAATGTCATATTAATTAACATTTTTCATCTTAAAATGATTTACTTTTTTATATAATAAATACCTCCCGTCACTTACTAAGTACATACTTATAGGTAGATAGGTACATTAATAGTAAATAACTGTTGACATACATGGGTATATATAAATATACAACTGGATAATATGTAGAACGTCGAGAATATACATTACTCCCACCGTTCTTATACATTTATGCATTTTAATTCATGGTTCCTATTAAAAGAAGTTAGTAAACTTTTGTATTCCTATAAATAGGAAAGTGACCAAATTCACCATGATATGTAAACAAATTATCACAATAATATTAGGGTTAGGTACATATTTTCATAAGACTATTATTATAAAATAATTAGTTTTAATGAGTAGGTAAATTTACATCAGCAATATAATCTTGAGGATGACGATAATTCTGCATTTCGGTCGTCTCGTCTCATAGCTCTGCACCATTTCTTCCTAACTTTATCGCGTCTAGGCATATTAAAAAAACCTTTTCTGGAGTTTTTATTGTAATGTTTGTACATTTGGACACAATACAATCTTTACACTTACTTTTCTTTGTATTTTCCATAACAGAACATAAATAATGTGTACACATTCGCAATCACAATACGTTTTCGGTCAGTGCGATGTGCCCGCTGACGTCACACACAAGTAGCGCGGAAACTTCTCCGTTTAAACGCAGTTAAATTGACAGCTGCGGTAAACAATTTTTTTAACCTTTAATTAGAACATTAAAAAAAAAATACTGGAAAAATGATATTTTTTAGTGATCTATTCATCTGTGATGTTAAAAAAAATTATGCATTTTGCTCATTAAAAAATCAGAAACGCCGTAATGACTGAAATGGTTTTTCCGGCTTTTTATTATTACATCTTTACAGTGTTCAACTTCACTCACACAATAAAATCATGTAAACATTTCTGACACCAGCTCCATAGCTATCACTTTTCACTATGGTGTCACAAAAGTTATTCTGTACTTACACAGTCGCGTACGTACTTATTACACATACGCAAATTTATTATCTTTTGCAATCGGCCACCTCCGACTGTAATTTTTATTCATTTTTGAGTGCTTAATCAAAAACCTAGTAGAATATTGCTACAAATGTAAAGCTGGCAAAGGCAAGGGCAGTGTTCTATCACCAATTGTCTTTAACATCTATAGTGAATACGTGATGCGAACCATACTGGAGGACTGCAGAGTGGAGTAGCTATACAAAAATAGATTTTTGATCCTGAAAAACTATTGAAAACTCGGAAAATATGCACATTATAAAAAATCTACAAGAGATCAAAATTTTATATAATATGTTAATCTATACGTCTGAATTTTTCCAGATTTCTAAATTTCAAGCCTTACGAGATTTTCCGTCTTCCGATAAGGTCTTTTCTCGTGTTTTTCTGGAAAAACTACATTCGCCAGAATTTTTCTGGATTTTTTCTCGTGATTTTTATTACCCCTCCCCCTTTTTGGCAAAATTCGAACCGGTATATCTCGGAAAATAAGCATTTTTTTTTTCGAAAATTTTACAAGAATAATAAGTTGTTATTTTTCGTCAAACTGTCTAAAAATACATTTTGTTCTTTAATTTACCTCAAGTTTACTAGTTAACAAATTAGCAACAAGATCATTGTTTACAACAATTGTGGGGCAATAGCGGCCAATTTTTTTTGGAGTTTGATCTAGACATCAAAATGCAGAATCCACAAAGTTTCGTGAAAATCCATTCACTCGGTAAATCTTTTAGTCAAAAATGTTATTTTTCTTACATCAAATATAGTAAAAAAAATCGGTAAAGGTATTTACACAGAACTTCCCTCTTTATTCGTACAGTCACTCTAAAAATTATGAATTAAGAGATGACATATGGGAATTATAATCGCCATGTAGTTAGCCCTATTATTACAGAGCAAACCTGATAACTTTTTTCCATCATCTACTCTATAGTGGTGGGGGAAATTCTTTTTGAATTTTTTTTTAATTTACAAAACATTTTTTGGTTGAAATAGGCTTAAAATCTAATGAAACGTGCAAATTTTAAAATTGGAGAAATTGCATTTTTTTTCCATCATCTATTCTATTGTAGTGGTAAGAAATGAAAAAAATATATATTTTTTAAAGTTTTCACAACAAATTTCTTTTTTGAAATATATTTAGAATGTCATGAAACGTGGAAATCTTAAATTTGAGTAAAAAGCTTTTTTTTCGTCCATTTTATGATACAAAATTTCAATTTTTTTTTCCATTATAAATTTTCAAAAAATTTTTTTTTCAAATAGATTTTTTTTTTAGCAAAATTTGTTTTTACTTTAAAACTTATGAAACATTGCCTCCCCGGATCAAAATCCGGAGCCAACCGCACAACCACGTCGCGCAGCGTCGTGGTGTTAGTACGGTTGGGCGGGCCGCGACCAGTTCGGCTCAAGGCAATAAAATTACAAAGTTAATACTCCTGCCGCCTGTGGCGGCTTAAAATTGACATTAAAACTAAACGTATTTAAAACTTAAATTTTAAGGCACTGTAAACTAAAACACACAATGGGAAATGGGGTGATTGCACTAAATACATTTTTGTTGCTGTCACGGGAAAGAACTCGATTAAAATCCCGTTCTAAGTAAATGATCCTAGTGGTCTGCCCGCCACTAGGAAGATAGGTGAAAAGGAAACATTAGAGTTTAAAAGGTTCGAATTTTTACAAAGGTTTTCGGTCTAAAGTAAATTTTTAGAAAAAAATGACAAAATAACTAAAAAGACAAACAGATTACAAACAATAGAAAAGAGAAGATAGATGCAGTTTAAAAGGTGTGAAAGGAAAAGTGCAGGGTGGATAAAAGTTTTGGTAGGTGGAAGTTTGGCTAGATCGGCTGCCGAAAGATAGGCAACGCCTGGTATGGTAAGAGGTGTTTAGTTTGTAAAGGGGCATTGTGCATTCTGATTTGGGTTATGTTGCGCATTAGCGGACTGTCGCCCAATTAAAAGGCATAGAATGTCACGAAACGTGGAAATTTTTTATTTTAGCAAAATATTTTTTCCATCACCCGTTTTATAAAAAATGTTTAAATTTTTTTTTTTATTTTCTAAAAAAATAGTTTTTGAACTGTGTTTATAATGTCATGAAACGTGGACATTTTTTTTTCATTGAGTTTATACAAAATTTTCGAAATATTTAAATTTTTTTTTATTTTAAATTGTCAAAAAAGTGGATTTTAAATTTGAGCAAAAGAAAAAATATTTCATGTATTCTGTAAATAGCAGCTACTGGTAAAAAGCATTTTATCAAAAAAATTTCCGATATTTTTTTTTTTTGAAATAGGTTTGGAATGCCTTGAAACGTGGAAATTTTAAATTTGAACAAAGAAACAAAAAATTTTTTCATCCATTTTAGTGGTAAGCATTTTTTCAAAAATGTTGGTAAAAAGAATTTTTTTCTGAAATAGGTTTAGAGTGCCATGAAACGTGGAAATTTTAAATTTGAATAAAAAGAATTCATCCAAGTGGCAAAAAATTTTTCAAAAATATTGGTGAAAAATATTTTCAAATTTTTTTTTTCTGAAATAGGTTTAGCGTGTCATGAAACGTGGACATTTAAAATTCGAGCAAAAAAAATTGTTTTTCATTATTTATTCCATCTAGACGGTCCACCCTGTATATTTTTCAGTTAAACTTTAACCATTTCTTCGCTGACAGTAAGGTCAACTACCCACCAAATTTCGTTGCTCTCCGTCAAGTAGTTTTTTTAGTTAATGCACCAACAGACAGACAGACAGGCAGGCAGACAGACAGACAGACAGACTGACGGAATTGAAAACCTATATTTTCGTAATCTACGTGATTTTTTCTCGAATACAATAAATACTTCCCTTCGCTATGCGAGGGAAGTAAAATATATAATTTAAGAAAAAGATTAGTTGGCCTCAAGATTTTATTTATTATTTACCTGGCACACCTAATTACAATAATTAATTCTCAATATGTTACTTACCTCACATGACTACTCGTCCATTTTTTTCAGTGAAATATAAGATCTTCAATGAGAAAAAAATTGGTCGGCTTCATAGAAAACATTAACAGATATGGAAGACTTTATTTTTAATAAACCATGCGGCGCGCAAGAATCACGCTTTGCTGCAGCAGTTTGAATTTAAAAGATTGCTCAATCATTTTATGGCATCTTATTGATTATAATTTTTGTTATTATGTTAATTTAATAACAACGTTTAATAATTATTCTAATAATCAGCACCTTTTTCATTGCTGGCATAAATGCACAAAGAGTTAAGTAATGCAAATAAATATAATAATTATATTTTTCTCTTAAGAGATCTAAATTTCAATCCTTAAAAGATTTTCCGTCTTCCGGTAAGGGTCTTTTTTTAGTGTTTTTCTGGAAAAACTTGGACAGAGTGCTCTTTAGAAAAAAGTCATAGAGGAAAAAGGTCTTTGAATTTAATCGTACATTCGCTAGAATTTTTTCTGGATTTCTTCCTCGTCATTTTTTATTCCCCCTCCTCCCTTTTTGGAAAAATTTGAATGAACCGCCATATCTCGGAAAATAAGCATTTTTTTCGAAAATTTTACAAGAATAAAAAGTTGTTATTCTTCGTTAAACTATCTAAAAATATATTTTGTTTTTTAATTCACCTCAGTTTTACTAGCTAACAAATTAGCAACAAGATCATTGTTTACAACAGTTGCGGGGCAATAGCGGCCAATTTTTTTTTTGTGGAGTTTGATCTAGACATCAAAACGAACGAATCCACAAAATTTCGTGAAAATCCATTCACTTGGTAAACTTTTTAGTCAAAGATGTTAATTTTCTTACACTAAATGTAATATATAATATAAACAAAAATTATATATAATTTAACAAAAATTTAGTTGGCCTCAAGATTTTATTTATTATTTACCTGGCACAGCTAATTACAATAAGTAATTCTCAATATGTTACTTACCCCACATGACTACTCGTCCATTTTTTCCAGTGAAATGTTATATCTTCAATAAGAAAAAAATTGTCGGCTTCATAGAAAACATTAACAAATATGGCCGATTTTATTTTTAATAAATGATGGCGCGCAAGAATCACGCTTTGCTGCAGCAGTTTGAATTCAAAACAATTGCTCAATCATTTTATGACATCTTATTGATTATAATTTTTGTTATTATGATAATTTAATAACTATGTTTAATAATTATTATCCTAATAATCAGTACCTTTTTCATTGCAGGCATACACGCACAAAAAGTTAAGTAAAGTAAATAAATATAATAATTATATTTTTCTCGTCATGATTTTTGATAGTAATGTAAATAATAAATATTTCAATATTTTTAATAATAATTAATAATATTTTTTGCATTCATAAAAATAATTAGCTGACACAACTCACTTGTACTCACTCAGTATAACTGACCGTCTTGATTTCCCACGGGACAGCAGCATCCAGACTGTACCAACTGACCAAACCTGTCACCTCTAACCTGAGTGACTTTTATATCGCCGTGACCTCTGACACAATTCATTCTCCAAACTCATTGTGTCTAACCCTTGAAGAATATTTCACTTCAGAAATTAGAATTATAAGAGCATCATTTGCATTTCTAATTTGGTAAACAGAATCAGGTTTCTTTGAGCTGGAAGATACAGGTGGCTGGAGGATGCTGTTGAAATTTCGAGAAAATGAAGGGATTCAGTTACGGGACGTTTTTCTTGCTCGAAGGTAGCGGTTAATCTAAGTTCGTGTAAGGCGTACGGAACTAAATATATGATAGTAATCTTGTAATAATTAAAATAACATTTTGTACGGGTGCGGTGTTTCGTTCGGATTAATTTTTAGAATCGAAATATTAATTTCTTGATTCTTGCATTTTATTACTTCTGCCTTTATTTGTAGTATATAATGTTTATATAATATGCTAATATTTTCATATTTAATTCAATCGAGTAACTTAGTTTTGATTATTTTTTTATCCCTTTTGCTCATTCCTTTTTAACCAGAGCTGTTGAGAAGGAGGGATTTTTACAATGTGAAGACAACTTGCCATGTTCAAAACACAACGTTGTGCGAGTTACAAACAATTATGGCAAATTAGGAACAAAGAACACTGTTCTTGAGCTTAGGTAAGTTAAAAATGCTATTGCCATAAATCGTTTTTTTTTTTTATTATGTTCATTTATACATAAACTACGTCTGCTTTTAAAATCTCCAACTCTTTGTAAAGCATATAGTATGAGTGAAAGAGGAACAAGAAGTTCTTCCTTCTCTATCCCAATCTTCAGCGAATATACTGGGTGAGTCACGAATTGCGCTCGCTCCGATATTTCCTAAAATATTTGGAATAGAAAATTGAAATTTGGAGGCCTTATTACACGACTAAAATGTCATCTTTTCAATAAAAAATCAAGTTTGGTGCACATCCGGTTTGATCGGAAATGCCCACAACTTTCGATTTTTAAATGGAACGCCCTATATATTTTTACATTTTTGGAATCTAGAGGAAATTATGAATACAATACATAAGTACATCCATTTTGGTCAATTTTTGATAAACATTAAAAATTTTAATAATAAATCTATTTCTGAATCCAGAGTGCTATGGTGCCCAAAATATATTTTAGTTTGTGTGCTACGTTACTATAAAAATAAAAAGAGCAATATGATTGCATTAAGTACTTAATTCTCTAGAGGCGTTTAAAATTTTTAAATGTGATTTTTACCCACTAACTCGGTTTTTTTAAATGGGAATTTAATCGTTCACCAACATTTTTAAATACCTCATTTTCATACGAATCTAATGATACCAAAATTTTGAAAATCCGCTAGGAAATATTTGAGATTTCAGCCAAAATACAATGCAACCAAGCTTTTAGAAACATGCGGCTAATAGATAATAGATTAGTGGGCTTTGGAAACTAAAATGGCACATTTCTGTGTAAATCTGGTAACCTAATAACATTGGAAAAATCATAGTAGCCATTGAATGTAATAAAACAATATCGGCTGTCAGACAGACACAAAATAAAGTGTTGCGGAAATCTCTTTGAGTAAAAATTAAAGAAAATGAATAATTTTAGTAGAAATGAAAAGGTCGATATGTTACTGTGATATATGGAGAGCGTCTCAAAAATTCAACTGCAGCTGCAGAACTGTATCAGCAACGATATCCCAACAGACGTCATCCAAGCAGACACTTGTTTGCCAGAGTGGAACAAGAATTAAGAAACGAACCTAATCAACAAGATGACCATCAAACATTTATTGTAAGTGAAGACAAAGAAATTGATGTATTAGAATTTGTGATGGTACACCCAACAATATCAACAAGGGAATTGTCAATGGAATGCGACATTAGTCAGTCTTCGGTTTGCAGAATTTTAAAGAAACATAAGTTTCGGTCTTATAAATACCAAATACACCAACATCTTTATGGAGATGATAACGACAGGAGGCTAGTATATTGCAACTGGTTCTTAAATGCAGTACAACAAAACCCAGGTTTTCCTTTTCATATTTTATATTCAGATGAAAGTAGATTTACGAACCAAGGTATGTATAACAGAAATAATACTAGGTACTGAGCTCAAGAAAATCCGAGGTTGGTAGGGCGGGGGAATATTCAGGAAAGATTTGGGTTTAACTGTTGGCTTGAAGTACTTGGAGATCGAATAATTGGACCCATATTTTTTGATGGAACACTTACTGGTGAACGATATTTATTCTTTTTACAAAACCAGACAGCAGAATTTCTTGACTTACTTCCTCTTGCCTATTTACAAAATCTGTTTTTCCAATAAGATGGTGCTCCCCCACATAATTCCAGAAGAGTGGCGGAATATTTAAACAACTTGCATGGTGAACGCCTTATCGCAAATCAAGGTCATATCAGGTGGCCGCTTAAGTCACCTGACTTAACACCCCTCGACTATTATGTATGGAGCACTCTCAAAAATAAAGTTTATAAAACTTCCTCAAATACCCGTGAAGAGCTGCAAAATAAAGTTGTACGGGCTCTTAATGAAATAACGCCGGCTGAATTGCGTAGAGCCATTCAAGCAACTGTACGCAGAGCCGAATTGTGTATAGAAAAAAAAGGTGAACATTTTGAACAATATCTATAAATGTCAATTTATGGTTTAATTATATTAATTATTTTATAGATACCTACTGTTACCTAGTTTAAGTTTAATTGTTCAAACGGAATTGATTTTTATTTATTTATAGGCCCGATATTTATGTTCATTTAAATAAAACTCTGAAAACCGAACTGATGTCGCATTCTATTGCAAATGTCCTTGTGGATGTAATTGTGTTTACCTCCACATACCTATGCTAAACTTAATTGTAACGTTCTTTGCGCTCACAATTATTAAATGTTTGATAGCTCAAGACTGCCTATAACTACACGAGTCTGTCTGACAGCTGATATTGTTTTATTACATTCAATGGCTACTATGATTTTTCCAATGTTATTAGGTTACCAGATTTACACAGAAATGTGCCATTTTAGTTTCCAAAGCCCACTAATCTATTATCTATTAGCCGCACGTTTCTAAAAGCTTGGTTGCATTGAATTTTGGCTGAAGTCTCAAATATTTCTGAGCGGATTTTCAAAATTTTGGTATCATTAGATTCGTATGAAAATGAGGTATTTAAAAATGTTGGTGAACTATTAAATTCCCATTTAAAAAAACCGGGTTTGTGGGAAAAAATTACATTTAAAAATTTTAAACGCCTCTAGAGAATTAAGTAATGCTCTTTAATATTGCTCTTTTTATTTTTATAGTAACGTAGCACACAAACTAAAATATATTTTGGGCACCACAGTGCTCTGGATTCAGAAACAGATTTTTTAATAAAATTTTTAATGTTTATCAAAAAGTGACCAAAATGGATGTATTGTATTTAAAATTTCTTCTAGATTCCAAAAATGTAAAAATATATAGGGTGTTCTATTTAAAAATCGAAAGTTGTGGGCATTTCCTGTCAAACCGGATGTGCACCAAACTTGATTTTTTATTGAAAAGATGGAATTTTAGTCGTGTAATAAGGTCTCCAAATTTCAATTTTCTATTCCAAATATTTTAGGAAATATCGGGGCGAGCGCAATTCGTGACTCACCCGGTATAGTGCTCTCACTTACTATATATCTGTTCCTTAGACAAAGTTGTTGACTAAAAACGTAGATATACTTCATATACTTAAGAATTGTTTGGAAAATCGGTCTACGGTTTTCGCCGTTCTTTTACTTATTAGTTAACAAAGGTTGAAAGATAACTATGATGAATATCGACCGCATAGGCGCATGCACATAACCGAAAAACCTATATATTTGGCTTTCTTTCTTACATTTTAAATTTTGCAAACATGATTTTAAGGTACAGTTAATTTCTACTTCATCCAAGTGGTTAATAGGCGTTTAAGATGCATGTTTGTAATTTTTTGACCATCTTACTCATGTGCAGAAGACAAACGTTTTCAAAGTTCATATTTTTTTAAATTATTGAATTATTTTTCGAAACTTTAATTGTACTTTTGGAGAACTAAAAGCAAACATACAATTTTTGCCATAACTTTAACCACCTACCATATGTGCAGAAATTGAAAATTTATTAATGTTACGTTAAAAAAGAATTGAACTTTCTTAATTTGTCAAATGATTTTTTGTAATTCTTGCAATTTAGCAAATAATTTTTTGCGGCCTAAGTATATTCAACCTCTCCCCGCCTTTTTTTCTTATAATGATATGCAATAACTGTTTATGTTTAGCAAACAAAATCCTAGTTCAAAATTAAAAAAATGAATTAAACTTATAGTTTACTATTATAGATCATATAACAAACTTAAGGCAAACTTAAGAAAACTCTTCATAGCGGTTCATGGTTAAATGTGCGTGTGTGTGTGTTTGTGGCTGAAAATTAGGGTCGTGAGTCAGATTACTTCAACATAAGTATATGTCTAAGTTTAATACATGAGCAACATCTTGAAAGTCGTGCATATATTTAGTGCGTGAGTGTGCGTGAGTGTGCGTGAGCAAAACTTGAGAGTTGTGAGCATGCGTGAGCCTACTTCAACAAATGTCAGTATCTGAAATAAATTAACAAATTTTGGATTATCATTTGCTTCATTCTTTGCCTCATGTTTAAGCAATAGATTACAATATGTTTATTACCATGGACGCAAATCTGTCGAATTTAATGCCAAATCAAACGTCCCTCAAGAGTCAGTCTTTGGTCCACCATTATTCAATGTTTCTATCAATGACATATAAACTTACAGTGCCCACATCTGCTTTATGCCAATGACCTAACAATTTACTACAGCGTTAACTGCAATGATGACATAGAATTACTCAAGTCAGATTTGGAAAATATTAATAGCTGGTACAATGAAAATAGATTAAAGAAACGGGCATAGCATTATCTGCTTACAACAAAAATAAGACACAAGAAAACTGGGAAGCTTATAAAAATATTCGTAATTTTGCCTTAGCATCGGTGCGGAGAGAAAAAGCCGCGTATTTTAGTTCGTTACAAAATCAAACTTTTAATCGCGAGTTTTGGAAACGGCTACAACAGCTAAATATTCTATTTAAACGTGATAACTTCATACCTCCTAATCTACAGAATGCTGCAAATATTAACGACTTTTTTCTTAATATATTCTGCAAGAACGATAACTGCAATAGAACGATAAACTTCTCTGCTAACAGCAAATTTCAAGATAATTTACTATTCACCTTCACACTTGTTACTACCGATACCGTTTATAATGCTATCAGGAGTATAAAGTCGAACACTGCCGGAAAAGATAAAATAACTCTAAACATGTTAAAATTATGCACCCCAATGATCTTGAAGCATATCACTCATATTATTAACTGCTGTCTTGAACAGGGTTACTTTTCTACAGAATGGAAAGATGCAAGAATGTGTCCAATACCAAAAACAGCAAATCCTGCAACCGTGGAGGATTTGAGGCCTATCAGCTTGTTGCCAATTCTTTCCAAAATACTAGAAAGAATAGTTCATGACCAGATTACCGAATATCTATTACTGCATAACTTATACCCATTACATCAATCGGGATTTCGTAAAGCACATAGCACCACTACTGCTTTGTTGAACCTTAGTGATAATATCATCAGCGCACAAACGTATGGCAGCTATTCTTGTATCCCTAGACTACTCCAAGGCATTTGACACCTTTGATCACACGCTTCTTTGTGCAAAGCTAAATTACTATGGTTTCGACGCGATATCTCTGCGGTTTCTCAATTCTTATTTGAGCGAACGTCGCCAATGCGTATCAGTCGCAGGAAATATATCTGATCTTAAAATATCTCGTCAGATGTTCCTCAAAGGTCCATTTTTGGTCCTCTCTTGTTTCTTGTATATACAGCAGATATATTTAATGTAGTAACTAATTCGCACGTGCAAGCATATGCTGACGATACCCAACTTCTTCACTGTTTTGAGCCATCTAATGCAGCTATTGTCACTAATTTGATCAATCAAGATTTAGACAACATCTATCAATATTCGCATCAACATAACCTTAAAATTAACTCTACCAAATCAGTTATTATTCTATTCTGCTCAGAAAATGCACGATATCACTTAAAGACTTCTGTTCAATTAAATATTAATCAAGAAAATTTGTCATTTTCTACTCATGCCAAAATTCTTGGGGTAATAATAGACGAAAAATTACGTTTTCTGTGGCACATAAAAATTTTTTACAAAAATTTTACTCACGGCTAAAAGTGCTGTATGCAAACAGGCATATCTTGAACTTTAAACAACGTAAAAAACTTTGTGAAACTTTAGTCATGCCTGTATTCAATTATTGTAGTTTTATGTATTTTTGCTGCCTGGATCAAGCTACAAAAAATCGATTACAAGTTTTGCAAAACTGTTGTTGTCGTTTTATTTACAACTTAAGAAAATTTGAATCATGTTTCAAGCAAATATGTTGAGTTGCGTTGGTTAAAAATGGAACAACTCGTTAAATTTCACTATGCAGTTTTCTTATTTTCTTTAATAAAATATTCTATTCCAAGGTACTTGAGAGACAAGTTAATTTTCAGATCGTCAGTACATACTGTAAACATCAGACACCGGTACGTGCTAACAGTGCCGCATCATCGTACAGTCGTTTTCCAACGTAACTTTCCTTACACATCCGTAGCCTTATATAACTCTATTGATCCCATATATAAAAATCTATCAACAGTTAATATTTTCCGTAAAAAAATCAAAACCTGGTTAATTAATTCCAACAAAAACTAGAATATATTCTTGGGCACCATTTTGCACTGTGTTTATGATTGATTCTTTTATTTAGTTATTTAGAGTAATTATTTTTTTTGTATTTCTATAAATATATTTTATGAAGTGTATACCGTTCCCCTACTACATTAGATTATTGTAATATTGTATTAAATTTTTGTATTTTAATGTTTTCTTTTTTACGTAATTAGTTAGGTAAGTGATTTATAAGGTTAAGTGTAAGAATTGCCACATGGCTAAACCTCGCCTTGTAACTTGCTATTTGTAATGTACTTGTAAATGTACATCTACACTCTTTGAATAAAGCCGTTTATTATTATTATTATTATTATTTCTAAATTTTTAAAAATGTAATGTCACCTACTCGCGTGGGCATAATATTTTCATTAATGACTATAAAATAAATGATAGTGTCATACAAGGAGTTGATAGATTTAAGAATCCAATTGCCACTTTTGATAGCAAGATAACTTTTATTTATTACATAAATAACATCACATCTCCAGCTTTTAAATCAATGGGATTCATAATGAGAAACTAAAAAAGATTTCACGAATGTTGAAACTATGAAGCTTCTATTTAACTCGTTTGTCGGAAGTAAATTGGAGTACTTATGCTGACGTAATCTGGAGTCCTCACTACATCGTTCATATTAAAAAACTGCAGAATATTCAAAGAAAATGTTTAAAATACTTAAGCTGCACCGATGACAAGATTTATCCACCTGTAGGAATGAGTAATGATATTTTGTTAAATAGATTCTCACTTAACTCACTACAAACTCGCTGAGAATTACACGGAATTGTAACTCTGTCTAAAATCTTAAACAATAAACTCGACTGCTCTGATCTATTAAAACTCATTGACCTACGAATTCCTTCTAAATCAATTCGACTCCACCAAACATTTCATATCAAAGTTTCACGCACCAATTTATTAATGTATTCACCTATTAATGTCATATGCAGGAATTATAATCATATACAAAATAATATTGATATTTTTCATTGTAGAATTAAGGATCTAAAGAGTATATATGAACATAATTTGTAATACCTACTTCTGTTATTGCACAATCTTTATTGATACTATTCCGACTCTGTAATTGGGACATTCGTCCTCTTAACTCGTGTAAATAGATAAATATATAAATAAATAAAAAAATAAATAAATATATTAATAAATAAACAAATAAATAAATAAATATGTTTCGTGCGTAAGTGTGGGTGAGCAAAATCTTGAAAGTCGTGAGCCTGCGTGAGCGTGAATCAAAACTGACTCACATGTCAATCCCTACTCAGATTTCTGAATGGAGAGTCGAAACTTTAAATACGGCACCAATTGCCTTGATATTTGACTAATTTTAGGGGCCATCCATTAATTTTACGTCACTTTCAGGGAGGTGGTGGGGTTCCAAAAAATGTGATACTGACACTTCCAAACACTACTCACACAGATGGAGTGTGTGACTTGCCAGTGATAAGAAAATATCAAACAGATTTGAAAATTCATGGACAGAAACTGTTTGTTTATTTTTTTTTTTTTATTAAAAATTGTAATAATACAATCAAGCGTTTTCTGTCATAAATAATACCGACTTAATCGATACGATTACAGCAAATGTAAATCAGTAAAAAAATACTAAGTTATGTGATGTCACAACGGATGAATTCACATGAATATGACGTAGAGGAGGGGGGGGGGGGGGGGTTATGTCAACAAAATATCATGAAAGTTGCGTGGCATAATTAATGCATAGTCCATTAGGTCTGAAAATTTCGTCAGAGGTATTTATACATAGCAGTTACATTTAACTCTTCTTCTTTAAACTTTGGAATTTGGCACGTCGCATATTAAACACCAATTATATAGCAAAGTATTACTATGTTGAAAAATATTGATACAAGTCACAATCCTGAGGCAATAGTAAAAATCAACAAAATCCAAAATTTGTGAACACGCGTGAGATAATAATCATAGAATTAAATGGGACTCGGCGAAGATTTTGGAAAAAGAGAGCAACGGAACTAAAAGAAAACTTAAAGAATCCGCGATTATTTTATTAAACGAGGATAGATGCGTTTCTAATTATTCCAATAGATTTTGGTACTAGTTGGTTGCCCATCCTTAGAGACGAAGTAAGTAAAAATAAGATAAATATAATTTAATGTCTCACGTGACTATGGAAATACATAAACAAAGAACTGTCATGGTTGACGGCCAAAAAAGTTTTGAGAACGGAAGTAGATTCTCTTCCGAAACGTTAACTACCTATAGCTTTGATTTTCAGTTTTTAGTTTATAACATTGTTCTAGTATATATATTTTTAGGTGTGAGACTTTTTGAAACAGTCAAGTACTCAAGAACCAACCTCTGTCTGATCCGTTTGGCGCAGAGGTTTTTTCATTAAAATTTTTAAATATTTTTCAGTGGCAAAATACCCAATAAAAAGTAAGAAAATCTGAATATGCCACAAATAAACAATTACAGACAATATCTTAAACACCATTTATATAACAGAGTATTACTATATTGAAAAATACTGAATTACAAGTCACAATCCTGAGGCAAAAGTAACAATTGACAGAATTGTGACCTTTAAAAAATACTTTGTTCTTGCAGCCCTTTTATGCGTTCGTACCTTTAATAATATTACTATTATTTAACAACGTTCATTTCATGGTGGGTTATGGCGCTAGGAATATTTGTTTAGAATACTCTGGAGCAGATTTTAATAGTAAATTGTACTATGTATTGAGTTGTGAATATTTTCAAATAAGAGCAATAGTACAAATGCAAGCATTAAGTAATCCAAATTATAGATATGGATTATGTTTTCGTAATAAAATCCTCTTCCCATATTATACATGAGTCGTAAAGTGATTTTAAAAAGTCAAGAATAATAGCAGCGGCAGAGCTTATCGTAACAATGACCATTGTGTCGCCGCAAGCAAATAAGTACAGACGTTTGTGAAACAGCGGATATACAAGCTATAAAAGTAAATGACAACAAATAACTCAAGTAATAACTGAGTCAAGTACTGTTTTTCGCCGTCGTATAATCGGCAACATTAAAACGGGTTCTGTATGCTTATGGACCATTTTCTACGTGGTCGTTATTAAAGTGGTCGGCGGTAATCACACTAGTCATAGATGTCGTTAGAGCCAAGTTAGTAACCTGGATTAGCGACCTTGTCGTTATCTCGAGCTCCATTCCTGCCACTATAAAGTTTATTGAGTTAGATTAGCTATAGTTTACACACGTAGCCCTTATCAGGGGTCGTTTGCTTAAATTATACACCGTACCGCACCGTAGTGGCCGCCACCACGTCTTTGTTTTACAAGCGCCCCCTGTGTTTTGCCTTCTGAAGTAAGGGTTGGCCAAACTTTAAGGCGTCAGTAATTATTGTTCCTACATGGAAGACATTATGTTAGTTGGATGCAAAAAGGGCTCGATAGTTTCAACAAAAAGCCGCAATTTAATCATTCAAATAGAAGTGTAAATATTTCATTTATATGTCCTACAAAATCGGTATTAAACAATGTCGCAGATTTACACAAATTAATGCTTATATGCTGTATAAATATTTTATTTATATATTTTATTATATAATCTATGATATCGGTATTAAATATTGTATCATATGTTCACCGGACAATAAAAACTGCTTATAATTGTTCAATTTTTACACAAACATTTCAACTTGGTTTAATCAGTTACCATCATTAAAGGAATATTAGTATAAAACAACCTAACTATTTACTGCACTTTTTATATAATTATCGCACATTCTCTAGGATATTCTTCGCAGTTTCTTGCAAATAAGATTCGTTTTAGACATATTTTGCCTAAATAAAAAAATTAATTTCTTATTTATTTAAGTAATTAGTAACTTCTTTATTTGTTGAATAATTTTGTTTTAAGACAATAAGGTTCTTTCTCTAGCTAACACTAACTTTCTGTCCTAATTTCAATACAACCGGACTTTTCATTCTTAAGTTTTCGTGCTTACCAGAAACATGACGACGGACATTTTGTGAGATGTACATTTTTTCTCTACGAGCGATGTTACTGCAAAATACTCTTCGTTTTATATTTGCGAAGAGTATAACAAGTTAACCATTATAAATACTCTTCGCTGACTAACTTAAATTTTTATATAATTGTTGCACATTTTATGGAACACTCTTCACACTGTTATCGTAAATAATGTTGCTTTTTATATAAACCGCGAAGCCCGGTCCATAAACTCATCGCGTTTGTGACGAATTTATTGCTTTTAATTATAAACATTAAGGACTATTAGCCGACTTTGCAATTTAACAATATTTATCCTCTTCATGAATTAAAAACGAAAAGTATAATTGCATTTGTTCGGAACATTTCTAAAACCGGTAATATCGCTCCTAGAGAAACAAATTTCATGTCACCGTATTGGTGATCGAATTCTGAACAACTTTCAAAATGTCTGTCCATCTGTCCATCTGTCACGTTCCTTGTAACGATAACTTAAGAACGAAAAGTCCGATTGTATTGAAATTTGCACAGTAAGTTATTGTTAGCTAGAGGAAGAATCCAATTTTCGATCAATAATTTAAAGAGTTATTAATTATTTAAATTTAAAGAAATCTACTTTTTTATGTTTAGTAATCAAACAAAAATGTCTAAAAGTAACGTTATTTGCAAGAAAAACTGCGAAGAGTATGCTATTGAATGTGCAACAAGTACATAAAAAATGCAGTAAATCGACGAAGACTATAATGGTTAGCTTGTTCATATCTAAACTCTACAATATTCTCTAATAATTTTTTTATTACTTTTTCTTCTACATTTTTGAAGCAATGCTCCCCAGAGGGGTCAGAACGTTTTGGTTTTAGACATATTATTGTTTAGTTGTAAAACATAAAAAACATTATTAAAAAAAAATTACGTAATGAATAACTTTCTTATTCACTGATCGATTCCGTACAAAATCAGTCAAGCTCTTCCTCTAACCAACATTAATTTACTGTCCAAATTTCAATACAATCGCACCGTTCCTTCTTAAGTTATCGTGCTTACAAGAATCGTGATGGACGCACTGACGGACAGATAGACAGACGGAGAGATAAGCGGACATTTAAAAAAATTGTTCAGATATGAAAATTTTTTCTCTGCTAGAGGTAGTACCTGTTTCAGAAATGTGCCGATGCCAAATGCACGTCGGATTGGCGAGGGGCAAGGAGCGTTTCAGGGCGGATCTATTAGATTTAGGCCACACATTGGTAAACACAATAAAATAACTTAAATAATAGTCGCATAAATAACAAAATAACATGAGGTATGATTTATCTAAACAAGTAAGTGTCTTAGGATTAAAATTACAAACAATACCACCAAAATACTGGAGCTAGCAGTCCACCACTGCCAGTCCCGCGGTTTCAACTATTCTCTACCGAGTTTATCTTAAGACTAGGTACTTATCTGCGGGATCATCAGGCATGTTGTTCCGCTCGCCGGGAAGAGGGCTGGCTCCCAGCGGCTCCAGACGTCCTCATGGTTCACACGACCACATCTTCGAGATGTTTACTCTTTACATTCCTTAATCGGTACTTGTTGACAACGTTCTTTTGACTCCACTGAATTATGAGTTAGCAGGCGTCCACAAGACTGTCGAAAGGCGTCTACGAAGGCATCGGAAGGCGTCCGCATGGGGAACGTGAAGGGGACGTCTCCGACATGCATTATACTCTTCGTTTCTTGCTTGCGAAGTGTAATAAAATTGGCCTGAGATGCTTTATACGTTTTTAAAAATTTTGCGCAACGTTGTGGAACAACTTAATATTTATTAAACAACTGTAATATTTCAAATCAAAGTTTTATACAGTTTGACACAATTTAATTTTACATAATTTTTATGCATATGTATGTTATCTTTTGTTGGAAATGTGTTATAACAAATTAGGTGAATTTATAGTCAAATTCATATAATCAAATTTATTTTTACTCAACAAGTAATAGCAACTTAAACTTAATTTAACGTTAATCGTGCTCTCAAACTTTGCAATTCGTTTTGAGCAACTGTTTCAACGGTTTGCACAAGTTGTGTAATATTAAAATAGTAATTTTATAAACGTTTGCTAAAAATTTTTGAAAGTCCAAACTTTTATTTTCTTTGTACAACAATATAACCTAAGCCTAATTGTATCAATATCGCCACCAGAAACTGTACAACATAATGACACACGTTTACTAACAATTCGATGCCATTATTCTGTGAGTTTGCACATTGTCTCACAAAGATGCTCATCATAACTGGGGCTTTCAATGTATTTGTAGTCAATAATGGTAGATGAAGACGTCGACTTGATTTTCAAATTGCTGCCGTAAGACTAGCCTGGTAGGGTAAATGGGGCTGCGTCGGGAACTTTTGTCAATCTACGGCATGTAGATTAGATCCAAGATGTTCGAAATCAGAATATAAAATGACCATACGTGTCTTGACGATGCCGGGATTTCCTAATTAAATATATTCACTTCTATATATTTTTATAAATGTCTTTTATAATTTTTTGATATACTCCAGAGCGCCAAACTTGTAAAGAAACAACAAAACATATATAAAGAAAATTTAGCATAAAAGTTCTTAAATATTAATTGTAGAATAACAGGAGCGCATTAGTGTAAACTTTGCGTAAACATTGCGTAAAATAATAAATTGACACTTGACAGAACGAATTGTATAACGTCAAGATTTCAAATTGAAAAATTGTGAAAACTAAGACCAATTAATTTATCATTGAATTACAGCTTCTTAATGAACTTAATCTTTCCAGACATTTGTGTCACAACTGAAAAAAGAATACTGTACTTTTATGCAATCGTAATCCAAAGCAAAGAATTTGATTATGTGGAGAGGAGTGGGAAGTAATAATAATATATTGTATATGAGAAAGCTTTTAAAAACATATTTTATTAAGAATACACTAAATACTTGGAAACAATTATTTCAGCAATGGCAGTATTTAGGCTTATACACCCTGTATATACCATACACGGATGATCAAATGTAGACAGGCCTTAAGGGAGGTCAATGAGATCATTTCCAATTAAAATAACTATTTAAGTGGTTATCCCATTTTTGATGAGTTAAAGGGTACTAATGCTTGTATTTTTTCCTGAAATCGCTTAGTGCATCAGTAAAATTTTAATTAAGAACGACGTGTTTGGTTGTTTTCTTTCTATAAGAGTGTTTTATGTGGTTGCACTTTTCCAAGAAAGTTATTTCTTTAACTGTGATATCCTCTGTCAAATAAGAAAAAATAGGTTTTGTGTACACTTCTGCTCCCAAAAATGTTTAATTCATCTTTAGATCCATGCTAGTGAGAAGAAGATATACTACAGAAAATTGACCAAGTATCAGAAAAAGTTGCCCGTTTAATGTATTACACATTTTTATCGTTTAAGTAAGCAGTGATTGTTAAAAAATACACTTTCGAAAATATCGGCGGTTAAGATAGTAGGCTTGTCAAAAATAATACAAAATGACTAAAATAAGGATATTATTACGTTTTAATCGACTTTAATCATTTTTAAAAAGTTTGTTTAATGATTGTTTAATGCTTTCTACGGAAATCTTTTACAGAGTGTGGGGTGGTTCAGCGATTACCTCCTATTGGTTTAATCAAGCTATGTCTAGTATAAGGTGACCCAAGATCGAAAAAAACTCTTTTCTATGCGAGACCATTCGACAATTGGACGATAGCGCCGCAGCTACAGCTATATTTTAATTAATAATTGGGTATTTTCTGAGTAGCTAATACTAAATCGGGTGCGAAAAATTAAAGATTGAGAATGGAGAATCCAATAGGACTGCCATCATATAACTTTGTCAGACTTACATGAAATTTGTTCACTGAAAATTTAATTGTAGAAAAAATACATCTGTTAAAAATACGTTCGTTTTGTCATTATTCTCTTAACAAATATAGTACGAAGAGTATATATACTCACACATTTCTAAAACCGATGCTATCTCTCGTGGGAAAAAAAATTGCATATCACTCTGTTGGTGATCAAAATCAAAATGTTCGTCCGTCTATCTGTCCCGTTTGTTTGTCTGTCCGTCCGTCTGTCTGTCCGTCCGTCCGTACGTACGTCCGTCCGTCCGTTCGTCACATTTCTTGCAAGCAAGGTAACTTAAGATAGAAAAGTCGGATTTTAGTAAATTGGCGCAGTAAGTTAGTGTTAGCTGAAGAAGGCATCCTATTGTTTTTGAACGAGATCGATCAATAAATAGGAATGTTATTAATTAATAACACAGGCACACAAAGAACAGCAAGTGTATGTACTCCCACGCATTTTGACCTGCTGAACTCGAATCCGAGGTCCGTTTTGCCCGATTAGATCTTGCATTTTTCCCAACCTCAAAAAAAAACTTCAAAATACCCGAAAAATTTCAAACAAAGGAATTTTGCTTCTCCGGCGACATGGGTCCGCCTTGGGAGCAACTGCATCCGAACGAGGGACCATAAAATTATGTAATTCATAAATATGTAAAAGGAAGAGAGAAATTGTATGGCGTAAACCAGACATCTCTACGATATTTCGTTTCCCAGAGAGGGCCGCTCAAAATCACAGGAAGGAGAAAATCTCCTTTTTCCCCCACTTCTCGAGACTCTATCTCGAAAACCAAAAAAGCTATAGACTTCTGGCCTGCACCATTCGATTTACCACGTCTCCTTATGTACTCCCGAAATTTTTCAGAATTTTAGGTTTCCTCGTTTACCAATGGCCCACGAAGTTGGGACGTGTCGTTTCGGGAGCGAAATCCTCAGACCTCTTACTTGACGGCTTTTGTCTCGCTAAAAATAATCGTAGGTCATCGTGCCTCCACCATCGGATAGAAAATTTAAATTTGAATCGATTAAGCGCAAGAAAGGGGGTCACTTTTGTCTGGAAAAATTTAGAACATGAAATGCGAAGAGATGTCGAAAACGCGAACATTTTTTAGACGATCCTTTAAATTATTGGAAAAAAATGAAAGTGTCGCTATAAATCTAAAAAAAAAACAGGGTTACATAGGTAGATGAGAGAAATCGAACGGCCTAAACTACATAGCTTTTTTGGTTTTCGAGATAGAATCTCAAGAAGCGGGAGAAGAAACAGATTTTCTCCTTCGGGTGACTTTGAGCAGCCCTATCTGGAACCGAAGTATCGTAGGGAGGTCTGATTTCTGCCATTCGCTTTTTGTCTTCTTTTTGTATATCTTTGAATTCTTTCATAATTTTATGGTTGCTCGTTCGGATGCAGTTGCTCCCATGTCGCCGGAGAAGCGAAATCCTCGGATCTTTGAATTTGGCGGTATGTATCTCACTTAAAAATGACCATAGATCGCCGTACCGCCCACATTCGGTCTCAGCGCCCCAGAATACTCAAGGAAATGGTGGTCAGCTCATTTAGGCTTTTTATTTACTTGTTTGAGATTTTTCGGGCCTTCTGACGGTGTTTTTTGACGTTAGGAAAAATACAAGAGCCAATTAGGCAAAGCGGACATCGAATTCGTGTTCGGCAGGTCGAAATTCATGGGAGTATGTAGGTCTACCTTGTCGCACTCGACAATTTTTTGTGTGCCTATGTTATTTGGATTCTTTACATTTATATATTTATATTACAAAATATTACAAAACCGACTAATTAGGCAATAGTTCGTATGCTTATCAACTTGACAGAAACAAATTGATCACAAATGCGATAAGATTATTGACCAAGCTTTGGCGGCTTTAGACAAAGCCGTCACTCGCTAATACAAACTAACATTATTTTTCTCCTTGCAAATATTTTTTTTATTATTGATTAAAATAATAGTAAAATAGAGTATTATATAGAATGTGCAACAAGTATACATAAAGTGCAATAAATCGGAGAAGAGTATAATCGTTAGCTTGTTTTAATTGCTACATCGACCTTAAAATCGGCGTCAACTAATACAGTTACGTTAACTGAACGACGGTGTTTGTTT
The DNA here is from genome assembly GCA_963583905.1 of Stenurella melanura. NCBI lineage: Eukaryota > Metazoa > Arthropoda > Insecta > Coleoptera > Cerambycidae > Stenurella > Stenurella melanura. The sequence continues at coordinate 130,023,340 of OY757310.1, read as the reverse complement.
CGTAATTTAGTTCTTAAAGGCAGTTAATTTTTTTCTATTTTGTCTCCATTTTTAGTGGCTACATTGCATTAACCACATCCGATATTTTTGTCAGGTAGCGTTTTTAAAACAAATTGTTTCTCTAACAGCCTAAATTATTTGGGATGTACTATTTTTCCAAATGTATTCAACATATTAAAATCCCTCATTGATGGAATCATTACGTCTGATACAGATGTTCAAATGTAACATACTATGTAATTAATGACATTGCTTAATTAATTATATCCAATGTTTTACATCTCCATATAGTTCGATTTTTGTTCAGTTGCTGTTCCAATGGATAATTTTTTATTTTCATCGACGCAACGAGGTGGAACTTATTACAGTTGTAGCCTCAAAGGATCATTAATTTTAACAATTATTAATCGTACTGTACTTTTCTACTGAAACTGATTATTGGTTTTCATCTCAAAAAAGGGTTCCGATGAATTGTACATAATGATGTATATATGTGTGACCGATCTATTTACTAAACATTATGGCCAAATAATATGTATTGCTAATGTATCAGCAGTTAAACCGAATAATCCAATAAATAACCGACTAATGTGATAATTGAATTACTACTTAACAATACAGCCACTTTCATACAATTATTGTGTATTCAGAAACTTTAGAGCCTACTCTCTATCTCTTATGATGTTCATTTTAGTTATTTGAAAAACAGCATGTGTACCAAAGTGAATAGTGAGGATACAACTTCCCGCAATATTTTATTAGCTAGAGTAAATTAATGATAAAAAAAATAATAATAAAATATTTCTTTTTAGGATAAATACTTTTGGAGAAAACACCAAGTAAGTATCCATTTCCTTAATAATGAATTACTTACTTAAAAACTTAATTGCTTTGTGTTCAGTGGGCTGGCTCAAATTTATGCCAGTGAAAGAAATATTTCTACTTATTTTTATCCCAATCTTCAGATAGATCAGAATGTGTTAATATTAACTCTGAGACTATGAAGTGTCCCATATACTTCTTATGGGAATTATCATCTAAAGTGATTCCGCTTTTCAAGAAAGGCGACCTTAGTGATATGACCAACTATCATCCTATATATATTATACCCACATTTGGGAAAATAATAAAAAAGCCCTACTTCAACAGCTTGTTACCTTTTTTGAACAAAATAATATTTTGTCAGACTGTCAATATGGTTTCCGCTCTGGCAAATCTACAGCGATGGCAATTAATAAAGTGGTTGAAAGTATAACACGGGTTTTTGAGAACAAACGCTTTGCGTATACTCTGTGACTTGTCAAAAGCCTGCGACTGTGTGCAACATGATATTCTCGCTTCTGAACTTTGTAAATATGGCCTTCGACCTACAGCACTTAATCTTTTAAAATCATACCTGAGTTCCACAAGGTTCCGCACTAGGACCACTATTATTCTTAATTTACGTAAATTATTACCTAACTACGTTAAGAATACTTCGGTTGTACTATTTGCTGATGATACGACCTTGATAAACATCAACCAAAATTTTAATGATTTACAACATGATATGCAGCGCTCACAGTCGCAGGCTTCCGATTGGTTCAGAGCAAACAAATTAAATTCAAATGAATTGAAAACACGAAGTATGATGTTCTCAACTCGGAGATTAGATCTTCTTGATACTCCGATAATATCAAGTTTTTAGGAGTAATTGTAGACGGTAAGCTGTGCTGGGATCAGCATGTGGACTATCTGGCTAATAAATTGTTGAAGGTACTTTGTCTGGTTTTAAGTCTAAGAACTGAGTTGCCTCTGAGTGTGATAAAAACAGTTTACTGCTCGCTGCTTCAAAGTGCCATAATAACTTGGGGACACTCAGCTCATTTAAGCAGAATATTTTCACTTCAGAGACGAGTTGTAAAAGTAATGTTGGGTTTACCATTTAGAGAGGACGACAAAGAAAAATTTAGTGAGTTGAATATCTTGACTGCTCCTAGTTGATTCATTTTCGCAGCGCTTATGCATGTAAAAAAAAATTAATAACTATGCCTCACATGGAGAAATTCATAATCATGATATTAGGCAGAGAAATGAGGTTCGTGTAGATTTTACTAGGTTAGAAAAAATTCGTAATGCAACAAATTGCTATGGCCCAAAATTCTTTAACAAATTGCCACTCAATATCAGGGTGTTGCCGGAAAATAAGTTTCATTATAATATTAAACAGATTCTGCTGAAAGGAGCATACTATTTTTTTTTTCCTTCTTCAATTCTTTGGGACTTCCTGCCACATGTATGTTTTCTTTCTAAGCGGTGCTATGGGAATCTACAAAATATATCACAATTAACCCATATATTACTGGTAAAAAACCTCTACGCCTGTGACGTTTACGTCAAAGGTTGTTTTTTTTTATAAATAAACAACACAAATAAGTATAAAAACTTGAAATTAAATATTTCGCCGACGTTTCGGAAATCAAATCTGTTTCCTTTCTCAAGGCTTTTGTGAAAAATCTTTTTTGCTGTGTATGACAAATACACAGCTCTAAGATTTGATTTCCGAAACGTCGGCGAAATATTTAATTTCAAGTTTTTATACTTATTTGTGTTGTTTATTTATAAAAAAACCAACCTTTAACTGATCCTTTGACGTAAACGTCACAGGCGTAGAGGTTTTTTACCAGTAATATATTGGTTAATTGTGATATATTTTGTAGATTCCCATAGCACCGCTTAGAAAGAAAACATACATGTGGCAGAAAGTCCCAAAGAATTGAAGAAGGAAAAAAATTAAGATAATGCCACAAATAACATTTAGACAATATTGAGCATACTATTTATTTGATGAGTATTTATGTGATGTTATCATGTGTTAAATTATTTTCAACATTTGTTTACCACTGTATGTTTTAATACACAATCTTGTATTTCGGTTCTTATGTTATTTACAATATCTGTAATAATAACTTGTGTAAAACCTGGTTTCCAACATGAATAAATTGTTATTATTATTAATATTATTAAAACTTAGAATCGTGAAAATTTAGTGAAATAAAAAAGATTTATCTAGAGAATAATATTTAATCTTTTTTTTCTAGTTAATCCTCTAAGGACCCTTTTGTATGGTCTCAATTACGACCACATATTATCAAGAATAGGGTATTCAGTATTTTGACACTTCTCATTGTTTATTTGCGATTATTAACTGATCCGACTCTAGTTTGTGTAAATATTTTTAAAATTTTTAAATTGTTTAAAAGTTATAATGTATTTAAACAATTACTTATGTTTTGCTAAAAACTTGGGAAATTATAATTTTTCTTAATTTCACAACACAGTTATTTAATATTGTTAATTAAGTGTTTGCTAATTGAAGTTTGTTCTTTAAAGAATTTATTGATTTTATTATATCTTTTATTCAGGATAAAGCTTAAGAGTTTTAGATTTCTCTAAACCATTAAACTGTTCATCGAAGCTCAACGAAAAGTAAAATGCATGATTTCGGGTCTCAAATTAAGAGATGATTGTAAAGTACAGTGTATCAAATTAAAAATAATGACAGTTTCTTCCATATACATACTCCTGTGTCTCCTATATGTAAAAAATAATCAGGACTCATTTTGCCCTAGAAACCAAATCCATTCCTACAACCCAGAATCAAAGGTAATTTAAACAACAATTTCTTGCATTTAACTAGAACTAGAAATGACACTGACTACTTGGGAGTTCAATTTTTTAATATATTACCACCTGAAGTAAAGACTCTCAACATAAAATAGTTCAAGGAGAAAGTAAAGCTATATTTTCTTGATAAAGCTTTCTATGGTATATGTGAATTCGTAGATTTTCAACATCACTTTTAGAAAATGTACATTGTTGTATACTGATGCACCATTCTCTAAATTTTAACTCGGATCATGGTTTCCTATATGTAATTAAAAACCTCAAATCTTTAAATTTTCATTTGTTATTTGATTATTGTAATAGTACTGTGTTTATTTATTTTATATCATATTATTCTTATTTATATATATTATGATATATTTTGCCTTACTACTATTTATTTATATCTTTTCATGCTATACTTGTTTTTTAACTGTTTTTATTTTATTATGCTTACTATACCGGGTGAGTCACGAATTGCGCTCGCCCCGATATTTCCTAAAATGTTTGGAATAGAAATTAGAAATTTGGAGGCCTTATTACACGACTAAAATTCCATATTTTCAATAAAAATTCAAGTTTAGTGCACATCCGGTTTGACCGGAAATGCCCACAACTTTCGATTTTTAAATGGAACACCCTATATATTTTTACATTTTTGGAATCTAGAGGAAATTTTGAATACAATACATCTATTTTGGTCACTTTTTGATAAACATTAAAAATTTTACTAAAAGATCTATTTCTGAATCCAGAGTGCTGTGGTGCCCAAAATATATTTTAGTTTGTGTGCTACGTTACTATAAAAATAAAAAGAGCAATATGATGGCATTGCTTAATTCTCTAGAGGCGTTTAAAATTTTTAAATGTGATTTTTACCCACTAACTCGGTTTTTTTAAATGGGGATTTAATCGTTCACCAACATTTTTAAATACCTCATTTTCATACGAATCTAATGATACCAACATTTTGAAAATCCGCTCAGAAATATTTGAGATTTCAGCCAAAATACAATGCAACCAAGCTTTTAGAAACATGCGGCTAATAGATAATAGATTAGTGGGCTTTGGAAACTAAAATGGCACATTTCTGTGTAAATCTGGTAACCTAATAACATTGGAAAAATCATAGTAGCCATCGAATGTAATAAAACAATATCAGCTGTCAGACAGATACAAAATAAAGCGTTGCGGAAATCTCTTTGAGTAAAAATTAAAGAAAATGAATAATTTTAGTAGAAATGAAAAGGTCGATATGTTACTGATATATGGAGAGCGTCTCAAAAATTCAACTGCAGCTGCAGAACTGTATTTATTTTTATAGTAACGTAGCACACAAACTAAAATATATTTTGGGAACCACAGCACTCTGGATTCAGAAATAGATTTTTTAATAAAATTTTTTGTGTTTATCAAAAAGTGACCAAAATGGATGTATTGTATTCAAAATTCCTCTAGATTCCAAAAATGTAAAAATATATAGGGTGTTTCATTTAAAAATCGAAAGTTGTGGGCATTTCCGGTCAAACCGAATGTGCACCAAACTTGATTTTTTATTGAAAAGATGGCGTTTTAGTCGTGTAATAAGGCCTCCAAATTTCAATTTTCTATTCCAAATATTTTAGGAAATATCGGGGCGAGCGCAATTCGTGACTCACCCGGTATAAGCTTATTGGCTTATCTTTGACGTGTGTAAACACTTTTATGTATATTAACATTAATAATACTCCAGTCAAAATAGACATTCAACTTCGCATTAATTCGCATAGAGCTGAAAATTGGTACAACCTTGAATACACAATTACAAATTAAAAATCAAAAGTTCCCCACCGATCCCCCGTCGCGTCGGCTAAAAATTTTATTCGAGGTCAAACGTCACAAATATCAGTTTATCGCATATTTATCGTAAAGGTGTTATCGTAAAAATAAGTCATACAAAGTTTGTAGCTCATGCAATTATCTACAAAAACTGTTTCGGATTTTTTCTTCTTCTACGAATCATCATTCATGAGATATTGCGATTTCAGAAGTTGGAAACGTCCTATTTTGCATATTTTGCAGATAATTGATCCATCTTTTTTCTTGCAAAAATTTACAGAAATTCAGCAAGGAGAAGAAAAAGAAGGCGAAGGAGAACACGAAGAAGAAGAAGACATGACTGTTGAAGTGAGGGGATCGGTGGGGACTTTTGACATTTTATTTGTAATAGTGTCTTCAAAGTCTGTACAAATTTTCAGCTCTATATGAATTAATGCGAAGTTTCAAGTTTTTTTTGTCTAAATTGAATGGGGTATAATGTATCTATCTATCTCTGATCAAACTTAGAAAATACAGAACAATTATTATCAATTTAAGAAAAAACTTCTAAACATGAGTAGTAAGTTGAGAAGAAGTTGAATAGTTAGGAAAAAATTACAAATCTAGCTTAATCCTGAAAAGGGATGATAATGAACAATAAAACATTGTTCAAGTAATTTGCAGGTTTTAGTAGCAAACCTTTAATTAGTCATATTAAATAACTAAAATGTGACATTAAATTTTTTTTTTTAATTTTACCAATTTGCATCAAAATGTAATATTAAAATAAATTCTAATTGTTTAACGAACAACTAGTACTATCTTTACTAATTCGTATCCGAAGAGGAGACTTGTGTGCGATTTTTATTTCGTTACATTTTTGAAATATATCGCCAATTCTCTTATAAATTTCTTTTTCCCATTTAAGTAATACGTGGGAAACCTAGAGGCCTCAGAGGTACGTGTACATCGTACATTATCCTATTTTGCTCACATTTGAAAGTGATAATTTTTTTTGAATTCTAATTTTTGTTAGTTTCTTATTTTGTTAGCTTCCAATTTTGTTAATTTTCAATTTTGTTAGTTTTGCAGGAATTTTTTTGCTCTTTAAATAGTACATAGTATCTTTCGAACCATTTTGGTCACAAGATTAACAAGTGCATACGTCCCATTGTATTCTTGAAACTTACTTACGTTTTTACGCTGGATATAGAACTAAGAAACAAAGAAATTTCAAAATTTAGCGAGTTTCTTATTAGAAGCAAAAAATGAAAAGTTTTGAATGATGAATTTTGGAAAAATGAATATATTTTTTAATAAACTCAGCTAATTTTTCTTTATTTATGTAATAATAATTATTGAACTGAGAGGAGCATGTTTAAAGGAAGAATTAAAGGAGAGATGTTTAAAAAATGTAAAAGACGAAAACTAGAGTTTCGATTTCTTATACAAAATATGAAAATTAAAACTACACAGTTATTTTTGTTACGTCTAGAAATACAGAGGATGTGCATAGCATGCAGCTTGTTCTGTTGGTTATTGGATGCTACATATATTTTGGTGATGTTAATAATTCTGTACCACTTCCAGTAGATCGAGTAAATGACTAGGTACAACCTCTTTATTTTAAATAATTAAGCGTACACATAATAATATACAGTTCTAAATTAATAAATATTGAATTCTGTAATTCGCAGAATTTAACTGCACCATTTTTTTATTCCTGTTTGCAAATTTATTGAACAATTTGTGGTATTTGACATAATTAATTGCTTCTTTAGTCTACCACTGATTTCTGTCTATGATCCTTGTCTGTCAAAAATGCTTTAATAATAAGATAATGAACGCAGATATGTTGTATCGAGAACAATATGATTTAAATAAAAAATCTGCAAGAATCTTGTAGATTATGTATAAAATAGATTACGAAAATGTTAACCAGCACCCTAAATAATCGTTATGCTTGAAAATGTATGATACCTCAAAATTAATTTCATTTGTCTATAGTTCCGGACTAATTATTAAAATCTTAACAGTTATCTCTCTTAATTCTATGAAATTCAACCTTACTCAATTTTCAGGCAAGGCGTCATTTGCGATAATTGTTAGCTGGGTGGAAGTACCGTTGTATTCTGAGGGTGTACACACTTTATTGTTCTGAAGGAAAAGGGTGTAGGGAATGGAAGGGGATAATCCAGGAATGCATTTGCATATATTTAATTACTATTGTAATGGACATGAAGATCCCTTGCTCCCTTGCCAAAGTAAGATCTCATTCTCTTATACCCGCCATCTTAATGTTAAATCAATACTTACTCTGCTTTGCTAAATACGAGAAAGCCGTATACTATGGTTTAATACAAGGACAAAATTGTTTCAGAGGAAGCGAAAAGAAGATGCTTACTTAAATTCTTTATCAATTAACTCCACAGGATGGTTATCATCCTTTTCTGTGATTTTTAACACATAATAACATCTAATGTGACCTATACAAATCATTATTACAGGGAATTGTGTTAGGTTGCGTGTTATCTTATTCAATTGTTTGAGTTAACAAGCTAGCCATTATACCCTTTGCCGATTTACTGCACTCTTTATATAATTGTTGCACATTCTACTGAATACTTTCCGCATTTTTATCGTAAGTAAACAAATATTTGCGAAGAGTGTACTATGTTAGTTTGTATTAGCGAGTGTCGGCCTTGTCTAACTGAGAAATGAATGAAAACCGCCACGGCTTGTTCTATAATCTTGTGACGAATTTATTGCTGTCAAGTTGATAAACATTGGGGACTATTGCCTAATCAGTCGATTTTGCAATATAATAATATCATAAAATATAAATTTAACGAATTGAAATAATTAATAACTGTTTTATTTAGCGATCGATCTTGTTGAACAATGGGATTTGTCCTCTAGCTAATACTAAGTTACTGACCAAGTTTTACTACAATTCAACTTTTCGTTCTTAAGTTATCGTTCTTACAATAAACGTGATGGACGGACGGACGGACAAACGAACAGACGGACATATGGACAGACGGACAGATGGACGAACATTTTAAAGTTCGATCATCAACACAGTGATATAGTCCGGCAGCGAAACCGTGATTTTTCCCGAAAGTGAAAATTTTCGTAAGATTTTTTTAACGGATTCTCGTAGATATATATGTCTATTTAGCATATTCGGCTGATGAGAAGCTGGCATCTTTGAGCAACTTGAGATATACAGGGTGTTTCAAAACAATGATGATTGTATATGTTTTTTGCTTTAAACTTGAATACTTCTTAATTTTAACTCATTATTGTATGGTTAATTATACGTTAACTTATTGAATTTATTGATTCTACAAGTTTCAGCCATATACAGGGTGTTTCAAAAATCTGTGTTATAAAGTTTTAATAGTATTAAGTAATGAATTTCTGATATGAGAATATTTTATGTTCCAGTTCAAAATTCAGTAAAAATAAGAACGTACGTGTTTAAAAACGAAGCTACATGACAGGTTCAGAGTGTCCCAAAAATTTTTCTTGAAACAAGGAACAAGCACACAGAAGTTAGAGAAGGCTTCTTAGGTGGAAAGCGAGCATAAATATTTCTGTATCATGGTAATATGATCTTTACTAGCGATTTCTTTTTGAGATTCGATTATAGTGTAAACGTCTAGTTAAATATAAGTGAAAAGAGGTGTTTTTTAACTTTACATTTGCTTGTGAAAAAGAAGTGATAACTTTCCGTTGCTGGTGCCCCATAAAAACTATTGTGCAGTAAAGTGTATGAAGATCAAAAGTTTGAAGAACTTGAAGAGAAGAACAGTAGTGATAAGGACTTTTATGTTCTATATCACGGAAGTTGCGTGTCTACATACACACATTTAAAAAGACGTTTATCGCCAGGAAATGCTATTTCCCAAGCGGGAACTTCAACTACGAAAATGAAGAGACGATCAGAAGTGCCAAGTCTCAATTTTAAAAATGACTGCCTGTATTGTGGACAAAAGTGCGAAGTGAATAAGAATAAAAAGGACCCTCGTCGATGGTGACCGTCCTTTCAATTTCGAGCTTTAGAATATAAGGTAAGGAAAAATTTAAACAAGGAAGCCATTTTGCAAACGTGCGTGGAGAGACACGATACCTAGGCTGCTGAAATCAGATTAAGATTGGCTGGCTATGTGGCAGACCTACCTGCCGTAGAGGCCAGGTACCAATGGGACTGTCGTAATAAATTCATGGTTCAAAACGCTGTGCTTTCAGCAAAACTACAGTCTAGGCAGGATACCGATATATACAAGCAAACGGTAAAAGAAATATTGGCCGGTAAAGAAAGAATTTGTAACTCGATGGATATAAACAATATATACTAGGATCACGGAGGACATAAACTTAATCAAGGGAATTAATTAAAGCCCTCAAGAAACAGTTTGATGATCTGATAGTACTTTGTGCCCCAGGATATGCAAATATGATAACATTCCCTAACAAAATCGCGTCAACCTTAAGAATAAGTCGTGTTGAGTATGACGCTGATGATATTGACACTGCAATTGGCAAAATAACAAAATTAATAAAACACGAAGTTACCGATGTAAAGAGGAATAAAGAGAAATATAAGTTACACGTAAAATACAGTGTTACCTGATTGTAGTAAAACTCTATTAAAATTTTGTGAATCGCTACCACCTAAATTGGACAAAACTCCACCGGCACTTTTAATTGAGAATATCGTCTCATCGACTTTATCTAACACAAATCTTCAAGTTGGTGTAGGCGTTAAGTTTAGATTTTCAAAAAAACTGAATATTTTACACCAATTTAGAATAGCATACACGCATGATGAGCTGTTAAGGTTCAAAAAGTCTGCTGCTTTTGAGGTGGTTAAAAACGTAAATTTAACTGAATTACTAAAGGAAATGATGCTACACTAACCCAGGTTATTGTTGACTATTTTGACACAGAAATCTCATCGTAAAATGACAAAATCATTACTCATTCGCTGACTGTCCTTGCCGCTCAAACTACGTCAGCAGAAGAATTTTTATACTTACCACAAAACCATAATGTAACAGAAATTAAGCGTATCTCAAAAGGTGGCATATCTAAAAAACTGGACCATGAAACTAATAAACTATGGTCCTGAAAAGCCGATAATACCTTTAAAGATTTAAAAAAAACAGTTCTACCACTAACAATTTTATGCCGTCAAACTTTGCCTAATCAAAAAGCTAAGGAGAAGGACTGCTGTTTTCTTACGAATGTTCTCTACACAGATAAATGCCCAAAGTTTAATGGATATAATACAAAACTCTTTCGTCAAAGCGATGAATCATGTAGGCCTACGACTTCAACAGTATACAGGGTGTCCCAGATTTAAAGTAACATAGACCGATGAGAGATAGAGTACACTTTTCTGAGTTTAAAACACCCCCACACTTACCATTGAAAGTTAATGGTTTTCGAGATACAGGGTATTTTATGATTCTTGACTGAAACTAAAATTCACCATATATTTGGAATGGGTGGACGTATTTGGATTAACGTTGGAACACATATAGTGCACTTCTAGTCCAATTAATAGCATAATTTAGTTTGTAAAAATTCCAGGACAGGCCTCAATTTTTATAATTTTGCATTTAGGGTCAATTACATCACCCTGTATATCAGTTTTTTCTAAATGGCGTATAACTATTGAAATTTCTATGGCTTATTGTGCAAGACGCTGTCATAATATTCGATGGCACGTTTAGGGTTACTTCCTAGCAAATTTTCTAACTAATAATGCTGAATGGTATTTAAATTCTACAAAATGCACAAACATTGTGTGGATTGTGTCTAATTTTGTCACATACATTAAAAAAATTTTGTTGTAATTGTTCACGGGTATTAATATTTTCACTGTACACCACGACTTTAGGTGGCCCCATAAAAAATAATCCATGGGGGTGAGATCAGGAGATCTCAGTGGCCAGTTAACTGCACCCCCTCTACCAATCCATCTATTGGTGTAACGTTGATTAAGATGCTCCCTCACCGGTACAGAAAAATGGGGTCCAGAACCATCGTGTTGAAACCACATACATCTGACATTGATGTTTTCTAATAAATTTGGTAACACATCTATTAAGAAATTTAAATAAACTTCACCCGTTAGTCTCCCTTCAAAAATGTGTGGCCCTATTAGATGACTATTGTATATTCCACACCAGACATTTATATTGAATCTGTGTTGGGAATTTTTCTGAAGCGTAGCATGTGGATTTTCAGTTGCCCAAATATGTTGATTTCTGGTGTTGTTTATTCCATCACGCGTGAATTGAGCTTCGTCCGTGAACAGAATTCTAGAAACTGTTCGTCTGTGCGCAACTACCCACCTACAAAATGTTAAACGCGGAACGCTGTCACCATCTTCAAGTCATTGAACTACTTGAACATGAATAGGATATACATTTTCTTTTTTTAAATTTCGCCATACTTTTGCTCTGGGAATTTCTAATTGATGACTGATTTTCCTGACACTTACAGTTGGATTCATATGAACAATCTGTAATACTTCCTCTCGCTGTTGAAAACCTCTGAGGACATGTTCATGTTTTACCTGTGAGGGAAATTGCCCATGTTCCTTACTAAATTGATACACCTCTGAAAATGTTGTACGATTTGCTGTACGACGATTTCTAAAACGTCTTTCATATTCTCTCGCTGCAGCTCTTCCATTTCAGTCGCAAAAACCATACACATAAATCATATCTGCATATTCTTCATTTGTAAATTGGAATGGTATCTTAAAATTATTATAGTAGATTTGTTAATATAAAACCTTATTTTAATGACTCAAACGACTTCTTTGAATACTTAGACTTAATTTCTAAAGGTGGCTTACATTACTATGTATTAAACTATAAATGAATGAACTGGAATCAAATTTAAGTAACAATAATACATTAAATAATTATTAAACAAGCGTTTAAGTAAAATTAATAAAATAGCGACGTTAACTGTTTGTTTGCGTATATTGTAGAATTTAAATATCATTCACCATTATTTTCGAAAATTTACTAGGAAGTAACCTGGAATTTTTACAAACTAAATTATGCTATTAATTGGACTAGGAGTGCACTATACGTATACCAACTTTAATCCAAATACGTCCACCCATTCCAAATACATGGTGAATTTTAGTTTCAGTCAAGAATCATAAAATACCCTGTATCTCGAAAACCATTCACTTTCAAGGGTAAGTGTGGAGGTGTTTTGAACTCAGAAAAGTGTACTCTATCTCTCATCGGTCTACGTCACTTTAAATCTGGGACACCCTGTATAAACCATTAATTGATATGTCCTGCTCATTCAGACACTTTGATGACTGCTCTAGTTCACGTAGAGCATATTACTAAGGAGGCTGGGCAAGACAGAACTGTTCTCGCATGTGACCTGCAGCTATATAGGGTCTCACTCTATATAATGTGGGTTTATCCAGAAAAGTTTGACAACGTGGTCCTACGTCTTGGCGGGATGTACCTTTTAATGAGTTTTGTTGGACATTAATGGCGAACAGTGGTCTTTATTTACTTAAAATTTACAAATAATTCAAAAAGTGATATTTCACCTACTTACTTATCGGACACCCCGTATCTGGAGTTGCTCAAGGATGACGCTATTAGACATTTTATTGAAAATTTGACAGATGTAACTGTTTGCAATAACTGTTATAACTATCTTCGTGTAGAAGATCCTCATTTGCTCTTTAACACATGGAAATAACACAAGATGGGCTAGTTTCTACAATAAAAATAAATTCCAATAATATACCGTGTTTTATTTTTCACATTACATTTTGTCAAATTCAAACATCAAAATCTCTTTTATTTCAAACAGAACACCCTGTATTTTTTTAATCAAATTGTTTAAAACCAACTTCTCTTTTTTCTACTATAGGCATTTTATGGGTTAAAGTTACAACTTTTTGAAATTTTGGCGACATTTGCATTATACTTATACGAAGACTTTTTACATTTTTTATATGGCCTCCACCTACTTCTGTGCACTTTCTGACACCCTGTATCTTTTTCACAGCAACAACTTACTAAAGAATTATGGCGTATTATTAATGACCCACCCTGTATATTCCGTGTCATCTCAAACCTCTTAAAGTGTACAAGAATTATGCCTTTTGTCTTTATTTAGTTTCATTCTCTTTTCCTTACAAGTTTTTTATATTATTTCTTCTCTTCATAGTTCGCAATTTGCAGTACAATTACTGAGTATACCGGCATCCTCAAAAATAATTTAGTTCTTGGAAAGGAATATTACCAAACTAGAACTAGGTGTAAATTATTTAGTCCATGATTAATACGGTGGATATTAAATGATTCCATTTTGGAAAATGTATGGAATATTAGGAGCAGGTGATACTAAATTATTCACCATACCACTCGGTAGATTTATACATTTAAATTTGAGACATGTTTGGTTAAGTTTTAAACGCAAGGTTTATGAGTAGGTTGTTAATAATAACAAAGATAAAGTAGTTTAATTCCGTGTGGAGTTATGGGTTCTTGTATAAATTAAATCAGGAAATGAATTCTCTTGGACAAACGCGGCTTCGTCTGTAGTGATACTTCCTCTCCTTTCACACCGTTATTTATCGGCCATTTTCCGTTTGCTCTTCCTATACTTTAACCCGTCATTCTCTGTGTATTTTATGTTGTCTTCTATGGTAATCCGCTGCCTGTATTTTCTACTATTGTTTATACAAACAAAGTAAATTAGTCTAATTTATAAGGCATTTTGTTTTGGGAATTTGTTTCTGTCTTAGAAATAATTTCGCAATACAAATAGAGTTGGTTCTTAATTTACGTACCTATTATTTATTTCTGATTGATCTAATAGCGGAATGAGAAAGCACATCTAGAGTAATACATAAAAGTTAAAATATTCCACAGCTACTTTTAAATTGTAGTTCTAACAAAAAAAAACCGCTGCCTAAGGAATCACTACTTCCACATCCAGATTCTTCATCCAAGTCACTTTAAAGGAAACATCATGACTATATTTGCACTCTAGCATGTGGAAATGATTGGTCATAGAATTTTAATATTATTTGGGGAAGATGTCATAGAAAAGTTTGAGGAGTTGGTTTCTACCATATACGTTAAAAATTAAATTTTAGTTCACCCTACTTATTTTCTACTATACACAACTTACCACCTCCCACCCCTTCAATGGAGTCATCTCAATCAGATGTCACTACAATGCATACGTGTACTAATTTTCAAGTGAATATCTCAATTTGATGTTATCAATCCCATTAATAATGAAGCGGAGGTGGTGGAGTTTGAAAAATATTAGAAATAAATCTGAGGCCTTGGTTTTTAGTATATACACAGAATCCCAAATTTCTGTACTCTTATCAGCTTGATTTACTAATTTTCCCCTAGTCACTCCTATTAACCCCAACCCTTATACGGAATGATCCCAAAATATAATCTAGTTTCAGATGTCGTTATAATACATACGTCTAGCAAATTACAAGTGAAATCTCAATTTTATTTTATCAACCCCTTTAATAATGTAGTAAGGGTAGTGGAAGGGTTGAAAAATATTATTATAAAATCTGAGACCTTGGCTTTTAGTACATACACCGAATTTCATGTTTCTGTAGTCTTACCAGCTCGCTTTACTTATTTTCCCTATTTACCCCTATTTAACCCCCACTCCTTCAACGCAATCATGTCAAAATATAATCTAGTTTCAGATATAGTTATAATACATAAATGTCCCAAATTTCAAGTGAAAATTTAAATTTAATTTTATCAACTCTTAATAAGGGAGTGGTGGTGGGGAGATGGAAAATACTAATAAAAAAACCTGAGACCCTCGCTTCTAGTATATACACCAAATCCCAAATTTCTGTACTTTTACCAGCTTGCTTTACTTATTTTCCCCTATATACCCCTATTTAACCCTCAACCCTTCAACGGAATCATCTCAAAATATAATCTAGTTCAAGATGTCGTTATAATACATACGCGTACTAAATTTCATGTGAATATCTCAATTTTATTTTATCAACCCCTTGAATAATGGAGTAAGGGGTGATGAAATATATTATTAAAAAATCTGAGGCCTTGGCTACTAGTACATACACCAAATTTCAAGTTTCTGTACTCATACCAGCTTGTTTTACTTATTTCCCCCTATTTACCCCTAAATAACCCCAAACCCTTCAACGGAATCATCTCAAAGTATAATCTAGTTCCAGATGTCGTTATAATACATACGTGTACCGAATTTCAAATGAATATCTCAATTTTATTTGATCAACCCTTTTCATATTGGAGTAGGGGTGGTGGGGTTGAAAAATATTACAAAAAAATCTGACGCTTTGGCTTCTAGTACATACACCGAATTTCAAGTTTCTGTAGTCTTACCAGCTTGATTTACTTATTTTACCCTACTTACCCCTATTTAACCCCCAACCCTTCAACGGAATCATCTCAAATTATAATCTAATTCCAGTTATCGTTATAATACATACGTGTATCAAATTTCATATGAATATCTCAATTTTATTTTATCAACCCTTTTCATATTGGAGTAGGGGTGGTGGGGGTTGAAAAATATTATAAAAAAATCTGACGCACTGGCTTCTAGTACATACACCGAATTTCAAGTTTCTGTACTCTTACCAACTTGTTTTACTTATATTCCCTTATTTACCCCAAATTAACCCCCAACCCTTCAACGGAATCATCTCAAAATATAATCTAATTTCAGACGTCGTTATAATACATACGTATACGAAATTTCAAATGAAAATCTCAACTTTATTTTATCAACCCCATTAATGGGGTAGGGGTGGTGGGGGGTTGAAAAATATTATAAAAAAATCTGAGGCCTTAACTTCTAATTCATACACCGAATTTCAAGTTTCTGTACTCTTACAAGCTTGCTTTACTTATTTTCCCCTATTTACCCCTATTTAACCCCCAACCCTTCACCAGATATCCTCAAAAAACAATCCAGTTCCAGATCTCGTTATAATATATACGTGTACAAAATTTCAAGTCAATATCTTAAACCGTTCCGGAGAAAACGTGCGGACAAAAAAAGTTACAGACAGACAGACAGACAGACAGACAGACAGACAGACAGACAGACAGACAGACCGACAGACAGAATTTTTTTTTCGCTCAAATTTAAAATCTCGACGTTTCATGACATTCTAAACCTATTTCACGAATAAAAATTTTTGAAAATTTTTTTGCGATTACTATACTTCCAATCCACTACGTGGATGTGGAAGTAATACTTAGTTGGCTCCGTTTAGAAGAAACAAATTCATTCAGGTCATAAAAGCAGTGCTGTGCTGTTCTTCAATTAATTTTTAAAGCTGATGGTGGATCGTATTCCTTAACTCTAATGGATAGCATGTTGTAATAAGAATTTCCTGCTTGATAAGGTGACTATTTATGGTAGGTGTGTGAAAATTTATCTATAAAGATATTATTGTTATTTCGTGTTCAGTATGAGTGAATATCATCGCTAAACTTTGTGAAATCAGGCAGTTTGTCGAGGATATATGTCATGGGTTTGAAGATATACCGGGTGGCCACTAGTCAATGTACGCCCCCAATATTTTGGTTGTTTTTGTATTTAAAAATTTGGTTTTTGGTACAAATGAATTAGACAATAATAGGCTACTTTTAGACTAACAGGAATGAAACTTTTTTTTCTTAAATGGAATTACTATAGTTTTTTGGTGGTTTCTCATTAAGCATAAACAGTGCAACAGATTTTTCACATGTAAAAAATTCCAAAAAATAAGTGAGATACGAACAATTTTTTAATTTTTTCAAAATGGCCGCGTCAGATGAATACGATGTAAGAAAATTACTAAGTAGGCTATGGAAATTATTAGTAAGGTTGTAGACTTGTCTGTAAAGTAGAAAATAGTTGTTTGAATTAGACAGGTACCAGTATTTTTAGTTTTTTTTCAAAAATACGGAATTTCATTTTCATTTCCGTAGGGGTCCTATAGAAACAACAAAACAACCAAAACATTGGGGTCGTACATTGACTCGTGGCCACCCGGTATATTCCTTTTGCAGTAAGTATATTTCTCGGTGAAAGTGAATCTACAACAATGTGTGTGTTGTACATTGAACAGGAGTCAAATTATACTTTTTTGCAGAATAAAGACACGTGAAATTTCAGTTGCCTGCCCCATGGTATAACACTGTAGAATATTGTAGAGTATAAATACAGTGGTATAATAAAAATTTAAGAGCGAGTTTTCGTTAAGCGTACTTTACTTCCATATCCACGTAGCGGATTGGAAGGAATATAGTAATCGTAAAAAATATTTCAAAATTATTTTTTGTTGAAATAGGTTTAGAATGTCATGAATCATCGAGATTTTAAATTAAAGCCGAAAATATGTTCTATCCCGGTCTGTCGGTTCGTCTGTCTGAAAATTTTATACACGTAAGTATTGTAACGAGATCTGGAACTGGATTATAGAGTTTGAAATTAATATATGTAAAAAAATGCCTACCCAGAAAATGTTTTAAATTACAAAAATCAGAAAAACAACGACAAAAAATGTTTCAATATGTAAGCGAGTGGAAGAAGTGACTGATGTTTGTACTTCAAAAGAATTTCGGGATGAGTATTTTTTGGAAATAAGTTTATTTTAAATTTTTTTGGTTCCTTGCATAATCGGCTATTATGTTAGAACAAAGATAGATACTGATTTTCATTGTTGATTGATGGACACTGACTCCAAGTCACGAGTCCTTTGTAATTCAAATATTTACAGAAAGTTGTTGTGTATAAGAATTAATATTTTAATAGGCAGATTTTTATTTTTGATTATCCATCAATAATTCTACTTTTTGCTAAATTCTAAAAAAAAATTCTTTAACTTTTGTAAAAAAAATTATTAAATTATATTATATACTTATTGTATTAAATTTATTTCATTGCTTTTCTCTATAATTTAACAAAAGGAATTAGACTCAATTAGTATTCGTATTCATCAGTTTTTGTCATGATCAGAGCTCTTATTGGACCATGGTCCCCATAGCTCCTTCTTAGGACCGCCAGTGTTTGTGGAGACTACGTTTTCAGAGGCATATTACATTTAAAATTTTGCAATATCCCGCAGAATTTTAAATTTCTGCAGCTGTACTTTAAATATTTATTACATTACTTACATGACAGAAAAACAGACGGGCGGGCAGATGGATACAAATGTATCATTGACAAATGTCTCATGATGAAGTTAACTAAGCCAACCATATAACACGTTCGTGGTCGTAATTTTTTTTAAATAAATTTCTTATAAATAGAAGAAAGAAAACTTATCTTTTGCTGTATTACATATTAAATATAACATGTCACACAGTGACATGTATTTATTTAAAGATGATCTAAAATATTCATTTGTCATTTGTGGAGGAAGTTGATTGAGTAAATTGAAATAGTGTAACTCAGCTGTGTGTATGATTAACGCAGTCCTAAACAAATAACAGCATACTTTCGGATCCCCCTTCGGAAGTATTTGTAGAGGCGAAGAATATATATCTATGTTATGATGTTTTTAAGAAGAAGTTAAATTAAGTCCTATAACTATTGTCAATAAGAGTAATTAAAGTTTATTGGGTTCCTGACAATTTTCCAAAAAAAAAAAAAGACAATTGACCAGTACAGCAAACCTTGGTTGAATAATATAGTTAACATGTTCACGTCTTTCTTTATATACTTGATTTAATCAAACAAGACACAGTGTGTCCCAGAACTGGATACCACACCCACGTAAATTTTCTTATTTTTGATATTACGAGGAAAGTCGTTTTTTATAAAAAGTTTCGCGTGTCTTGAGAAGTCATGAACAGTTGCTAAACTCATCAGGGTATTCTAAAAATTAGAAGACATGAAAGGAGGTAAGCAAAGTAACCAACTGTTTTTACTTTTTTGGAAAATGTTACTGTGTTAAGTGTCTTCAGAACTGAAGAGAAGCTTAAATATAATAATAATAATAAACGTCTTTATTTACAACCAGAATCTTTGAAATGAAAGAGAGCATTTGAATACCTTAGCACGAATTTTAAAAAACTGTATCATAAAAGGCCGAAGTTCAGTTTCTGCAACGAGGTTATTGCAGAAAGTAGACTTTTGTTATAATAACGAATAGATTGCGATGCTGATAGTCACCACAACTTAGACAGTACCATCACGACTATGGAGTTTTATTACGAAATAACAAAAATATTCAAACTTATTCAAAAAAAAAATTATTTTATTTAACTAAGTTGGAAACTACTCAATGTGGGATTTCCTACTAGTAAACATGTTTTTACTTTGTTTCTAAATTCTTAATACACAGGAGATATCACAATTTCAAAGAATGTATTGTTTAAACTAAGTGATATATTGGATTTTCGGCAAGTGTTTTATATGAGCATAGTAACAAGTATTCTACAGTTAAAACAAGGGCTATAACTCATGACCATAGAATCCGACAATGGTAAAATAAAACGCAATTTTCACGATGCCAAAAAACTGCAGGTCAAACAAATCGCTATTACCTATGGGGCTAAAAAAATTAGACACCTTGGCTTCTAGCATGTACACGAAATGCCAAGTTTCTGGACCCTTACTAGCTTGTACTACTTATTTTCACCTATTTACCCCTTTCTCCTCCAACCCTTTAACTGAATCTCCTCAAAATATAATCTAGTTCCAGATGTCCAGATGATACTGTACCAAATTTTAAGTCAATATTTTAAACCGTTCGTTTCAGAGAAAACGTGAGCACAAAAAAATTAATATACCTACCGACCGACAGACAGAGATTTTGGCCACTCTAATTTAAAATCGCGACGTTAGTGACGTTACATGACATTTGAAACTTACTTCGACAAAGAAATTTTTTAAAACATTTTCGCTGCCACTCCTCTACGTGTATGTGGAAATAATTTGGCTCATACGGTACCCCACGCATTTGCGTTAATTAACATAATAATTATTATTGACATTATTTTTCATTTTAGTGTATCATTTTAACAGTTTCAATTACTTTTTATAGACGTGCTTTTCATTTTTTTTTTATTATCTATTTATTACATACACAAAGTACCAAATTAAGTGCAGTTATTCCTTACTTGATTTACTTATGAAGCATTTTTTTGTCAAAGAACAGTTTAACTTGCAAGTATAAGCAAAACCGAGTTAAATTACAGAGAATAATCCCCAGTGGACCTCCTTTACCGCATGCTGTGCTAGCGAGGGAGGATGGAGGGTGACGGGTTAAGGGGTGATGTAAGGGTTGCTTCTTACATCCTGGGGCTGGGATCAATACAGATCAGGAGACGCCCTTACCCATGTCAGCGGCCATCGTACCCTTACATCCACCTCCACCTCCTAAACAGCCCTACTTTGAATTCCATCTTATATATACCGATTTCACTTCATCATGAAGCTGTACTTCGATCGTTTTAGTCTAAGTAATTACTATTTTAGTCCAATAAAGATAGAACCGTCAAAATTTATTGAATATTTTGTTATTTTTACATCAAATCGTTAGGGGTCTTTAACCATTTATGATGATAGCTAATATAACAATAATCGATAATATAGCTTGCAAAATTATTGTAAAAATATTTTTAATTTAGTGTTTCATGTTAAAATATTAATTTAAAAATCCTAAACTTTAACTTCGGATTTACCGACAGAAACGAAATCGTTAAAAAATTTCAAGTTGCTAGATACAAAACAGATGACTATGAAATATAATAGTATTATGCCGTTGCTGTTACATAGGACAATCTGGTAGAATATATAAAATCCGAGTATCGAAACATACATTTTTTAATGGAGAGGAAAACATTATCTACATATCCTAAAACAATTATTTAAGGCGAATTAAAAGTTTCAATAATGAAACTAATATCCTGAAACTTTGAAATTAAATTTGATTATTGTTTCTAATTTGCAAGTTTAAAGCGGCAAGTAATTATACTGTTAATATGGCTCTAACCCGTATATTCACCACATGATAGTCACACTGAAGTCGTTGTGATACGTAGGTGTTACCGTGAAAAGTGGGACACACTGTATATTAGAAGCCAAGTCCTCAAATTTCTATATCTGCTACCCCCTATTCCATTATTAAAGAAGTTAACCAAATAAAAAGCCGCTGTCTAAGGTATCACTACTTCCATATCCAGATTTTCCATCCAAGTCCCTTTAAAGGAAAACATCTTAACAATATTTGCACTAGTTTGTGGAAATAATTGGTCATAAAAT
The DNA here is from genome assembly GCA_963583905.1 of Stenurella melanura. Lineage (NCBI taxonomy): Eukaryota > Metazoa > Arthropoda > Insecta > Coleoptera > Cerambycidae > Stenurella > Stenurella melanura. The sequence continues at coordinate 130,001,590 of OY757310.1, read as the reverse complement.
TTTAATATTTAGGGCAGATTTCTTAAACGAATTTAAATCGTTGGCTTCTAGCATAGATGCCAAAAATGAAGTTTGTCAAATCTTATTAGCTTGCTCTACGTATTTTCCCCTACAACGACCTACCCCTTCCCCCCATCCCTTCAACTCATTTCCACCTATTTACCTCTTCTTACCCCCCCCCCTCCTTCATCGGAATCATCTCAAAATATAGTCCAGTTCCAGATGTCGTTATAATACACACCTGTACTAAATTTCAAGTGAATGTCTGAATTTTATTGTATTATATTAGAGGGTGGTGGAGGGATTGAAAATTTCATAAGCCTTGACTTCTAGTAGGTATATACACCAAATTCTAAGTTTCTGTATTCTTACCAGCTTGCTTTACTTATTTTTCCCTATGCACTATTTACCCTTCACTGAGTTATAGATGGGATCATTTGAAACCTATATGACCATATTTACTATCATACAAAGTATTATCGTTTTTGAGATATCGTCTTTTAGATATTTTTGGGAAAAATATTATTTCTTATGGTACTATAGAAAATTAAATAAAATCGTAATACATTTTTTTCAGCCGCAAATCGATGGTTGTATTTACTAATATTTAAATACAATTTTCTGTTTGCGACATACTAAAATAAAATCAAACGTACTTGCAACAAAAAATTTAATGAACAACCAGTAGATATCAGGCGACTGGGCGGAAGAAATTGTTCTGCTTGGATGCCGGCGACAGTGATTTTTGTGTGCATATTCAGAATATATTGAACAAAGCTGAAATTATTTAAACGTACTTGCAACAAAAAATTTAATGAACAACCAGTAGATATCAGGCGACTGGGCGGAAGAAATTGTTCTGCTTGGATGCCGGCGACAGTGATTTTTGTGTGCATATTGAGAATATATTGAACAAAGCTGAAATTATTTAGTACCATAGGAAGCAACATGTAGTAGTAACTCAACTATTCCGCAAAAATATCTAAAAAGGTCGATATCCCAAAAACGGTGAGACTTTGCATATGGATAAATATGTTCATATAGGTTCCGAACGACCCCAACTGCTGCCACTAAGTGAAAATTTTCTATCGATGTACCAAACACCCTGGGCACTTGTACCAAATTTCAAGTGAATATCTCAATTTTATTTTATCATTGAAAAATATTATAAAAAAGCTGATACCTTGGCTTCTAGTATATACACCAAATCCCAGATTTTCCAGTTCCAGATCTTGTTATAATGCATACATGCATAAAATTTCAAGTCAATATCTTAAAATGTTCCAGATAAAACGTGCGCACAAAAAAAGTTACAGACAGACAGACCAACAGACCGACCGACAGGGAGACAAACAGAAAATTTTTCTTGGATCAAATTTAAAATCTCGACGTTTCATGATATTCTAAACGTATTTCAACAAAGAAAAAATTGATTTTTCTTTTAATTATTACTATAAATACTTCCACTCCACTACGTGAATGTGGAAATAATTAAGATATTGTCTTAAAAGGTAGACCTATGTATTATAACAAGATCTGGAACTAGATTATGTTTTGATCTTATTCCATTGAGGGATTAGAGGTAGATAGGGATCAATAAGTAATGCAAGCTAGCAAGAGACCAGAAGGTTAAGATTTAGTGTATATATTAGAAGCCAAGGTCTCAATTTTCTTTATGTCATGTACGACTACCTCCAGCATTCCTACTTAATAATTATTTTAGAATATAACAAATTAACGAAAAAGAACAGAAGTTCTCAACATTTTCTATATCATCGGCCACACCTATTGCCACCTTGGAACTGACGATTTCAATTATTATATTATTAAAATTGTATGAGCATTTATTTCCACATACTGAAATGTAAATAGAGTACCAAGACGTTTTCATTTAAAGAGTTTTGGATGGAAAATCTGGATGTGGAAGTAGTGATTTCACAGGCAGGCAGCGAGTTTCTTTGACATTAGATTTGATCAGCTGATTCGGAAATACTTTTATGACGATATATGACTTTTATCCTATTTTTGTGATTCGCTGACTGAGCACTGAGCTTGATGATGAGAGAACAATGAGATCATTGCCTAGCAATAATGTAACAATGTTTGTAAAAAATTATCCGCATCATGAATCAAAAACTATATATTTAATTCAAATCATTGGTGCATTTGCTGCATTTGCAAAAATGCAGATAACATAAAAAAAACTTGTTTATTTTTGGAAGGGACTTGTTTTTTAGTTACTTATCAGTAATTGCATAAGTTTAATTCCAATAATTTTTAAATAAAATATCACTAAGGAGTACAATGTGTTCTATTATAAACTGCAAGAATATTTTTGAATTTTATTTTGTAGCGATTAATTATGATTTTCCTTATATATTTTAAGCTTGGTTCCTTAGTTCTCTACATAAGAATCACTTAATACAAAAATGAAAACTATAATAGCATTACATAAGTACATAGTACATATTGAATTATAACAAGGTAAAAGTTTGAAACGCGGACGCAACAAATCCTGGTATATTAAGCACTAATAGCAGAAAACGGAATAGATAGGAGTGTGACTGGTGATTAAATTAAAAGTTTGGTGTATGACTTTGAATGCCCAAATCAACGCTAAATTAACAGGCGTTTCATAATTTGATAATACTGCTAAAAGTTGCTCATTCATTTCCAAAGTGTTTCCATTTCTCATTTATATTTTATCTAATAATTTAAATTGAAACTGTGATCTTGCTGCTTCATACGCTAATTCGTATTCTGTATTTCAATTATTACGATTCAATAAAATAATTGTTGTTTGCGAACTTGATGTATTGCACAATTTCATTAGTAGTAGCATTCAAATTGTAAGTCGCAAATTAAAAAAAGTAGAAAAAATTTGTAAGAAGCTGGATTTTTAACCAAATTTTCAAACCAGGAGGCGCACATCGACCCGTATGTATGTTTATTCGTGTATGTTCAACCAGTACTATGCCTTTCGCTACTTCTATGGAATTTATTGTAAATTATAAAACATGACTCGGAGGTGATTTTGTAGATGAATGTAGTATCGCGCATCTGAGGGATACGACAGAAACTTATATTAGACAGACGCCAGCAGTGCCGTTGTAACGATATCTAGCAATATTCACTCTCAAGGGAGATTCTAGTAACTCTTAAGACTCACCAAGAGGATAATAAATACGATTATACTTACTGTGATTGCTAGTGTCTGGTCTCCGTCGTACTCTGATGTCTAGCAGTGCACTTCTGATCTTATAAACTAGCACTTTTTTAGAAATACTTTTTAGACTATTAAGACGTCAATAAATTCTGTGAGTATTCGGATCGCTACACAAACTTGACGGGATCAGAGTTGAATCGTGGTAAGTAGCTATCCGATTCACACCACAGAATTACACGCAAGTCGTCAATCTTAGATCTAGTGGATCAATAAAGAATCGAATTATAGATATAGTTTCATTTATTGAAATGAAACACATGCAAAAAATAGAAATATTCAAGTCTAAGCTAATTGTATATAAGACAACTCGTCGGAGAGCACCTTGCTTGGCAAGATGTTACGTCCCGAGGGATCGTAACTAATACAGCGGCAAGAACATTGTGACACTTGACTATGCAAAATGATTCAGACTCCCATTCAAATGATAACATATATGTCGATTTTTTAAAGAATTGTTCACTTTTCATTTTGCACTGAAATTTTCAAATTGCTTGTAATCGCTGTCAGGATGCTTCGAGAAACAGTATATATGAATTCAATGGTTCTCCAGCTTAAAAAATCGTACTAAAGGCATTGAACCCAAAGATACCATTTTAGCGTGGAATCGCCTTCGAGCGACCCCTATAGCGATGCCCGCCTAGTCCTTTGGGTCCGTCGGGATTGATTTCTCGAATTTGAATTTTGAGGCTATTTTTATTAGACGTTACTGTAGTTCAGACTCGGAGTATTCTCCATCACTTTCAGAATTTAATAAAAAATCTGATTTACTGTTTTTATTTGAAATACGGCTCCATTGAATTTTGCTTAAAATGTGGCTTATAAAATAGCTACTGGCTACACCTGACGGTGATTTTCGCCCTGTGCAAATTTCTTCATGGTTTCTTTGAACTCTTACTTTCGAAAATAAAATTTCGTGGCATTCACGGACTTTCCTCGTGGTACGAACAGTTCGAACGGGGGAGCAGATTTTCTCTGCTCGCCATAGGAAATTTTTCCAGCTTTTGGTATTTTCGAAAATAAATTTTCGAATGACGGTGCCCAAATGCGTTTTTCCGTCTTTCGCGGTCTGAAAAATTTGAAACTGTGATCTTACTGCTTCAGACACTAATTCGTATTTTCAAAAGTGTGTTAGTGAAATATTTTTTTATTGGGATTTCGACGGATGACCGTATCAGAAGGCTTCTTATCGGTCTTTCGTGGAGTGGCAAATTTTTAACTCAATTTTTATGGGAATTTGGTCTAAAATGAGATTTTTATTTAATATTTTTACATTTTCATGAAATCTATCATTCCGTTCACTTTTAAACATGTCTAGAGTATAGTAAGGGAGCCTGTTACTAGCTAGGTAAGACACGGGCGAAAATCTGTTTTCTTCATTCAGTCAAAGTCAAACCATGTTAATAAAGTTGGTAATTGTTGTTTTTGCATGGAACAACGTGTGAGTGGCTTTGTGCCTTTCTGATGAGCTCAGAATAGGGGCGAAAAACGTTTCAAAGGCTAAGCATTTCCAAAAAAAACAGAATGATAGATTTCATGAAAATGTAATCCATTTGAATGAAAAATGTTTTCCAAAAGACAAGGAATGTAATTTAATTCATTTTAGGCCTTTATTCTCATTTTAACTGAATCCTCATACCCGTAGGGGGTTATGTGGATACTGGTTTATTCTGCATAGCCGTAGGGGACTGTGTAGAAACTAGTGTTAGATTGAGAATTGTCCAATGAGAAAGACAAATTGATTTTAGGATTGTAATTCCTAGCATAACCATAATTCAGGTTATCGAAAGAATGCAAAGATTGTAAATCAATAATTTTATAAATAGTTTTTATTTTAGTTGTCATAGATAGTTTTTTTTGCTGTTTGCAAAATCTTATAAAGGATATGTTTCGTTACAACTATAAGCAGACAAAAAATAATTCACTTTTAAAAAACCTGTTACCTAATACTGATATTGGGGTCGTGCAAAAATGAATCAATAACCAAATTGAGCATATTTTGAACTGAGCAGATAAGACTGAATTAACTGAGCGAAGCACAGTGGATCCAAAACCAGGCAAAGTTGGCAAGAGTCAAAAATTTGCCAAATGATCCGTCAATAGGCTCAGGTGTATGAAAAAAATATTTTCAAATTCAAATTTTATAAAAAGTAGGGGAATAAAAAATTATGGAACTTTTGCATTTTTATTAATTTAGTTAATTATTCTAATAATGGGGAACATGTTTTTAAATTCTAAGATAGGGAGGGGTTGTTTTTTAAAAATCTAAAAATCAGTGAAAAATTCTCATTAACGGATTTAAGGAAAAGAATCATGTCAGCAAAACCTCTACTGAGGCCCCGGGCCTGTTTTGTAATAGACCTAAAATATTATATTTTTTTTAGGTGATGAGAATTTTTACCCTTATTGTGAGTTTCAATTTTACAGTATGCATTAGTTAATTTAGAATAAGTGCAGCCATTACATTTATGAATTACAATCATTGAAGTGATAGATAGAATTATCGTGAATTAATTTTGAGTAATGTTTTATATGACTTCAAATTACAGCATATAATAAATAAAACAATTTTAAACGTATTTGTATATACGAAAGAATTTTAATACGAGAGACCCCTCGAAGGTTTTTTTAACGCGATGCTCTTGAGTAATTCTGCATTTTAAGTCACACATTCCATCACGTGTTAACTGCACGTAGCCAACTACGCTTATCACCATAGGTTTCCCTGGTGGGTCTGAAAATATAATAAAATATAACTGAGATCGATTATTTGAAAAGCCAGATAAAATATTCAAATTTTACATTACATTATTTTATTATATTACATACCTGCTAACGTTCACTCCCTGTTCTCAGCAGCTAGCAGCTATAAAGACCATGGGCACATTATTAGAATAAGCTTTTCATAACCACTTTCCGCAAAGAAAAAAAAGTCACAAAATTAAACATTAACTTACAAAACACACGAGCTAACCTCAAATAGTATTGAAATTACTGGATCAGATGCGCCTGCGCACAGTGGGAAAGAATGTGTCCTTTTTTGGACAACAATCTGCCAACAGTAGATATATCAATAAATTTAAATTTAAAAAATGGAGAATTGAAATTTAGAGTAATTCTGCGATAAAGTGGTTCAATAACATTTATGACCCCTCTATTCGCTATTCGCAGATAATGTTAGGGTTAAAGCTTTTAGATTTATGACTGTTATTTAATACATACAATCAATTTTTCGCTGCTAGGTTGGTTATATTAGGTTAAAGTGTATTCACGAAAGGCTGAGAGTAATAAATATGCGTGATTACCTCGTGATCGCGACGTGTTCCATCCTCATTGGTTGCATTTTTCAGGAGATTGCCAACGGTTTTCTCGACTTCAGTTGTATGTAATTTGCGTAAGAGTGTATTTACATTTGTTCGAAAATTTGAATTATTATAACTCATAAACAGTTTAGTGAATCCATTTGAAATTTATGGTTATGTATTATCAAGTTTAAAAGAACAATATCGTACATTTTCATTAATATTTAATCGTTCTAAAATCGATCAGGAAACTTCTCGTATTTTTAATAATTTTACGCATGAATGACTCTGGTGAAGTAAGCCCCCGTGAACAGCGCGTGACAGCTCTCAGCGCTCAGTGAATTAACTATAGTCTCAATAATGCATAGGAATAAAATCGTGTGGATAAAGAACTATCCTTATTTTTACCTGTCAGTAAAATAATATTTTCAAATACAAAAACAACTAGTGACGAGTATTTGGAACACCGTAATTTCTAGATCAACCGCTGTTTTTGTAGATGTACCTAGTATCGTTGGGTCTGAATGACACGACAATTATTTTATTTAATTAGGCCGGAGCCGTGTCGCCACTACGATATCTATCAACTCTACTCACAAGGGGGACTCAAGTTACCCTTCAGGCTCCCCAAGACGAAAATAGACTAAATTATACTTACTCTGATTGCTACAGTCTGCTCTCTCCGTCGAAATCTGTTGTCGAGCGGTGCACTTCTAATAAATATATCTTATAATTAGCACTTTCTCATAAATACTTCTTTCTATGAGTATTCGGATAGGTACAACAACGTGACGGGATCAAAGGTGAGCCGTAGTAAGAAGTTATCCGACTCACGCAACATAATCGCACGTCGGTCGCCCATCTTATAATTAGTGGATCAGTAAGAAACCGAATTCAAAATATATTTTCATTTATTGAAATACTTCATAAAATATAAAAAATATAAACACTCAACACTTAACTAATGTATATAAGGCAAACATCAGAGAGCACTACCACTTGGCAAGCCGTTACATCCCGTAGGATCGTAACTCATCCAGCGTCTAATGAACTCCCAGTTATTTATAATTGTAAAATGTATGTGGAACTTTTTGAAAATTATTCACTTTTAATTTTCCACTGAAATTATCGAAATGCTTGAAATCCTTGTCAGAATGCTTAAAGAAGCTATCTATATGAGTTGAATGGTTTTCGTGCTTGCATAAACGTACTAAATGCATTGAACCCAAATACTTTTTTCCATCGACTCGCCTTCGAGCGACTACTATGGCGATGTCCGCCTGACCCTGGACTAAAGATATGTTAGGTTCGATGGAATCGACTCTCCGGTTTTGAATTTTTTGACTAATTTTATATACGTTCTTGTGGTTTGGTCAAGGATTATGCTCTCCCACTTTCAGGATAATTAAATGACGATTTTGGTTTTTATTGGAAAAACCGTCCCGTCCCATTGATTTTCTCTTAAACTAAAAATTAAATAGCTACTCGCTACATCCTGACTGATGATTCCGCCTTGTGCACCACCAAATTCGTGGTACTTTCTGAGTACTTTTGAAGATTCTAACGACGGAGCCCAAAGGCGATTCACCGTCGTCCTAAAGATGAAACATTTTTCTAAGTCAATTTTTTAGTCATTTTTAGTGAAATATTTTTTTATGCAGATTTCGATGAAAGGCGATGCCAAAGGTGGTTATAGGTCTTTTGTAAAGTAGTAATGTTTCAAAGTTGATTTTTTCATTGGATTTTTGGTCTGAATTTAATTTCTTGGTAATTTTGATATTTTTCGCATGGATCGTTTTACTGGGTTCAATAACATTTTCATTCCTTTGAAGGATCGATAGGATCTGAAGACCAACTTTTGATTACTTGAACTTTATTTCACTTAATCTCGAATTTTCAACACCTTAAATCTTCAACTCCTATTTTAACCCCATAAAAGGGTGGTGGTTCATACATTTAACTTTGCTATTATTCTAAAGTATAATGTCTTAAAGGTGTTTTTAATTTAAATTGATTGATAGATCTAGTGTCGTCAGATTTTTGTCCAAAAAAGGGCATATTTTTTCCCACTGTGCTGCGGCGCAATTCAAAATAAAAACAGATCGATGAGGAAATAAATCACAAAAATATGGAAAAAACCTATTATTACTTCCACATCCACGTAGTGGATTGGAAGTATAGTAATCCTAAAAAAAAATTCAATTTTTTTTTTCTTGAAATCGGTTTAGAATGTCATGAAACGTCGAGATCTTAAATTTGAGCGAAAAAAAATTCTGTCTGTCGGTCTGTCTGTCTGTAACTTTTTTTTTGTCCGCACGCTTTCTCGGGAACGGTTTAAGATATTGACTTGAAATTTTGTACACTGGATTGGATTTTGAAGATATCCGGTGAAGGGTTGGGGGGTAAATAGGGGTAAATAGGGGTAAATATGGGGAAATATGTAAAGCAAGCTGGTAAGAGTACAGAAACTTGAAATATGATGTATGTACTATAAGCCAAGGCCTCAGATTTTTTTATAATATTTTTCAACCCCCCCACCACCCCTTCTCCATTATTAAAGTGGTTGATAAAATTAAATTGAGATATTCATTTTAAATTTGGTACACGTATGTATTATAACGACATCTGGATCTAGATTATATTTTGAGATGATTCCGTTGAAGGGTTGGGGGTTAAATAGGGGTAAATAGGGGAAAATAAGTAAAGCAAGCTGGTAAGAGTACAGAAACTGGAAATTCAGTGTATATACTAGAAGCTAGACTCAATTTTTTTAAATACTTTTCAACCCCCCCACCACCCCTACTCCATTAGGTATTAAAGGGGTTGATAAAATAAAATTGAGGTATTCATTTGAAATTTGGTACACGTATGTATTATAACGACATCTGCAAGTAGATTATATTTTGAGATGATTCCGTTGAAGGGTAGGGGGTTAAATAGGGAAAAATAAGTAAAGCAAGCTGGTAAGAGTACAAAAACTTGAAATTCGGTGTATGTACTAGAAGCCAAGGTCTCAGATTATTAATATTATTTTTCAACCCCCACCGCCCCTACTCCATTATTAAAGGTGTTGATAAAATGAAATTGAAATATTCACTTGAAATTTGGTACACGTATGTATCATAACGACATCTGGGACTAGATTATATTTTGAAAAGCTTCCGTTGAAGGGTTAAATAGGGTTAAATAAGGGAATATAAGGAAAGCCAGCTGGTATGAGTACAGAAACTTGAAATTCAGTGTATGTACCAGAAGCTAAAGACTCAAAATTTTTCATATTATTTGTCAACCCCCCCACCAACCCTACTCAATTATTAAAGGGGTTGATAAAATTAAATTGATATATTCATTTGAAATTTGGTACACGTCTGTATTATAACGACATCTGGAACTAGATTATATTTTGAGGTGATTCCGTTGACGGGTTGGGGGTTAAATAGGGGTAAATAAGGGAAAATAAGTAAAGCAAGCTGGTAACAGTACAGAAACTTGAAATTCGCTGCATGTACTAGAAGCCAAGATCTCGGATTACCTATATTATTTTTCAACCCCCACCCCTACTCCATTATTAAAGGGGTTGATAAAATAAAATTGAAATATTCACTTGAAATTTGGTACGCGTATGTATTATAACGACATCTGGAACTAGATTAAATTTTAAGATGATTCCGTTAAAGGGTTGGGGGGATAAATAGTGGTAGATAGGGGAAACTAAGTAAAGCAAGGTGGTAAGAGTATAGAAATTTGGGATTTGGTGTATATGCTAGAGGCGATAGATTTTTCTATAATATTTTCCATCCCCCCACTCCCTTATTAAAAGAGTTGATAAAATTAAATTTAGATTTTCACTTGAAATTTGTTACACGTATAACGATATCTTAAACTAGGTTATATTTTGACATGATTGCGTTGAACGAGTGGGGGTAATTGGTGGTAAATATGGAAAAATAAGTAAAGCAGGCTGGTAAGGGTACAGAAACTTGAAATCAGGTGTAGTATGTCCTAGAAGCCAAGGCCTCATATTTTTTAGTAATATTTTAAAACCCCCACCACCCTTAATCCATTATTAAAGGGGTTGATAAAATAAAATCGAGATATTGACTTGAAATTTGGGACACGTATGTATTATAACGACATCTGGAGCTAGATTATATTTTAAAATGATTCCGTTGAAGGGTTGAGGGTTGAATAAGAGTAAATAGGGGAAAGTAAGTAAATCAAGCTAGTAAAAGTACATAAATATGGGATTTGGTGTATATACTAGAAACCAAGGCCCCAGATTTCATTTTTCAAACACCACCATCTCCGCTCCATTATTAATGGTTTTGATAACATGAAATTGAGATATTTACTTGAAAGTTAATACACGGATGTATTGTAATGACATCGGATTGAGATGATCCGATTGAAGGGGTGGGTCGTGGTAGGTTGTGAATAGGAGAAAATAAGTCGGGCAAACTAAAAACTTCATTTTTTAACGTATATGGTAGAAACCAACGCCTCATTTTCTATGACATCTGCTCCAAATATTATTAAAATTATATGACCAATCATTTTCACATACTAGAGTGTAAATCTAGTCAAGGTGTTTCCTTTAAAGTGACCTTGATGAAAAATCTGGATGTGGAAGTAGTGATTCCTTAGGCAGCGGTTTTTTTTAATGTAGAACATAATGAGCTTATAAAAGATATACTTTTTTCCGATGCAAGCATCCCATTTTTGTAGGTACTGATCTTGACTTTCTGTAGGTAGCTTTATTGTATACTTACACGGAAATCGCATGTTATATAGAAATAAAATTATTCTTTTGCAATACTAACTGATACAGTAAAACAGTCAAACTCAATAACTAACCAATGAAAACTTTCAAATGGATTAAGTTTCAAATTATAACAAGCTAAATATTATGCTCTTCGCCGATTTACTACTTTTTTATATAATTGCTGCACATTCTATAGGATACTCTTCGCAGTTTTTTTGTAAATAATAGTAATTTTAGACATTTTTAGTTTAACTACAAAACATCTAAAAAATACATATTTAAAAAATTAATAACTTTTTTATTTATTGATCGATTTTGATCAACACAATAGGGTTCTTCCTCTAGCTAACACTAACTTACTGTCCAAATTTCAATACAATCGTACTTTTCGTTCTTAAGTTATCGTCTTACAAGGAACGTGACGGACGGACAGACAGACAAACGGACAGGCAGACAAACGAACGGACGTACATTCTAAAAGTTGTTCAGAATTCGATCTGCGACACAGTGATATGATAATTTTTTCTCTACGAGCAATATTACCGGTTTTAGAAATATGCCGATCGAATGCAATATACTCTTCGTTTTGTATTTGCGAAAAGTATAATAATTTTTTTATTTTATTTCACTATTTCCTAAATTATTGGCTATTTTGTATATGACTATTCACTTTTCCCAGTTTGTTTCGAGGTGCTATAATAATTTCTTAAATGCGTTTAATTGTTAGGAAATGAGGCGCTGTGGAATAACACGAATTAAAGGTTTGACGGGTAATTAACGTATAATAGGATAGGAGTAATTGTCGGGTAATAAAACAGACATCCGGTTATTGAAATCAGCATATATCTTTATCCCTACCTAGTAGTACTACTATGTAACTCAGCTGTTAATAATTCTTTGCCTAGTGATGAGTTGATAAACTTTTATTAGAACAATATGAAATAGGGTGTATCCAGTGTGTTATCTTCCAATTCGCATTACCATGTGTTATGAATATAACTCATTCAAATTTGCTGTCCTTTTATATTTCCGTTATCGTATGCATCATAAATGGGTTTTTAAGAACTGAATAGTTTCTCTTGATATGGCAACAAGCAAGCGTCATTCTTCTAACAAAACTCAACAGTCTGATTAAATTCAGTCATCTTAGATGAACAAGTGACGTGACATACCTACTTTGTCTAAAACATTTCGAAAAAAAAATGGAGTTGGAGATAAAACTTAAGATCAACAATATATTACCTGCTAAACAATCCAGGTTTAGATGGGGCTGTGGTCGTGCTACAATGTCCTTGATTTAGCTTAGAATTGTGTACAAACATTTCTTCACCCTTCTGAGTGGTCGCATGTAGCTTTTACAAAATAAAAGAAAATATTTTCAATTTTTAACCATTAATATCAGACTCGGAGAATTCTGACATTCCCATGAACTTACTAAATTGGATTACGTCACATGTACCTGATAGGAGAATGGTAGTAAAATATAGATATACTGAATGGGTGCTCCCCAAGGTTCCTTTTTGGATTCACTCTTATTTGTGGTGTACATAAATGATTTACACCAACTCGTTACTGATGATGTAGTTATAATATATAGATAATTAATATTTTCCTTACATCTTATAGAAACCTATCGGAGAGTGTTTACAAATAAGAAATACTGACTATTCCATCCATGTTTATATTAAATTATGTAGACTCCATGTTTCAAAATAAATAAAAAATTTATTAAAAAATCAAACAATAATCATTCATGCATTCGATATGATAATATCTTGTACATGTACATTCCATGTCATAAAGCCACCCTGATGAAATACTCTCCATTCCACAGTTGTATCACAATATACATTAAGTTATGAAACCATAGAGAGCGTATTGGAAATGAAAATAAATTAAAGAGGGCAATTACATTTTTTCTAATTAACAATTTTCACTATTCTATAAATAACTATTAATTTGGGGAATAAAGACAAAAAAAAGGTCAAACTTCGGAAAAATTTCCGGAAAGCTAGATTTTCATATGAACCTTCTTTTTGTGGTTCTAAACAATATCCCAAAAGTCCTCATCGACATGTGTGACGCTGAAAATGTTACTCGGGGTCAAAGGTCACAAAGAATTGTTTTTGGCGAATATCTCGCTAACGGTCACTTTATCGAAAAAATAGTGGTTATCAATAAGTGGCTATATATAAAGCACCAGTAAAAAAAGTGTCTATTGAAAATAATCAGAGATATTTAACGTTTAGCGAAATAGCACAGCTTAAAGAAACCTGTAGAATTATCTTCTCTTCCGGCAACATCTAGTGCTGCTTGGCAACATTTATATCGTGTCTTCTATAAAGTGCAAGTATGGCTTGACAACAAGCTTAACCCTCTAGACTGGGGATGGACATTGCAGGATCAAATTTTGGAGCCAGTTGAAACTCTTCTTCCACCGGCTCCTGATTGTCTACTAAACTCTATTTTTTTGTAATTGCATCAAGGGATGTACATTGAACTATAGTTGCAGAAAAGTTGATTTATACTGTTCACCAGTTTGTGGTAATTGCCACGGTCAGGATTATTTGAATGTTTCATCCGATGCGTATAATGACGAGCCTACTGCAGATGTAGATCCATCTTGCTTCTTGACTGAAACTATGCAAAATTAAAAACCGCTGCCTAAGGAATCACTACTTCCACATCCAGGTTTTTCATCCAAGTCACTTTAAAGAAAACACCTTGACTAGATTTACACTCTAGTATGTGGAAATTATTGGTCATAAAATTTTAATAATATTTGGAGCAGATGTCATATAAAAGTTTGCGGCGTTGGTTTCTACCATATACGTTAAAAATGAAGTTTTTAGTTTACCTTACCACGTGCCGCCACTTCAATGGAATCATCTCAATCAGATGTCATTACAATACATACGTGTGCCAACTTTCAAGTAAATATCTCAATTTTATGTTATCAAATCCATTAATAATGGAGCGGAGATGGTGGTGTTTGAAAAATATTAGAAAGAAATCTGAGGCCTTGGTTTCTAGTATATACACCAAATCCCACATTTCTGTACTCTTACCAGCTCGATTTACTTGTTTTCTCCTATTTACTCCTATTTAACCCTCAACCCTTCAACGGAATCATCTCAAAATATAATCTAGTTCCAGATATAATATATACGTGTCCCAAATTTCAAGTGAATGTCTCAATTTTATTTTATCAACCCCTCTAATAATGGACTAGGGGTGGTGGGGGGTTGAAAAATATTATGAAAGAAGCTGAGGCCTTAGCTAGTACATGCACCGAATTTCAAGTTTCTGTACTCATAACAGCTTGCTTTACTTATTTTCCCCTATTTAACCCCCAACCCTTCAACGCAAGCTTCTCAAAATATAATCTAGTTCCAGATGTCGTTATGATACATACGTGTACCAAATTTCAAATGAATATCTCAATTTTATTTTTTCATCATCTTCAATAATAGAGTACGGATGGTGGGGGGTTGAAAAATATTATAAAAAAATTTGAGTCTTTAGCTTCTAGTAAACACACCGAATTTCAAGTTTCTGTATTCGTACCAGCTTGCTTTACTTATTTTTCTCTATTTACCCCTGTTTAACCCCCAACCCTTCAACGGAATCATCTCAAAATATAATCCAGTTACAGATGCCGTTATAATACATATGTACCAAATTTCAAATTAGTATCTCAATTTTATTTTATCAATATTACAAAAAAATATGAGGCCTTGGCTTGTAGTACAAACATCAAATTTGAAGTTTCTGCACTCTTACCAGCTTGCCTTACATATTTCCCCATATTTACCTCTATTTACCCCCCAACCCTTCACGGAATATCTTCAAAAAGATCTTGTTATAACATATACGTATACAAAATTTCAAGTCACTAGCGTGCGGACAAAAATAGTTACAGACGGACCGACAGACGGACCGACAGACCGACAGTCCAACAGACCGACGGATCGACAGACCCACAGACCAACAGACCTAAAGACCGACAGACATACACACAGACAACATTTTTTTTTTGCTCAAATTTAAAATCTCGACGTTTCATAGCATTCTAAACTCATTTCAACAAAAAATATTTTTTTATTTTTTTTTACGATTATTATACTTCCAATCCACTGCGTGCATGTAGAAGTAAAAATTAATCAAATCTCCGTTTTATGATAATTGCTGTTATTAACATAAAGATTTTTAAAACAAAGAAAAATTGTAATAATATTAATACAATAATTTTCTTTTCTCAAATAAAAACAAAAATAAATAAATTGTTGTTGTTTCCATTATACAGGGTGTTTGGTGCATCGTGTGCCAAATTGAAATGGCCGACAGAAAGGGTTATCTGCTATCCTTTCAGGCCCCTTAACACTTCCCATGCCCTGCGGTATTTTTCATATCAACTTTTTATCTCTTTTATGAGAAAAATCCCAAATTCTACATTTAAATTCAAATTATAAAAAAAGTATTAGGCGTAGACTGCTAATTTCATTTTTATTTTGATGTGTACTGTTGAAGGGTTCTTTTAAATCCAAAATTACTGGCATCAGTCATCTAGTTGTTTTTTTATTTACTCGCAAAATTTCGGAATAGGTAAAATTTAAATTTAACCTTAGACTTTACATGGCTATAAAAAAAAAACTCAAAAATTCTCTAGTCTATCCTCTTGCTAATGATGTGCCACATGTCATAAAAACCTTTTAATAACTTCGTGAACTCGCTAAATTAGTGAATCGGGTCACATAAGGCTAATATTCAAAATTCTGAATAAATAATTATTTTTGCTTAAATTATGCATGGGAAACAGGTAAAATCTATTATCTCACTCTTGCGAAGTAAAATCTATCTTCAGTCTCTTTCTGTTTATGGGTTTTACTTGAAATAAAGAAACAAATACATTTTTATCATTTATTAAAAAAATTTAAAAATCTTGCTCAAAATGTTGGCCTCTGTTGCGAATGCAGGCCCGACACCTGCTTCGTATTTCGACAGTCATTGTATGAAGTCGTATTTCCTCCCTAATTGTACCGAAAGCCGTTTCTATGCGTTGGACAAGTTCCTCCCTAGTCGCAACCTCCGTCGCGTACACGAGCTCCTTGGCACGTCCTCAGACATAAAAATCCAACGGAGTTAGGTCTGGGGAATGTGGAAGCCATTGAATAGGGCCATCCCGCCCAATCCACGCATTTGGGAACACCTTGTCTAGATATTCTCTTACAATCAATCGCCAGTGCGCGGGACAGCCGTCCTTTTTAAAAACTATAGGTGTATGCGTGGATTCGGTGGGATGGCCCTATTCAATGGCCTCCACGTTTATCAGACCTAACTCCGTTGGATTTTTATGTCTGGGAACCTGCCAAAGAGCTCGTCTACGCGACGGAGATTGCGACTAGAGAGGAACTTGTCCAACGCATAAAAACGGCTTTCGGTGCAATTAGGGAGGAAATACGACTTCATACAACAAATGTCGAAACACTTTGAGCAAGATTTTTAAAATTTTTTAATAAATGATAAAAATGTAATTGTTTCTTCATTTCAAGTAAAACCCATGAACAGAAAGAGACTAAAGATAGATTTTACTTCGCAAGAGTGAGATAACAGATTTTACCTGTTTCCCATGCATAATTTAAGCAAAAATAATTTTTTATTCAGAATTTTGAATATTAGCCTTATGTGACCCGATTCACTAATTTAGCAAATTAACGAAGTTATTAAAAGATTTTGATGACATGTGGCACATCATTAGCAAGAGGATAGACTAGAGAATTTTTGAGGGAGTTGGAAGATCCCGGTCGCTTTGAGTTTTTTTTATAGCCATGTAAAATCTAAGGTTAAATTTCAATTTTACATATTCCGAAATTTTGCGAGTGAATAAAAAAACAACTAGATGACTGATGCCAGTAATTTTGGATTTAAAAGAACCCTTCAACAATACACATCAAAATAAAAATGAAATTCGCAGTCTACGCCTAATACTTTTTTTTATAATTTGAATTTAAATGTAGAATTTGGGATTTTTCTCATAAAAAAGATAAAAAGTCGATATGAAAAATCCCGCAGGGCATGGGAAGTGTTAAGGGGCCTGAAAGGATAGCAGATAACCCTTTCTGTCGGCCATTTCAATTTGGCACACGATGCACCAAACACCCTGTATAATTGTTTTCATAATTTTTTTATAATCATTTTTTCCTAATAGAAAAAAATTGATAATTTCTTAATTTTCTTTAATACTTTAACATTTTCAATCACAAGGAGGCGTGGGTTATGCCTATCGGGACACCACTTAAAAAGAAGAACGCATCTTGTACCCTATATCAAAGGTGGTGGGGAAAGGAGTGCACGTGTCTTAAGAAACATCAACGTTATAACTTTTTGAATCGAATTTTCTCAAAAACCGTTAGTCTTACGAAAAAAGTAATATTACGTTTTTTGTAGGCAATTTTCTAACCACTATTTTGTGACCCTTGGCCCCGAGTAACATTTCTAGAGGCACATATATCGATGGGACTTTTGGGATATTGTTTAGAACCACAAAAGAAACGTTCATGCAAAACCCCAGCTTTTTCCTATTTTCTCTACTCTGCAATGTCTCCATTCCCTGTATTATATGCAGTTACTTTTCGTGTAGTATTGTATTCGTGAAAAAATCACCTTTCGAGATCTTTTTGAATGTTCACATTTCAGACTAAGTAAATAATTCAACTAAGTATCGTGGAAATTTGTAAAAATATTTACGCAAGCCTTTCATTTTTGCCACCTTTTATTTATTATGTATTTGTTTCTTCTGTCGGATGACCACTCTGTATATTTCTTTAACCAGAACTTATCCTGCTTTCTTTGTGGTAATAACAGTGATAACTACATTTCGTTTATTATTCTCTCATGTCTCTTCTTAATTAGTAATTTCTTACAATGACCACCTTATAATTGCAGTTCTGTGAATATATAACTAAATTATATTTGTTGGTCTGCTAATTATTTAAATCTTATGTTGATGTCATATATACACATCTCTGTATTTTTATTCACCAGTAAATTATCGTATGATGTCATTATATTGAATTATATGCTTGCAAAAGTTTTTCAATTATGCTGTATTGGATTCGTATTTTCAATTTTTGCTTTTGATATCCGATTCATTATCAGCTACTCCGATAATAACAAGTTAAATGCAATTTTGACGAAATTTGGATTTTGTCTGGTTATTGATGTCCAGCCCATTATTCGTTGGACGTAGCTTGATAGAAAAACCACAATGAAACCACCACCGGGCAATAATGTCCTATGGGACCGACGCACGGTGGGGCTGAAAAAAAATTGCCGTTCACAATTCCCTAAGAGCCTTTAATTTGGTCTAATCGCGACATTTTTTTAAAGTAATCGTCAGACTTCTGGCTACAAAACTGTTTTTGTAGATTTTTTAAGAAAATCACAATTAAACTTATAAAATTCGTTATAGTTGATCAAAATTGGTCAAATTTTTGGCCAATCTTTTAGTGAAAAACCAACTTTAACGACGTATGTAAGTTGAATTTCGAGTTTTTTTAAATTCGACAGTTTTGTAGCCAGAAGTGTGGTGATTATTGAAAGAAAATATATTGCGATTTGACAAGAATTAAATTCTATAGAGAATTTTGAATGGTAATTTTTTTTCAGCCCCACTAAGCATCATCTAGCCATACTCTACAGTTTGCAACATTTTACAGAGATTCCTTAAGCCAATCCAACTGATTAATCACAGATAAAGAACATACATATTAGTCGAATTGAGAGCCTCCTCCTTTCCATTTTTTATTTTTTACAGCTATTTTTAACGTAGGACAAAGTGCGAACAATAGGAGTTTTAAAGATGTAAATATAGAAAACAGCTTTTTAACATTTAAAAACATAGTTATTAAGTATCTACTTACCTCATTATTTGTGTGAATATACAGTAAATTAATAATAATTTATTTTGGTTGTGTATATCTGGATAAATAAATAAACGGAATTTCGGATTCCGAAGGTATTTGTATTTCTAAAGTGAAGATTCTAATTCCGTTTATAACAATTAGACTAATTGCAATTTATGGTAGAGTATAAGAAATTAATATCCGTAGTATAGAGGATATAAATCATGAAGTTGGTATTAGGGAATTACAATATCAAAGGCGGTTCATCTAGGAATCTACGTTGTAAGGGCCTGCAGATAACGGCCCAAAGCAAATATATTCAGACGGAACGTTCGTTCATTTGGGAATTTGAATATGTATTCGAAACACAGTTTTGATCCCAACTATATAACCTTATATAGTTTTGCTCTATTGGTTCTCTATTATCTATATTTCATTCCCACATTTAACCGTCCATGTAAAATAATAATTTTGCATGGAAATGTAATAACTCTACATCCAAATTGCTACTTAAAATAACAGCGACCGAAAAATTATAACTTGTACGAGCTGCACGAGAGCGTTGCCGATTGGAAAATATAACAATAAAACATAACTAAGTTTACCGGACTTTGCTCAAATGGCTTGAGTTAAATTGAGTTCCATTAATTTAAAGATGCAATTGCTATATCAATCTGTAAAATATAATAACATAAGGTACATATTTATAAATAACTGCTTTATTTTATATTTCACGATGAATGTCAGATTATAGTAAAAATGATGTGTACATTACAATGCGACTGTCCCAATAATGCTATTTTTTAATTCAAACAATTCTGTTAATGATACAAAAACATAAAATAAAGAGAAATACTTACCTAAATAGTAATTATTTCAATCTAAAGTTGATATACGCATTACCATGTGACTGTTTCTATAATGCTATTTTTAATTCAAACCATTTTGTTAATGAAACCAAAAACATATAAACAAAAATACTTAGCGAAATGGCAATTGTTTCAATATTTAGAGCATTCATGGGCACGTGCTTTAAAATATAAGACTCGTTGTTGCCTCTACTCGACTTCTACTAATTACATATCGGAAAATATCCCTTAAGACTATAAGCATAATATAATTAAATGCAAGTGTAACTTTCCTGCATCATGAAAATAAAATGCATGTGCATCACCAGAAAATATTAGTAATAATTTTAAGACTTACAACAAGTACTTGTTACAGATAAGTATGAACATATATCTTTCTATGTAACTACTTTCCTGGCTATATGTCATTATTAATATTGGATTATATAAACTTCAGTACACACATTATGTAGGTATATATAATTTCACTGTCGCACCTGTATTTTTTAATTTAAAGTATTCTGTTCGAAAACAAATCAAACAGAAGTAGTTGCCAACATAAAATGTGAATCAAACTATAAGACATTCACTTTAAATCATTTTTAATATGTATTTCAAAGAAATATATGCTCTGATGAGTTATTTTCATGTTAAAGTTAAAATATTGAATGTATTGGTATTTGTTGGTAATATATTTATTTTAATTATTTTTTCAAAGATACTTTTGAACTTTTGTTGTTTCGAATTGATTACTGACTGGTAAAGTGCCAAAGTTATTAAGATAGTGGTAATTAAATGAATATCAAACATACTTGTCTGTGTATTTATTAATTTTATAATTGTTGTCCTTACTTACGTGCACTATAATCATTTTATTAATATTTTAAAGGAAAAAGAAGAATTACAATTTCCGTAGATATTTTAAAATGTTTTCATAACCGCCTCTAAAGTCACCGAGATGAAACCCCATGAAAATTCACGATTTTGTATTAGGTAAAGAGAAACACGGATCTACAGTTTATAGTTTGTTCCAAACCACTTCTTGGGCATACGTGCTAGTCACTGAGCTCCACCCATTATTAAATAACATTTAGAGCCAACATTAGAAACAAAAATTATTTTGAAAAACGATAGTCACAGAATTATAATCCGTTGTCTTAACTTATGCCATCCTTTTGTAGTGAGTATGTCAAAGTCTTTCAAGGAACGTCTCACACTGATATCATCCACAATAATATGCACATATATTTTTAATTCTACATATAAAATAATAATAAACTAATTAAAAAACTATTAATATTTTTGTAAAAAAAGCGAATTTAAAGTAATTGTTGAAATGGTCACCCACCATGTCTAATGTTCAAGTTTACGCACCTCTTCATGCTACGAGAAGCATTTTGCAGCATTAATGGCATACGATTACACATTCTTCAACATTATATTGATCCAGTTCTGAAAGTCCTATTTTACAAGAGATAACAAAATAGTCTATAACGGTCAAACGACCTTGGACCAAGCTGAATTTGTGTATGTAAACTTATCTCCTGGTTATCAAGAAACTCGCAACATCCAAACATCAACTTTTTGAGGATGTACTGGAGATTCAACATAAATTTGCGGATTATCAGTGATTAACATCCTCATATTTTGAGAACTGTCGTACCCCACACTTCTTAGAAAACAGTGTTTAGCAAGTCGTCGTTCATTAAATTATTGACAAACCACGGACAGTACACAAGACGTCTGGGGTGCTCTATTGGCAAAAGCATGCTCAAGTCCACATTTCCACATCAAATTTCCTGACAGACGTTTGAAACGTTCTACAGGCTCCATAATGAATATAACGTGTCCATGGCCGTGACCATGTTTCATAACGCCAGTAACAACTTCCTGGGTACGAACGTTTGACCTTTTTACGAGTTACAGCCAGTTTCGAGAAACATACCAACATAATTACTAACCTTTAGTATTACTACTAAATCTGGGAGATGCTACTGAAAATCGCCCAAACATAAACGCTGATTGTATTCTCAAATTACATTAACTAGCGCACGAGTTCGAAAATAGTCTTCAATTATGTAAGTTTTATAGTCGTGAAAACCGTAATTAAAATGATTCCAAACTAATCTTAAGAGTAAAAATGGGCACATATTAGAAGCGGCTGGAACCTATCCAACAAATATTTGGCTAGAATCTATACTGATCGACCCGCATTTATGGGACTTTGAACCTACATACCCTACCTGAATTAGGTTTTCAACAATAATTTTAAAAATTACAAAGACATATTGCAGTATTAATTTTTCATAATTTTAAGAAAGTAAGCGATTTCATTACTTGCTAATGATGTCATTTTGTATTTACAGACCAATCTGAAACCATAACTTCTTAAAATTAAATTCTAGTATAGTTTAACCTTTAAAAACAGCTCTTGTGTTGTTTTTTTTTACCTCCCACGCATACCGAAGGGAAGTACTGTATTCGAGAAAAAAATCACCCTCCGAGATTTTTTCGATTTTGACTGCAGATTACCAAAATGTAGTTTTTTTAACTGTGCCTGTCTGTTGGGGAACATCCGTAAATTACGTAAGATGAATTTTGACGTTTTTCTGCCCCCCACCCAATCCCATGTAAGAAACTGTAAGATATAATTCTTACGTAAAAAAAATTAAATTTTGTTTTTTAAAAAAATTGTAATCTTTCTTTACCACTACTATAGAATAGATTTAAAAAAAAAAAATTGCGCAGATTTAATATTTCCACGTTCTAAACCTATTTCAGAAAAAAAAAAATTAACATTATTTTACCATTTTGGAAACATTTCTTACCACTAAAATAGAGGGAAAAATGATTTTGCTCAAATTTAAAATTTGCACGTTTCATGGCATCTAAATCTATTTAAAAGAAAGAATTTGAAAATGTTTTTGAAAAAATCTTTTTTTATCACTACTATAGAATAGATGAAAATTATTTTTTATCACAGATTTAAAATTTCCACGTTTCATGACATTCTAAAACTATTTCTAAAAAAAAAATTTTGAAAATAAAAAAAAATGAAAATTTTTAACCACTACTGTACTTCCACTCCACTACGTAAATGTGGAATTGAAAATGTGACAGATGGCAATAATATTTTTACCTATTTTAGTTTTATTGAAAAATGTACAGGGTGGTCATCCCAAGAAATAATTCAACCATAGTGGACATTTGTAAATGTGTTTACGTAAGCCTTCCATATTTGGAACCTGTTATTTAGTATTGAATTTTTGCTGTCGGATGACCACTCTGTCTGTTTTTTTGACCAAAAGTTTCTTTGTAATAATAGTGATAACTCTATTCCGATTATTATCCTCAATGTCATTTCGT
Source organism: Stenurella melanura (assembly GCA_963583905.1). Lineage (NCBI taxonomy): Eukaryota > Metazoa > Arthropoda > Insecta > Coleoptera > Cerambycidae > Stenurella > Stenurella melanura. The sequence goes on along the minus strand of OY757310.1, from coordinate 129,978,185 downwards.
AATTAACAATTCTTTAGAGTGACCGCCATGCACAAATAAAAAGGGAAGTTCTGTGTAAATACCTTTACCGATTTTTTAAAATAAAGATTGATGCCAAGCATACTATTATGTTCTTTAGAGCCCAATATAAAGATTCAGAAAGTATATGGCCCTGTATTTCGATGCATTTTCGCATTGACATCCTAAATATTTTGAACTTCTATCCTAAATCTAATTAAAAGAACATGCATGAATACGATACCAGATTGAAACCATATTTTATTTCATTTAAAATAAATATTTACCGATATCTTCCAAAAAGCTTTTTGTACTGTCGTGAGCAAAGAAATCGAAACAGTATAGTCTCTCAAAACAAGATTAACGTTTAAAATATTGTATTGTTAAAATATTTGAAACTGTCAACTTCAAAGCTCTGACACTGACATCAACTACGGTGTACCGTAGCCTACGTAGATGAAATATAAATTGAAAACGACCCGCCGTCACAGAACTTGAACAATAATTTTTTAGTGGAGAATAAACAGAAAAGAGTCGTTGAAATAAGGATAACATCTACTTCCGAAAAATATAATAAAAACGCATACCTTGGTGGAAAATAGGAAAGTTCAAGCGTCAATAGGGCATTAAACGTCACTCGATGTACACCAGAACCTATTCAGCTCGTAAACGATACTATTATTACTCTTGTATGACCATTGTATGACCATCTTTGATCAAGATGTTTGACATCACAGTAGCACATTCATAATTGTAAAGGAGAATAAAAATATGAGCCTTTATAAGCAATATCATTGGTGTGAACTGGAAACATAAACAGATTATCTTTTACACTGGCCTTTGAACATGTAACATGTAAATGACATAAAGAAGTCAATGTTAGCAACAGATATAGATTACCCTTAAAACAGTGATAGCAAAAAAATATTTATAGGATGCTGAATATAGAAGGAAGACTTTAATTCGAACATAACTCACATACGCAGTTGAAATGTATCATAGTGAAATAAAATAAAATTGATTAAATGGTAAAAAAATGGTCAAAGGTACAAAGAATAAATATTCTCTCTTCCTCTTCCTCTTTCTTTGTCTCTTTCTCTTTCTCAGCCTCTTTTTCTTGCTCTTCCTCTTCCTCTTCCTCTTCTTCCTCTTCCTCTTCCTCTTCCTCTTCCTCTTCCTCTTCCTCTTCCTCTTCCTCTTCCTCTTCCTCTTCCTCTTCCTCTTCCTCTTCCTCTTCCTCTTCCCCTTCCCCTTCTTCTTCCTCTTCCTCTTCCTCTTCCTCTTCCTCCTCCGCTTCCTCTTCCTCTTCCCCTTCCCCTTCCCCTTCTTCTTCCTCTTTCTCTTCCTCTTTCTCTTCCTCTTCCTCTTCCTCTTCCTCTTCCTCTTCCTCTTCCTCTTCCTCCTCCTCTTCCTCTTCCTCTTTCTCTTCCTCTTCCTCTTTCTCTTTCTCGTTCTCTCTCTCTATACTTGTGCAATCTGTAATTGTAGCAGCCTCAATAACGTTTAGAGTTGAGCCTTTCTTGAGGTAAAAGTAACATAAATTATGCTTCAGGCATCGACAACTACTTTAAATATTGTCGACATCTGATTATTATTTCAAGTATTACTACTATTTCAAGTACTTTAGGTAGTAGGTTTACAAGCGTGCTGAAACCTACGAAGATTATCAATAATATTAATTTCATTGCATTACACATGTACATCCGCACTTTCGTAAGTCAACATATTTTTTCATTTTTTTTTTTTTTGTAAATTAGATTTAAGATAAGTTAATATATACTTTATATTATACCTTCCATACTAACTAACTGCATCTCATTTATTGTTTGAAAATAAACATTACATTAATTAGATATTTATAAAAACAGCAAACGGTAGCGTATAGCCCGATGGTAGTTCCGTTATATTTTTATCAAACTTGGAAGCAGATTTCTTTCATTCGAAAATTGTCGAATGCGATGTAAATTGGATGTTAGATATTTTCGGTAAAACTGACACTGAATCCGACATCAAAAGATAAAGATTCAATAGGGCTGCCATAACTGCAAATGTTTTGCAGGTTGACATAAGATTAGGTACATGCAAATATGAATATTTTCTGATAACGAGTCAGATATTATGCTAAAAATTCAAAACGATAGATATTTTCTTTTACTTTCTAGAAACCGCATAAGAAATCACTAAAATTCCTTTCAAAAAGCGTTCACTAAAAATTATGAAGTAAAACTGAACAAATAACAAAATCGAATGTATTTTAACCGACCTTAATATCGATATTAGGGATAAGGTTCAATTAACCGTTCAGTTAAATCACTTAAGCCATTCCAGAGTAATGATTACACATACACAAAAAAAGGCACACAAGGGTCGAATTGAGAAAATCTTCCTTTAAAAAAAAATTAATTCGGATAAAAAGTCAGCTGACTTATTTATTTTTACTAGGACAATGAGAATGATTCTAATTCTATGTAATAAGTTATAAGTAATGCACTAATACAGCTAAAAACATATTTGGACTAAAATTTCTTATTACAAGCATATAATCAACTTGGAACGTAACACGATTCATGAACTCAGGGGAGCATTTTATGCATGTGAATTATTCACCTCACTTTTAGTGGCAGTCGCAACACAGGTTTTATTCTCTAGTTGATTAATATGCACCCTTTACTACCAACGCAACGTAAGAATTTTGTGAATGATTGCAAACTGACCAAGATATGACCTTTGTCACCTGAGACATATGCAGTAAACTAGTTCAGTGAGAAAAGATACAGGTTGGATGCTGCATATTTTAAGATGTTCACAAGAAAAATCCGTTGAGATCAGGGAACTAGTTTTTACAATTAAACGGCCAGTTTATTTATTGTCGTTAGCGGTGTTTGTACTTAAGGCGTCCTTTTCAATAAACCCAAATTTTGTAATAATTTTAAAAAAATATGTAAGAAAATAGAAGGAGTAATAATAATAATAATAATAATAATAATAATAATAATAATAATAATGATTTTATTGTTAGGATTAGTTACATAGAAAAATTTACACTATAATATATGAATTGTATCACTAAAATATTCCTAACAAATGGCAGAGTTCAAACAAGCTGTCCGAAGGACAGGGGTTTGCTCTTCCACTCAACCAATTATTGACTTAAATGGAAACTATGAAAATTTTGCAATTTTATAAAACTGGAAAAATGTTAAATTGGAATATAGCTTGTAATAAAACATATTCTTTATAGGAATTGGCAGAGAAAGTTATATATGGTAAATAAATGGAAAAACTATCTGTAAAAATGTTAATTTCCAGTCTTTGCATTCTTTCTATAACCTACATTCTGATTATGCTAGCAATTAAAAAATTCTAAAATAAATTTACATATTTCTTATTTAACAATTCCCATTCTAACACTAATATCTACTTGGCCCCATATGACCATGAAGGGGGAGGGGGAAGTTAAAAATGAGAAAAAAAGCCTATCTATTCAATAGAAAAACCGCTAGTTTCTTTAAAGGAAAACATAGTCATGGAATTTTAATAATATTTGAAGCAGATGTAATACAAAAATTTGAGATGTTGATTTCTAGCACATACGCCAAAAATGAAGTTTCTGGACTCTTATTAGCTAGCTCCACTTATTTTCCCCAATTCACACCCCTTCAACGGACTCATCTCGATCAGATGTCATTACAATACATACGTGTAACAAATTTCAAGTGAGTATGTCAATTTTATTTAACCAAACCCTATAATAATGGAGTGGAAGTGGTGGGGGAGGGTTGACAAGGATTATAGAAAATCTCAGATCTTCGCTTCCAGTAGATACAGCAAATCTCAAGTTTCTAACCAGCTTGCTTATGTTTCCTTATTTACCCCTAATTAACCAATAACCATTCATTTCAAAATATAGTAGAATTACAGATGTCGTTATAATGCATACATGTACCAAATTTCAAGTAAAAATCTCAATTTTATTTTACCAATCATTTTAATAATAGAGTGGGAGTGGTGGGAGGACTTAAAAAATATTAACAAATATTATCTGAGACCTTGACTTCTAGCAAAAAAACCAAATCCCAAAATTGTGTACTCTTACCAGCTTGCTTTACTTATTTTCTCCTATTTACGCCTATTTACCCCCAACCCTTCACCGCATAAGTTCAAAAAATAATCCAGTTCCAGATCTCGTTATGGTACATACGTGTATAGAATTTAAAGTCAATAGCTTAAACCGTTCCAGAGATATCATGCGGACAAAAAAGTTACAGACCGACAGACATGCCTACAGGCCGACCGATAGACAGACCGACAGACAGAAATTTTTTTTTCGCCAAAATTTAAAATCTCGACGTTTCGTGGGATTCTAAACCTATTTCAACAAAAAGAAAAATTAGAACTTTTTACGATTACTACTAGGTATACTTCCAATCCACTACGTGGATGTGGAAGTAGTTAAAATCTACTGAAAATATACCTTTGTGTTTATCTGACAACCTACATCTTGGTTGTACTAGACAACAAAAAAGCCTTAGGCTATATTTGTTTACTTGTTTTTAAGAAAAATTTTCATTAAAATTAATTACCTAGTTGTCGAAGCAATTATACAAGTTGAAAATCTCGCCTTTATACGGAAGAAATGTCCCATACGATTTTTTTGCATATTCACGTTCGGGACATGCCCCTGAATAAGGGCCAAAAGTTTTCCGGACGAAAATCTGATGCCAATTTGTTTAAACTATTTTTTTTTAATCAAATTGCAAATATCGATTTTCTTGCCCCGAATTCCAGGTTTTTTGGTCATTTTAAACAAAAAAGGTCTCTTTTTATTTTTTCGCAGAGTTGACCGTTTCCGACTTATAAACAATTTAATGTTTAAAAGTGAATTATTTATTATTTGTTTGCTTATAGTAATGAAACAATTCAATGTTTGAGAAAACGCAAAAACAGCATATTCCAGGTTGAAATCCAGTATTAAAAAATGAATATTTTGAGTTCACCAAAATTCTTGTACAATCTCTGAACATCCACTAACAAAATCCTGAAAAGTTAAAGCAGAATCTTTAATTGTTAAATAGACGTTTTTAGCCGGGCACTCGAGCTTTCAATTGTTTGTAAATCGCAAACTGTCAAGTTTACGAAAAAATTACAATTTTGGTTTGAAGTGACCAAAAAAAAACCTAGAAAAATTTCATTAAGGTCAAAAAATGCGATTTTTGCAATTTGTTTCAACTGGTTTTTTAAAACAAAAAAGATCCTGTCATTTTTTCGTAAAGTTGACCGATTCCGACTTATAAACAATTGAAAGAGTGCGCGCCCTGCTGAAAACGTATATTTAACAGTTAAAATTTTAACCTTTAGAATGCAAAAGTCTGCATTTACTTTTCAGGATTTTGTTAATGGATGTTCAGAGATTGTATAGGAATTTTGTTGAACTCAAAGTATTCATTTTTTACTACTGAATTTCAACCTTGAAAATGGCTGTTTTTGTGTTTTTTCAAACATTAAATTGTTTATAAGTCGGAAACGGTACGAAAGCATGACAAGATACCTTTTTTGTTTAAAATGACAAAAAAAACCTAATAAAAATTCATTCGTTCCAAAAAAGAAAGCGATTTTTGCAATTTGTTTAAAAAAATTAGGTTAATCAAATTGGGACCAGATTTTCGTCCAGAATTATACTCTTGATCCTTATTCAGTTGCATGTTCCGAACGTGGATATACAAAAAAATCGTATGGAACATTTTTTTCATACGAAGACGATATTTTTGCCTTGTCTAAATGCAGAGATTGGAATTAATATTTTTATAGATGGAACTCTCTGAAACCCCTATTTACTTGAAATTTGGTACACGTATGTATTATAACAACATCTGGAATTAGATTTTATTTAGAGATGATTCCGTTTAAGGGTTTGGGGTTAAATATGGGACAAATAAGGGAAAGTAAGTAAAGCAAGCGTATAAGAGAACAGACACTTGAGATATGGTGTACATACTAAAAGAAAATGCAGATTTCTTTATAATATTTTCAGCCCCCCACCACCCCACCCCGTATGTATTGTAATGACATTATGATTCCATTGAAGAGGGGTACATAGGGGAAAGTAAGTAAAGCAAGCTATATCCACATACTACAGTACAAAAAATATAGTCAAGGTGTTATCCCTTAAAGAGCTTGAATGGGGAATCTGGATGTGGAAGTAGTCATTCCATAGGCAACGGTTTTTTTGGCAGTTTCGGAAAAAGACGGTGCCCAAAGGTGTTTTCTTTCACGTTTTTCATATTGTGAAAAATTTTATGTCAATTTTTTACCAGATTTTTTATATAATTTTGAACTAAATTTTGTATTCTTTATATATAAATTTTTGTTTGGATGAATTTGCTTTTTTGGGGGGGGGGGGATCCTTCATGGACACCCAGCGCTGAGTATCAAACGCGCTGGGTAGTGTCGGACTCCTACCGACTAAAACCCCCCTTTTCAGTGTTTCCATGTACCCTGGAACTGCTTTCGCTTAACTTCGGGGTACTGATCATTCCTCTAATGATGTTAATAGTGGTCCTACGGTCTCAAATATAGTTCGTTCTCCTCTTCCTCTTTTGTCTTCATGATATTTCTCCAAGCACTTGTAACCTCCCGCCACCTTTCTTCCGATTGTCCGACTTCCCCCAGGAAATTGTCTGGTGTGACATCCTCCACCGCCAGCCTTTCTCTCCTCCATCGGTAACAATGAAATAACGTGTGCCTCGCATCATCCGTCTCCCCGCAGTAGACACATTCTTGGGTCGCCACTTTGCCTATGCCAAATAGGTACTCGGCGAAACTGCCGTGTCCCGTAGCGCCTGGGTGAGGTAATTGTCTACCTCCCCATGTCTCCTCTCCACCCACTCTCTCATATCTGGGATGAGGCGCCAGGTCCACCTCCCCTTCGTCGTCACCTCCCACCTATCCTGGTTGCATTTCCGACGTTTCTTCAAATGAAGTCGTTCTTATTTGTTCCGAACCTTACTCCTCATAGTCGTAGGGGGCTATGAGGACACTAGTGTTTACAATGAGAATAAATAAAAATAAATAGTACCATCTCCGGTACAACCGTCGTCTTGCCTCTTTTTTCTCAAGCCCACCATGCACTTCCCCTCTCTCTTTAACCAGAAGTTCTAGAGGGGGGGTTCCCGCCACCACCATCGCCGCCTCGTACGATACCGTACGGTACGCGCTGGATATTCTAAGCGCAGTGCATCGCTGCACCCTTTCCATCCGACCTCTCGTTCTTTGTAATGACATCGCACTTTCCCAGACGGGGGCCGCGTATAACAGTGTCGAGTGCACGACACTGCACATCACCCTCCTCTTACTCGCCCTCGGTCCTCCCACATTGTGCATCAATCTGGCAAGGGCAGTTACCGTCCTTCCCGCTTTTTCCGCTGTTTTCGTTACATGCTCCGCAAAATTCATTTTCGTGTCGATCCAGATGCCCAAGTATTTTAGGCTCTTGCTCGGCACGATTTCAAATCCACCGACCCTCACCACTATCGGTACCACGCGTCTCTTCCTCGTCGCCACGATGAGCTCTGTCTTTTCCAGGGCTAACTCTAGGTATCTCCTCTGGAGCCAACGTTCCATCTCACTTATTGTTGTATTTATGTCAGCCTCAATTCCTGTCGTCCATCTCCCTGTGGCCGTGAGGGCCAGGTCGTCTGCATACCCCGTAACGGAGATCCCGCTCGCCGTCGGAAGCAGCAGGATGTCGTTGAACATCACGTTCCACAGGGTCGGACCTAGCACCGATCCCTGTGGAACTCCACAGGTCACCCTCATCCATTTCTTATATCTGGCGTCACTACCGCACATATCTTTTTTTCGTCCATCGCTTGCCTGGCCGTTCCGGTAATTCTCCTTGCAGCTTCCACCGTGGATCTCCCCGTCCTAAACCCGAACTGGTTGTCTGCCACCCCGTTTTTCACCTCCAGCTCTACCTCCAATCTCCCCAGGATCAGGTGCTCCAGGAGCTTGCCTTATTAAATAAAGTGTTAGCGGTTACCCCTTGTTAAAATTATTTGAAACCCACGGATTCATACAGGGTGTCTCTAGGGGCGGAAATACGTAACAATAGCGAGCGGGAAATGTTTGAAACGAAATAAAGATACATGATGGAGGCATCTGTTTTATTTGAAACTTCTTCCTAGAATTAGCAGTTTTTGACGAAAACATGTGTGAAAATATTTGACGAATGAAATAATGTTACACGCATAGAACTTATTGAATAAGATCACTAATGAAGTGTGCACGATTTTCTCCCTTTTTCAGGCCTTTATTGAACATGACAAATGGGGCGCAAAATTGGGAACAAAATATTAGATACAGCTCTGAAATCAGTACATTATTTTTATTATGTCTATCTGATTAGCAGTAAGTCAAATATATATTTACAGTCTTCCGTCTATTTAATTCAGTTGACTTTTTTTATTTTAATTTGTAAGTTAAATATTAACTTTTTACCGCAGCAACTTACTTAGCCTTAAGGTAAATACGTTATGTACATAAAACCAAGTTAACCACCTGGAGATTAGTTCTACTCAGTGTCAATATGTATCCAAAGTAATTCGATACATCCTGTTTGAAGGAAATACTACACTGCATCTAGAGACCGACCGTCCAGAACAAGCAATATAACTTGAGAACGTCCAGCATATAGTATTGATTAATATGCGGGGGATAACAGTGCGAAATTAATTAAAGGAGTTTGCAACCTTCATTAATAACCAGAAAGGAGTTACTCTTGTTCAACACCCAGGCTGCCACCAGGGTTACCAACGCAGTGACTTCAAAATGCCAACCTCATACCAATTCAACATTAATAACGAATAACACGAACTATACAAGTTATAACTTTGATATAACTTATTGCTCACACTTTTAGCGTTTCCGAGCAAATGTTTATTAATCTAAATGCAACAGAGATTGTTGTTCGTGTAAGAGTAATTGTTTGTCTCATGAATTCATTATTAATAAGTTAGAATTAATAAGTAAGAAACTTATTATTAATTTTGTTTGTGTGAACCAAACAGAATGTTTTATATTTTTACATGTAGATGTTTTAATAGCGGCTAATTTTTGGCACACAATATTTTTCAAGGTATGTTATTTAAAGAACAAAAATGTTGTATGTATGTGCATATTTATCGGCTAAAAGAGGATATTTAGAAAGAGGCCATTCGAGTCTTTCTCATAGGATCAATAATTTTCATGTAAAATGAAGTGAAAGGGCGGTGTAACTTTACGAATGTATTTATTAGTCCATTCTGTAAGTCGGACAGGAATACAAATATTTTCTAACGTAACGAGACTATGTCATGCCACCGTTTTCGAGGATGCTGACCACGATGGAGGTAGTTAAATCTCTCTCCGAGGTCATTCCACCACCCAAACGGCCAAAAACTACCCCCGAAAGGAGTAAACCGCGTATCCGCCGTCTCCTACCAACCAAACCTGTCTTACTCCCGTTCTCGAGGATACTGAGTACGATGGTGATGTCGAGACCTCTCCTCGACCCCCGCCAACTCCTCAAACGGCCAGAAATCACCCCTATAGGGGTGAAACGCGGATAAGCCGTCTTCTCTCGACTAAACCCCCGAAAACCCCCCGTTTTCGAAGATGCTGAGCACGATGGTGTTATCGAGATCCCTTTTCGACCCACGCCAACCCCTAAACGGCCAAAGACCACCCCCGAAAGGGGAGTAAACCGAGGGCAGGCCATTTCCTACCAGCCAAACTTGTGTTACCTCCCGTTTTCGAGGATGCTGAGCATAATGGTGATGTAGAGAGTCCTCCTCGACCCCCGCCAACTCCCAAAACGGCCAAAATCACCCCCGAAAGGGGTGAACACGGATAGGTCGTCTTTTCTCGGCTAAACCCGTGTTACCCCCCCGTATTCGAGGATGCTGAGCATGAAAAAAATATCGCGACCTCTCTTCGCTCACCATATGGACAAAAATATAATCACACTTACTCAGCATCTCCACGTCGACACTTTTACTGTAGCTGGCCCACGTGCAAGATACCATCTTTGCGTCCACTGCCATAAAAACAAGAACTCAGTTACTACTAATGCCTACACTACTGATCTCGCGGAGAAGATCCAATATCACCATCGAGCTCAGTATCCTCGAAAACGGGAGGTAACACAAGTTTGGCTGGTAGAACCTACCTATCCGCGGTTTACCCCCTTTAGGTGGTGGTTTTTGGCCGTTTAGGGGTTGGCGGGGGTCGAAAAGAGGTCTCACCAACACCATCGTGCTCAGCATCCTCGAAAAAGGGGATTTTCGCGGGTTTAGCCGAAAGAAGGCAGCTTATCCGCGTTTCACCCCTTTGGGGGTGGTTTTTGGACGAGGAGAGGTCTCGACATCACCATCGTGTCAGCATCCTCGAAAACGCGGGTAGGACAGGTTTGGCTCGTAGGAGATGGCCGATACACGGTTTACCCCTTTCGGGGATAGTTTTTGGTCGTTTGGGGGCTGCGATGACCACGGAGAGAGATTTGAACACCGCGATCGTGTTCAGCATCCTCGAGAACGGGGGCGTGACATATTCTCGTTGCGTTAGAAAATATTTGTGTTTTTCGAGGTTCAATCCGACTCACAGAAAGCACTATTTGCACGGGAAGCTAATAAACACAAATTTCATAGACGCAACACCATAAAAGGTGGCTATTACATCTGCGTCAGGAATGAGACTAAGAGAAAAAAAAGAAAAATCATCTTAAAGAAGGTGTAGACTTCCCGATGTACTGAGTAATTTCTTTAAGGGATTAGTCCTGAAGCATATTACATTTAAAAACATTACTTCGCGGAAAAAATACGTTTTTACTTAAAATGCAATTTAATCATCAAAAATTGATCAAAATGTATATTTAATGTCTGGTTGTATTCTTAATAGTATAATTCAATAAGAGCGCAAACTGTCTCTCTTTATTGACTTTAAGAGACCACTTTGAAAGGCAAAATCTACCCGTTTTAGCGTATCGGATTTCGAGCTTGGGAAAAATTGTAAAAAGATTTAGCGGGTCTCAAACTAATTGCCATTAAAAACCAAAAGAGTAATTGTTCATCGTTCTTTGAAAATGTTCAGCAATTCCCTCTATTCAGGAGTTGAAATTACTACAAATTCTGAAAAATAGAAAAATATCAATAAATCTAAAAACAATTCTATTTCTATTATTTATACGAAATCAATCTTTAAAAAGCGAAGTTATCTATTTTCTATAAAGAAGAGTTAAAAATTCACACATGGGCTCACGAAGGGTGTGAAATATTTTTTCCATATTTGTCATGAGACATTTAAATATTTTATTTTCATAATTTTTGAAAATATGTTTAACTTTCTGAATATTTTGTGGATTATTTCACTCCCTTTGAGGGCCTATGGGTAAATTTTTTAATTTTTTTTATAGAAAATACATAATTTCACTATTTTAAGGTTGATTTAGTAGAAGTAATACTAACAGAATTGATATTTTTCAATTTTTTTTAGGATTTGGGGTCACCTTAACCTCTGAATAGCGGTAGTTACTGAACATTTTTTACAAATCAATAATAATGCCTCTTTTGGTGTTTTTAAGGATCATTAACTTGAGACCTGCTAAATTTTTTTACGATTATTCCCAAGCTCGCAATCAACAAGGAAAAACAGAGGAAAAAACAGCTTTTTTGCGGTCTCTATATGAATTTCGACAGTTTCGAAAATAACCATACAATTTTATGAACATCATAGCATGGCTTAGACTTAAAAATGATTATGAAAGAAATGAGGTAGGATATTACAAAAATATAAACATACTTGCATTAACAACAACTGGTCTTGAGTTACACAACTTTACTCTGTCATTAGTAAGAAGAGAAAATTAATACTTTTTACCCCTACTTAAATATAATCTAGTTTCTGATCTCGTTATAATGCACACGTGTAAAAAATTTCAAGTCAATATCTTAATTTTATTTTGTTAACCATTTTAATAACAGAGTAGGGATAGTGGTGGGAGCGGAAAATGTAATGAAAAAGTGTGAGACTCTGGGTTCTAGTATACCTATACACCAAGTCTCAATTTTCTGGACTTTCACTAGTTTGATTTACTTATTTACCCCCATTTCATCCCCAACTCTTCAACGGAGTCATCTCAAAATATAGTCTAGTTTCATATGGCGTTATAACATATACGTGTACCAAACTTCAAGTGAATAGCTGAATTTTGTTTTATTAACTTTTTCAATAATGTAGTGGTGGTGGGGGTGACAAATATTATTCAAAAAATGAAGCTTTGGTTTCTAGTATATACATCAAATCACAAATTTCTGAACTCTTACCAGCTTGCTTTATTTATTTTCCCCTATTTACCCCCATTCACCCCCCACAATCCTTCACCGTATTAGGCTCAAAATATAATCTATTTCCAGATCTCGTTCTAATATATACACGTACCACATTTCAAGTCAATATCTTATACCGTTCCAGAGAAAACGTTCCCGAGAAAACGTGTGAACAAAAGAAGTTACAGACAGTCGACAGACAGTACACAATTCTTTTTCTTTCAGATTTAAGATCTCGACGTTTCATGACAGTCTAAACCTATTTCGACGAAACAAAAATTTGAAATTAGGTATACCTACACTACTAAATTAATTTTCAGAACGATTACCATTTGCAATTAATTGGGAATGAACGTATGTATTTTAATCATTAGTAGACCAGGAATGCGTAAATGCAATTTATGGTCTGAATAAAAGACCAACAATCAAAGGAATTAAAACAATTTTTGTACGTGTTTCACTTGAACTTGAACACTTTCTCGTACAATTTTGCAGCAATTTTGGTAGAAATTTATACTCTGCTATTGTTTCTGTGAGCTAATTCCTTTTTTCTAAAATAAGATATCATTTCATTAGTATACCAATATGAGTAACAACGATTTCGATTAATTAATTAATCAATTAAACTGAGTAACAACAGTAGCTTTTTGTTTAATTATCACAGCCCAGTGCACTTGATTAAGAAATATAAGGAGAACGCTTACATTTAAAATTCTTTTTCAAGCAGGTATGGTTGAATCACCAAAAGAAATAAAAACTTTATCTCTTGCAGTCTCTTAAACCTATGGTCATTCGTGATAATTTAATTTATTAGTTGAAACATTATTAAAAATTACCGTATTTATAGTACTAGAGTGCCAACTATACCCTTAACTTATGCTCTCTATCTTTCATTGAAATTATACTACTGAGAATGCTGTAAATCGTAAATAAACTGAAAACGTTATATTTATGTAAATGAATTAACAGGAATAATACAGAAGTCATTTAGTCAAGTTAAATTCCTGTTCCTACAGTTCCTGGGTGGTTAAAGAAGGTCTGGCTAGGTGAACATGGAGAATAGTGTACGAATAGTGCAGATGAGTAATGGATATATTGGAACATAAAGGCTTAATTTCACAGGAGGGTTATTGTGTAATAAAGCATTGTTCTCCGGAGATATGGATTACAATACTCCGACCTGTCTATGAACCCTACCCGCTGCTTCTTACCGCCTTCCGCATCAGCTTAACTACTTCCATTATTCCTTTTATTCTGATTATCAATGTCAGAAACATCTCTCCTCAGACCATGTGATGATACATCTGTATGCTACATGCTGAAACTATCAGAATTAGTATAATTAAATTACAATCGTATGTTAATTTTAGAAATAATTTCACTAGTCGAAGGCATTAAAATAAGAACAAGCCCAAAGATAATAATAATACACATAGGCGGATTGATTGAGAAAAGTGATTAATTACATGCTTATATATATGTGAATCATTTAAGATAAGATAATCATCTCTGCCACTCGATTCCACATCACCAAAAGCATCACCAGCAATCCAAACTCTTTACATCAAACAGCAATCTCTCCTCTCATAATTCGACCTTTTTTTAAGTCAATATTGCCAAAAAAGATCATTTTTAATTTGTACTTCTACTCCATCTGCATCTCCGTAGGAGAGCATTTTCTGAAATTTATAATGAAATTATCTAATGTTAAGAAAAACCCGATCTTAAAAGAATGCGATTTAATTCTGAATCACCCTAGGCTACCAAAATAACACTTTTACGTTTTTTTTTTTTTCAAATGACGACTACACCATTTTTCGTACAAACAGAAATTTTCAGAAAATTAATCATAATCGAGATTGTGGGGTATTCTAGCAATAAACCTAGATGTTCATTCTGTATAGCTAGATTTACGTCAAATAGACTTTCGTCAGTTTCATCCAATGCTACGTCTTGATATTCTTTGTGTTGGCTTTACAATAGATTACGTCTTTCAAAAACCGTAGCAATAGAAAGTGAAAATAATGTTTATCACAGATAACCTAGTAGGGAGTGGTGAAATTATTAGGGAAACCATCTAGAAACCTAGTATTTCATGTAAAATTCATAAAATAGTAAAACATAAATTAATTCGTGTTTTATTTGACATTATTTTATTAGTCGCAGATAATAATGCCATGTAATTTTTGCGAAGCTGATAGTACATGAGCTAGCGCGTAATTTCAGCGTGTATTTTTCAGGAGGTGTTAAGAGATGCCAGTAATTGATCCTGGTATATTGATGTTGCGCATTCAAAATCAAGTCTGACAAATTAATTAACAAAAATGGTCAGCCACACAAGTTGTAATAGATAGAGTCGGATCGAGTTTAAAATGACCGATGTATGAATTAATGTTGCACATACGTTTTCACTATCTCTTGCACACAAACTTAAAGCTATAGCCTAAAGACATTGTCAATGTATGTCTACCAACATTCTCTCCCACTTCTTTTGAGACGGCAATATGAAATGTACACTCAGGAGTGAGAAACATAGTCATAAGCTCAGCGATTCTCAGACTGTGTGATTTGACGACGAATATTATTTATTCTCGTGAACTAACACCACTCTAAATATGAAAAACGTCTTTATATGAAATATTTAAGTTATTTTTAGTGGTAAATAGTGGATATTCATCCATCAAACGATCAATGTCAAACCACTAAGACTTACAATTTTCTAGTATGTACATATTACACGTTTTAGAATATAATTAACATAGGATCGCGTAGCTCATTCGGTAAGATACTCGAGCAGCAATAAATGTAAATGGGGTGGTTGTGAGTACGATCCTCACTTCTACTTTTTATTTATTTGATTAAGCTCTATTAAAAGTTAATAATTTTCTTTTTTTATTTTATTAAACCGCGCCGCAAGTTTTCTTAAAACTTTATTTTCCTCAAAAATGTGTCTTTTATTACTACTAGTGCGTGTTTATTTCTAATAAAATCTACTTTCTTACATTATATATTAATACACGAATGGTGAAACGTGCGTCGAGTAGATAAATTGTTCAAGTGTAGTGTTGTATTGAAACATTTTCTTTATAGGATTTTGCAAACAGTGGAAAGAAAAGCTATCTATGAGACCTAAAGGAAAAACTATATATAAAAATATTAATGTAATCTTTGCATTCTTTCGATAACCTGACTTCTGGTTATGCATAACCAGAAGTCAGGTTATCGAAAGAATGCAAATATTTCATTAATATTTTTATATATAGTTTTTCCTTTAGTTCTCATAGATAACTTTTCTTTCCACTGTTTGCAAAATCCTATAAAGAAAATGTTTCATTACTATAAGCAAACAAATAATAAATATTTCACTTTTAGTGTTGTATTGTTTATGAAAACGTGTCGTATAGTGTTCAAGTGTTTTAGTGTTTATGAAAACGTGCCAATGCGTTGTTCTTTCAGAATTGTTTTAATTTATTTGTTTTAAAATTACTGTTAAATTTTTTAATATACATTTTGTCAACTAAAATATTTATTTATTACCACTAAAAGAAAAATAATTTATTATCGTTATTCTCGTAGAGATTTCAGATTTTTTCTTGTTATTACATGAAATATTTTATTTTCACTAACGTCGTATCCCCTACTAATACTACGATCCTATCCTTTCCTGGCAAGAAATGCAAATACCTCCCCGTGTTACTGGACTGTAACAATATTAGTCATTGATTTCTTTTTCTGATAACTTATTGTTATTGACTGAATTGGGCAATTCATTTTTTGTTATCAGTTTCATTTGTGCCCGAGCCTATAAACCTACAGTGTCCGCAATACAGTTGGCTACATATCGAAAAATTTGTATTATTGAAATTTCCAAAAAATACTATATTGGGGGCTCGTTTCTTTTTTTACATGCAAATACCTTTATTCAACTAAAATACATACAGTTTTTGTCGATACTAATCAAATATTTGTGAAATAGACACAAGAATTTATGATTTTTCATATAGTAATTAACGGTATGGGTAAAATTTGCACTTTTTTATTTTCCTCATATCTGCTTCATTGATACATGGAGTCCTTGTTCTATTCTATGCACTTTTTCTTAATAACATTTTTCGGTATCTTAACAATTTGACCCATTTTTCGGTACTACCGTCAACTATTTTTTACAGTCCTGCCAAACTGGTGATCACATGACATGTGTCAAAATGTAATTTGTTGTTATCGGACGTGCATAAACGAACCCCCAATAGAGTTTTTTATAAATGTCAATAATACAATTCTTTCCGATATGTAGTCAACTTTATGGAGGACACTGTATAATCAGAATTCCTCTAAGTTACTAAATTAATAATCTTAACATTTTATGATAACATCTTTCCTATTTTTTATGATTACTTAGCGACATCATTACTGTTACAGGAGGTAACTGTTTGAGAACAACTGGCATTTCTTATGCATCTTAGTTCAGACGTTTTAGCGACCATGACACAAGTCAGCTTAAATTGTACCCGACTCTAGGAGAGATCTTTTACCTCATTTTAAAACGAAAATCAAGGAGGTGTTATGAAGTGCACCTTCATTAAAAAAATTATTTATAACAAAAGGTGTGTCAGAAGTTAATTAACAAAAATTGTCAGGCAGACAATTTTTTTCAAAAATAGTTCATTATTTACCACAATTGCGAAAATTTCACGCAGATGTTTTGAATAGTAGAATCAATTTTATTAACTAAATTTAAAAATTCATAAAAAATAACAATTAACAAATTTTTAATTATGATTGTTACATGTTTTGCAACCATTTAAATTTGAGGTGTTCAACGGGGTACCTTTTTTATTGTTACAGGTTAAATTGAAATTAAGAAATACAAAGTGAAATTTGACTCTAAATCACAATTAGTTCTTAAATCTTAAGGTTGGCTAGCTCTATCACGAGAATCTCAGAGGTGAAGATCGTTTATTTTTAACGATTTCAATTTTGCCATAAGTTGAAATGAGCGCCAGGTAATTTCCTATAAATTCCAGCCCCCTTAGATTGAGTATGACACACCGATTATCAAAAAACTACCAAAAACCGTGTTAAATTTAATCTAGGTCAAAACACAATAGAAATCTATTTAAAATAATTATTTAATTTACATACAAAATACAATTAATAAAGTACAAATCGGCTCAGTTTTATGAATATTATTAATAGGAAATTATAAAAAAAAGAATTTTATTTACTAGATCTACAATTAATAATAATATTATACCAACAACTTACAAATACAAATATTCTACTTTTTTACAAAAACTACTATTGGTTGATCACTGATATTCTGCAAATGAATTGTTAAAAATATACTGAAGATTTACTAACGATCTCTAACGATGTACTGTCAATGATTTATAGTTAGGTTAAATTAAAATATGTTGCTCTATATTGACGCTGCCAATAAACAACGTAAAATAAAAAGATTGATATATACCTTACAAACTAATGATATAACCATAAAATACCTGGAAATAAGATGTTAACTGCGCAGTTACTCACATGTCTTATTTTCACATATGCTTAATTGAGTAACTAATGAAAATATTTAACCATAAATACATATATGTATATAGAAAAATAAGTAAAGAAGTAAAATATAACGGCAGATTATTAATACACATATAACTTTTAGTTATCCTGGTAACATTAGAAAAAAAGTACTCATCCAGCATCCAGCGTTGAGCAAAAATCTGTTAGTACAGGTTACTATGCTGTTGTTACTGCAGAAACCTCATGTACACGTCAACTTCAGTATCTCATCAACATTTAAATTCATGTGACCTCATAACCAGAAACCACGTGTCTCAACTGTGACATGCGACCATACCAAAACGACGACTTCAGAAAATGGCTTCGCGGGACCTCCCAACAATCGATTCACCAATTTCCAAGTCGATAAAAACTACATGGACATCCACAGCTTATCAGCTTCACAATTTTATGTAACTTAGTACCACTTCAGTACTTTGTCTAATTTTCCAGATTTTCCAAATTATCTCAAATTACCCAAATTTTCCAAATTATTCAAATTATCCGAATTATCCAAATTGCCTACATAAAAGAATGACAAAAATTAGGAGTCAGTATTTCCAGAAAATTCAAGATGGTGCTTACCCGCAAAATCGTCAGGGCACAAACAGATATTCAACAATGTCGTATTTATTGCCTATTTAGAAGTCCTCTATAACAAAAGTTGGCTTCAAACAGCTACACACAATTAGGCCTTCCAAATGTAAGAATTTTATAGCATAATCCCCCGCAATTAAGTTGGGGTTGCTTTTACAAGCAAAAATAAAAATCTTGACTAATCGGCTTGACGACTCAATAAAGAAAGGAAGAGCACGCCGGTTGTCGAAACCAACCGTTTTTTTTCCTAAACACCTGTTTTTTTTCTGTTTTAACGACCAATCACCATTCAACACCTAATAGGAAAATACCCTAGGAATTGATAAGTAACAGAAAATTAGTTCCAGGCATAGCATGATTAAAACTCTCCTTAGAATAGAAACTAAGATACACAAAACCCATTATTGGACCATATAAACAATAAAATAAATAAAACCACGATTTAATGACTTTAGTAATGTTTCATTTAGAACCAAATGATGGTAACACGTTATTCCCTAACTCTTAAATATGACAGCTGACCAAGGAGAGGTAAATTCGAATGTTTACATCCTTATTTGTTTAATTAAATGAGAAATTCTCCACTACAGGTGAGAGCAAATAGCATTAGCTTGAACAATTACAAAAAGTCATAAAATATATGCCCGCTCGTAGCGATTACTAAATTTTTGTGTTTATCATTTTTAGGTTAACCAACGAAATTTCCTTCTAACAGTAACACGGAAAATTACCTTAAATGAAGTTATAATAACACCCCAGACATAACAAAGCAATGAACCTAAGTTATAATGACTAAAAATCATATAGTAAACATTAAGGTTCTTGGAGTATTCTTACTTAGCCATCGATAAATATGAATACATATTATTTTATCTGGTCTCCTTGCTATCAACAAAAGTAAAGAAGAAAATTCATATCCTTTTTTCCTCAGGTACCAACAGCAACATTAAAAAACAATCGTAGCTTCACTCATTTTTAAGTTTACATTCCCACAACAAATATATGGGCGGAAGCTAATTTAACGTCACATTATCATGGGATCTCGGTCTATTACTTTTAACACTGGTGTTATAAAATGACATTTTTAACATATCAAACGTTAAAAGTTCTACTTTTAGTAGTTAGCATACAAAAAAATATTTATGGAGTAGAAAAATAAGATGAGCTTTGTATCTGAAACACTATATATGTCGTGGAATACATCAATTTGATATTGTAATCTCTAATCAGTTAATAGACATTGCCATCGGTATTCTACTTAGGTGATAAGTGTCACATGAGTGACATGTAAATTTGTGCTATTGGATTCACCAACTGGATTGTGCGGTATATTAATACAAGGGGTTTAAGGTGTCGCAAAGGAATTTGAGGGGTCGTCCACATCACTCAGATGGGCTGGCTGTGGCGAACCTGGCTTATATCATCCCTAGACTAAAGCGAGAATCATTTATAAACTATACCTATGTTTTACTGGCTTTCCTATCCTTACTATTAATTATTATGTAGAATATAGCTTAATTGAATGACATTCCAATGAAAATAAATTATTTTATATTACTTTGTATTTGCCTCTCATTATTTTACAAGCTTATATTTCAAATCGTGGGCAGAATTGAAACTTTTCCAAAGTTTTTGTTTTTAGCAATAATTAAGTAGTTATATTTTTTTCTAAAAATATGTGTCTGAACATAATAAATATTCCGAAAAACCCTTATTTTACTTCGTTGTTTATATTGTAGTTCTTAATGAAAATTGTTTGTATATAACAAAAATATTGTGTAGGTATGTAGTAAATTACATGAAAATCGACCTAAACTTGAAAATGTTAAATTAATGAATTTTCACGAAACTTTGTGTATTTTATTCGTTTTGATGTCTAGATTAAACTCCAAGAAAATTTGGCCGCTATTGCCCCGCAATTTTTGTAAACAATGAATTTGTTGTTAATGTGCTAACTGGCAAAATTGATGTAAATTGAGAAACCAAAATGTATTTTTAGATAATTTAATGAAAAATAACAACTTTTTACTCTTGTAAAATTTTCGAAAAAATTCGTATTTTCCAAGATCTAGCTTATAGAATTTTTACAAAAAGGGGGAAGGGGGATTAAAAAGTGAGAAAAAATTCAGAATTCTGGTGAACGTATTATTAAAATACAAGACTTTGTCTCCGTTATTATTTTTTCCTAAAGTGCACTATGTCCATAATGTCCAAGTTTTTCCGGAAAACAGAAAACAGGAACGTTATCGGAAAATGGAAGATCTCGTGAAATTTAAAAATCTGAGAAAAATCAGACGTATAGACTGATATATTCTTTAAAATTTAGGTCTTGTAATTTTTTTGTAACCTGTATATTTTCCAAGTTTTCAACAGTTTTTCACGAGCAATAATGTACCTAAATTTTTTCATATCGTAAAATGCATATAATCTCTGAAATTATAATTAATTTATATATATTTTAACATAAAAATATCTAATTTGTGAAAAAAAGTTTTCAGACATTATAAACATTTTTTTTAGTTAAAGAATAGAAAATATTCATGGATTTTTTTTTTCGGAATAAATAATAATAAACTATTGAAATGGATAAACAAACCGTCAGAATAAGACTTTTTAATTCTGCAATATGTATGTTTTATGGTTAATTTAAATAAAATAAGTTAAAGAAATATATAAAAAACTGATGAACTTAAGTCTTATTTTGGCGTTTTTTATCTATTTCGATAGTTTCTGATTATTTGTTCCAATTTCCAACTAAAAGATTGTTTTTTATGGCGGAAAACTTTTACCCAAATTAGGTATTTTCTATTAAGGTATATATAAATTATTTATAATTTCAAAGATTTGCCTTATGAAAACATTTAGGGACACCTTTGATGATGAAAAGCGGTTGATAACTCGGAAAATATGCACGTTACAAAAAAATTAAAGAAGACCAAAATGTTAAAGAACCTATACGTCCGAATTTCATAGATTACGAGATTTTCCATTTTCCGACAAGGGTGCTTTTTTCGTGTTTTTCTGGAAGAACACGGATAAAATCATAAAGGAAAAAAGCCTTGAACATTAATAGTACATTCACCAGAATTTTTCTCGTCACTTTTTATTCCCCCTCTCCCTTTTTTGGAAATCCGAACTGCTATATCTTGGAAAATAAGCATTTTTTTGAAAATTTTACAAGAAGAAAAAGTTATTTTTCGTCATATTATCTAAGAATACATTTTGTTTTTTAAATGTATCTCAATTTTGCTAGTTAACAAATTAGCAACAAAACCATTGTTTATAACAATTGCAGGGCAATAGTAACTATTTTTTTTGTTTTTGTAATTTGGTGCAGATATCAAAACGAACAGAATTGACAAAGTTTCGTGAAAATCCATTCGTTCGGTAAACTTCTTAGTCAGAAATGTTAATTTGCCTGCAATATACAGACTGTCCATTTTATCAGAGCCATCGAGAATATCTTACTTATTAGCGGTCGTGGAGAAAAATTGGTTCTACGAAAATTGTGCCGATTTTTAGAAGCTACAAAACAATTTGAATATATTTAAAATCCATGGCCTACTTTAAGAGTTATGACGGAAAATATCGAAAATTAGGAATATGTCTAAGCAAGATGTCTCCGTTATTTGAAGAGATACGACGAAAATTGTATGGCTACAATTTTTTTCAGAACGGTGTACTTCAGCGAGGTTTTATTGAATTTGTTTCAAAACCGCTGTATTTTGAGATTTACTCTTTAGGGTGCTAAAAAAAAATTTTGAAACGGGCGGGAAATGACCACATTAAATATAGTATTCTCCTCCCAACAATATATCACATGTCATATTTATTAATTGGAACTAAGCAAGTAATTATAAAAACACTTTTTAAACCAATATTTTTTTTTAACTAGCATCATACTTGCCATGGAAAAGTGTGATTAAATAAGACGATTAAAGGATTCAGTAAGTTCTTCAAATCTTTACTATAATAATAATAATAATAATAATTTATTTATCCTTTCGATCATAGCATAATGATATAGGACATGTCAATACATAAACAAAAAACAATAATAATAAATAAAACATATAAAATATAATACATGACGATAATTGCACCAACATACATAAATAACATCAAAATAAATAGTCAAATATATCGTAAAACAATTATTCTTCCTACGTAGTTAAAAGTGTATGAGTACCTAATTATTATTTAAAAATTCGTCGACTGAATAACAACAACCATTTATTAAATACTTTCGCAATTCCTTTTTAAAAGAATATAAGGAAGCGTTTTCTTTGATTTCGGGAGGTAGGGAATTGAAAAATTTTACTCCGGCCAGCAGTGGAGACTTCTCGTACAGTGCTGTTCTGCGTCCCTGTATTTTCAGTAGATTACTATGTCTAGTAGGGTAATTATGTAATTGAGAAGTTGTTTCATACTTGCTGATATTCTTTTTTGTATATATGAGACAATTGTATATATACACGCAAGGAAACGTCAATATAGTATGTTGTTTAAAAAATACTCTACATGACTGAGTTTTCTGTAAGCCAAAAATTAATCGAATGACTCGTTCTTGAGCAATTAGAACCCTTTCGCTCTCAGAAGCGCCACCCCACAAAATGACGTTATACGACAGTACCGAATTAATGAGGGCATAATAAACATTTAATAGTGAGATTTGGCCTAAAACATTTTTTAGTTGCAAGATTGCATAGTAGCCACTACTTATTTTTCGACAAACATTGCTAATATGGTATTTCCAGCTCATATCACTGTCAATATGTATACCAAGAAATTTTGTTGCTGCACTTGGTACAAGTGTTAATTGGTTAAATGTTACCTTCATGTCAGTGTGAAAATTTTTTCTGCCAAAAAATTGCATCAATACAGTTTTTTCTTGATAGCAATTAATTTATTATTACCGCACCAATGTGTAAATTGTTCAAAGAGAGTATTGATCTTTTCCTGCAGTTCCTCAGGGGTGTCTGCTTCTTCTGCTATGGAGACATCGTCTGCGAACAGCACAATGCACTCAGCACTAATATGAAGTAGTAAGTCATTTATAAACAAAAGGAAAATCAGTGGTCCCAGAACAGAGCCCTGAGGAACTCCAAGATTAACGTCATACTTCTCTGAACTAGTTTCTTCCAACTTCACAATAAGTTTTCTAAAGCTGAGATATGATACTATCCACGAAAGAAAGTTACCCCTAATTCCTATCGCAAAAAGTTTTTTTTCTGCCACAAATGTTGGTTCTATAGAATCAAATGCCTTGGAAAGGTCAAAGAAAAGGGCAGCAACGTACTTCCTGTTATCCATACGATTGTACACAAATTCCAAGAAGTCAGTCGCCGCACTCTCAGTTGACCTGCCAGGGTAAAATCCATTTTGACATTCGGAAATTATTTGGTATTTTGTTAAATATAGAAGTATTTTATTATATATAGCGCGTTCAATTATTTTACATATGACGCTAACTACAGTGATGAGCCTGTAATTCTCTATTAAATATGGGTTATTATTTTTGTATATTGGAATTACTTTTCCTATTTTCAATTCTTCCGGGAATTTCCCCAGTTCTACAGACAGATGAACAATAAGAGCTAGTGGTTCGGCAATAAACTGACAACAGATTTAATAAGTTTTGTAGACACACAATCTACTCCTACAGAGTTAGTATTTTTTTAATTGACATATTATGTTTATTATATCCTCACTAGTGACTGACGTAAAGAAAAAAGTGTTGTTATTATTAGGCATTGTAGTACATTTTTTTGTTACTTGATCACCAAAGTGATCCTTTGTTTTATTTGGGACCTCGGTAGAGTAGTGCTCAGCAAATGAATTGACAATTTTATCGGGATCACTTACAATTTCATTGTTAATTTGAAGTTTTATTGACTGTACGGTTTTAATTTTGCCGGTCTTTTTACGCACTAAATGCCATACTTCTCTTTGTCTATCATGTATATTAACTATATTACTTAGTGAATTTTGATAATAATTTAACTTGGCTCTGTTAACACCTTTTTTATGTTCCTTTTTCATTTCATTATACTTAATTGCTACATCAGTGTCATTTGTATTTTTCACTTACCAGAACATATTCTTCAATTACCTACTTTTTTCTCTCATATCCCTTGTTATAATCACACACTAACACAATTAAAAAGAACAAAGTAAATTCAGCTAACAAAAAAAAATTAATAATAACATGAATTTAGAACACAGAACATTAATTTTTTTGTTAACTGAATTCACTTTATTCTTTTTAATTGTATGAATTTTTGATTGTAGCAAATATTTGAAGAACGTACTGAATTTATTCATCGTTTTATTTACTAACACTTTTTCAGGGCACGTATGATGCTAATTAAAAAAATATCATTGGTTTAAAAATTGTTTTTATAATTACTTACTTAGTTCCAATGAATAAATATGGCATGTGATATATCGCTGAATAGGGAGGAAATTGATCGATTTAATGAAGCCATTTCCCGCCTGTTTCTAAAAATTTGTCGCCTTAGAATTTTCTTCATATCTCTTCAAATAACGGTGATATTTTGCTTAAATATATTCCGCAGTTTCGATATTTTCCATCATAACTCTTAAAGTAGGCCATGAATTATTTCAAATATCTTTAAACCAACTTGTAGCTTATAAGAATCGGCACTATTTTCTTAGAAGCAATTTTTTCGCACGTTCGATATTTAGTGAGATATTATCGAGGGTCCTGATCTCAGTCATGTTTCTGCGTGCAGAATCAGCACCTGAAGGAGAATAAGAAAGTTTCGGGATATCCTGTAGTTGACGCTAACAGATCTAAAGGAATCAGATATAAGCTAATATTCCCTGTATTATATTAAGAATGTCGTCACCTAAACTACGTCTGAGTGATACTGGGCTCTAATGCAACATCAACTCATTAAAATCAATTTATAATGTAAAATTTACGTACTCCTATGTAAAAAAATACAACTTTATAATTTTCTTCTTCTTTCAAATTACTGAAGGAAATCGTTATTCAGAAAGTTTTCTAATCATGGCATTAAACACATTTTCATGCAATATTCTTAACATGCTTGAAGTAATAATAATAATAATAACTTTTTTTGTAGTCCATAAAATTTGTGTACAATATATTGTTAATAGATAATATTTACATCTAACTATGGCTACAAGGGGACTGGAAAACAATACAATATTGATCAAAGTTTCAGCCCCGTGAAAAATTATTTTGACACGTGGTCGTAAAAGGAAACATATATAATAAAGAGTAATTACATAAGGAAATAAGAATAAGAAACTTGCAAGAATAAATTAAATTAAATTAGGATATGCAAATTTAACTAAAATAACTGGATGTAAGGCACGTAGGGTATTATTATTTTATTTATTGTATTTACAGAGATAAAAGAAATTGTTTGTATAGTATCTTGAATTTAAGTGACCCAGAATTTTCATTAGCAAGAGGTACTTTATTATATAACTGAAATATGTTATATGAAATACTTCTACGGTATAAAGTAGTTCTATGAGGTGGAGGTGATATCATTCCTCTGAATCTCAAGTTCAAGGTGTGAACATCACTACGGTATTTAATTTTATCATTTAAGTATGGGGGACATTTATTTAAGACTATATTATGATACAATGTTGCACAATGACATTTTCTTCTAGATTCCATATTTAACCATTTTGCATCTTTCAATTTATGCGAAACATGCTCATATTTCCTAATGCCATAGATATACCTTAAACATGCCTTTTGGATTTTCTCTATTTTGTTACCATCCATTTTATCGACGCAGGGACCATATTATACAACATCACAGTAGTTGAAATGACTTAGCACTAGCGTATCAGTAAGTTTGACTTTAAGAGATGGCGAGAGTAAATGACGATGAGGTCTTAAGGAGATCTCTTAAACCGCAAGTCTGTGTCCATCTCGACACCAAGATTTTTTGCCACTTTAGTACATACTAAATCAATATCGCCTACTGTAATTTTTATATTTGCTTCGAGCTGAGCTCTACGTTTGCCAAATATGAGAACAGAATACTTCATTGGATTTATATATATTTTATGACGTGTTGATATTTCGACTAGTCTTTGCAAATCATTATTAATAATAAATATATATTAAATGATTGCTCGATTCAGGTCGTCATGAGAAAATGAATAATATATTAGAGTGTCATCCGCATATAAATGTACTTTACAATGATTTAAACGGCTTATTGTATTTCACGTGTATATACAAAATAAGATCGGGCCAAGGATTGATCCTTGTGGTATTCCACACAATATATTTCCGTAATTTGATTTACCATTGCTTGTTTCTACAAACTGAGATCTATTATTCAGACAACTCTTAATAAACTTAATAGCACTCTCCGAAAATGCAATATAATGTAGAATAGCGAATAAAATATCTTATCATGTCGAATACCTCTGAATAATCTAATAAAATTAAGGCTGTTGTTTTTCCTGCGTCAATATCCCCAATAATGTCATCCATGACACCTAATAATGCGGTGGCACAGCTGTGGCCCGGACGAAATCCAGATTGGTATATTGGTAGAATATTATATTCGTTAATATGATCGCGGATTTGAGAATTCATAATTTTTTCCAATACTTTGGATAGCACTGGAAGAATGCTAATAGGTCGAAATTCACTGAAGTTGGAAATGTCACTTTTTTTAGGCAGCGGAACAACACGTGATATTTTCCACGAATCTGGGAAAATACCCTCTAAAAGGCATGAGTTTATAATATTAGTAATATAGGGCAAAATATATGGACGACATAAAAGTAACATATCAATGTTTATTAGATCCGACCCTGTAGATTTTGATTTTATATAATTGCATCTGATACTGGAACAAATGAAAATAGATAGTTAAAAATTGCTTTTAAATTTTGATTATAATACTGTAATAGTTCATTGTCAGGAGAAGATAAATTTGTAGAATATTGCAAAAAATGTGAGTTAATTTCGTCAGGTTTATTTAATATGTCAGGAAGTGTGTTCGTTACCGCTCTGTTATAAATATTAAGTTCCTTCAGTTTCTTCCAAAGAGTTTTGGCATTATTATTTATACAAAATTCAAGACAACTCTTTTTTTCGTTAGCAATGGCAATGTTGGTTTGGTTTCGTAAACTTTTATAATAATTCCAGTGTTCGACGTTTTTGGTCTTATTAAATCTTTTTAACGCCTTGTCCTTTAATAATATAATTTTTTGAATTTTATCGGTTAGCCAAGCTGGTTTATGTTTTTTTATTACAATGTCTTTAATATGAGCAAGGGTGTCAAAAATATTTAATATTAATGTATTAAAACATTCAATTTTCTCGTTAATATTTGGTGTATTTATTATGTCTTCAAAAGGTGCTAATATTAAAAACTCGTGTAACAAATCTAGATCAATGCGCTTTAAGTTTCTAGTTTTAAAACTTTGCTGATAATTTTTAGATGAGCAAATTTTGAAAGAGCAAATAACCAACATATGATCTGATACATTATAAATTTCATTTGTGCCACATGTATAATTCTCCTTATCATTTAAAATTAGAATGACATCTAATAAAGTAGAAGAGCTTCTTGTTATACGAGTAGGCGTATTAATTATTTGTTTTAAGATAAACGATTCTATGCAGCCATTAAAAATGATAGATTTACGATTTTCAGAATCCAGCAGATCGATATTTACATCGCCTCTGCAAATTATATCATTGCAGATGGGTATAAAATCAGATAGAGTATCTTCAAATATATTAATAAAATCTAAGAAATTTTTATTTGGGGGTCTGTAGAGTGTACCAATAATATATGTTTTATTAAACATATTAACTTTTATCCATAACTGCACTAATGTTTCATGGAATTTATTATTTAAAATTTCATACCTTAAACTTACCCTCACATAAACTCCTACACCTCCACCTCTTGGGTCCCTATCTTTTCTTAGGAAGTTATATCCATTAATTTGCACTAAATTACTGGGAATATTATCTGATAACCAGGTCTCAGAAATTCCTATGATATCATAATTTTCTTTTACCACAAAAACACTGAAATCTGCAAAGTTATGTGCTAAAGACCTTACATTCAAAAAACAAATTTTTAAGTCTCCGATTATTGCTTATCCTAATTTTACAAAAACTGTAACAACAAATAAATGTATATTTCAAATATGTATAAATAATAGTAACACTTAACAACAGGTAACTTAATTTCAAGCAGTGTCTAAACACGAAAGAAAATAAATTCAGAAAAGAATAAACGATAGTTACCTACTACTCTGCATGTATCATTTAAAATCAATATGTTATTGCAGGAGAAAAAAACGCAAATTTTTCAATTCTTATAGGTATGCTAGGGTTACAAAAATAAGATTATATTATATACCTATACATAATTAATTTTATTTAATTATTATGATGTAACATTATTATAAAGAAAATAAAAGTACTATGAAAGAAAAGTAACAAAAAATTTTAATTTGAATCTAGATCATCATGTTGAAATTTTTCAGCAAAATCTCTTCTCTAAGACTTCTAAGTAGTTCCTGTTCAGAGAGGCTTAATTGTGCTTAGTCCCATAGGTAGTTAACAATTTTCTAAGGAGCAGTTGTGAAAATTGTAAAATATATACAACACGTAAACATTACACCAACCGAAACTTACTCAAGAATATAAAATCCCTGAATTCGAGCCGTTTGAAATGTAAATAGGCAAACTGTACCCTTATATCATCACCTGTAAGGGCTACAATCGCTTGTTCCAAAGTTGAAGTCCACAACAGATTCTTCAGGCAGATTCTTACAACGAGGCTCTGCAGAGTATCGACTCAAGAGCAAGGAAGGGGCAAACGGCAAAAGGAGAGACAGTAGAGTGCAAGGAGAACGACAAAGACAGACACACTTAAAAGCTTCGGGGGTATGAGGAACCAAGATGGCGGCCGTCCGGGCGCGGTCCCTTGGTATCGGCTTACCGCTCGCAATAAGATTTGCCTGTACAGTTCTGGTCATTAATATACATGAGTTGAGGCACTGCTATGGCAAAGCATATCGCCGAGGTTGAGGACATAACATGGTATTAGTTTGCAGAGCTTGCCACTACAATATATCTTAAATATAATATAGTTATTGAACATATTGGCGTTATCTAGGGAATTATGTTCTCCTTGACTGGAAAATACATACATTGATAATTGGAATCGAATTACCCCATAAATGACTACACACGTATGTCAATAATTTAAAATAGGTATTTTTATCGTTTTACTCAATTTGAAATATTTTCAAATCTTGACGTATTTAATCTCATTGTGATATTATCGTCACTTTTCTGGTAGACTGCCTGATTCATACTTGAAGGAGTTATTTCACATTCAACAATAGTAGGTTAACGAGTTAGGAGCTGTAGCGGGGCTTCGCACAGTGGTCTTTTTTTGTTCAAAAATGGCTAGAGGGCGCAAATCTTGTAGGAAATGATTTTTTTTTTTAATTTAAAGCTTACCGAAATTTCAATTCGGAGCCCGAATTTTGAAATAAAAATCCTTTTTTATTATTTTAAGTTAAAGGCCAAAGAAAGCATATTTTTAAATACATTTTAATATAATATACTGAATAACTTCATACGATGAAAATATCGGATCGACGAATATAAGTCAAATATCAATTTGGCAGCTGTCAGTTGATACTTCTTTTGTCTAAATTGACAGCTGATTTTGTTTTATTTTTTTTTCCTAACTAGCTTTAATTATTCAAAAAACTTCGAAGCAACTATTTTTGTCTGAAAATTGTAAAGTAGAGGTCATATATCATTTGGCAGTTGTCAATCTGTCGATAAATGTCTTATGTCAAATTATGCATTAAATTTTGACCTATTGACATCACCAATATGAGTTATGATCGTCAACTTCAAGGACTCGATATTTTTATCGTATAAAGATATTCAGTATATTATATCAAATTGTAGTTAAAACATTTACATTTATTGACAGCTTATAAATATCATTATCCCTTGTCACATTTCTTTCTTTCTACTTTCTTGGCAATGGTGTCCATTATCTACCAAATATAATGTTCCTTCAGCAAAAGTTTTACTGATATAGCGATACCAAACCCACAGAGGGATAGATAGACATACGGGCTGATTGAAAGACTTTGACTTTCATATTCTAATTCAAAGACATTTCGGGGACAGCTTTTTTCGCAATTACAGTGCTTGTCTTCGGTAAGCAAGGAACAGATAGATACCTTAGTTAAATTTTACTCTAAGATTATAATAAAATATAGTATACAGGGTGTTTATAAGGTCGACGCAAAGCCTTGCGAAGGTGACAGGAAAGATCATGTAGACTACATTAAGCAAAACATACCTTAGTACAAAATCTTTATTTGAGATCTTCGAGATTTTTCTATTTTAAATAAAAATCCAATTTTTTTCACATTTTCACCTTAATGACTCACTAATACACAGTGGGGCTGAAAAATAATTTGTCATTCAAAATTCTCCTTTAATTTTTATCCAATCGCAATATATTTTTAATTAAATAATCATCAGACTTCTGTCCAGTAAGCTGTCATGGCAAATTTTTGAAAAATATCAATACTGAACTTACATACGTCGTTATAGTTAATCAAAATTGGTCGAATAAGCAGAAAAATCAAAATAGTTACATAAATTATTGACAAAGGTCAAAAGGCTACTTTTTTCTTTTCTTAGTCGGTTTTGAGTAAATAAATAATATGCTCTAAATAAAGTGTTCTAAAGTTTGTTACCACGAAATTGGCCAAATATGCCCGAAATCAGTCAGAAGTAGAAAATATTCCCGAATTTTTAGAATATTTACTTCCTTTATAGACATATTTTATTTCTAGCTCTACTGATTCTAAAATACATCCCAGTTTGACAAAACCGGCAAGCTAAAAGCCTATCGTAACTTTAAATTGACAAACAAAATGACCAAAATAATTATGCAGCAGAAACTAGATTCGAAAGCTAATAAAATTTACTTATAAGTGAACTATAATGGCGTATGTAAGTTAAATTTCGATTTCTTTCAAAAGTTTTGTAGCCAGAAGTGTGACAATTATTTTAAAAAATTTGTATTGCGATTTGACAAAAACTAAAGGCTGTAGAGAATTTGGAATGGTAAATTATTTTTCAGCCCACTGTGGCAGTGGATCATTGGTTATTTTTAGTTTTTTATGTACTATATTGTATATCTGTTCTGTGAATTTATACAACAAATAACCAAATTTAAAAAATCGGTAAAGATATTTACACAGAACTTCCCTCTTTATTTGTGCATGGCGGTCACTCTAAAATATTAGTAATTACGAAATGACATTAGAAATGATAATCGGAACATAGTTATCACTATTACTACAAAGAAAGCCTGATAAGTTTTGGTCAAAAAAATATACAGAGGCTTGCGCAAATACCTTTATAAATGTCCACCATGACTGAACTATTTCATGGGATGACCATTGACCACCCTGTACATTTTTCAATTATAATAGGTGCATATGCCAAATAGGGATGCACCGACTAGTGGCGGACTAGTCGGGAAAGCCGACTATTCGGCCAATTTTGTAGTCGGCGACTAGTCGGTGACTATTAGGCGACTAGTCGGCGAAAAAAATAAAACATACCTTGCTGAATTAAGAGGGCGTTTTTAATAATATTTTAATAAAGTAAAGCAACGCATGTGTAAAATGTTGGAACAAAATTTAAACAAAAAACACTGTATTTCACTACATAGTACATACATACTACATGATACAAAATAAACAGTAAGCTTAATATTGTTCGAGGGATCAGATACAGTATAGAAAATATTAAAACTAAATAAAAAAATACATTGTTCTAGTATACATTACCCTATATTAGTAAGTATGTGATGTATTACAATACATCACATACCATAATTTTATATGATTGTTCATATTTGAGGTATTAGCTGCTTTTCCGCGGCCACCGCGAGAAATTAACGATTGGCATTGATTAAACTTCACTTTATTGCCATTGTCTCCTTTAGTTTCATCAAAGAATAACCAAACACGTGACGTTTTTTTTACTTGTTTTCGACATATCTATATCTAATAGTTCTGCAGCTAAAATTAAATCCAATACACACAAAAACTAACCTTAAAACAACCGGCAAAGCAAACAATGTTCTAAGTGAAGTGAAGTAAACAACAAAGCAGAAAATACGTGTTCGTGACTGTTGATAGGTCCGTCGCGTCGGCCAGCGGCCTGCGACAGGTGACGAGACATGGCACGCGAAGTTTATCGAAGTCGGCGCGCGAAGAAATTGGCCGCGTATTTTGCTGGCATTTAAAAATAGTCGGCTGGGTCGACTAGTCGGCTTTATGAAAAGCCGATTAGTCGGCTACTGACTAGTCGGCAAAAACCCTAGTCGGTACATCTCTAATGCCAAATATTCTTGCCATCTGTCACATTTCCAATTCCACATTCACGTAGTGGAGTGGAAGTATAGTAGTGGTTAAAAAATTTCATTATTTTTATTTTTCAAAAATGTTGGTAAAAAAATTTTCGAAATTTTTATAGTGATAAAAAATTTTTCAAAAATGTTGGTGAATAAAATTTTCAACATTTTCCCTGAAATAGGTTTAGAATGTCATGAAACGTGAAAATTTGAAATTTGAGCAAAGAAAAATTCATCTATTTTAGTGGTAAATTTTTTTCAAAAAATGTTTTTAAATGTTGTGTTTTAGATAGATTTAGAACTCTATAAAACGTGGAAATTCTAAATTTGAACAAAGAAAAAAAATCCGTTTATTTTAGTGGTAAAAAATTTTTGAAAAACTGTTTTTTTTTTTTAGTAGGTTTAGAATGCCATGAAACGTGGAAATTTTAAATCGGAAGAAAGAAAAACAAAATTTCATCTACTTTAGTGGTACAAAATTTTTCAAAAATGTTGGTGAAAAAAATTTTCAAATTTTTTTCTTTCCCAAATAGTTTTAGGGTGTCATGAAACATGGAAATTTTGAATTTGAGCAAAAAAAAATTCTTTTCATTATTTATTCCCTTTAGACGGTCCACCCTGTATATTTTCCAGTGAAAGATTAACCATTTCTTCGCTGATAGTAGTGTCAACTACCTACCAAATTTGACTGCTCTCCGTCAAGTAGTTTTTTAGTTAATGCACCTACAGACAGGCAGACAGACAGACAGACTGACTGACGGAATTGAAAAACCTATATTTTCGTAATCTACGTGATCTGAAACGTGAAAATCCGAAAAAATCTCAGAGGGTGATTTTTTTCTCGAATACACTTCCCTTCGGTATGCGAGGGACGTAAAAATTGATAAAAGAAAATCTGCCCTGAATAACTATGTGCGTATACCGTATCAAAATCTGTATTAAATGGACAACTTTCCTAATACTTTGTCAACTTTCTGTAATACATCTTTCTTGTCAATCGCTTAAAAATGAACTAAATTTTTATATGAAAGAAAATGTTCACAAAAGCCTTATTGCTATTAGCGGGGAGAAAACAGAATTGGTGAAAATGATTTTATTGAAAAGGTGTACCATCTTAAAACCTACTTATAAAAAGAACTTACATATTTTTTAAATTTTTCTTTTAGTGGTACAGTACGCGATGTCAGAGAAAAATACAAAAATTTAAATAACTTTTAAGTCATCAACAATTGGATAACCACGTAAATGATTATTTTGACTGGAGGTGACCTTCCTTATCATCACCCCACTTCGTTTGATCGTCCATTAATGGGACACCTTGTATAAACTTATACTGAATCTGTTTAGGCTACGATTAAATAACTCTAAAGACATCGATCTTGATCTCACTCTTAGCGAAAACATATTTTATGAAAGCTCGATTTTTAAATACATTTCTCTGTATATTCATGTTTGAAAAGGTTTTTTCCATTTTCAGACCTGTCCGAGCGATATTTTTTCCACGTGTTGTAACAATTTTATCGAATTTATTCCAGTCTTTACGTCCAAATTATATAATAAATGTTAAGGTTGCTAAATGAATGTTAATGTACAAGTAATTTGTTCTATCCTTGTAACTAAGATAAACAGGCTAACCATTATACTCTCCGCCGATTTACTGTACTTTTTATATAACTGTCGCACATTCTATAGCATACTCTGCGCCGTTTTACCATAAATAAATATTGTTAGTTGATGTTAGTGACTTGATCTTGACCCTTGACCTTTGCTTACAGTGAGATGTATTAAACCGCCAATCGTTTGTGACAAAGTTATTACTTTTAAGTTTATAAACATTATTGGAACTTAGCGGAGTAGCTGGTATTGTAATGTAAGAATATTCATATTTAAACTTTCAAATTTTCTCTAATTATTTGTTTCATTCTTTTTTTCTAATTTTTAACAAGTCTCCCCAGAGGGGTGGGATTGTTTTCGTTTTAGCTATTTTTGGTTTAATTGCGAAACATAAAAAAATAGATATTTTTTTCTATTTAAATAAGCAATTAATAGCTTTTCTATTTATTGATTAATTTTGTTCAGAAACATTCATCTAACTTAATGTCCAAACAATACAATAGGGATGTTCACAAAAAAATTAAATCCTGTTTAAACATCATGAAATGGTTAAACATAGTCTTATAATAATATCCACAAAGTTTTACAAAAATCAACAAATCCGTTCTATGGGAAAATCCCTAAAGAAATACGAATATTCATTTGAATGCGCGAAACGCTCCTTGACTGGTGTGACGTCATGTTGCTCATAGTTAAACGCGCGCGAATGTAGTGGCTAGGCTTTCATGCACGTTTCTTATGAGAACTGGGGATGGCAAAAAAATATAATATATCGATATATGAATCCCTTGATCATTTGATACATCACAAGACTCAGATCAGTATAATCGATATATCAACAAAAAATTATCGGTATTTCTATGTATCGATATATTTTGTAGATTAACATTTAATGTCAAAAATTAATGAATGCTTAAGGTATAACTTTGGAAAGAGGGTGGGGGGGGGGGGTGGCATTCTTTACAGTACAATATATATCTCGGTTAAAATAAATTTCGAATAGCGGGGGGTGATATTCTCGCAATAAAATTTCTATCTCGATTGAAATTTCGAAGATCGGGAGGGTAATATGTAGGTTGATCGTTTTCGATATATTTAGAAAAATATCGATATTTCAACCCGATGTATTGCAACAAAAAAATGATATGAATATATTCATGGTATAGAATTAATATATCGATATTTATTTTATATCGATACATCGTTGCCATCCCTAATAATTGGAGACCGATTTTGATAAATGCGTTTAAGGTGACAAAAGTTTTAAAAAAATATCGTTGGTTTAAAAAAGGACCTAAGCTTCTTTCTTTTTGCATTTTGTGACACAGACATAAAAACCTTTTCTGGGTTATTTACTGATGTATTTGCACATCCAGGAACAAAACAACACTTGTTTCTATTAACTTTCACACTTTTTGAGTCTCCTATCATTACAAAAACAGAGATAAAACAATACTGAAACAAACAATCCATATAATGTTGGTATACGAGTTCCGCTAGAGCATTATGACATCACGCGCGCTACTCTCACTGCAGGGATCGTTTACTAGCCTCGTTAATTTCGCAGTTTTTATTTTCAGTTTATTTTCAAGAAAAAAAGTTTTTAGGCGTTTTAAGGGTTATTACGTGTTTCTGGAGCCTTAGAACTATAATTTTTTATTACAATTAAAAAATAGAAAACATCCCGGACTTTTCAATCTTAAGTTATCGTGATTACATGAAACGTGACGGACGGACAGACAGACCGACGGACTGACCGACAGACAGACGAACTGACATACAGACAGACGAACATTTTGTTTGAAAGTTGTTCATAATTCAATCACCATCACAGTGATATGAAAAATTTCTCTCTGCGAGCGATATTTTCGGTTATAGAAATGTGCCGATCAAATGCAATATACTCTTCGTTTTGTATTTAAGAAGGGCATAATAAAGTAATAGTACCCTACATAAAATTATTTCGGTTAAATGGGCATATCCTAACTTAATTTAATTCAGTTTATCTTCACAAGTTTCTTATGTGCTTACTTCGTTGTGTAACACTATCATATTTTTATTGTATGTTCTTCTTTTTTAGGAACATGTAATAAAAGAGCTTTTCTATGGGTTCGAAACTGGTCAATAACTGTGTTCTTTTCCAGTTCCATTATAGAGGCAGTTAAGTTCATAATTTTGTAACAATATAGTGCATCTAATTATATGGATATAGTCCATATCCATATAAACGTTATATTATTATTATTATTAATGTTCGCAAAAGTTATCAGTAAAGTGTAATTCTATCAGGCTTCACTTTATAAATCTAATAACACAATATTAGTGCAACAAGGGATATGCCGTAACCAATGAGAGATTAATATTAATTTAAGTATATTTTATTTACCTGTATGAATGTGTCAAGAACTCTCTTGTGACCAATTACTATCGTAATATTGTTTTGAAAATCCATAGGTAGTATTATGTAAATAATATAACTAAAACAGTTAAAAGCATACCGATAACATTAATTTAAAGTAATAATTCAAATGCAGTAATAAAATATCTCATAAAAGCGAAGAGCAACACTATTCTTAAACTTTATAGCACGGACTTAATGAAGCAGTTGTAAACACACTCAATTGGTCCGCAAGTCGCTTATGTCTGTAGTTTGTATTGCCTCTCTCGACACATACATATTATGAAGTCCTCACAGGATTTCAACTTATACGTTCGTGTGTGTGGAATAAAAACAGAATTAGAGCGCCGTGTAAAGCAGACGAAGATAAAACATACAACCATTTGGAGAGAAATATGCAGATTTATTGCAGAGAGAAATGATGTGTACTAAATTAAATATACAGTGAGCTCAGTGCCATTTTATATATAGATGGAATCATTGCCATATAATATTCAGCATACCGTAAATGCTTAGATATATAAGAAATTTTTCATATTTTAGGCCCATCTTTCCTTATTTTTAAGAATGTTATGAAAGTGAAAAAATTATTTACATTGGACAAGAGTGACAGTCTATGAAACGACAGGTCTCTGTGTTTTTAAAATGGCGTACACAAAAATTTTAAATGTATGATGCAAAAAAGAGGCAAAATATGTATTCAATTGTGGTTGAAAATTAATATTTTCTTCAATTTAAATACACCAGTTAGCTGATGAATTGAATATTAATCACATCGTAAGCCGAAGAAAGGGATAACTGACTAACTTGCTTGTGTTTCGAGATATTCAAGGTCAAACTTTCAAAAACATGTAGTCCAGTCAAAAAACCTTAAAAAATGACCCAACCTCCTGAAAAATCCGAAAGTTTTGCAACTTCGCACACTTATTTAGAGGTACCTAAGAATGAATATACCAAAAGTCCTCATGAATATGAGGCGAGCTCTAGCGGCAATTAGCAAAAATAGGGCACTTTCTTTGGTTCTTCGTTAATATCTCGAGAACCGTTGGTCAGAGGCAAAAGTTGATTATATACATAATTAAGGCTTATCAAATTTGCTACAAAAATTATTATAAACATTTTACTTGTATTCCCAATGGTTCCCGAGTTATAGGCGCTAAAAGGAGCGTTTTGTGAAAAACCACGCTAGGGCGGTACAATATGGCATTTCTAATAATGTTTGATGTATGGTTTACCTAAATTTTTGTATAGTAAGGATAATTGAGGAGATAAACTTCACAACTTTGTATAAAAAGCACATGATGTATGTTACTTATGATGTATATTGATGATGCACATGATGTAGGTATATTAAACAATGAAATATATGAACAAACAAATTCCTGAGGTTATTCCAAGGAAAATTTTGTACAGAAAAATCAATCAGCTCTGAATCGCTTCTTGGTAGAAGGCCCTGCAATTTGATTATCTTGGCCAGCTTCTACACTTGCTGCCTGAAACAATAGGTAAGTACGCATGAGATGAAGGTGTGAGAGAACCATTATTCAAATAAAAACATGTAAGTAAAAGAAAGTACATAAGAAATAAATAAAACAGAAGAAGTAAATATAAGAAAGTAGTAAGCGACCAGTAAAACAACATATGAACATGACAACCAATTTATGTATATTAATGCCAAGGTAAATAAATAATAAAAAAATACAAATGTGCAATCTCACCTGACTTCTGGTTCCAGCAAGCACATTGCTTTGACCTTTATGTACCAAAGGTTCAGTGTTTGTTATTTGCACTGAATGATCTGCTTCTTCAAGGTTTATGACATCGGGATCATCGGGGTCATCAAAGTATTCTTCGAGGTTGGAAGTAACACCATTCAAGCATTCGCCATGGCAGTTGTGACAAATGCTTGTACACATTATTCCTGCCTTTCGATAGCCACATCTGTTCCCACATCCAGTTGTACATGCGCAACAAACGAGGTTAAGGACAGCTTCAGGTGCTGCTGGATCCTCTGTTGTCACAGGGATTAGCCGATCGCTTTCCACCTTCCAACCCCACTGTACAGGAGGAACCTCATTCCCAAGCCAAAATTGAATTTGGTGGTACACTTGAAAAGCATGCTGTTTTGCTGCTCCTTCTGTGGGCGGCAGAGCAGAAAGGTCGGGTTTAGCATTGGATACAGATTTGGTGAAAGCATTGTAACGGTACATATTAAGAGAGGTTTGCTTTCTGGGCGCATTGTACAATGCAAGGAATATTTTGTTTCCTGCAGCAGCTACAGCCTCATGGGATGAACTTGGGCTGTTAAGTATGTCAGCAATACATTGCAGTACAGCTTACTTCTTGAACAACTTGAAACAGGAAAGTTTTCCTTTTCGATATGCAGCT
Organism: Stenurella melanura; assembly: GCA_963583905.1. Taxonomy (NCBI): domain Eukaryota; kingdom Metazoa; phylum Arthropoda; class Insecta; order Coleoptera; family Cerambycidae; genus Stenurella; species Stenurella melanura. Next base: position 129,938,805 of record OY757310.1, on the reverse strand, counting down.
GAAGTCGTATCGCATCCCTACCACGCCGTAGCGTGTTTTTTCACAAAACGCTCTCTTTTATCGCCTATAACTCTGGAACCATCGGGAATACGAGAAAAATGTATATAATAATTTTTGTAGCAAATTTGATAAGCCTTAATTATGTATATAATCAACTTTTGCCGCCGACCAACGGTTCTCGAGATATTGACGAAAAACCAAAGAAAGTGCCCTATGTTCGCTAATTGCCGCTAGAGCTCGCCTCATATTCATAAGGACTTTCGGTATATTCATTCTTAGGTACCTTTAAATAAGTATGAGAAGTTTCAAAACTTTCGGATTTTTCAGGAGGTTAAACATTGTTTTGGCTGGACAATGGTTTCTCAATGGGCTTGTTCCATGATATTCTTTTTATTTACATGATTTTCATATAGTACTCGATATTCTCATTATACGCTTAAAATTTCGTATTATTAACTTTTTCCGTTCTAGAAATAAGAGGAGTTGAAATTATTAATAGTTGCAAAAACCGAGCCCTCATTTGTGACGTCAGTATATGCAAGTGACGTAAGAAAAGTGGCTTTCTGGGACCTTTCAAATCTAACCTGAAATGTCGAATAACATGGAATTTTTAAACGCTGGTAACTAAATAAATACATCGAGTGGAAGTTCGTTCTATGTCTCTACGGAAAGGAGAAGGTCGGCGATGAATTCTAATCGTAAATTGCAGGGTCAAAATCAAAAATTCGTCCAGACAAGAGCGAGAGAAAAGTGTAATTTTTTGACATTTCACCAAATCGTACTCTCCTACTGTCAAGAAGTAAGCAAACAGACAATACTTCGAAAACCCTTATAATTATAACAACTAAGGAGCATCAAGTCTATTGAGACCGCCTAGTCTATGCGTATAGTGACGTAGCGCCTGGCCACGCCCCATTTTCGCGAGGTGGAGATTTGTAATAGTTTTTAAGATACTAAACGTGCGAAAAAGATTCTGATTTTTTGTAGATCCATTATTTTATATTTGCACTTTCGATTTATTTTTCCCAAAACCTGGCCCTTTTGGAGATATTCAAGGTCGAACTATTTTTTGCAAATGAACATGAAGTCAGTGTGAAAGCTGTAGAGAATTGAATCATCTACAAGATTGATCTCTTGCATTTTCCTCAAAATTTGGCCCTTGGCGAGGTCAAATTTCCAAAGAAAACGAGTTTCCGCGAATATCTCGCTTCCTATGCACCCAGACATCCATGAAGTCAATATGAAAGATGCAGAGAATTCAATTATCCAAAAGATTAATCTTTTGCATCTTTCCCAAAATCTCGTCCTTTTAGAGATATTCAGTGGTCAAAATTTCAAAAATCCGGTTTTCCGCGAATAACTCGCTCTCTATGCATTGAACCGCCACGAAGTCTACATATAAGCAGTAGAGAACTCGAACATTTACAAGATTGGTAAATTTACAGTTTCTAAAAAAAAATGTTTAAATTGCATTCGTTTCCACACCACCCACGAGGTAGAACGCATGGCGCTTTTTTTACATGGTTTTCCCTGTGCATTTAGGCCTAAGCCGTGAAAATTGCGTCGACTATTACATACGGTGCTCTATATACAGTAATCCTACTCTGACTCATACTGAACTTCATCGAGTTCCAACTCATTCTGTGAACTATCATCATCGCTAACATTATAATCATTACTATCATAAGGATCAGAATCCTTATCATTGCTAATTTGATTGTCATTAGTTGTCACAATGTCTGAACATTCGAAATCATCTATTTCAGCAGTAAAATCTCCCAGTTCAGCTGTTTTTCTTTTGCTATCCACGCACTATATCCCCCGATAATTGGTGCAAGCTTCGGAGCATTCAAGTCCGATTTTTCTACAACCACACCTTGCGTTGCAATCTTTTCGGCAATTCCAGAAAATTTGGTTCAGTACATTATCTGGTGCTGGTGAGAATACATCAACTGTCTCCGTACCCGCAAGAGGTTTTGTGCATATGAAACAATTTCCATGCATATTGATCAGAATTCAAAATGCATCTATCAAAGTCGGAACGAAGCACACTGGATAGATGAGTTACGAGGAGAATATTCTCGATAATAATAATAAAGCGTAATGGACGTCCGGGTGCATAGGAAGAGAGATGTTCGCGAAAACCCGTTTTCTTTGGAAATTTGACCTTGATTATCTCGAAAAGTTTTGGAAGGTTTGGAAAATATTAAAAGAGCAACTTATAGACAATTTAATTCTCAACAACTTTCACTTTGACCTCATGGGCATCCGATGCATAGGACAAGAGATGTTTGCAAAAAAATTTGACCTTCAATATCTTGGGTAGCCATGCTTTGATTCTGATTTTTGTGGATTTGGGTTTGGGACACCTTAAAGAACGTCTCTAAGAAAAATTCAGATTTTTACTAATTTTGTTCAGGTCAAATGCTAATTTCCGTGGGCTATTGTGTCATTGTGAAGGCCTTGCTAGATTGAAATTTCGACTAGGTACTACTTGGCGAGGAGGAGCCAAGAGCTAACAGGTATACTAAGGTGCCCTTATCAAGGCTGTAGAGTCTGATACAACGGACAAAGCTAGATAAGGAGCTCTAAGGAAAGCAAACAGGAGCACACAATAGCTCCATGGGGGTCACGATGGTCAAGGTCAATCAGCCAGCTCGTCTTCCTAAATCTAACTAAGTTAAATAATAATGCAATTGATAAAATTAAATATTTATTTTTAAATCAAATGACACAACTTAACATCAACATTTTTATTTGCACTGAAAAAATAACTTGTGGAAGGTATAGCAGTTTCAAAATTTGCAACATTTTTATTTGCACAGGCGCCGCGGCGCGGCATGGCATTAAACTTTGTAGAAGGTACTGTAGTTTCTGTATTACTTCCACATCCACGTAGTGGATTGGAAGTATAGTAATCGCAAAAAAATTTTCAAAAATTTTTATTCGTGAAATAGGTTTAGAATGTCATGAAACGTCGAGATTTTAAATTTGAGCGAAAAAAATGTTCTGTCTGTCTGTCGGTCTGTCTGTCGGTCTGTCTGTCGGTCTGTCTGTCGGTCTGTCTGTCTGTCTGTCTGTCTGTAACTTTTTTTTTTGTCCGCACGTTTTCTCCGGAACATTTAAGATATTGACTTGAAATTTTGTACACGTATATATCATAACGAGATCTGGAACTGGATTGTTTTTGAGGATATCCGGTGAAGGGTTGGGGGTTAAATAGGGGTAAATATGGGAAAATAAGTAAAGCAAGCTTGTAAGAGTACAGAAACTTGAAATTCGGTGTATGTACTAGAAGTTAAGGCCTCAGATTTTTTTATAATATTTTTCAACCACCCCTACCCCATTAATGGAGTTGACTAAATAAAGTTGAGATATTCATTTGAAATTTCCTACACGTATGTATTATAGCGACATCTGGAATTAGATTATATTTTGAGATGATTTCGTTGAAGGGTTGGGGGTTAATTTGGGGTAAATAGGGGAATATAAGTAAAACAAGTTGGTAAGAGTACAGAAACTTGAAACTCGATGTATGTACTAGAAGCCAAAGCGTCAGATTTTTTTATACTATTTTTCAACCCCCACCAATATGAAAAGGGTTGATAAAATAAAATTGAGATATTCATTTGAAATTTGGTACACGTATGTATTATAACGACATCTGGAACTAGATTGTACTTTGAGATGATTCTGTTGAACGGTTGGGGGTTATTTAAGGGTAAATAGGGGGACATAAGTAAAACAAGCTGGTATGAGAACAGAAACTTGAAATTCGGTGTATGTACTAGAAGCCAAGGCCTCAGATGTTTTAATAATATATTTTAGCCCCCCATCACCCCTACTCCATTATTCAAGGGGTTGATAAAATAAAATTGAGATGTTCACATGAAATTTAGTACGCATATGTATTATAACGACATCTGGAACTAGATTATATTTTGAGATGATTCCGTTGAAGGGTTGGGGGTTAAATAGGGGTAAATAGGGGAAAATAAGTAAAGCACGCTGGTAAGACTACAGAAACCTGAAATTCGGTGTATGTAGTAGAAGCCAAGGTCTCAGATTATTTATAATATTTTTCAACCCCCACCACCCATTATTAAAAGGGTTAATAAAATAAAATTGAGATATTCATTTGAAATTTGGACACATTTGACTTATAACGACATCTGGAACTAGATTATATTTTGAGATGATTCCGTTGAAGGGTTTTGGGTTAAATAGGGGTATATAAGAAAAAATAAGTAAAGCAAGCTGGTAAAAGTACAGAAATTTGGAATTTGGTGTATATACTAGAAGCGAAGGTGTCAGATTTTTTAATTAGTTTTTTCCATCTCCCCACCACCCCCACTCTCTTATTAAAACAGTTGATAAAATTAAACTTAAATTTTCACTTGAAATTTGGTACATCTATGTATTATAACTATATCTGAAACTAGATTATATTTTGACATGATTGCGTTGAAGGAGTGGGAGTAAGTAGAGGTAAATAGGGAAAAATAAGTAAAGCAAGCTGGTAAGAGTACTGCAACTTGAAATTAGGTGTATGTCCTAGAAGCCAAGGCCTCAGATTTTTTGATAATATATTTCAACCCTTCCACTGCCATTACTATATTATTAAAGGGGTCGATAAAATAAAATTGAAATATTCACTTGTAATTTGGTAGACGTATGTATTATAACGACATCTGGAACTAGATTATATTTTGGGATGATTCCGTAGAGGAGTTGGGGTTAATAGGAGTAACTAGGGGAAAATAAGTAAATCAAGCCGGTAAGAGTACAGAAATTTGGGATTCGGTGTATATACTAGAAACCAAGGCCTCAGATTTCTTTCTAATATTTTTCAAACTCCACCACCTCCCCTTCATTATTAATGGGATTGATAACATCAAATTGAGATATTCACTTGAAAGTTAGTACACGTATGTATTGTAGTGACATCCGACTGAGATAACTCCATTGAAGGGGTGGGAGGTGGTAGATTGTGAATAGTGGAAAATAAGTAGGGTAAACTAGAAACTTCATTTTTAACGTATATGGTAGAAACCAACGCCTCAAACTTTTCTATGACATCTGCCCCAAATATTATTAAAATTCTATGACCAATAATTTAAACATACTAGTGCAAATAAAGTCAAGATGTTTCCTTTAAAGTAACTTGGATGAAGAATCTGGATGTGGAAGTAGTGATTCCTTAGGCAGCGGTTTTTTTATTTGTATCTATTTTATTGTTCAAGATTCTTCAAGCTACTTCGTTTTTATCAGACATGTAGCTCTCGGTAAGAAAGTCCTCGATAAATTAGCACCATAAAAACAAGAATGGAACAATCACTTTTCCAATTCGGTTTGTATGATACATCCTGCAATTTGGACTTTAATTTTGAAAATTCACCTGGATGTTGATTCAACAAATATGGTACAAAACGAATCTCACCCGATCATAACTGAAACACGCTCAAAATACGTACAACGTATCTATGTATGGAGTATAACAATTGTCACAGAAACATTCCATAGTTTTTGTAAGCAATAATCACAAATATTAAACTTAAGTCAATTATTATTTAATGCCTAATAAATGTACATGTATCTTATATACAAATAAATTTTGTAAAATAGGTTCACGTGCACTACGGACCACTCCAGACCAAAATATCTCTTAGTAGTAATTTTTTACTTTAATTAACATCCGATGTAAATAGGAAATCGGGTATGTCCAAGAGTTTCAGGTTTCATTGTGTTATGGAAGAGCTCTAAGAAATGGCGAAGGAACCGGTGTTATTTCACATATTAAATTAATGTTTGAAATGTATTCAAATAGTTTTAAAATGTGTCTTGATACGTTTAAGTTGTCTTGTAATAAATACGATTTGAAAATAAAAGTTAGATTAAAATTTTTTTAAATCCCTGTCAAGAAATAAAGCTTTAAAAAGAAGCAAATAAAAGTTAATTAAAAATTTTAAAAAACCTCATAAAAAATAAACGTTTAAAAAGGAACAAACAATTTATATTCACTGACTCGAAACACTGGCTATTTCTTTTTCTACCAATTTACTTTTGAAAGGTACATTATTTGTTTCATTACAGATATAACAATTATTCGAAAAAAGATTCGAAAGTCCATCGGAGATCACTGAAATGAACAACTCTCATACTTACCACAGGAAACATAATGCATAAAATCAGATGTGTATAGTTCATCTAAAGTAAGTTTGAAAATATTTAAAAAAGACCGATAAAGGAATAGTTGATAATACGAGCTGTGCCATGAGCGTCGATCGACCATTTTCAGAGTCACTTATTAATCATTGTAAATATTGTTTTATTACTTTATATATTAATAATAAAATAAAATAAATCATTTACGTCATGTCTATTAATTATGATAGACATGATGTAAATGATTTATTTATAATAAATAATGTTAATTTAATGAACAACTCTATAAATGATTCAATAAAAGTAAGTAAATGTCAGTTAACCCACGGCCATGCTACCGGCAATATTGAAAATGAAGGGACTTGTAATGGTGAGGCAGGTAAACAATCGACTACATTCGTTTGAGGTAAGCGCATAACATATCCGGTTAACTGTATTCGTATACGGATATCGTTTGCAATATTCAAGCGCTTTTTCGGGTCTCATTCGATCACATCAGGCTTTGTAATGATTTATCCTGATAGAAACTCTTTAGAGCGAATTTTGAAATTGGCAATAGAAATACTGTAACTAAATTATGTAAAGTAAATTTCTGTCTCTGGATATAGACAGCAGCGGTCCCCAACGAACTTATGATTTTTTTTTTATATTCGAGGAATGGTGACATCTTTAGTAAGGCAAATAATGTACCTACCTACCTAACTGAAAACTATTAATTCACGGTCCAACAATAAAAAACCGCTGCCGAAGGAATCACTACCTCCACATCAGGAACTTTTCATCCAAGTTACTTTAAAGGAAACATCTTGACTATATCTGCACTCTAGTATGTGGAAATTATCGGTCATAGAATTTTAATAATATTTGGGGCAGATGTAAAAACCGCTGCCTAAGGAATCACTACTTCCACATTCAGATTTTTCATCCAAGTCACTTTGAAGGAAACATCTTCATTAGATTTGCACTCTAGTATGTGGAAATTATTGGTCATAGAATTTGGCTAATATTTGGAGTAGATGTCATAGAAAAGTTTTAGGCGTTGTTTTCTACCGTATGTGTTATAAATGAAGTTTCTAGTTTACCCTACCTGTTTCCCCTATTCACAAACTATCACCTCCCACCCCTTCAATGGAATCATCTCAATCAGATGTCATTACAATACATACGTATACTAACTTTCAACTGAACATCTCAGTTTTACGTTATCAATCCCATTAATAATGAAGCGGAATTATCGGGGTTTGAAAAATACTGGAAAGAAATCTGAGGCCTTGCTTTCTAGTATATACACCAAAACCCAAATTACTGTACTCTTAGCTTGCTTTACTTATTTTCCCCTATTTGCTTCTATTTAACCGCCAACCCTTCAACCGAATCATCTCAAAATATAATTTAGTTCCAGATGTCGTGATAATATATACGTCTACCAAATTTCAACTGAATATCTCGATTTTATTTTATCAACCCCTATAATAATGGAGGGGTTGAAATATATTATAAAAGAATCTGATGCCTTGGCTTCTAGTACATACACCGAGTTTCGAGTTTCTGTACTCTTACCAGCTTGCGTTACTTTATTTACCCCCATTTAACCCCCAACCCTTCAAAGGAATAATCTCAAAATATAATCTAGTTCCTGATGTCATTATAATATAATATACGTATATCAAATTTCAAGTGAATATCGCTATTTTATTTTATCAAATCCTTTTATAATGTAGTGGGGGGGGGGGGGGTGATGGGGCGCTGTAAAATATTATAAAAAAATTTGAGGCCTTGGCTTCTAATACATACACCAAATTTCAACTTTCTGTACTCTTGCCAGCTTGCTTTATTTATTTCCCCTTATTTACCCCTAATTACTCCCCAAACCTTCACCGGATATGTTCAAAATACAATCCAGTTCCAGATCTCGTTATAGTATATACGTGTACAAAATTTCAAGTCAATATGTTAAACCTTTCTGGAGAAATCGTGCGGACAAAAAAGTTAGACAGACCGACGGACCTATAGACAGACCGACTCATAGACACACCGACAGATAGAGAAAAATTTTTTTCGCTCAAATTTAAAATCTCGACGTTTCATGACATTCTAAACCTATTTCGAGAAAAAAAAAAATTGAAAATTTGTTTACCATACAGAAAAATAATTATCCAGTGTTGCGAGCAAGTGAATATATTTGTTCATCTTTTTGTCGAAAGTTTTTAATTTAACTTTTTTGCTTTTTAATTTCTATAGTAACGATTTGGAAAACTATTAAAATGGGAATTCATTAATTAATTTTTATTCGGGGGCTAGTTTACCGGGGCTACTTTGCGGATGTCAAATTACTGGTGTCAATTTACCCGAGGACTATTCCTCCCGTTTCCGTAAAAACACGAAAACAGATATCAAACATATTTTAACTGAATTTAATATATGGTTATATATTAGTATATAGGTAATGATGTCCAGTTCACTGAGCTACTGGCTAAAATTTATTTCATAATTTATTGTGACCGCTTTTCTATGATAAAGAATTACACTCTTGTTGTCTCAAGGCAAAATTTTAAACGTTCATAAGTTTCCTGTGAATGTATAGATTAGTATTTGCAGCAAATATAAATATTATTAGGAACAGTAGAGAGGACAAGTAAAATAATATGCAATTTACTAAGTTGAATGGGATGAAAGTTCAGACTAAGGTTACAAACCTCGACCGCGTTATATTTCATATGATTTTCCTAGAGCTTTTGCTTGAATTAATCATTTATGAGCATTACTCTTCGTTTGAAATTGGAGGTTAGCGTAAACCTACTAAATTTATAACACTAAAATTTTGGTAAGCATAAAAATATTATTTTATTTAACTTGAACATGTTAAAATATTGATTTTAATTTGGCACATTTTATGCGTTGCAGAGTAATCCAGAAAAAAGTTTTTTTGTTTAAAATTTTCTGAAGCTCTTATTTTGCGACCAATTGAGATATATTTTTTTTATGTTCGTGATTTAATTACGAAAAATCTGTCATGGCCGATATTGTAAATATGAAAACCTGAAGACAGTTAATGTGTCTAAATGGCCTTTTTTTTACAAAAATCTTTCTTTTTTAAATAATCTTCATATATTTTGCTACTCGGGAGTTTTCGAGGTCGTTGATCACGAATTTGATATCCAAATTATCGTGAACGAACCTGCAAGATGGAGGAACTAATATGGCGGCTTTAAAATGCTAATAAATGATAAAGGAAATTCGTTAAATTTAATACTGACAAGTTTCAAATATTACTGATTACTATTTTTAAATTCAGATTGTCTCAAGTTTCAGAAAGAAATTCAAACACAAAGGTTTAAAGTCTTGTGTTAGATACTTAATGTATTATTAGCTGATGAAAAATGTTAATTTTACCTATATTGGGTTATGTAATGCACAAAATTAATGGAGGACTGAATCGCATATTTATGATCGATAATTAATACATAGCAGCCATCTTCTCTTTTCATATTTTAAAATCATACGTAAAAGTAGCCTATTTCGAATAATACGTTTAAATAATTTTTTTGTTTCCATTTTGAATCCGCCATCTTGATTTTCTTACTGGAACTTGCAACTGAGACAATTTGGATTTAAAAATAGTAATCAGTGATATTTGAAACTTGTCAGTATTAACGTTAACGAAAATATTTCTTTCATCATTACTTAGCATTTTACAGCTGCCATATTGATTCCGCCATCTTGCAAGTTTGTTCACGACAATTTGAATATCAGATTCGCGATCAGCGACCTCGAAAACTCCCAAGTCGTATGATGTATGTAAATTGTTTCAAAAAATATATTTGTCTGTAAGATTTTTATAAAAAGTGGCCATTTAGAAACATTAACTGCCTTCAGGTTTTCATATTTCAAAAATCGGCCACAGCAGATTTTCTCTTAATTAAATCACGAATATTAAAGTAATATGTATCCTAAACGATTGCGAAATAAGAGCTCTAGACAATTTTGAACGAAAAAACTTTTTCCTGGTCCACTGTGCGTTGCTACAACTGAACAAGGGAAGGCTCTTTTTGACACCTCTATTATTGGTGGATTAAGTGTGAATGATTCATTTACTATGAATTGGTACGTAACAACAAAGAATCATTTTGTTTCATTATCTCCGGTGAATATTGCCTAAATATTAATTATTCTCATAATATTTACCTTTTTCTTTTTAGTAGTTTTTACTACATACTTGCTAATCAGCTTCAAAATAATACATAAGGAAACCACTTCTTCTTATGCACATTCTTGAAAAACGTGTTATGATCCATAGAATATTCCAGTTGTCCTCCGTTTGCTGCATAATACGTCTAACGGTATCAACCCATCTGACATGGTTGCCTATTAAGAGCACAGACTCACCAGAGCCCTTTCTCATTGGTTCCTTGTTGACATCAGCGCAACGTTCTGGAGGGTATCACCTCCCTCGATCTAGTTTTCCATAATTATCAACCGTTATGAATTATCCTTCCTCTAGAACCAATGTTACCAAAACATGAGAGAATTCGGAATAGTACGATGCTGAAAAGTCGTGAGGACTTATTTCTTGTAGAATCAAACTACTAATACGATGGGCTGTCCAGATAATTCGTAGCAAACCTCTCCAAATTCACTTCTTGAAAGCATCAATATGTTATCTTTCTAGTTCCCTAACTGTGCATGTCTCAGAGGCGTAAATATAAATGTGGAGAAAACTAGTGCGTTAACAAGTCTAATCATACATCGTCTCGTGATGTTGGAAGAATCTATAAAAAATATAATTATTCCAGTTCATGTTCTGGAAAATAAGCTCTACGCCTGTGAATTAAACCTCAGGGGAATAGCTACAGCGTGTTTTTTTGACAAACGATATAAGTGAGAATTAAGAAAATAAGAACAATTGCTTGGCCAAATCGATTTTCTTCTTCAAAGCTAAGAGGAAGCAATTTTATATACCACGTATATTAAAGAACCTCGTTACGAACATAGCATGAAGAATGTGTTTCTGTGCAAACGCGCATCACACAGTCTGGGGGAGCACCAACACCAACTTAAGAGGTGAGTCACTTTTTGAATTTATTATGGAATACAATTTAGACATAGCAAATGTAGGCAATACTCCGACCTTTGTAACTAGAAAAAGGCAAGAAGTGATAGATATAACAATAGGAACAACGCACGCGTGTAACCTAGTTAACAACTGGCATGTGTCTGAGGAAGAGAGCTGCTCAGACCACAGACACATTCGATTTAACATAACGGGACTGGACCGTGTAACTGAAATGTATCGTAATCCCCGCAGGACGGACTGGGAAGAATATAAAAGAGACCTCGCCCGGGAACTTGAGGGGATAAAGATGAACATTAGCAAAGAAGAGGATGTAGAGATGGCTGCGGAACAAATACAGAACGCAATTATCACTGCATATGAGGACAACTGCCCTCTAGTGGTAAGGAAATTCACCAGGAATATGCCCTGGTGGAATAATGAACATAGCAACATGAGGAAAGAAGTGAGAAGAAAATTCAATATCGCAAAAAGATCAGCCAACTGGGATGAATACAGGACCTCTTTGACTGAGTACAACCAGGCACTGAGAAGGGCCAAGAGAGAATCCTGGAGGAGACACTGCGAGAGTATTGACAGTATCCCGGAAAGTGCCAGGCTCCAGAAAATTCTCTCGAAGGACAATCATTGCCCAATAAACTCCCTCCTAATGGAGACAGGAGAATACACCAAGACAGGAAAAGAAACCATGGCACTTTCCTGGATCTAACATTATTGAACAATCACTTGAGGAGTGGCTAAGAACAGGACTGGTAACAACTGGAATCAGGGACACCAGGATAGACTGGTCAGTAACCAAAAAAATGATAGATCAATCCAAAATCTAATGGGCAATAAACTCATTTGAGCCCTACAAATCTCCGGGTCCGGACGGAATTCTGCCAATAATGCTTCAACGGGGTATAGACCTGCTGGCATCTAAGCTCTGCACTCTGTACAGAGCCAGCCTAGCGCTGGGATACATACCAATGAGGTGGAAACCAGTTAGGGTGGTATTTATACCAAAGGCAGGGCGGAACTCGTACACCCTAGCCAAGTCCCTAAGACCCATCAGTCTTATGTCATTTCAACTTAAGACGATGGAAAAAATGCTCGACAGGCATATTAGGGATGATGTTCTGGTTAGAAGTCCATTACATCGAGCCAATTTGCATACTGAGCAGGCATGTCTACAGAAACAGCACTTCACCACCTAATTCAGAAGGTGGAGAAGGTTCTGGAACATAAGGAGGTGGCACTGAGTGCTTTCCTCGATATAGAGGGAGCATTTGATAACACCTCCTTTAACTCCATCATTAGAACTGCAAGAGAGCGTGGCATCGAGGACACCTGCTGCAGGTGGATCGATGGCATGCTCAGAGGCAGGATGGTATTCACCACTATGATGGGCGAAAACCTAGGCGCGTCAGTTGCAGGAGGCTGCCCACAGGGGGGTGTTCTGTCCCCTCTGCTATTGAATCTTGTAGTTGACAGCCTACTACAGAAGCTCACAGTTGAGGGATTCAAAGCTCAAGGATATGCTGGCGACATAGTCATCATAGTTAGGGGAAAGTTTAACACCATAGTCAGGGATCGATTACAGATGGCACTGAATATGGTTAAAAAATGGACCGATGAGGAAGGGCTGAAAGTCAGCCCTTTAAAAACCCACATCGTCCCATTTACCAGAAGGAGAAGTCTGGAGGGCCTAGGTCCTTTAGTTCTTCAAAACACACAACTGCAGATGTCGGGAGACGTTAAATACCTTGGAGTCACTATAGACTCCAAGCTTGCCTGGAACCAACACCTAGACAGGATAATACATAGATCGGTAGCCACATTGGCAACCTGCAGGCGATCATATGGCAAAACATGGGGGCTCAGGCCTAGTGTATTGCACTGGTTTTACACTAGTGTTGTAAGACCCACCATTACGTACTCTGCTCTAGTCTGGTGGTCAAAGACAACTCAAACTACTGCGGCTAATAAGCTGAGCCGGGTACAAAGACTGGCCTGCTTAGGAATCACAGGTGCTATGAAGAGCACCCCCACGGCAGCCTTGGAGACCCTATTAAACCTGGCCCCACTTAGCATAGTGATCCAGCGAGAGGCCAGAATGGGGGCATATAGGCTGCAAAACTCAAATACCCCGAATCTAAGATCGGGAGGACATTTGAGGATGATAAACACTGTAGAAGACCCTCTATTGAATATGAAGTCAGACTACATGGTACCAAAAATCACCTTTAACAAGCCCTTCAATATCACCATTCGAAATAGGAAGGACTGGTCAACAGAAGCTCCTGACATACTACGAAAGGGCCTAACCTGGTGTACTGACGGGTCTAGGAAAAACACAGGAGTTGGAGCTGGAATACATGGTGAAAGACCCAGGACAAGTAAAGTCTTTCCCTTGGGCAATACGCCACTGTATTCCAGTCAGAACGTCTGGCTATACTTGAATGTGTACGCGAGAATGCAAACCGACAATACGTAAATCAGCAGATCTCCATTGCATCAGACAGTCATTCAGCACTTAGAGCACTAGCCTCTAACAAAGTGTCATCCCGACTGGTATGGGACTGCCATGAAGAGCTGAAAATTCTGGGCGAGCAGAACAGAGTCAAACTACTCTGGGTGCCAGGACACTCCAGAATTTACGGCAATGAAAAAGCTGATGAACTTGCTAAACAAAGGGCAGCTAACATATTCTATGGCCCAGAACCCGTGCTGGGCATTTCTAAAAGCTCAGCCAGAGGGGCGATTAAAGACTGGGTCAAGAGTAAACACAAGAACCACTGGAGGAACATTCCAGGAAATCGACATGGAAAAACACTTATTAAAGGTCCATGTGCAAAACAAACTGAAGAACTGGTCACAATGAACAGGACGCAGTTAAGACTAATAACAGGACTTCTGACGGGACACTTTCCTGTAAAGAAGTACCTGAATACAATCGGCAAATTCGACGGCAACTTAGACTGCAGGCTATGCAGCAAGGAGCCGGAAACGGTCGACCACATCATTTTTTACTGCGAGGCATTGGCTCGCAGAAGATATGGCATCTACGGGCAAACTCGAACAGACCCGGAACTTATCAGCACCCGTCCGACCATAGACCTGTATGATCTGATTAGAGGTACAGGGGTACTGGAGTGGGCGGAGTGAAGCATGGCAGGGAGAGCACAATAAGATCAGGAGGCTGCAGTGCCCTCGGAGTTTTCTACTAACAGGCGAAAAAAAAAAAAATGTGTTTCTGTAATATCGGTAGATTCTTCTTTTAACATTCTTAGTTAGAGATTGTTGTAAAGTCCGTCTGAGCAAAATTACAAAATATTCACGTTTTTGATAATAATTTTAGCCTAAATTATAAAAGAAACACTTCTTGACAAATAAGTGAAATCTGGTATGAGGAAATTGTGTATCAACATGAATTAGCATATGTTGCACACTCCCTAATTTAGACATTTTGAGAATATTACAAGTAATTAAGAATGCACTTTTAGTCAGTATTTTCTGGCTTTACCGTTGATACCAGTTTCTGAAGATTTGTAAGTAACATTACCTGAGAACGACTTAAATGCACCACCCCTGGACATACTTGCTTGCGTGTTTCACATGCTCTAATGGCAAATAGAGGACACGACACGACAAGTAATCATAATCACCCACAGAAAAAGTTAGTTGGGCCCTCTTTGTTTTATTTTTTTCAATATTAAATTCGAAAAGTACATAAGAATAGCGCCATTCAAAAGAACAGAAAATTTTACAAAAGAAACATATGCAATACTTATTTTTTCAATATAAATTGACCGAGCAGTAATTTGTTAAATAACGTTCCGATTCGCGCTGCGTGAGCCGGTGGAAGTGGGCCGGCGCGAGGGCGCAAGCGGCACTAAAGTAGGTGTAACTTTTAATTGACAAAAGAAAACCACATAAAACCAAAAGTGTACTGAAAAGGATTAATTTTTTGAAGTATTACGTGTGTTTAAATATGTTTTTTCATGTTTCAAATATTTCTTACATAAGCTTGAAATTAAGTATTGTACGAATTTTCGAATATTTCATCAAATTTAACGTTACTCGAATAAAATAGGCAAGAAAAATAAACAAACAGCGGGATATTGCCTTTAAAGGGATTACCCAAAATACGCCTCTCGTGAAAGAAATTAGAAAAATCCATTTTACGAAAATCGGACCCTCAAAGTTGGTCGATTTACGAAAAATGCATTTTTCCACTTTCACTTTCTAACTTTGATTGTAAATAGTAAAGAATTGGAAAATGATATCGGCATTCTATAGGTGGTTAAATTAAAGCTTGTGATGTGTACTTTAAGATACAAAAATTTGTTTTATGATAATGATAATTTTTCGTACGTTTTTTTAATGAAAAGGAAAGGACATATTGTTTTACTTTAAAAGTCTGAAAATTGCATTATAAATAAATTGCTGTTACAAAAAAAATTATAAAAAATTTGAACACTCTGACAACATGGAGGTGGTTTCTGACATATAAACCTTGAAGAATAAGATTTATAATGTTTTTTTCTATGTAAACACAATTGGGAAACAAAATGAGCTGTAAATAGTTAAAATATATATGTTTTCAGTACGTCAGCTTTCCTTAACCGTGGAAACAATACATTTGTAAAAAAATTTGAAAGTAGCGTTGAATTACAAGCAAAGGCACAAATTTTTACAATACTAATAGCTCTATAAATGAAGTTTTTGAAGCTGGTGTTATGTGCACATTGGCTCTGTACGGTGTTTCTAAATCGGAAAGAGGTTTAAATGAGTATCGGTACAAATGTTTTGTTGGAGGCGTTTTGAAATGAAGAAAAATTATTCTTGCGTTCTTATCTCAACAAACAATACAGCATTTTAAAAGAGTGTACATACAAGTTCAACAGTGGTTGAACGAAAATTTATTACTACATGAATGGGGATGGATGAAAAAAGGTGTACTTTATCCTGTAATCACGACTGAGAAGCTGAGTATATTTTGTAGGTGCAAAAGTGGCTGTGAAAATATTTGTGGTTGCAGGAAAACTGGCTTTTACTGCTTGAATAGTCCTTAAGTAGATGCTGTGGCTGAATATACGTCAAAATTTTTTAAAAATGAAGCTAAAACCGCTAAAATTCCAGAAAACCCATCAGAAATAACAGAATATGTATCTGAAGCAGAAGATTTTCCTTAAATTTCTTGAATATGTGTACAGTTTTATTCAAGGTTTAATTTTCTCATTTTTAATTCATAAAAATATATTGTAAATTTATTAAAATCAATGTTTACCCAAAAACCACGTGATTGGTATTAACCAATCACACAACGAAGAGACGAGCTTCATCACGTGACCCATCAATCTTTTAAGAAGGATATCCCACAAAACCCCAAAAAAAATCCTTTTTTTTTATTAATTTTGCAATATTTAACATTTTTATCCACCATTTTGATTCCGCCATACTGAATTTCAAAAAGTTAATATCAGATTCTTAATCAGCATACCCAAAACCCCTAGGAACCTGTTTCCGAAATTTTTCATCAATTTGCATTTGAGATATTCAATTTTACAACTAATTCTGTACTTATTTGTTGTTGTTAAACAAATAAACAATTAGCACCCATTTTTAAGAGGAGACATTTTTCATTAACACTATTTAAAAGTAAACGTTTAGGCCTTTTTTTGTGCAAGATGACTCCTATACAATCCAAACGTTGATAACTAAACAATACCTTTAACCTTAAAAATCAATTAGCTGTTCCTATTGATCATAGTAGCCTTATTTCAAAGTGACAACTATTAAAACACTGATACAATGCTACTATGATCAATAGTGAGCATTTTAGACAATTACTTTAAACGTTAAATCAGTTAGTTGTCTTCATTGATGAACACGTTTTATGAAAATATCTGCATTTTTTGTTTTTCGTACAATTATTATTATGATAGTTGGCTATGCACATATTATTGATACGAAACTTTGTTTCCGCCGTTCTTGTTATTGTTAATAGGTATGACATATTGCTGTTTTAGTTTTTAATAAATGAGAGGAATGAAATGGATTCTTGATTTATTATTCTATATATTTTACCCCCTCCGTAAAAATTGATAATGAAAACATAATAATTATTGCCAAAAAAAAAGTAAACGTCTAGTTTAATAGTGGAAGCATTTTTTGCGGGTATCATTCATCTATATTTTCTAAAATCTCATATTGCATTATTTAGTTGAATATATTATGAATGCGGTAAAAGTGTGGCAACAAAATGAATGAAGCCTCTTTGTTCAGTTTGTTATGCACTTTTCGAATTTAATATTGAAATTTAAAAAAAAATCATATACAGGTTATTGTTTTCTTGAAGAACATCAAGAACAACAAAAACATTTTTTTTAGTCCAGACCTGAATTTTTTTGTGTGTTATACAAGTACTTATTCAGGGTCACTAGTTTATTATATGTGCCAAATATAAGCATATTATTCAATTCTTTTACAAAGTGACAACGAAAAGAAATGGTAAAAATACACAAAACCCTGTATTTCAGCAACGAGGACCCAACTAGCTTTTTCAATGGGTGGTTATGATTACCCTCGAGGTCGTCTATCTGCCATTAGAACATGTCCGTTTCCTCGTGAGACTCCCTGTATGTATCCTCAAGTTTTCTGTCTTAGGCAGTTTGCCTACAGGGCTTTGTCATACATACAATTTATCCCAATTAATTATTATATTCATTATTAACAAACCAATGTAAATAAAATCCCGTTGGAATTATTCATAAAACTATTTTCTAGCCGAATTAAGTCACACGATAAAAGAAAAAAAAATGCATTTTTGTAACATGATTTCTACTTTTTATAGGCTCGGTAACTTATAGCCTATCCATTTCTGGGCATTGCGACCATGGAGACTTTTGATCAGAATGACCTAAAGTATCATCATCATCCTTAGTGCTACAGCCCTATGTGAGCCCCAACTTTCTACAGTTACTTTCGCCATTCTTGCCGATTTCGCGACTTTTGCCTTCAGTTCCTACATCCTCATCGACACCATCCTTCCACCATAATCTTGGCGGCCTACCGCGGCTTCTAGTTCCCGCTGGTTCCGAAACCATGATCTTTTTTGGAGGATAATTGTCATCAGCTCTATTGACATGTCCTGCCCACCTGAGTCATCCTATCTTTATACTTGTTACCACACCCCTACCCTTTAGCACTTGTTTGTATTTCTCATACAGCTCAAAGTTGTAACGACGGCGCCATACACCGTTGTCACATACAGCTCTAAAAATCCGCCTTAGGATTTTCCATTCAAAAGTTTTGGAGCAGGGTCTCGTTGGCTTTACTCAGGGTCCATGTCTCGGATCCATACGTCAAGACCGGGAGTATTAACGTTTTATATAGTATCAGCTTTGTTTTAAATGATAATTGCCGGCGTTTGAGGTGTTTTCCAAGTCCAAAATAGCACTTGTTAGCAAGTGCTAGTCTCCGTTTTTTTTTTCCTGGGACATATTATTTTTATTATTTACTGAAGACCCCAGGTAAGTAAATGTTTGCACTACCACAAAGTTGTAATCGTCGATAGTCATATTTTGTCCGATGTTCCTGACTCTATTACCTGGTGTCGACGCCATAACTTTGGTTTTTTCCTCATTCACCGCCAGACCCATATTTTTTGCGGCACCAACGAGTGCGGCAAACGTCTCTTTGGAATGTCGTATGGTGCGTGAAACAACATCCACGTCATCTGCGTATGTCATTATTTGTATGCTCTTGTTGAATATTGTACCCCTATTGTTCAGCCCTGCGTCTCCGACTACTTTTTCTACTGCTATGTTAAAAAGGTGACACGCCAGCGCATCCCCCTGCCTTAGTCCTTTATTTGCGTTAAAAGAGTCAGATATTTTATTTCGTATTTTTACTTGGCAGGTTACTTGACTCATTGTTGTTTTGACGAGTCTTATTAATTTAGTGGGTGAGTTCTCTCATGGCCTCATACAGTTTGGGTCTGATGATGCTGCCTTAAAGTCTATAAACATGTGGAACGTGTCAATGTTACTCCGAGGTCTTTTCCAAAATTTGTCGCAGAAATCTGGTCCTGGCCTAAGGTATACCATAATGAATTTTCAGCTAATTTGACCGGGAACCAATTTCCATAAAATTTGGTATTAAAAGAAAGTTCCATTTGATCGAGACCTAAAATATTATTGACGTGGGATTCACACTTTTATTTATTTATTTATTTATTTATTTATTTATTCAACAACTTTACAGGCGAAGCCCAATTACAAAGTTGTAAAGAGACGCGATTTACATGACTACATAAATAGTACAATCAACATATGAGAATAACAAACAATGATTTACAAGGAATGAACAAAAAGAGAAACACGCAAATATAGAATACCTTACAAAACATACAATCACATACAGTGAACATAGTAGGTAACGCTTAACAGTTGCAATAGCAATTAGGTATATACTAAGTAACAAGGTATAGATATACATACAAAGAATAAGTAACAGACCGTTTTAAATGCGGTTTAAATTTCGTTAAGAGTGATTGTTTTAACATGTCTTAAAAAATTGGAAGGGCTAAGGGCAAATAAATCAAATCTCGAGTGGGCAAGATTACCTAATATGCATAATCTTACTAAAGGGCTGGACAGGTACATATTCGTTTTAAACTGTGGAATATAAAAAAGGTCAACATTTCTACCTATTCGGTTTGGTACATTAAATGGCAATTTTGAAAGAAACTCGGAGTTGTCAGAAAGGTGATTTAGTAGTTTGTAGATATAGATTAATGAGGCATGAACACGCCTCAGCTCAAGAGATTCATAGTCATATCTAAGCAACAGTTCATTGTAGTGAGCAAAATGATCATACAAATGCGTTTCTTTATATAGAAGATACTTAAGAAATTTTTTTTGACTACTTTCTACAAGATCAATAGAATTGCGATAGAACGGTGACCAAATGATTTGACAATAATCAAGGTTAGACCTAACAATGCTGTTATATAATACTTTGATACACTCTATGTTAGTGAAGTCTTTAGTGCTTCTAATAAGGAAACCCAGCTTTTTTAGACTCGCATTACTTATTTGCCTTATATGACTATTAAAAGATAGTGTTTTGTCAAAAAGAACACCGAGATCTTTAAATTCTTCCACACGGTGAAGTTCAATATTATCAATAGTATAGGGGAAATCGATGGATTGATTTTTGTTAGAAAACGTCATCGCTGCACACTTTTTAATGTTGAGATCAACTTTGAAGTCATTGCACCACGTAGAGATATTGCTTAGATCCTGTTGCAATAGGGTACAGTCGTTAGTATTTTCGATTCTGCGGTATAGCTTGCAGTCATCTGCAAAGAGAAGGCAAGTTGAGTGACACAAGACATCAGGCAAGTCATTAATAAAAATGAGAAATAGCATAGGACCCAAATTACTTCCTTGAGGTACGCCGGAACTGATTTCAAAGTTTGATGACTGGTAGCCATTTAGATTGATATAAACTTGTCTTTTATAGAGATAAGAACAAAGCAGACATATGATATCAGAGTTTAAGTCATAGTTTTTTAATTTAGAAATGAGAGTCTGATGGTCCAGCCTGTCGAAGGCTTTAGCTATATCTGTGTAAATAACATCCAACTGTATATTATCTTCAATGGCGATTTTAGCATCCTGGAGAAGATTTAATAAGTTAGTATTAGTAGATTTTGCAGGTAAGAAACCATGTTGAGAAACGGAGATTACAGGTTTTACTGAGCTGTAGATAATTTCGTAGATGGTCGTCTCAAATAACTTGGAGAATGCACATAGAATCACGATTGGCCGGTAATTTGTTATAATTTTTTTATCAGCTGATTTGTGTATTGGTAGCAGTCGCCCCACCTTCCATTTAGAAGGATAATAGGCATTTTTTAGGGCCAAATTAATATAATACATAACGGTTCTAACATGAGTTCGGCACACGCCTTTACCAGGTATGCCGGTGCTACTAGGAAACGAATTCGATTTTTCAATAGGGCATTCAAGCGTCTCAGGTAAGTACACTGAGCCAAAATATTTAGCGAAACCTTCCGTTATTTCTTGGCCGCCTTTAAGCTTATGTTCATTGTACGACATTTCATTAGGAAAGTTGCTGTTGTCAGTATTTGTATGCAAAAATGACCAAAATTGTTTAGGATTTACAATTAAGTTATTTTGAACTTGTGTTACGTAATGCAGGTATGCTAGTCTGATTTGCCTCTTTAATTCAAATTTAAGTTCTACTAGATGTGGATTTAATAAGTGATTGCCTTTTTTGATTTGTTTCCTGTACCACTCTTTTTCTTTTATTAATTTTATAATAATATTATTGAACTAGGCCGGATACTTCGAGGGTTTTGGAGAATGCTTAAGAACACTAACGGATTTAAAATTGGTATGGTCAATATCTTGTTAAAGAGTGGGCTATTTTTCAATACAACTTAGCAGATCTTCAAAACTGTTTAACCTAAGTTATTCAAATTTCAAGAAGTTATTTACAACGGACACATAATGAATAAGCAATTTTTTAAACTTTTTCCGAATCTCGGTTTTTAGATACCCGCTGTTAAAGTATATGCTCAATACGCTTGAAAATATCCGCATTAGTTTAGTTTTATCTTATATTGTTGACATAGCATTTGTATACATTTTTATGGCAAAAGAAAACTAGATTTATTATTTATATCATTGTAATTATCGACCGTCATTTCCTTCTATTATATTAACCCTCGTTAAATTACACATCATCACTTCTCATGTAAGCATTTTTCTTGACAACACTAAAAAGTTCGTAATTAAAGATTTCTTAGAGGTTATTTTCCTGTGACTTCCTATTCCAATTACTGAAGTGTTTGCGGTACTTCTCTGAATTGCATGTTTGATGTAGTTAGCAGAGTTAATGGAATCGTAATGATTGGTTCGAGTAGGTACATTTCTATCGGAGCACTAAAACTCTAATTGCATTCGCCTTCTTCATTTCATCTCAATCTATGCATAGCCGAATACAAAAGGACTTACCAGTGAACTCCTCGCTCAACGTTATTGGCTAATTTAAGAAAGACTCGAATAAGGATTATTTCAGGAGTCAATACTTGCGATAAAATGTAGACATAATTCTTAGACCATTCTCATGAAGGAGAATGAGCATATTACAGAGTGATGAAAATAGTAGTAAGCATCGGGAAATACGTGTTTACCGAATAAGTGCGATGTATTACAGAACGAGCGGTAGCGAGTTCGGTAAAGTGAACTTCATATTTCTAAGTCAAATAAAAAATTCCCGACAAAGGAGTGAACACGGCCCGAGATACCCAAAAAAAAACATAAAACTCGGCCATAAAAGTGTCAAAGCCGACGTAATTTATTGTGGCTCAGGACCGTACTTAATATTATTGTGCCGTGAGTTACAATCTAATTAATTTAATGTATGGTTGATAAATAAATAGTTATTCGTTACAGTGATAATGATAAATTTAAAAATATTATTGTTTTGCTTGTGTTAAGATAGGAATAATATTTTATATATTGGTGGAGCATTGGCGAATTTTATTAGTCTAAATTAATATTGTACCAAATATTCTTTTGTTGCTCAGTTTCACCGAGGAGGTACGAGCAATTCCTGCCAAAAAATGTGGGTTCAGAGTTAAGGTTATGGATATTATTAAAATAGGTCAAAGAAATAAAGTAAATTTTTAAATTCATTAAATAAAGGAAATATTGAATTTATGTCAATAACCCGTAATCTAATTAACCCAGATTAAATAAATAAACAAAATTCTAGAAAACAAACAAATAATTGAAATAAATAAATTCAATTCTGGACAGCAAATAAATAACTATAAAATAAATAAATTCAGTTCTGAAAAAGAAACAAATAAATAATTATCAAATAAAATATGTATACATATAATATAATAAATAAAAATCACGTTATATTGCATTTGCGCGTATGTAAAACGCTAATGAAACGATAAATTCACAATGTACACTAAATCAAATCACATATAACATTTTATTTAAAACTCTAATCACTACACTCACTCAACACTTCACAACCACTTTCTAAATCGGTATCATCGTCGGTATCTGAATCTACAGATATTATTAAACGGTCTTGATTAGGGCTGATGCTTTTTTCTAACTTAATAAATTCATCTTCAATTTCAATGACATCCTGAATACACTTTTTCCAATTACTTAGTGTTATTTCTCCCACTTTAGCTTTAATAAGGTCGACTACCTTGGCATCAAATTTGGGGAAGGTGTTATTTTTGCGAATACTTCTTTTCAGCTGACTCCATATTAGTTCTATAGGGTTAAAAATGCAAAAATATGGGGGTAACCGTAAAACTGTATGTTCTTGAGCTTTAGTCATGCTATCAATCACATATTGTTTTGGGAAGTTTTGCTTCTTAACAATTTCCAAAAGCTCTTTCTTCCTAAAATTTTCTTCAAATTCCAAATTATGTTTTAGGAGAAATTCTTGAATATCTTTTTTCTTTGTTCCCGTATTTGGTATTTTCTCAATTTGTCTCGAATGATACGAAGCTTTGTCTAAAACAATTACGCTATTTGCTTCTATATTTGGTAGCAATGAAGTCTGAAACCATGCTTCAAAAATATCCGCAGTCATGTTTTGGTGATAGTCAACGTTTGATTCTTCCGTTTTTTTTTCCACTTAATTTGAGACCATTATGCACCCATCCATTTTCTGATCCACAATGTACAATTACTAATATGGTTCCTTTATTTGCAGGCACATCAACTTTACATTTTTTTGAACCATTTATCCAGCCTTTTTTCACTGTATCATTGGTATCATACCAAACTTCATCTAAATAATAAATAGGTAGTTGTTCATTTCGAATTTTTTTTATATTTTCCAAATATTCATTACGGCACTGCACAATTCTGAAGCTTTCCATAATACTTGCCCTTTTATTAATAATCTGGCCTGAATATTTTTACATAACTACATAAAATACGCTTAAACAAAGAGCAATTTCACTTATCTGTTAAAGTATCATACTTACATTCTAGGCAGTCACAATCAAACAAATATCGCGGAAGGCTGTGGTCCGTCTCTGCTTAACACCTGTGCCGTTCTGCTTGCCCTTTTACAGCATTTTGTATGTGTGTAAAAAATTAAGTAAATAGTAGTGACCGTTAGATCGTAAAATATTTTAGGAGTGAGTGGTGTAATATTATAACTGATACTGGCGAGTTTCTCTTAATTTCTTATTTTAATCCATGCCCCGCTCTCTCCTAGTGGTAATAGACGGCAAAGTTTTGAAATTTTTATCTGACTTAGAAATATGAAGTTTACTTTATGTCAGGAAGATCGCATAAAAAAATGATAATAATGTATTACTACTTTACTACTTTTTTAATTTTTCCGGGAATACGGAAAATTAACATACTATGGCGGTTCTTCCGTTTTGCGGAAAACTAAGGGGAAAATGGCAAATCTAATACCATAGTCAAATGGAGAATGCGATTTTAAAAACACTTTTTATTCTTGTACTTATTTATTTTTTTTAATGCTTATTTTACGGGATATTTGCAGTTTTTTGCTAAAAATATACGTATATGTATATACAAGAACACGTTCCGGCATGCTTGGAATTTTTTAAGTATTTTTTCCGTGATCAGAGCATGTTTTTACATAAAGGGTCCAAATATCCCAAACTGTCCAAAATTTTCCATGCCATTTCCTTCCGTTACTGTACTATACGCTTGACTGCAACGTCTACGGATTTAAAAAACGATACTAGTTAAACACTTCAGTGTAAAGAAAATTACATGAGCACTATTTATTGAATCGTATTATACAAAACCCAAGTTAATATGGATATTTCATTATATATTTAAGAGTAGTTCGATGTTTTCTTCTCAACTGGGGCAGTCGTTAAAATTTAATTACCATGTTTAAATGAAGTTTCCGGTTTACTTCAAATATTCTAGACGATTCTATTAAATCGATGCAGCAATGTGAAATAGACACAGATATTGTGGAAAAGGTAACCTATTAGCAGAGTTTGAGCTAGATTAGAAAACATAGGTCAAAGGTCACTTGAATATATTAAACGAAATTTGTTTCATGTAATAAATAACAACAGATTATTGTACCACCGAAAACAGAATAAAACATTTTAAATAAGTTATTTACTTCCCTATTCACGCAGTGGAACGGAAATATAGTAATCGTAAAGAGAATTTAACTATTTTCTATTGAACTAAATTCAAAATGTCATGAAACGTGAATATTTTAAATTTGAGCAAAAAAAAATATGTCTGTGGGACAGTAACTTTTGTAGTGCGCACGATTGCTCTGGTATGGTTTAAGTTTAAAGTAATCACATAATAATATGTATTACGAGACCTGGAACTAGAATATATTTAATCGTGACTTAGTGTGTGTGCGAAAACAAAGATTCTGAAAAAATGTTTTGGCATCAGCTACGCCCATTGCCAAACTCCATACTCGTTACCAACCCCACCCCGTTTACAAAAATAGAATATCTTACCTGAGTTATTTTATACTGCCCATGGCATTTTAACTTCAATTTCTAATTCACGTAAGAGGGCGCATCTACTCTAAAAACGGAATCCATTGTCCTAGAAATAGATGTACAAATAGAAGTGTAAATAATTTATTCGTATAACACATGCCTGTAAAATGACCATAGGCAGATTGGGATGAATTTGAATATATCTAGACAGAGAAAAATGTGTGTGATGTTTTGTTCCATGTGTTAAAAAATTACCCTCTAAACTGGTTTTAAAAAAGTGACAAAAATGCCAACAAATAGTATTTTTGGAGTAATGATCTTTTACAGTTTATGAATTAATATTTTTTTAAATGTTTGTAGAATCTTGAAATTCACATAAATTGAATTCTTTACTAATTTGGGTTGCAACTGCATAAAACACAATATTCTTGTTTCACTTGTGGAAAAGGTCTGAACATATTGAGCTAACAGATAGGTGAAGATCTATTGTTTTCTATCAGTCAATGTCAAATATAATTATTTCATAGCTATTCATGGATATTGCCTTGGTTTTGCATGAAACATCGTTATGCGTGGCTTTGTGCCTTTCTGATGAGCTCAGAATAAAGGTGAAAAATGTTTCAAAGGCTAGTCATTTCCAAAAAACTGAATGAGAGGTTTTATGAAAATGTAATTCATTAGAACAAAAAAAATTATGACAAAGTAGGTGAATTTTCATTTTAGGCCTTTGTTCTCATTTTTAACTGAATCTGCGTACCGTAGGGGGTCATGTAGGTACTAGTTTAATCTGCTTAGCCATAGGGGACTATGTTGGATGCTAGTGTTATAACCAGAAGTCAGGTTATCGAAAGAATGCAAAGATTTCATTAATATTTTTTACGTGTAGTTTTTTTTCTCATAGTTTTTTCCGCTGTTTGCAAAATCCTGTAAAGAATATGTTTCATACTGTACTAGTTTCTACAAATTATGTGAAATTGTGAAATATATTCTGAATGTGAAATCCACGTATTGAACATTTTCTTTTGGTAATGTAACTAATTTTGCACAATATGTTCACATAAATCAAAGAAGTTGTTATTCGATCATACATGAAGTTACAGTTAGTTTTGCTATTTATTAGAAATTGTCAAGTTGTATTTTTTATTCTGCCAACATCACAACTTATTTTACACAACTTTAATGTTCCAGTTAAAATGTTAATACCAAATTAACAATTCCTATCGTAAATCCTCTCTATAAATGCCAGGTGGGGCATTTAAGTTGACAAACGCGAATAATTTGAAAATAAAGAATTTTTCGGAAAAATGTTTCAGACAATAGATTCATCATTTGAAAAGTGGGATCTAACAGCTATATTTTTTTTGAAGCTTGGTGAATTCAAGGTCATCCGAAGGTCCACTTTGGTTTTTTACCCTATTGCCCCTATTTTTAACAGGTTAATATTCTGCTCTAAAAAATAGAGAACTATTGTTTCTATCATTTTTGATTTGTTTTAACTGTTTGCGAGTAATTAAGCATTGAACTTGAAAGTAGCACATCTCTGTAACTGGGAAACAAAATATTAAGATTTCTGTCATGAATTACCGATCTAGGTATTCCCTAATATAAGGAGGGCAATTAGTAATCAATACTTTGTAAATAAAACATGCAAGGTTCTGAATTCTGTAAGAGGTCGCCGCATCAAGACACGGGCCATAAACAGCATCACAGTAATTATTAAAGTGAGACAGAACCATAAAATCGCACAGCATGATCTTTGTTTTTTGATTAAGGAAATGGCGATGATTATATACATTTTTCAGTGCACAAAATGTCGTTTTATTACTGTATTAATATGTACTTACATAAAATCTTAGCTTATAATCTATAAACTAAGCCCAAATTTTTCAAAATGGTTATAATAAGATAACGTTTGCTGCCCCACAAAAAATTTACATTATCCAAAACAAGCTCTCTACTACTGCTATTCCCAAATACCATAACTGCAGGTTTTTTGGCATTTATCGTGAGGCAGTGCTTAATTGATATACCAACCAGGCATTTGATATCTTCACTTATATTACGTGCTGCCTCAATATAGTCCTCTGATTTAAAAGTATTATATAGCTGGCTCTGATCGGCATAGTAATGGCATACACAATTAATTCTTAATGATACTATTGAAATCTGCAGTATATATTAAGTATAAAATGGGTCCTAATATTGATCCCTGAGGAACACCAACTTCCAACACTTTCAGTTCAGATGCTAAATGCTGAGCAATAATCACATTTTGTTGTCTTTTGTATAAGTATGATGTCATGATATTAAGAGCGTTGTGAGTAAAACCTAAGTATTTTAATTTAGCGAGTAACAAAACACAGTTAATGATATGAAATGCCTTTGAATCATCTAGCATTATTAATACTGTAGTATTATTATGCTCAGAACCCTTGATTATGTCATCAATTACCTTGAGAAGAGCACTAGTAGTACTATGACCTTTTCTAAAACCAGATTCATTTTTGGAAATTATTTCATGTTCACTTGTATACTCTATCAATTGGTTATACATTAAGCATTCAGTAATTTTAGATAATACTGGTAACAAACTCACATGACTCTGAGAGCTCAGTAGGAGATCTAACCTTGTTGAATGGTTTTACTACTGCTATTTTCAATAATTTGGAAAATATACCTTCTGATATACATTGATTAATAATAAAAGTCCATCGTGTTCTATTGCATTAGGTCGTATATTATTAATTAATTTTACCACCTGCTCTCAATTACCGATTTAAGTTCAAAATATGTATTGTTTTTAAATTTATTATTTTAATAGTTGTTTAATATTTCCTTCTCGGAGTCACTCCTACTGCATATTGACAGTAATAGTTATTAATTTTATTAGGGTTAGATAAATTCTCTGGTATTTCCGCGTCAATACTAGTTTTTCTTATATTTAAGTTACTTAAGGTATTCCATAGTTCTTTACTACCTTTATTTTCTTGTAAATAAATGTGTATGTTTGTATTTGCGACTTACTTCCGATCAAAGAACAAGTCTAGATACATAACAGATAGCTCTTCAATACATACCTTGTTTGCTCCCGACATAATCACATCACATAGCCATAGCCATAGAATCATAACAATCCAGAGGCAACAGTGGCGGATATGTGTAGAAGGTTAAATATTTCCATCAAAATAAATTATTGTAATTCCTGCCTTACCTGCTCTTTCTACAACAATGTGATGTATAGACATGTAGAATTACAGATGATGCTTGATATATTTCAAATTTTAACAAATCTATAAATTGTCTCATAATTCATAAAAATAGCATTTCTCTATTCTTTATGAACGTTTACATATAATAAGAGGGTAAATTATACATATTCACATGGCTAAATTATTAATAGTGAATGTTAGTCATTATGGTTTATTACATTTCTATATTGAATTATATATTTATTTAATAACACACCACAAATTGGACGAGCCTCAAATTCAATATCAAGATTGTCTGAGAGAGAGTTATATATCTCAAATAACACAGACGCGCATTCATTACTAGCCAACATTACCTTGTAGAAGACGAATTCAGTTATTGTTAGGCAATGGGATCAAATATGCTACCCATAACACCCTTTAGCTCACCAAATTACCAAATTGGTCAAATATTCACAACCACCAACTATGCAGAAAGTTATAGAAAAAAAAGATACTGTAGTAAAGCATCTTTATTTACATATACACCAAAATAAAAATTATTGATTTTTAAACCGTACAGTTTTTGTTAAAATACTTCTTATTCTGTTTCCTCCTACATCTTTTAATTTTCGTAAACTTTTATTCCCAATAAAGTATTTTTATTATTACTGTTAATTATTGTGTTCTGTTTATATATTAGCAGAGTAAAAACATAAGTTATTTGTTTTACTGTCCAGGATCTAGAAACAAATAGTAATGAAACATAGTGGGCACATCATATGTTGTGTGATAAATACATATTTGTTTTTGTGTAATTTCGATGCATTATGGTTTACTCAAGAAAATAAATACAGTTATTAAAATAATGACAATATTGTACCTATTTTAGGCGATAACTGTTGGTTAAATTTTCATAAATTTCTAGGTACTTACTTACATAACTGCGGATTTAACAAATATAATAGATAGAGAGTACACGTTTTATTCTAAAGGAATTATGCATTGAAAGGATATTAAAATTTGATTTTCATTTCACCTTATTACAACTGTAAACATAACCACATCATGTTACGATTTTGAAGGTAAAAGCCGTGAATAGATCGACTAGCCAATCGGGAACCGGGAATGTTTACAACTGGAGTACCTCAGACGGTGATTATCTCAGTGATAAACAAACGAATACACATTATGTATCTACGGATAAGTTCTTTGATTAAAGCGACTTACCATCAACATTATAAGTAATAAAGAGCAGCTGGTCTAAAATAAATCCTTCAAGTACTCCTCTTAAAATATTTACGGAATTAGAAATAATATATTCAGTATTAGTTGAGATTATTACCTATTATTGACAATTTACTAGATACATATTTATTATTTAGCCGCTCTAATATCTCAACCGATATACCATTTTAATTTAGCTAGCAAAAGTTCGTCGCTCGAATGCTTGTTTGTTCCACACCACATTTTTTGAGACATCGACTTTTTTGCAGAATATGGTCGACTAGGATAATATCTTACTTTACAACTGATTTTTATTGATATAACACATTAAAAAAACCGCTGCCTAAGGAATCGCTACTTCCACATCCAGATTTTTCATCCAAGTCACTTTAAAGGAGTATATTTGCACTCTAGTATGTGGAAATTATTGGTCATAGAATTTTAATAATATTTGGGGCAAATGTCATAAAAAATTTTGAGGAGTTGGTTTCTACCATATACGTTAAAAATGAAGTTTCTAGTTTACCCTACTTACTTTCCCCTATTCACAACCTACCACCTTCCACCCCTTCAATGGAGTCATCTCAATCACATGACACTACAATACATACGTGTACTAACTTTCAAGTGAATATCTCAATTTTATGTTATCAATCCCATTAATAATGGAGCGGAGGTGGTGGAGTTTGAATAATATTAGAAAGAAATCTGAGGCCTTGGTTTCTAGTATATACACCAAATCCCAAATTTCTGTACTCATACCAACTTGTTTTACTTATTTTCCCTTATTTACTCCTATTAAGCCCAACCCTTCAACGGAATCATCCCAAAATATAATCTAGTTCCAGATGTCGTTATATTACATAGGTCTACCAAATTACAAGTGAATATCTCAATTTTATTTTATCAACCCCGTTAACAATGGAGTAAGGATAGTGGAAGGGTTGAAAAATATTGTTAAAAAATCTGAGGCCTTGGCTTCTAGGACATACACCGAATTTCAAGTTGCTGTACTCTTACTAGCTTGTTTTACTTATTTTTCCATATTTACCTCTACTTGCCCCCACTCCTTCAACGCAATCATGTCAAAATATAATCTAATTTCAGATATAGTTATAATACATACATGTTCCAAATTTCAAGTGGAAGTCAACTCTCTTAATAAGGGAGTGGGGATGGTGGGGGGATGGAAAATACTACTTAAAAAACCTGAGACTTTCGCTTCTAGTATATTCACCGAATCCCAAATTTCTGTACTTTTACCAGCTTACTTTACTTATTTTCCCCTATATACCCCTATTTAACCCCCAACCCTTCAACGGAATCATCTCAAAATATAATCTAATTCCAGATGTCGTTATAATACATATGCGTACCAAATTTCATGTGAATATCTCAATTTTATTTTATCAACCCCTTTAATAATGAAGTAAGGGTGGTGGGGGGTTGAAATATATTACTAAAAAATCTGAGGCCTTGGCTTCTACTACATACACTGAATTTCAAGTTTCTATACTCATACCAGCTTGCTTTACTTACTTCCCCCTATTTACCCCTAAATAACCTCCAACCTTTCAACAGAATCATCTCAAAATATAATCTAGTTCCAGATGTCATAATACATACGTGTACCAAATTTCAAATGAATATCTCAATTTTAGTGGGGGGGTTGAAAAATATTATGAAAAAAATCTGACGCTTTGGCTTCTAGTACATACACCGAATTTCAAATTTCTGTACTCTTACCAACTTGTTTTACTTATATTCCCCTATTTACCCCTAACTCAACCCTTCAACGTAATTATCTCAAAATAGAATCTAATTCCAGACGTCGTTATAATACATACATGTACGAAATTTCAAATGAATATCTCAATTTTATTTTATCAACCCTTTTAATAATGGGGTAGGGGTGGTGGGAGATTGAAAAATGTTATAAAAAAATCTGAGGCCTTAACTTCTAGTACATACACCGAATT
Source organism: Stenurella melanura (assembly GCA_963583905.1). Taxonomy (NCBI): domain Eukaryota; kingdom Metazoa; phylum Arthropoda; class Insecta; order Coleoptera; family Cerambycidae; genus Stenurella; species Stenurella melanura. The sequence goes on along the minus strand of OY757310.1, from coordinate 129,906,648 downwards.
TCAAATTTCTGTACTCTTACCTTGCTTTACTTATTTTCCCATATTTACCCCTATTTAACCCCCAACCCTTCACCAGATATCCTCAAAAGATCCAGTTCAAGATCTCGCTATAATATATACGTGTACAAAATCTCAAGTCAATATCTTAAGCCGTTCCGGAGAAAACGTGCTCAAATTTAAAATCTCGACGTTTCATGACATTCTAAACCTATTTCTAGAAAAAAAAAATATTTTTTTTTTGTAATTACTATACTTCCAATCCACTACGTGGACATATGGAAGTAAAAGAAGTTATTATCAATTCCTTAATGTTCTGTATGCGTATTTAAAAGAGTAAATATGCTTGTTTGTTCTATATGCAATAGCCACTCAAAATGATGCTTATTTGTTCCATGGTGCAGGCGGCATAATAAATATTCGGTGCTTAATTGTTCCATGTGCCCGAAAGAATTACACTACTCTGTTCATTTGATTGTAGAGCTCTTGTTTGATTCTTAAATATTCTTAAGTTTATGTTACCGAATCTTATCTAACTTTCTACAGTAGTTGTTAGCGCTATGTCTAGAAGGTTTTATTCACAAAAATATGAGCACAATTTATAAAAAAAATTACGTCATATAATTTAACGGCGCATTTTTCTGTCGATAAAGTTACATATTGTGCCCTATGGCACGAGGCAATTTCTGGCCGTGCAGGCAATCATATTGCCAGTGTAGTAATTAGAATTTTAAAAGAAGTCTCGCGTTCTAACCCAACAATTAAAAAAATTATATTGTGATCAGATTCCGGTGTTCCGCAGAATAGAAACTCTTTTATGTCCGTAGCCTTGCAACACTTCTTGCAACAAAATGATAGCATTGAGAAAATTGAACAAACATTTTCAGAGGCAGGGCATAGTTCAATTCAATAGATCGATTGTGTACATTGAGAGAGCCTTAAAGCATAGAGAAATATACAGTTCATTGTCTCTTCTTCGATTTTTAAAATTAGTTCCTCCAAGTAAATCACCGTTACAAATAACCCAAATGAAAAAGGATAATTTTTTAAATTTTGAATTAGTAGCCAAAGGTCTAGGTTATAAAGAAGTTCCTTATTCAAAATTAAAGCATGCTAAATATTAAAAACATTTAATGGAGTATGTGTGCTTTAAAACTTCTTTTGGCAAAGATATTGTTATGAATTTGAACTAGCAGCACTCCTTTACCAAAGGATAATAATTATTTTTTAAATATTAAATCAGTAATTCATCAACCATTAATGGATAAAACCAAAATTGATCATCTTAAAGCAATGTTTGCTTACATGCCTCAGGTTGACAAACAATTGTACTTAACTGTTTTGCAAGAAGTTAACCCTTAATTGAGAAACCTGCTGGATCCAAAAAGCCAATTGAAAAGGGCAACCTCAAATAAATAGCTGCATCCAAAATTAAAAACAGCAGCATCGAAAAAATCAGTTAAAAAAATAATACGAAACAAAACAAAAAATCCAGTTCATAAACTCATAGTATCATAAATGAATATACAGGGTGTAATCAGTTTCAAGGCATTAAAAAAAACTTGTAATGGGGACCGACTAGAGAAACAAAAACCTTTATGACTTTTCCCTCTAGGTGCACTTTGAAAAACACTGATCTAGGTCAACATTTTTAATATTATGGTAGACAACAATTGAGAACCACTGCTTTTCTTGGTCAATGGACTTGTAGTTCCCAATTACACAACTTTTAAATTGTCATAAAAAAGTGCTCGCCGGCACACGCAGTGGTCTGCGATGTCAAAGCAAAGGCCTTGAATCATCGACCGCCTTTGATGGACCGCCTCAACTGAGGCAATTATAAAGAGGTAAATAATTCGTTCTCTCTTCGTGCACAATTGCAAATAAATCATGGCCATAAAGGTTTAAACAGAGCATTTCTTTACATGTGTGTTTTTTAATTTGGAACAAAATATTGGATTGTTTACAATTTAAAAAATTTAAATGTGGTTTATTAACATTTGTAACATAAATGAGTGTCCTCTTACTACCTACCTAAATGATTCAAAATCTCTGCATCTGCATCAATACACAGTTCGGTACGACGAATTAAGGACATACGCACTTCGTTCAACACTAAACACTAAACTATCAACTAACGTTGTCAATAAAGAAAAATAAAATAAAAACTTGGTACAAAAGCCAAAAAGGGATACAAAAAGAACGAACAACTAAGTTGTCTGTACGTAATCAAGAATTTGACAACTTGAACGGTAAGTCAATAAAATAAATCTTAACTATAATTACACAATGACGCGAAATTCAAAAATAACAAAAGCAACGAACGGTGGGTTGGACGTGTGTACATAACGAAACACCCACAATAACTAAAATATTGCACAAAGGAGAGTTAGTGTATAGTTTTCTTCAGATCAGATCTAGATCTAAACCTACCTCAATATTCCAGCAGTTCTCAAAAAATTTTATTGAAAATTTGCGAAATTTTTGTTTATTTTTTTTTCTCCAAAACTATGAGCTTTAGACCCCATATTATATAAGGTTTTTTTGTTTGTCTTGTCGTTCCCTACCACCAGTTTTTTTAATGACATGAAACTAATTACACCCTGTATATTTGCTGCATGTAATCCCAATTCTATTGTATTATATTATATTACTTATATAAATATACGTATGTTATATTCTTTGAAATAAAAATAATGTTTCTATATTGGAGTTTTAATGTATTCGTATTTAACAAAGTTGCAAATATAAGATTCTGATTGGTTGATTGTTCCATATGCAAAGTTAAATTCCAGATATCTCTTATAATTTTAAAATAAAATTTATATGAAGCAGAATATTAACCATTTATAGCATCTTTTAGCGATTCAACCTATAATAACATAAAATATATTTTCAATTTATAGAAATCACATTACCCAAATTTTAAAAATAAATTATCTCAATGTTATTTGTGATTGGTATGGAATAAACAAGCATTCGAGCGACGAGTTGATGATAGGAACACTTAAAGATCTCATAGAAATCTTAATTACTAGAGTCGTAGCAAGAGAATGGCAATTTCATGTAAGAAGTCCACATGATCAATTAGATATAGCTGTACTATGCCCACTTCTAAACCTCGGCTGTTTACAAGGCAAAGTATTATGTATCTCAATATGTTTTTTAGTTGATTGTAGACAATTTTTAGTAGCAGCATAAAGAACACAGGAAGAATACTTATAGATTATAATTCACTGAGTAATTTTTTGGTATAAGTGGAACGAATTTATATTTTATATATGTTACAAGTGTGGAGCAAACACATTTTACCAGTTTAATACTTATACCACCCACACCAGAAGCATTGTTTTAATATAACTTGCAGCATTAACAACTAAATCGTGCTTAATATGTTTGATTTTCGCGGCATAAATCGTTACATTAAGGGTAAATATGAACACCTTGAGTGTCGAAGTTATGATAATTAAAAAATAAAAAATTAGTTCTTAGGAAATCATCAATTAGGGCAGTCTTAGTGAAAATAAATATGAATTGTTGGAGAGATACTTATAATCAGGTATGTTATTATAATAAGAACAGCACCCAGTCACAATTAGTAGGCATAGGCGTATCATCTCCAATTCCAAGGGGGTGTAATTCATAACAGTATTGTATTATATTACTTATATAAATGTACGTATGTTATATTCTTTGAAATAAAAATAATGATTCTATAATGGAGTTTTAATGTATTTGTGTGGAACAAAGTTGCAAATATAAGATTCTGATTGGTTGATTGCTCCATATGCAAAGTTAAATTCCAGATATCTCTTATAATTTTAAAATACATTTTTTATGTGGCAGAGCATTAACTATCTATAGCATTTTTTAGCGATTTAACCTATAATAACATTAAATATATTTTCAATTTATAGAAATCACATTACCCAAATTTTAAAAATGGATTATCTCAATATTATGTGTGAGTGGTATGGAATAAACAAACATTTGAGCGACGAGTTGATGATGATGACGAAACACTTAAAGATCTCATAGAAATCTTAATTACTAGAGTCGTAGCAAGAGAATGGCAATTCCATGTAAGAAGTCCACATGATCAATTAGATATAGCTGTACTATACCCACTTCTAAACCTCGACTGTTTACAAGGCAAAGTATTAAGTATCTCAATATGTTTTTTAGTTGGTTGTAGACAAATTTTAGTAGCAGCATAAAGAACACAGGAAGAATACTTATAGATTATAATTCACTGAGTAATTTTTTGGTATAAGTGGAACGAATTTATATTGTATATATGTTACAAGTGTGGAGCAAACACATTTTACCAGTTTAATACTTATACCACCCACACCAGAAGCATTGTTTTAATATAATTTACAGCATTAACAACTTAATCGTGCTTAATATGTTTGAATTTCACAGCATAAATCGCTATATTAAGGGTAAATATGAACACCTTGAGTGTCGAAGTTATGATAATTAAAAAAAAATATTAGTTCTTAGAAAATCATCAATTGAGGCAGTCTTAGTGAAAATAAATATGAATTGTTGGAGAGATATTTATAATCAGGTATGTTATTATAATAAGAATAATTGATTTATGGAAAGCAATTAACAATTCACTGTAACGTTTCAGTTAGAGTGTATAGAAATTTTCTAACTGTCAAATACAGTTTCTGGTTCAGCGTAAATAATTACCACCTATTGGAACATGTAACTAGATATTGATTTTATGTATTCAGACATCTGAAACTTCTCTAGGCGAATATGCTTTGAGAATCCGCAATTAGCATTATTAAAAGCTCACGTGCCAATATTCTATCGAGCTCGAAAGGTTACTTCAAATACTACAGGGTCAGTATAAGTTATTCGTTAAATATGCGCTACCATGTTTTTGTTAAGGTATATATGCTATCAATACGAATACTAATTACTTGGCGATGAAAAGAATAGCATACAACTTCATTAAAACGGCATCTTATAATAGGTGCTCAATGTTCTTCAAAAAAAGTATTTTTTGCATGTTAGAATACTCTGAAATCGAATGTAGAATTGGTATTAAAAGCCAAATACACAAAGTGGTCTTTTTCGACACAAGCGTGATGATGGATATTCGGATTGGTTTAGTTACTGCATCTAAATTAATAAACTATGTGTTTGCGACTTTCTTGTTTTCTCCCATAAGAAGCTAGTCAACGATACAGTTATCCATTCGCATAATCACACGATGAAATATATGCTACTGAAGGCGCACATGGTTTCTTCCGCAGAGAATTATAACCATATGCAGATTTTGATAAAGTTAAGAAATCGAAAAAGATAATCTTCATATGCTGATTCACTAGAAACAAAATGTTAACACAAAATCAGTCAATGGAAACCAATTTCCAACTAATAAATGCATCAGTTGCTTGAGAGTATGTCAGAACCGACGGCTGACATTCAATATGCATGTTATATGAAAAATACCCCATATCTTTTAGAATATTATGTCCAAATTAAGACGTAATAAACCTTTACTAAGACGTAATTAATGCATGACATCATCATGACTTCATTGTTATTGTATGACACTATTGTTTATACTTTAAATTGCCACTAATATATGAACTATCTTTATTTTGTAAACTTTGAAACTGCTGATGATTGACATTTTTTGTTGTTATTGCCTTAATGTGATTTATTACTTTATTCTTCTCAAACGCATTATTCCAAAACATTGCATAATCCTGAATCAGCAGATTCAAAACATATAAAAGGCAAGCTTATGGTCAATATGAATGAAATTTTGTAATCGGCGATATAACATGCATATTGGCAAAACTTTACACGCAATCCATTCCATGTCAAGAAAGTCTGCAGCTACTCCTGACTAGGAATAGCAGACGATAGCGGTTAAAGAAAAAACTTGTAGTGCAGCGTGGTACGCTAATATTCTTGACTTGTGATGACGGTCTCGGATGATTAGGGGTCGAGCTTGAGCTCTTTGCTACAACCATCGCTGTAGATCCGGATCGGCAGTTTATACTTATGCTGCAAGAATTATATTTTCTTTACACTATCGCATAAGTTTATGAGCTTTATTTCAAATTCTTCAGAGATATACATATGCACTTTGTCACGACATAAACCACTAGCCAATTTTATACAAATCAGTCAAAAATCCTATACATTTAAAATGACAAGCAGCATTACCCAGATCAGATTGAATAAAACACACTGTGTGTACATGGCATTGTCGATCTCTAGGTAATCCATATAACCTTATCTTCTTGTCTCTAGAAAACTTCATTAACAATAACACTTATCCTGGAAGGATCTGAAACTTTTGATGTAAGGCTACCTCTGAAGTAGTTTCTACAATCACATGAAGACTATACTCGGATACTTTCACTTGACGCTCGTTTGGCCAACTATGTTGGCATCATCTGAAAATGTGTAAAACCCAGTTTCAAGTACTTAAAGAACCATTAATCTGAAAAGCACAGTTTCAATCATCTTTAACCATCCTTTAATCTACGTCGAGTGATACTATTGAATGTAACAGAGTTAAGATGTTTTGGTGCTTGCGGTGATTGGTATCAGAAAGATAACATTCATATCTCATTTTATTTTCTGGCCTCCCTGGGTTCCTTTTTATTACTTCCACAACCACGTATTGGACTGGAAGTACCTAATCGTAAAAAAGATTCAAAATTTCTTTGTTGAAATAGGCTCAGAATGTCATAAAAAATTTTTAATTTGTACGAAAGAAAATTCTGTCTGTCTGTCGGTCTGTCTGTCGGTCTGTTTGTCTGTAACTTTTTTGTGCGCACATGTTCTCAGCAACTATTTAATATGTTAACTTGAAATATGATGCACATGAAATATGGAACTAGATTATATTTTGCGCTATTCCGGTGAAGGACTTGGGTTTAAATAGGGATAAATAAGGGAAAATAAGTAAAGCAAGCTGATAAAAGTACAGTAACTTGGAAGTTGGTGTATATACTAGAAGCAGAGACCTCACATTTTTTATAATACTTTTCACCTTGGTGATCGGTAGTGCCCGAATATGGATTATGCAGCACCCGACTATAGATTCGGTCACGCTCTAATATGGATTCGGTAGCGCTCGGAAGTTACCTTGGAATCCGGCCCTAATATGAATTCAGCAACGTCTTATAACGCCGGGAAATTGCCTTGGTATTCAGTAGGGCCCGGACGTTCTGGAGGCCTAGTTCTTATATGGTAATAATTTGCATACCAGCTTAATATAGTCTTTACTCTTAGTGCATTAATTATTGGTAAATACGAATATTTGGGAAATGTAATATTTATCTCCTGGAAGATATGAATACGGAGTAAATAGGTAACACGTCGAAGTTTAGCAAATGTGATTCATGTATGCTTATTTCAATGTAGGCGTCTGTTACTGGATAATAGATAGTTGCCACAATCAATTTTTGATATTAACAGACCCTATGTCAGTATTGAAGGCTCTTGAAGACCGCTCCCCCAAACTTTACAATGACAAAATTATGTGCAACATTATAAGGAAACACATATTCTTGTCATCCAGAAATAAGTCTGTCAATTTCATATGGGTCAAGGTGCACTGTGGTAAAGAACGGAATAACATGGAAGCATCCAATATGAACGTGTTCACAAGAGTGAAGAAAGTATTTTACGAGGATAACTGTAGAAGAAGCGTATGTATGAAAAATGCCAAACTCACTGGACTAATAATCTTACAATGAGAAAATACAAATATGGTTTGATTTATCCCAATGTAACAAAACAACCCTTGTACAAAACAATTAAGCTATCCATCGCAGCCCATGTTTCCTTAGCTAGAATAGCATTTAACCCTGGTAATTTTAAACAACATCTTTACAAAATGCACCTTGCAGATTCCCCCTTACGCACATATGACAACATATTCTTTGGGTGTGGAAATCATACTATAGAAATTAATCAGTTTCTTACGAATACTGCAAACTTATCTTTAATGCTCCCAACAATTATATCAAACATGGTAGCTCTAATTAATGAAAACCCGCCGTTAGGTAAAATTGTACTGGACTTCCTATATTTGATAAGAATTAAGCTATAGATTGGCGTAGGTTTAGAGTTGTATCCTATTGTTTAACCCTATATTTTGAACACCTACCAACCGTGGTCTCCAATTTTGTGTGTTTATATAAACTCGTCTTGAAGGACCCCTGGGCGTGAAGAGTGTGTCCTAGTGTTGTTTTTCTTCCTTTCCTTCTCTTTTTCGATTAGGTTAGAATAGACATAATGACTTTCGCAATAACTACACTTTGTCGTGGCTATAAGGACTTCGTTCCCAAAACCATTTCCGTAGGGGATAAAAATCAGGTTTTCTTCCTTGGAATAATATCAACTACATCCCAAATATTATTTTGTTCCGTCGAGTTTTCATTATTTTTTTTTTTTGGTTGATCATCGTGTATATACATTTTTTATTGAAAATATGTTTGTTCCCTGGCAATTGTGTTAATTACGTAACAAATATTACTGGTCTCCGCTACATTTTTAGCTTCCCCACTAATTTAAAATAAAGGGAGATCACTACGGTTGTTAAAACAAAATTGAAGTAAAACCAAATCTTTGCCTTTTGAGATCCTAAAAATACGAAAAAGTGGTTTTTAAAAAATGTCTGCATATATGTGTGTATGTATGCGGACACCATATCGCCGAAACTAGTGCCCCTTTTATTGTACTTTTCGAAAGTAGATATTATTGTTATTTCAACGATTTATATTTACTCTTTTCCGTTATTTTCAGTTAAAAAATGATTGTTCAAATCCTATGGCTGCAAGTCGTTTAAGATATTATAATACCTAAAAGTAGCCGTTGTCTTACCAATATTTAAAATAGACAATTCAAATAATCACGAGAATTATAGGCCAATATCTCTATTGTGTATTATGTCGAAAATTTTGGAAAAATTCAATCGAGTTGTAAACTTTGTATTAAGAAAAGATATATTATCAGATAGTCGACGGTTTTAGAAAAGAAGGATCAGTGGCAACAGCCTCAATACAATGTATTCAAATCATCTATGATAAGTTGGATATAGATAATTACGTAATCAGTTTATTTTTCGATCTAACGAAAGCATTCGATACAATTAGTATAACGTTTGTCATTAAAAAAAAAAATCCTTAAGCATCAGAGGCGCAACACTTGAGTGGGTCAAATCCTTTTTAATGGATAAAAAACTTAAAGTAAAAGTTGGCGATATAATATCCGAAGAGTTTGACATCAATATGAGAGTTCCTCAGGGCTCAGTTTTGAATCCCCTTATCTTTTTGCTGTTCATAAATGTCCTGCCCAAAAATATACACCAAACAACAGCAGCGATGTTTTCCGATGACACGTCGATGATAGTAACTGCAGCTGATGTTGAAGCCATACAAATTATGGTTAATCTTATAGTAAGGGAGTTTCGTAAATGGTGCAATAAAAATTTGTTAACATTAAATTTGGCAAAGACTGGTTAGGTATTTTTTGCCAAGAAAAAAATACTACCTGTCAGCTTTACAGTCCACTTTTCAGATTTAAATTGTTATCCATCAAAAGATGTTAAATTATTGGGAACTTACTTGGATAGCAAGTTGTGTTGGAACAACCACATAAATGAACTATTTGAGAAATTGAATAGAGCGTGTTTTGTAATATACTAACTTCGATCTGCAATAGATGTCAAACATATGCTAAATGTATATTATTTCTTGACCTATTGCCGTCTGTCATATAACATTATATTATGGGGCCAAATTGTTGATATTCAAAGGCTGTTTGTGTTGCAAAAAGGAATGCCCAGTACCATTTTTAAAATTATTCCAAGAGATAGCTGCACGGAACAATTCATTAACAACAAATTACTAACTGTTCCGTCCATTTACATTTTTTCTCATTAGAGATTTGTCAAATTAAATTTAAATAAGTGCATACTGAATGGATACCAGCACTCTCACAACACAAGATATCAAAAAATGCTAAGGCCTCCTTATGACAAGAAATCACCATACTGTAATGCAGTAGCTCTCTATAATAAATTCCCGGCTGATATTAGGGGTGTAAAGTCGTATAAATTGTATAAGAAAAAAGTTAAAATATTTTTAATTGAAAATTGTTTTCATAGTGCCATCCAGTTTTATATTATGTAATTTTGTATTTATTGTTTTTTTTTCTGATCTTTCAAAGTATCTCACTTGTATTGACATTCACATCAATTCTAGTACAACAATTTTATAGTGTTTAAATCATTTTTGCAAGTAATTTTATCTTTTATATGTCATATGTTTTATACTACCTTTTTCAAATTCTGTAAATGACTTACCATATATACAATTTTGTATTAGTGGTTAATAAACATTATTATTATTTCATCTACGTAAGCTACGGTACGCCCATCCACCCAAAGTGTTCTACTATCGTAGTTGATATCAGTGTTAGAGCTTTGACGTTGACAATTTCAATTATTTTAAATGATACAATGTGTTAAAGGTTAGTGTAGAGGTAAAATAATCTGGTGGAATAAACACCTAGAAGGACTCAGAACAAAAGTGTGGGCAGATGTGTGGAAAAAATTCGGGGTTAAATCCCAAAATGACCCTATGGTTATATACTAAGATAGTAAAACCCATGATAACCTACGGATCAGTAGCATGGTGGACTAAGACAATGCAGTTGGGAGCAATAAGGCTGTTAAGTGGCGTACAAAGGCTTGCCTGCCTGTGTGCCACGGGACCCATAAAAACCGCTCCAACAGCTGGATTGAACTTACCACCACTACATATATTTATCCAAGGAGAAGCTGGTTCGGTGGTGCACAGGTTAATGCACGGCTCTACACAAATAAGACAACAGCACGGAACAGAGCACCGGAAGTAATACTTAGAACTGAAGGTGGATCCCATTCTAGGAATGCCCGCGGACATTACGGTCCCAAAGTCTAACTTTAATAAAAATTTTAAAATTAAAGTACCAGACAGGGAAGACTGGACAAACAGTCCTCCAGTACCTGCACAAACAATCTGGTATACATACGGTTCTAAGACAGAACAGGAAGTCGGATCTGGAATTTATGGGATGTCAAAAACGAAAATACCAATAAGTCTAGGAAAATACGCCACAGTATTCTAGGCTGAAGTGGCCGCAATACAGTAGTGCGCAAAGGAATCTAAAAGAATCGGTTCCATACAAGTCGAATCGAGACTTGTATAGGACTGCATAAATGCCCTTATAAACCTAGGAAATCAGAACAAAGTAACCATGGCGTGGGTACCAGGACACAAGGGAAATGAAAAGGCTGATGAACTGGCCAGAGAAGGTGCAGATAACGCCCTTATAGGACCCGAACCCTTTTGCGGTGTGGCCAAGCCATGCATATGAGCATCCATTAACAAATGGGTGCAAACTAAATCTCTGGAATGGTGGAAAAATTTCCCACGTCAGATACAGGCTAAAGAGTTCATTAAGGAACGATCGGCTAAATATACGGAGGACCTATTAGGCCAAAAGAATAATAGTGGGTCTTCTAACCGGTCACTACCGACTTAATAGACATCACAGTCTAATAGGTTTGGCAGAGGACGCAACATGTAGATTCTGCCAAGAAGCAGAGGAAACCTCAGTCCATGTATTGTGCCATTGTGAAGGCCTTGCTACACTGAGATTCCAACTACTTGGTGAGAAAAAACCAAGAGCTGATAGCTACACTAAGAAGCCCTTATCAAGGCTATGGAGTCTGATACAAAGAATAAAGCTGGATAAAGAACACTAAGGAATACAAACAGGAGCACCACAATAGATCAATGGGGTCTCGGAGGTCAAGAACAATCAGCCAGCTCCTCCTTCCTAATCTAATCTAGTCTAGTTTTGATAGTATCTACATGACTATGCTGTTTCGATTTACTTGCTTATGATAGTACATGAAACCTTTAGGAAGATATCGATAAATATTTCTTTTAAATTAAATAAACCATGTTTTAATATATTCATTCATATTCTTTTAATTAAGTTTATGACAAAAGCTCAAATGCATCAAGATGGTGCCATATGATTCTTAACTATTTATATTACGCTCTAAAGAGCGTACTAGTATGTTTAAAAGTGAATTATTTTTTGTTTGCTAATAATTGTAATGAAACATATTCTTTATCGGATTTTGCAAATAGAAAAAAAAACGATTTATGAGAACTAAGTTCAAAATGTCATCATTAGCAAGTAATGAAATCTTAAGTTAAGTATAGATTCTAGCATCTGCGGAACGAAGGCCTGCATGGCACAGGTTAGCTGTAACAAGCCTGGTTATTAACCAAATCAAGGAATGTTCCAAACATTTGGGTGAGAGCTTCGAGCTGCTTCCAGTAGCTGCCAATTTTTTCCATTGATGTTTCATCCTTAACTACAGTCCCAACTATTTATTTGGCCTCACTTCCATATTGCTATGGTACTTTCCTTTAAAAAAAAATTTTTCTACTATTGACGCGGGCCATGATTTTTGCTGTGACATGTAATTCATTGGAGCAACCCCTTTTTAGTCAAGCCATAGATTTTTCGTTGTTCGGAGAATAAACCTAATTATTGTAGCCGCGATAAATAAAATTTATTGAAATCGCTGAAGGAGTAAAAAGTTACTAGTAATCACATACGATGATTCCACAATGTATGTATTTATAACAGATTTTAAAAAAATCTTTAAAAAATCGATCCGTATATATTTGGTGAATATAATGATTTAGGACTGGTTTAAGTGATTTCTACAAAGCCTTCTACAAATTATAGAATATGGCTCGGCGGTGGACCAATATTGGATTCATTAAGCTACCGAAAAAGAAATTTTGTCGGAATTTTTAAAGTAGATAATACAGAATCTGATGTTAAAGGTAAAAGTTTTAAATGGCGAATCCAATAAAGCCGTCATAATAAAGTTTTTGGTAGATTTACATGAAATTCAGTACATGGATATGAGGATTCTCTTCTAAGGAACCTGATGTTAAAATTTGAAACCAATGAATATTTCCGTTTATTTTATAGAAACTACAAAAGAGGTTACTAAAAAAAGTGAACAAATGTTTGATAAAAATTATACCGCTTTTTTCATCCAGCATTTACTAGTCAACATCGATATGGAGGTCACTGTAAAGGTGAAAAAACAACAAAATCGTACGTATTTCTAACTGACCTTAATATCGATTTTATGTGATAACAGTCAATTAATCGTGAGAAATTTAATTTCATTATTTTTAATAATCGATTTTTAAAGGCTATTCAATGTGCTTTAAATTTTTTGTTTTATTATTTTTGCTCATAAAATTATTTAAAAAATGTTCGGAACACTTTTACCGGACACTGCAATGCTGTAATAATTTTTGTAGGAAATTGGAAGGCTTTGATAAATTAATGAAACTTCAAAATTATACACTCTAAATATCCGGTGTTGTGTTCAATCCAGAGCTTTTGAACGAATATAAAAGCGTAGACACCTTCAAACATATTTATGATACTTCAAGGTTAAATAATAGTAATTCCTGTTAAAGCCGGGCTTCCTTAATCTCTGAGTTCTTGCCTTATCTCTAGTCTTAATATTTTTACCACTAGCTTATTAAAACGGTAAAAAAGAAATTTAAGAAATTATAATTGAATTAAAACTAAAATAACAGATAAGTAGAGAGCAAATTTAAAAAGACCAATAGTTGTAATTAATTTTTGGCTCACCGTGAATAAGACCACAAGCATTAAACAAACAGTAAATATACGCAAAGCTCGTGAATTCTGAAATGCAAAGACGCAACAGCTATTCGTGTACCTTCTACAACGCTTTCTATCTAAACTACGACCTAGTTTTTCGCTTCTTTCTCAACAATTTCCCCTTCTTATTCCGAATGAAACGAAAGTATGCGCAACCGTATTAAATTCTATAAAAGCACGTGCTTTTACGTCGTAAAACGTGATAAAAACAGAAAAACAATACATATGAATGAAATATTGAGGAGAAGTCGGAAACTTACCTCGGGAAATAAGGGACGAAATTAGGGTGGGGATGAACTCCGCCTTCGGACCAATGAAACTAGTTTCTCGGCGATCAATGCAAGAAAATGTTCTCAGAATGTAAAAAGACGTTTTCGTTTAAACTTAGTTCTGATAGTGGGGGTAAGACAAAACATCGGCATCATTATTCACTTTGAACAGCACGGATATTAGTTGCTGTGTATACCCTAACCTCAATCTAACAAAAATTTCTGTCTTGCTCGTAAATTATTTTGACATAGGACCAAAGTATAGGGTATTTACCATATTCAACTATGAAACTACTTTCCAGGTAATCAATATGAAAACTAATTACCATATAACAGTGACAAATAATGGACTATGACGAAGAAATTAGTTATTATTAATTCTAGTTTTCTGCTATTATTTATGATACAGAATAAAAAAATTCATAACTTGGTTTTCAGCACACAAACTGTAAATAGTAAGTTTTGAAAAATGACACAAAGTTAACAATTATATATTTGTGTCGTAGCTAGCTGTCGTAATTTGTTTTATACAAACCAAACAAAAGTTAATGAGGTTTAAATCTGTTACACTTTAGAGCCGTGAGGGTAGATTTGAATAAATACTTAATTTACTCTCCTCGGCAGCTGAGAAGCACAGTGCGTAATGAAAACATTATAGGATAATGAATTCCATAACTCTAAGAATCATGACAGACATGATTTTATGTTTCACAACGAAAGGGATTAAGGCATGGGGATGAGTTGTACGTTTTATCCATGGCACACAAACAAAGATCGCTCAATTCAATTAATTTAATTTTTATGCCAAGAGCTATTTATTTATTTCTCTGCATTTTTATATTTCTGAGGCTTCAATCCTATCAAATTTCATTTACGGCATGTGAACCTCTTCCGTCTCATTTCTCTTTTTCTTAAATGTCTCATAACATTCAAGCTACTAAAAAATAATAACAAACACTTAGTCCACCTGAATTAGGAAAAAATTCCTAATTTTCAGAACTTTAAGATTACAGCACTTTTCTAACGGAATATTTTAGTTTTTTTGGAAAAGATTAAATGATCAATACCCGGACATGCAAATGTGACCGCAAGTCATATGCAAGGTGATTCAAAACAAAGTAATTATATCAACTCTAGATTGGGCTGGCCCAGAGATAAAGATTTTTCTAATAAAACATTTTCGTACCGCGTCTCATAACCTAGTTACAACCCCTTAAAGTGGGTGCCTGGCAACCAGTTTTCTCCTAAGAACCATCAAATCGATTTACTTACGATGATCAAATTGTGGATACGGCTCTTTATTTTGATGGGCTACATGCTCATTAGAACAAGTTCGTACTGATACGCATGATGTGTCCTATACAGGGTGGTCAGGTAGAGTTCAAGGTCAAATATGTAATAACCAGGTTACACCTTCTTAAAGTGGGTGCCTGGCAACCAGTTTACTCCTAAGAACCATCAAGTTGACTTACGATGATCAAATTGTGGATATGGCTCTTTATTTTGATGGGCTGCATGATCATTAGGACAAGTTCATACTGATATACATGATGTGTCCTATACAGGGTAGAGTTCAAGGTCAAATATGTAATAACCGGGTTACACCTTCTTAAAGTGGGTGCCTGGCAATCAGTTTTCTCTTAAGATTGACTTACGATGATCAAATTGTGGATACGGCTCCTTATTTTGATGAGCTACATGCTCATTAGAACAAGTTCGTACTGATACGCATGATGTGTCCTATACAGGGTGGTCTGGTAGAGTTCAAGGTCAAATATATAATAACCGGGTCACACCTTCTTAAAGTGGGTGCCTGGCAACCAGTTTTCTCCTAAGATTGACTTACGATGATCAAATTGTGGATACGGCTCTATGTTTTGATGGGCTACATGCTTATTAGAACAAGTTCATACTGATATGCAGATGTGTCATATACAGGGTGGTCAGGTAGAGTTCAAGGTCTAATATTTTTTGTTCTGTGTAAAATTAATGATTTTAATTAATTATTAAATATGTTATTAAATTTAAACATTTTTTTGTTGTTTTTGTGATTTTTCATGCAGCTAGGCCGGTTTCGAGCAAATTGCAAAAGATCACAGACATGCTGAAGCAATTTTATTCACAATTTGTCACATTGTCAGATTTTGAGTTGTCTAATCAATGTACTGCAATTTCTTAAGAGTTTTTGATCTGAAAATGGTGCGCTTACTGCCGAAGATTATACCAATATTCTTCTTATCTTGACCTCATGCCAAAGGAGTGCGACAGGTGCATTAAGGCATATCATAGACGATATACTTACTGTCGTGTCCCATATTTAAGAACTTTTCCTATGGGCTGAGAGGTTACGTGAAACAAGATTAATATCGATGCCCAGTCTAGGAAGGCCAAGGGATATCCCAACCCCACAGGTTGAAGAGGCGGTATTGGAGGCAGTTAAGGAAGACCACGAAATTAGCACAGAAAGATGGGTCCACAACATCCTAGTCTTGGCGTCGTTATTAGTATTTGCCCGGTTTCGCGTAACCTCCTCTCAACTCCAAGACAAGTTCTTAAATTTGGGACACGACGGTTGGGATATCATATACGATACTTCCTTACTGCACCTGCTGCATTCCCTTGGCACGATGTCAAGATAAAAAGCATATTGGCATAATCTTCGGTAGTACTCTCAAGAAATTCCACTACTTTGATTAGACAGCTCAAAATCTGACAACATAGAATCTGACAAACGCTGCCTTTGTTTTTGAATAAATTTGTCAATAAAATTGCTTCAGCATGCCTCTGGTTTCTCGCAATTTGCTCGAAACCGGCATAACAGGATGAAAAATCACAGGAGCAAAAAAAGTTTCTAAATGTAATAATATATTCAATAATTAATCAAAATTCTTAATTTGACACAAGACAAAAAATATTTGACCTTGAACTAAACCTCAACACCCTATTACAGGACACATCCTGCATATCAGTATGAACTTGCTCTAATGAACAAGTAGCCCATCAGAATAAAGAGTCGAATCCACAATTTGGTCATCGTACGTCAATCCATTTGAAGGTTATTAGGAGAACACTGGTTACCAGGCACCCACTTTAAGGGGCTGTAAACATCTCTGGGACACCCCAATCGAGAGTTGAATTGATGTGTTTTCTTTTTAATCAACCTGTGTATATACAAATTTCTGCGTTTTTTTTACGAGAATCCACGATTAACTTTGAAACGGGACGTTAAGTCAAAAATTGAAAAAGAAAGAGATATTCAATATTAAATTTTCCACGAGGATAAGATATGAAAAGTTGATTTTTCCCAAGTTATTAATGGAATTTTAATGTAATGAGGGAGTCGCTGAAATGCGTTTTTTGTTTAATTACGGAAAAGCGTTTGATAAATCTCTATTTTTTATGGCGTATTTTGTATAAAATTTTCCTGTTCAAATTTTTGGACCACCACCATTTTTGAATTATAACCAATATTGCTAACATTTGATATACGTATATATCGAGTCTTTTAAGACTGTGAAAAAGCACTTGGGAAAATGGAATTTTTTCATATTATCCCCTGGTAGAAAATTCAATTTTGAACATTTTTCTCCTTTTCCACTCTTCGATTCGACGCACAGTTTCAAAGTCAATGGTGGAGTTTCTTGAAGTGAGATATGATTATATCTAAAATACAATAATGAAAATGATTAATATTTTAATTATAACAGTTCAACGGACCGTAACCTAATAACTAATAAAGCGTACTATTTGGGATCATGTCACTATTCATACCATTTTTATATTTTTTAATTTCTATGCATTTAAAGCATTCAGCAGTACATTACTTATTACATTTCTAATTAACCCTAAGTTATTGATATCATTAGTATAGTTTCAAAGTTAATGGTGAATTTTCGGCTGTCGAGTCGAACAAAACCTGGTTTGAAAATCTAAGCATTTTTTATTTTTGATGTCTAGAGTCGGCCGGAGACGTAAAACTCTTGAACATAACAGTGAGAGATAATTAAAAGTGAACACTACGTAAGGCTAGTGGGGAGGGGGATAAACCGCCTCTCCCTAATAATCAAATTTTAGCCAAAAATAGTCTTCAACAATCATGTAGTACTTATTTACGTACAACTTACACTTATTTTCAGTTAAATAACATTACCCAATTTGCAAAAAAACAGCTTATTGTTATCAATAAAATTATGATTAAGAACTTTCTCAATTATTTAAAGCCCCAACTTATTGTTTAAAACGTCAAAATCGTGTCAAGCAACCCTGTTCTGTTGCACAAACAATCATTTGCATAACTTTCGCAATTACTTTTCCATAAAATATATTATAGTAAAGTTCAAAGACAACTATTTGCAATGTTTCGGTCATCGTTAATCAGGGTGACAACTTGACAGAATATGTCTAATGATTATTAAAATGTTCTCCATGGTTTGCATATATTTCGGAATTTTTTTCAAAGAGTTATTGGAAATTTACGTTTTTTGTTAATTTAACAATGTTCCGGGGAGCGGAATAGGGTGCAAAAACCGGATTCATTATTTTTTCACCCCCTCCAATATTGTCCCAAAAATTAAAGACTTTTGCAATTTCTCATACCTTCTTGCTATAATGACTAGCCTATAAATAGTCCGCATTATTAGTTATTACATCGGGGCTCGTTGAACTGTGGCAGAGTTTTAGGTAGGAATGACAGAATTGGTTAAATTCGTTCAACTATGACAATATTTTGATATACACTGCTGGCCACTCGAACTTACACATAGAGACTTTTAGGCAAAATTTAAAGTTCAATATTTTCAACAGGAATGCAAATTTTTGAACGCGGCTTGCAAATTTTAAGAGCTAGTTTTTTTCGGATTAAGCTGCATGACGTATATTTATCGTAGGACCATAAGTTTATTATATACGGGGTGATCAATGAAGTCATGCAAAAAATCAAAAAGTTTGTATGAGTGAAATTTCCGCAAAAAATTTTTTTGGTCGTTGCAATATGGTTCCTTACTAAGGTAACATCAATATCTCTAGACGGTTTTGTCAGTTTTTGGATTAAGGCCCTTAGGCCTTGTACACACTACTCAACATAAAATTTGGATACCGAAATCTTTAAAATGCTATAACTTGACATTGAATTGACGGTTCTTGATGATTTTTGCGGATTGGGAATCCTTATTTCACGCAAATTTTCTATGGTCTAAGCATTTTATTTGATGGTTGAAATTTACACATTATACCGGGTCGATAATAAACAAAAACGTAGCGACAAGAACAAGTTTATTACATTAAATTCTACAATATACAACATTGCTTAACAACGACCAAAAGTCAATTCTTAAAAAATTTATAATTCTAATTCTGGTAATTTTTAATTTAAATTAATTCAATTTAAACTTAAATTAAAATTAAATTAAAATTACCTAATTAAAATTAGATACATTAATTAAAAAAAAGAGAAGCTAATATTTTGTTGGTCCTCCTGCTCGGAATATTACTTCCCGACATCGATTTGGTAGAGTATCCACAAGATTATTTATAAAATCTTGTGGAATATTCTCCCATTCTTCACGAATGGCCTCACTGAGCGTTTCTAAGGTTTCAGGGGGTACATCAAGAGATCTTACTTTAAGTTTTAAATAAGACCAAACGTGTTCGATGACATTAAGATCCGAAGACTTTGCAGGCCAGTCCATCCTATTGATGTTTTGTGCCTGCGCAAACTCTGTGATCCTTCGCACTCTGTGAGGTCGAGCGTTGTCATCCACCAATAGAATTTCTGGGCCGTAATGTCGAGCAAAAGGAACAACAATAGGTTCCAAAATTTCCTCCTGATAAACAGTAGCATTAATGGTTTGGTTGGTAATGAATAGCTCGGTTTTACCATTTCTTATGATACCTCCCCACACTGTAACACCTCCGCCACCAAATGCTTCTTGAGGGGCCATATTTTGCTCCAAATATCGCTGATTTGGCCTTCTCCAAACTAACATTCGGCCATCGGAGTGAAACAAATTAAATCTTGTTTCGTCAGTAAATAAACAATGGCTCCACTCTGCATTACCCCAATTCGCATGCCGATTTGCCCATGCCCGCCTATTCGCTCTATGGCGTTGTAATAACCGCACACATTTTGCTCTGCGACGGGCTCTGTAATTTAAAATGTTTGGCATTATGTTATGTTTAAAAAAAAAAAAAATCTCACCTCAAGTTGTTTTTATTTAATGTTCTTCTCACTGTTTTGTCCGAAACTCTCACCCCAGTTTGTTGTCTTAAAGAGTCATTTAGTTTTCTAGAGTTCTTTGTTCTATTCCGCATAGTTTCTCTCATTAAAATTCTTTCGGTTCTTTGGTTTATTTTTTTTGTATGTCCACCCCCATGCCCATAATTATGATCACCAGTAGTTTCGACGCGGCGGTTCAAATTATAAATTGTCTTTCGGCTGACATTGTAAATGTGCGCAACTTGCTGTTTTGACATTCCTTCATTGAGAAGTCGAAGGCAATTTTCCCTTTCTGCCGTGGTTAAACGCCTCATATTAATTAAACTTTACAAAATTATAACATTGAAATATGTCAGATTATTTCTAAAATAATGTAAACAGTTTTTAATTCCATAGCAACGAATTTGTTTTTCCAATGCCTACTTGGAAATTGACGCGTCGCGTAGAAATTACACCCGATCATAATTATGGGCATGGGGGTGGACAAAGAACTCTGTAAAACTGAATGATTCTTTGAGACAACAAACTGGGGTGTGACTTTCAGACAGAACAGTGAGAAGAACATTAAGCAAAAACAACTTGAGGTGAGAATTTATTTTTACAAAAACTTAAATAATGCCAAACTATAGAGCGCGTCGTACCCTACGTTTTTGTTTATTATCGACCCGGTATAATGTGTAAATTTCAACCCTCAAATAAAATGCTTAGACCATAGAAAATCTACGTGAAATAAGGATTCCAAATCCGCAAAAATCATCAAGAACCGTCAATCCAATGTCAAGTTATAGCATTTTAAAGATTTCGGTATCCAAATTTTATGTTGAGTAGTGTGTACAAGGTCTAAGGGCCTTAATCCAAAAACTGACAAAACCGTCTAGAGATATTGATGTTACTTTAGTAAGGAACCATATTGCAACGACCAAAAAAATTTTTTGCGGAAATTTCACTCATACAAACTTTTTGATTTTTTGCATGACTTCATTGATCACCCCGTATATAATAAACTTATGGTCCTACGATAAATATACGTCATGCAGCTTCATCCGAAAAAAACTAGCTCTCAAAATTTGCATTCCTGTTGAAAATATTGAACTTTAAATTTTGCCTAAAAGTCTCTATGTGTAAGTTCGAGTGGCCAGCAGTTTAAGTATAGGCAGTTTCATTGATGTATCTCAGTTTTTATCGCCTCTCAATGATGCCAACGTGATTGACGAAACACACGTCGAGTTTTGGTATTCGTGTGTTATGTTGTAAATTTCTAATGTTTGTGGAAATTACGTTTTTGGCTTATTACAGAAGTCAATAATCAAAAATGCTTCGATTTTCAACAAATTTTTACTAGTCTGGCGGGAGTAACATGATTTTTACATGTTTTGCAACCATTTTCACCTTTTAAATTTTCAGCTTTTTTGTCATGGGAGCTCGCTCTATAAGTGGCTGACGCGGGATGTAGTAATGAACCGCGCAATACGCGGTACGCTCGATATTTTCAGCTTTTTGAATATAATGTCCACTTTGGTTGCTTTGAAAATTGGAAGAGGCTTTTGATAGAAAATGATGAGTGTGTCTTCAACTTATCTCTTTGGAATTTATTTTAAACACTGTTTTTTGTCAAATTAATTTGATAATTTGTCCCTATGCTAGTGCCATTAAAATTCATAACATATTCTTTTTCACCAAAATCGGTTGATCCGTTCTCTTGAAGAAAATGTTTTTGATTTTGCTTCGTACCCCATAACTCCCTTAGAAGTTTATTTTTAATTAAAATATTCTGGAAAAGTTCACCTCACACCACTATCAACTAATGTTCAAAAATTCGCCAAGATCTGTGCAAGGGCAGCGTACACACGCTTATCCTGCTATATTATACCGTTTAATGCGATCGATTGTTGATACAATGAGTACATTGATAAATATATAATTATACAGGGTTCTGTTCTGTTTAGAACTTTGAAAATTGGTCTAAGGGGGTTTCTGGAAATGGTGGATCTAAAGAAAATATTTTCATGCATGTGTTACTTCCGCTTACACCGAATGTAGCACCTCTCTTTGTTATTTTAAATAGAACACTATTCATTTTATTTCATATTTGGATTCCTCATAAAATTTTAGCATGGGTTTATGCACCATAATATACCCTTAAACCTACCAGTTTTCGAGATAATTAATTAATTCAATTTTGGAGATTTTTGACGGTCTCTTCCGCAAATAAAAAGCGATATCTTCCATCAACCTACAGGGAACTTTATCTTCACAGTCGAACATTGTTTTAGTTCAATGGTCCAAACGTCAATTTTTTCAAATGAAGCCCTTATATATTTTCACATGATTTAAGTATTAAATTCTTCATCAATTGATATTATCAATTAGCAGTCCCTATACCTATCTCTTCTTGTTTTTTAATTATGAACGAATTTTTGTAAAATGTACATGCAAAGTCAGCATTGTTTGTTAGTAGCCAATACAAGTCACCTAACTTGTTTATTTTTTATCACAAACGAGATTAATCATGTAGATAATTAATAATTATTTGTTCAGTATCAAGACAATAACATCAAAAACAAGAGGTCATTTTGTATTAGATTTATAGCAAATACTTGGGTACAAAATTTGCAAAATTAATGAACACATTGAATAAAAATCTTTAATGAAGCAACTGTTCAAAATGCCTTTCACTTTGCTGCTGACAAGCCAATATGCTGGAATTTACAATACTTCCAGTGGCTCAGTGAATTTAGTTGCTGAACTGCAGCCCGTACTCTGTTCTTCATAACTGCTTTGGTAGTAGCCGGGGTGACATATACAATATTTTTGATATTACCCTAAAGGTCTAAGGGGATCAAATCAGGGGACCTTGCTGGCCATCTCCAATATACTCTTTGCGCCAAACCACCTAAATTCGAACGATGCTAGTAATTCGTCATACACTTCCCATGTATTATGTGGACCGTAACCGCCCACTTGATAATACATACAATTATAAATATTTAGGCGCAAATTATCAATAAAAGTAACAACTACTGTTCACAAAATTTCCACGTATTTATTGCTATTTAAGTTCTTCTAGTAGATATGATACTGTTATGTATTACACCCCCTTGGAACTGGAGATTGATACGCCTATGCCTAATAGTGACTGGAAACTTGTAGAAAAAGATAGGGTTTTCTAGAGTGTGGTGGAAGAAGATTCTGGATGGATCTAGAGGCAATTTCAGAGTATATAAGGCGCGATTACCGGCGCAGAAGGGGAAGTTTATTAGAGAGAGAAGTTTATTAAAGTGAAATTAACAGCGAAAAAGTGAGGTTAAATATCAAGTATACAAAGTGCAAAGGTTATTTTGAAGTATTGTATAGTCAGTAAATTATTAAATAAAGTGTTAGTGGTTTACCCCTTGTTAAAATTATTTAGAACCCACGGATTTATACAGGGTGTTTCCTAAAAGGGCGAAAACACGTAACAATACTTATACTTGTTATCTACTAATAAGCAGAAAACGTTAAGACTAAATTTATAATGGAAATTTGTTTCTACCACTGCATGAGAATTTTTTTTGTGCACAGTGGTGTACATTTCGTCTGTTAAAAATTCCCCTCTTTGGAAAATTTAGCTTCATCAGTTCAAATAATCCTTTTAAATCATGATTCTGTTGAAGACGTACGATCACATGCTTACAAAATCTGTTCCAACTGAACAAATACTATGTTCCTGTACTAGTGCTAACACTCGGCAACACAAATACTGTGTTTATATTGATAAAACATAACATTCTGAAATTTTTCATTGCCTTCTATGTATGTAGCTGTATGTACAATATACAGTGCTGATTGTACAGTGTGTCTCATTTAAAATGAAGATACCCGGATATTTTCGTAACTTTTTGAAATTCAGATTTGAGCTTTGGTACAATTGTAGTCCTATATAAGACGTACATTTGGAGACTACCAACTTGAATTTAATTAACAAACTGAAACAATGGCAGCCCCCAAATGTGGCCTTTCTCAACTAATCCTCCTTCAATTTGAATACATTTCTCAATTCTCTTACGATTATGTTTGGCTACTCTTCTCAGTTCTGGCATGTTGGTTTCGCGACAGGCTCGTCTTATTTTAGCACAAAGTTCTCCTCTATTTCTGGGCCTTGTTTTGTAAACTGTATTCTTCACTGTTCTCCAGGAATAAAAATCTAATGATGTAATATCGGGTGAGCTAGGAGGCCAGAGTTCAAAAGGACCACTTTTTCTTAGACAGCGCATTGGAAAATGTTCGTTCAACCACTGACGCATATTTATGGAATACTGTATTGACGCACCATTCAGTTGAAAAAACATCTCCTGTCGCACATTAAGAGGAAGATTTTCAATTGCATCCCATAATTCCGTATCGATGAAGTTAACTAAACGCTCACCATTTAACGAGTTATTAAAGAAAAACGGACCAATTATTCGGTCTCCTAAAATTCCACACCATACGTTTACTTTCTCTGAATATTGGTTTTTACAATTAATAACCCAATGAGGATTTTCTATGGCCCAGTATCTACAGTTTTGAGAACTTACCACCCCATTAGTGGTAAACGTAGCCTCACTAGTAAACAAATTTTTTTTTAGAAATTTCCGGTCGTCTATAAAATTTCCCTGGGCCCAATAGCAATAATCTAACCTTCTATTTTCATCACCTTCTTTCAAAGTATGTAAAACTTTTGGTTTATAAGGCTTGATTTTATGACGTATGAAACATCTCCTAATTTTTTCTCTTGTCGATATTCAGTTGAGAAGCTAAATTTCATAGACTCGCTCTTGGATTCGCTCGATTTGCGGCTAAGATTACGTTATCTTCAGGATGCGGATGTATTCGAAAGGGTTGATCATTCTGAGGCCTTTTAATAACACTGCCAGTTTCATTGAAACGAGCATTTATGGGGTTACAGTTCCATGAGGAATATCGACTCGTAAAGGATGTCTTCGATTTAGTTCGGTGGCTACCTCTCTGCTAGTACGAACTCCATCATCCAATAACCTTATTATTTCGATTTTTTTCCTTAAATCAAGACACATTTTACGACTGTACACTAGAACTACACTATAACTCAAAGTTTTGTCAGATTGACATTTATTTTAATCATAGTTTCTATTTCCATGGCATCCTATTAAATTGAAAACCAAAATTATTGTAACCGTGTGTGGAAAATATTGAAAAAACTAAAAATGCGAATGTTATAATGAAATTTTGTTCTGGGGCTCAAAATTAGATTCTCGGAAATGTGCCCCATTTGGGGGGCTGCCGTTGTCTCAGTTTGTTACTTATATTTAAGTTGGTAGTCTCGAAATGTACGTCTTATATAGGACTACAATGGTACCAAAGCTCATAGGTATATGGATTTCAAAAAATTACGAAAATATCCGGGTGCCTTCATTTTAAATGAGACACACTACATTCTACAAAACCTGGTTCATATTAAAAAAAAAACAAGGTAGATAGGTATAGAGGGGTTCTGTTTGAAGAAAGTGACTTTTGGACCTTTGAATTAAAACAATGTTCGACTGTGATAATAAAGTACCCTGTATGATATTGTAAAAATATAAGACAATTTTTAGTTAGGCCATAGGGTACTTGTATGTATAGGTACTTGTTGAAAAAAGTCTCTAAATCGGTCACATGATAGAAGATATCGATTTTTTTTCGGAAGGGTAGGAATCGTAAAATATCTCCAAAAATATTAATTATCTCTAAAACTGGTAGGTATAAGAGTATAAGTGCATAAACCCAAGCTAAAATTTTATGAGGAATCCAAATATTAAATAAAATATAGGGTGTTTCATGTAAAATAACAAAGTTAGGTGCTACATCCGGTGTAAACGGCAGTAACACGTGCATGGAAGGATTTTCGTTCGATCTGCCATATCCAAAAATCTCCTTAGCCCAATTTTGAAATTTCTAAACTGAACAGATCCCAAGAAACGTCTAATACCGGCTTTCCGTGAATAACACTGTATATTTATCAGTGTTCCTTTTCAGTTTGTTTGTTGTACGTTGTTTCTATTTTAAATAGTCGTTTCTAAATAATGCAGAAGAAGAAATCATTCTGAGGTAATCCGTTAGGAATACAGTTTACTCCAATGCACTATCATGTCTATTGTGATAAGATGACAATCTTGTCAATGCCGATCATAATATTCACTTCCACTTCCACTTTGTCAAAAGAACTTCAGGATTTAAAAGACTTAAATAATTTAAGAAAATTAACTAATTCTCCTGAGCTCAATGCTAGGTACAAATTTCTAAAAAAAGAGACGGAACACGAGATAAAACAGGAAAAAAAAGCTATTACTCCAATAAAATATGCCTGTCTGAAAATAAATCAAAGACTCTATGGAGTATAATAAATGATAATGATTGCAAAAGGACCAGGAAACATATTGAATTAATAAACAATAATGATGTCGTAACTGATAGTACAGCAGTTTCAGAGCTTTTTGGTAATTTCTTCTCAACAATAGTAGCCGATAAATTGAGGAATCACTTTCAGGGTAACTATTCGGAGAACTGCACGACATGTAAAAATGTTATATCGAATATGTTCTTTACACAAGTAACTGAGCAAGAAGTTCAGAGAGTAATTACCAACTTACGTAATAAAGAATCTACTGGAGATGATGAAGTTTCAATTAAACTAGTTAAAAACTGTCGTGACATCTTGTCGGGACTCATAGCGCATTTAATTAACCTATGTCTTATACACGGTGAATTCCCTGATGCTTTAAAATTGGCCATACTAATACCAATACCGAAAAATGACTGCTCAGTAATAATGAAAACTATCGTCCTATCGCGTTACTTAGTGTGATATCAAAAATCATAGAAACGATAATCTCTCAAAAAATTAATGAATACTTAAATACATATGAACTATTAACTGACAGTCAACATGGTTTTAGGAAATGCTATTCTACTGAAACAGCAACTAGGGATTTCATTCAACATATTAACGATAAAATAGATAATAACGATATCGTCGTTGGAATATTCTTCGATTTATCTAGGGCCTTTGACACCCTCCATGTAGACTTTGTATCTGACAAATTAAACAGTTTAGGAATTCGCGGTAACATAAACAAACTTCTCACATCATACTTATCATACCGTAAATTTTACGTTAGACAAGGAGATGGTAAATCAAAACAATATAATGTTGATATTGGCACCCCACAAGGGAGTGTTCTTGAACCTCAAATCTTCATTCTCTATGTCAACGATCTTCCAGAACACATTAGTGAAGGGAAGACTTTTATGTATGCAGATGATACATCAGTCATCATATCGCACTCTGATCCAAAGGAAATTGTAATTAAAGTCAATATTACTCTACGGCAGTTCTGCGCATGGTGTAATAAAAATCGATTAATAATAAATGCTGACAAAACTGTTATCATCCAGTTTCATACAAGATTCCAAAAACCTTACAACTTTAACTTCTCTTTGTATAATAACACAATAAAATTCAAACGAAAAACAAAATTCCTTGGATCAATGATCGACAATCACATGACTTGGGAACCACAGATTACCTTTTTAGCAAACAAACTAAATAAAGCATACTATGCTATTAATCAGCTAAAGAATAAATTAAACCAAGACGCTCTATTGCCGGCTTATTACGCTCTGTGTTACTCAGCCATAAGCTACAATATTGTAGTCTGGGGTCAGTCTGTTCATGTTAAAAGAATCTTTATCCTACAGAAACGGATTATCAGGCCGATTTATAACCTTGATATTCATACCTCGTGCAGAGATACTTTTAAAAATAAAAAAATTTTACTTGTAGCATGTATCTACATATTAAAAACATTATTATTCTGTCATGAAAATAAGAAACAATTTTTAACACACGCAGATGTACATAGTTATGATACAAGACATAAAAATAATTTTTACTCAAATCAACACCGTCTCACTTGCTACGAGAAATCTCCTTTCTATAGTGGATCTCACTTGTACAATCTACTACCAACGAACCTTAAAGACTTACCTGTCCATGCTTTTAAGAAAACCATAAAAAAAATCTTCTAACCTCCAATTCATTTTACACCATTGGTGAGTTTATTTTAAAAATTAAAACCGAGAATTCAGTTGACTTGTTTAAATAATTATTTTTTATTCTTTGTGATATGCTTTTATTGTATCTATATTTTTAATGTGTTTTTCTTGTATTTTTAACATTTTTTATATTATATTGTAATACCTCTTATACTTTATATTATTATATCATAAACTGTAATATGTAAGTTTCAACTTTATACTTTTGACTTATCTTATCTACTATTATTGTAGCCACAAAGACCAATAAATGTATCTATCTATTTATCTATCTATCTATTCTAGACCCTTTTGTTGTGAAATATTAGTCAAAACTACTTAAATGATTAAAGCTAAAAGCTGTGCTTCTATACCATTTTTCACAACAGACGACAAAAGTTTACGAGGAGTCCAAAGATAGAAATAATAAAAACCCGCGAATGTGTCGTATGAAAAGCTTGGTAAAGTTCTGTTCTTCTAGCGATGAGTTTAAGTACAAAGCAGTGGTCGGCAGGCGTTGGACAAGCGGACGCCTTTGTGTCGCGCGCGGGTCATTAGCTACGCGTTAGTTTGGAACTGACGATGAGCATTCTTATACACTTCACTTATTCTGTAGCCCACTAACTGTGCATTCTCCAACTACTCCCTATTCCTAGCCAACAACTGGCTGTCGCCAAACACCATACGTATATAGCTCCTTTGATTTACTAAAAATAACGGAAAATCTCACATCAAACAAAGAACTAAGGCTAAAGACTAAAGTTAAAAAATTATGTCAGGATAGAGACAAATGTACGCTCAATTAGATCCATTTCACTAAGTGTTGTAGAAGATAAAGAGGACAATAATTTGTAACGACTAAAATATCGATTTGCCGCATTAGTAAAGTTTCAATACCTAATGGAAACAAAACAATATTAATAAGCAACAGCCCAGTGTCGAGGGGTTTCAATCTTTCATTAAAACCAAACACACTGGAATTTCGCATACGGGTAGTTTTTAACATTACAAAAAGAGAGTAATCACAGAAGAAGCAGTATTTTTTTTTTCAGATAATTTAGTAACGAACAATACTCAAAATATTCATCGGACAAAAGGAACAGAAAAATAAAAGTTTTTCTTAATTTTTGCATAGGTGCAAGTTATGTCATTGTGTCTCTATCAGTACGTGGACAGCCCGCTAAGCTAGTTGACTGGTATACACATTCATAGACAAAGAAGTTTCATAACATATAACTCATATGAATATTCTCGCACAGAATAAAAAAAATTGTGCATGAAAACTTTTATATGAAGGTTACGTTGATACATAATTAAAGGAATAAATATCTTAATTTATTAGCACAAGTGTATTGCTGGTTGCTTAAAGAAACGCAGGACGATTTCCGTTTTCTTTGAACCTCATGGCATTCGAGACTTGACTCTTGGTGGATGTTAAGGTCCCATACGATAGTTGTTATCAACATTTTTTCCGCTTTGGGTTTTGTAAAATTAATCGTACATTTAGTGATCTACACCTGACTTGCAAGTTTAAGGAGTACTGCTTTCATTATAAGTATACCTTTTTCTGTTTGCTTCGTAATATTTTTTTTTTTTTCTCGTTAATTTCAGTCTTTTTCCGATTAATATAATCTGTATATTTCTCGCCGTGCCATCTTGTTCAAAAAACCCTTCTGAAGAAGGTGAGTTGCGTTATTCTTTTTAGATTCGCTGTACTTAGTATTTGCGTCCTTTTAGGTTTTTTTAGGGATACCTATAATTATTATAGTTAGAGTTGATAATTTATGTATGGTTTTGAACTCTTCTCCACCTGGAAACAGTTGAGATTCTATACTTCAGAAGTTTGGTCGTATCTACACTGCCCATACAAATTTAGCACCACCAGTGACGTCAAAAAGAAGCCGTCATTTTATATGCGTCCATCGCCTTCGTCATTGTCACCACACGGCTAGGATTCAACACCACCATAAACAGGCCAGATATTTATTATCATTATTATTATTATTTAAATTCTTACACATAATTATCCATTAGTCATATAATCTTCAATAAGTTCCACATATACAGACTGTCTATTTTACGAGGGCCACACCAAATATCTCGCTTAATATCTATTGTAGAAGAATAAAGTTTTAGAAACAGTTATCCCATTTTTTGTGAGCTATATTTCAGTAAAAAGAAATTTGAAATCCATAGCCTACTTTATGAGATATATTACAAAAACCTGAAAAATAGGAAAACCACAAACGGTTATAGCTTCCTTATTTGAGGAGATACGAAAAAAGTTAAAGGAATGAAAGTTGACGGCAAATACAATAAGAATAATAACGTGTAACAAAAAAATCGAAAAATACAGTTTGCTTTGACATACGCTATTGTGAAAAAATGAAAAATACATATCTCAAAGTAGGCCATGACGCCATTAATTCCGTTATTTTTTTCTCATTCCAACGATATAAAACATGTCACAGAAATTTTAACCGATAGTGTCAATATTTAATATTTTACGAATACCACAATTCATATAATTGAATCGTAACAATCAGCTGTGCCATAATTAGTGAAAAACAATGTATACAGTTATTAATAAATTTGACAGATTGTCACTGTTGTATGTTGTATGTTGCGTTGTCGAGTTCTAAGACAAATTTTATATCAGTAATTATGGTGTACACCAATAATAACAAATTCGATATGATTAGCATTTATTGTCAGTGCAATTTTGACGCTGAGATGGCAGTCACGGTTTACGGAGATAGATTTCCAGATGCTCCGCAGCCAAATCGAATTATGTTTAGGAAGTTCGTTCAAAATCTAAAAACGCACGGTTCATTTTCAAAAAAAGTAGTAAGGCGGGCGCATGTTGCGGATAATGTAAGAAAAGTGAATAGAGTAATGAATTATGTTAACCAAAATGAGGAAACCTCTTTGAGACAAATTCAGAGAAACTGTCGCATAAAAAAAGACAGTGCAAGAAAAATATTGAAAAAAAACGGATTTCGATGCTACAAAATGAGGAAAGTTCAACATTTAAATGAGGGAGATAAGCCAAGGAGAGTAAGATTTTGTAGATGGTTATTAAATAAGAAAAGGAATGACGCGCTGACATGTAGCAAAGTTCTTTGGTCGGACGAATCAAATTTTTCTAATAATGGATTTTTCAACAGAAATATGCATTATAAGTGGACACGAGAAAATACACATTGGTGCAGAGAGACTGCTTTCCAAGAAAGATTTTCTACGAATGTTTGGTTGGGTCTTTTAGGGACTAAAGTAATTGGACCTTATTTTTATGATGGCAAATTAACCGCTCGTAGATACCTTAATTTCCTGCAAAACGAATTTCAAGATTTTCTTTATGAATTAACAGTGGCAGAAAGATTAAATTATTCATATTTTCAACAAGATGGGGCTCCACCTCACACTGCTGTAATATGTACAAATTATTTAAATCAAGTTATGCCAGATAGCTGGATAGGCACCTATGGACCCATTCTATGGCCAGCTCGATCACCAGATATTACTCCCTTGGATATTTTCGTCTGGGGTTGCATTAAAGACAAGGTATTTCAAACTGCCCCTGAAAATATTGAGGACATCAAAACCAGAATTCGAAACGCATGTGAGACAATTACTCCTGAAATGCTCCAAAATGTAATGCGTGACGTGTCTCGTAGAGCACGTTTATGTGTCAGAATGCATGGTGCACAATTTGAGCATTTGTAGTTAGAAAAATAAATACACACAATTTCTTTTCAATATAGTAGTAGGTAGTACTGTTATACATAGTTTTTCGTTTTTTTCTTTGGATGTTCGTTTTGTACTTGTATTTTTATTTATGAGATATTTATTGGTTTGTATTAAATTGTAATAAATAATTACGGAATTATAGTTATTATAAAGTGAATTTTTACTATTATGGCACAGCTGATTGTTACGATTCAATTATATGAATTGTGGTATTCGTAAAATATTAAATATTGACACTATCGGTTAAAATTTCTGTGACATGTTTTATATCGTTGGAATGAGAAAAAAATAACGGAATTAATGGCGTCATGGCCTACTTTGAGATATGTATTTTTCATTTTTGCACAATAGCGTATGTCAAAGCCAACTGCATTTTTCGATTTTTTTGTTACACGTTATTATTCTTATTGTCTTTGCCGTCAACTTTCATTCCTTTAACTTTTTTCGTATCTCCTCAAATAAGGAAGCTATAACCGTTTGTGGTTTTCCTATTTTTCAGGTTTTTGTAATATATCTCATAAAGTAGGCTATGGATTTCAAATTTCTTTTTATTGAAATATAGCTCACAAAAAATGGGATAACTGTTTCTAAAACTTTATTCTTCTACAATAGATATTAAGCGAGATATTTGGTGTGGCCCTTGTAAAATAGACAGTCTGTATATACCCCTTCTTTTTCTATAACCCATGTAACGCCAGCATAGTACTATGGGGGTGAGAATATAATTAGAACTAGTTACAAGTTCGTACTATTGTATTTTTCAATTTTTTGTTGTTGCAAAAAGAACAATTGCAGCTATAATTGTGTATTTTGACACGGCCCTTAAGGCCCAATATTTAGTGGATAGTGGATAATATTCTAGCATTGATAATAATTTTCTTTCTCACTACATTTTTAGTTTTGTATATGTGAGCCTGCAATTGTTAAATAATAAATGTTTGTCTTGTCACGTGTATTACATAATTTCCTTTTGATCGTTTATCCACAGTATTTCAGTATTTATTTCAGTGTTTATTATGTTTTGTATTCCGCAACTTCACAAAACATAAATCTGAACTTATACCATATATTATTTTTTTTAAGTTGCGTGGCGCCCTAGTAGTGTTATCTTTTAAAGCTACACAAAAATTACTCCCTTATCCACGACGCTCTACCAGCAAAAAGCTGCCGTTTTCCAGTGAGGGTAAATCACCTGCCCAAAAAAATTATAGTACTTTGGTGCTCAAATTATATTTCTACTAATTTTGTACAAGGGGAGCTTCGTTCATACATGCGTAATGCACCAAAGAAGAAATTAAGTATTTAAATCCAATATTGACATTATGAACATCTGTGCGAAATTTAATTTTATTAGACAAATACGGTGGGCTGCTAAGAATTATAATTTTATTAAATATATCGCAGCCACAGAAATCTAATAACGCGATTTAAACCAGAGTAATAGGTGGTTAAAGTTAGTTATACATATTAAATTTTATCACTTTCTTAAAATTTTGAAATTTTGGTGTACATATTCAAAAATAAAATTTTGAAATTTTTTTCACTCATCGGAACTTTTTTTACATTACTTTAAGTAATATATGAAAGTTCCAAGTTTTTATCTTAAAAATTGTTGAAATGGTAGAGCTTTTACCGATTTCATCGAAAATCTCTTTATGTTCCGACTTCATATATATACTATTTCTACATACATTCATTTTTATATTTGAAAATATAATAATCCAATAGTCACATGTCCCTTCTTTCATTTAAGCTTTGTTGAACTTAATTTCATTAATTAGTCCGAAAGTTACAACTTTAGTGTAGATGATTCCGTTGACGAGGTGAGGGGTAAGTAGGGGTAAATAGAGACAAATATTTAAAGCAAACCGGAAATAGTACAGAACTTGGGATTTGGTGTACACCGGGTGGCCACGAGTCAATGTACGCCCCCAATATTTTGGTTGCTTTTGTATTTAAAATTTTTGTTTTTGGTACACATAAATTAGACAATAATAAGCTACCCTTAGACTAACAGGAATGTAAATATCACTTCCGGTTGAACCGGAAGTGACATCAACTTTTTTTTCTTAAATGGAATGACTATATTTTTTTATGGTTTCTCATTAAGCATAAATTTCTAAGTGCAACAGTTTTTTCAGATGTAAAAAATTCCAAAAAATAAGTGAGATACAAACAATTTTTTAATTGTTTCATAATGGCCGCGTCAGGTGAATGCGATATAAGAAAATTACTAAGTAGGCTATGGAAATTATTAGTAAGGTTGTAGAATTGTCTGTAAAGAAGAAAATAGTTGTTTGAATTACTGATAGGTACCAGTATTTTTAGTTTTTTTTTTTCAAAAAAAACGGAATTTCATTTTCATTTCCGTAGGGGTAGTATGGAATTTTTTTAAATGGAACTGTGCTATTTCTTTTATTAATCAGAAATAATGATTCATAAACTATAGTTTTTTCGCTATTAATCATTTCTTATCGATATCCTTCGTAATAATAGAAGTATTTTTAAAAAGTAAGCGCCAACAAATCATTTTAATTAGGTACCTATCTACATTTAAATCCAAAATTGCAGATAGCCATGAAAATGACAGACATTCGCAACAACTGAATTAGTCTTGACTTACTCACTAATTTTCTGAAGCAAGTGTATTAAAGTTGTTATAAACAAGAAAATTAATGTAAAATTGCTGAAAATTATTCAAGAGATGAAAAAATTGACATGATCATTATTTATGGAGAAACTCGACGTAATGCAACTAGAGCACACATTCTGTATGGACGGAGATATCCAGAAAGAAGACAACCTCCGAGAAATTATTTCGCCCGGTTGGAGCAACAATTTAGAACTGAACCTAATGTAGAAATTGAAGAAAGATTTATTGTGGATGAAGAAACGGAAATTAATGTATTAGCTTTAGTGCATGTTGACCCAACCATTTTGATTAGACAAATCGAACATGAATTACCAGTTTCCAAAGAATCAGCCAGAAAAATTTTAAAGAAACACGGCTATCGTTCTTATAAATATCAATTGCATCAATTTTTGTATGAGAATGATTATCAACGAAGAACAACATTTTGTAATTGGTTACAGTTACGCCAATTAAGAAATAAGAATTTTATCAAAAACATTTTGTTCACTGATTAATCGAGATTAACAAACATGGGGTTATTTAATCGAAACAACACTCGATATTGGGCAATTGATAATCCTCACATTATGAGACAGGGGCGGTTTCAGGAGCGGTTTGGCTTCAATGTTTGGTTAGGCGTGCTGGGCGACCATATCATAGTTCCAATAATTTTTAACGAAACTCTAACTGGACCAAGATATCTGGAATTTCTCCAAAATATAATAGTTCCACAGATTAATCAAATTCCCAGTACCAATATTGACGAGGCTTACTTCCAACAAGACGGGGCTGGACCACACAATGCTGTTATCGTTAGGGATTACTCAAATCAATTATTTTCAGATCGTTGGATTGGGACCCATGGTCCAGTCAGATGGCCTGCAAGGTCGCCTGACTTAACCCCACTCGATTTTTTCGTTTGGGCGCATTTGAAAAATAGAGTCTACATGACTGCTCCAACCACAAGGCAAGATCACCTCAACACCTCAACAATTACAGAATGTTAGACGTGCAACGATAAGTCGCGCTACTCTGTGTATTAATCATAACGGTAAACAGTATGAACAATTTTTATAATGGTTTATTATAATGTAGGTTTTAAATGGTTTTGTTATTCTTGGTAATTTATTCGTGGTTGTAACATTATACCTATTAAAATTATTTCTTGTTTAATTTTTAAAAATACTTCTATTATTACAAAGGATATCGTTAAGAAATGATTAATGGCGAAAAAATTGTAGTTTATGAATCATTATTTCTGATTAATAAAAGAAATAGCGCGGTTCCATTAAAAGAAATTCCATAGGACCCCTACGGAAATCAAAATGATAATGAAATTCCGTATTTAAAAAAAAAAAACTAAAAATACTGGTATCTATCAGTAATTCAAACAACTATTTTCTGCTTTAAAGACAAGTCTACAACCTTACTAATAATTTCCATAGCCTACTTAGTAATTTTCTTACATCGCATTCATTTGACGCCGCCATTTTAAAAAAATTAAAAAATTGTTCGTATCTCAGTTATTTTTTGAAATTCTTTACATCTGAAAAAACTGTTGCACTTAGATATTTATGCTTAATGAGAAACCATAAAAAAATATATAGTCAAAAGTTGATATCACTTCCGGTTCAACCGGAAGTGATGTTTTCATTCCTGTTAGTCTAAAAGAGTCTAAAAGAGCCTATTAAAGTTATTTAAATATATAACACTAAAATTAGTCACTGAGGTGCTATGCACATTTTAAATAATTTTTTGCAATTAGTTTAAGAGTAAGAGTGTTAAACTGAAAAAGGACAACTAAGTAAATGACAAGTTTTAAAATTAAGATTATCATGTATAATGGATAAAAATAAACAAAAATAATATTTAAAATAATTGTTAGAGCATGAAAATATAATTTACTCTTATATAGGAGCAGAAAGATATTAGTAAATAAATCCGCAGTGCAAACATCAAATATGCTTTGTGGGTCAGAATTATTTCATGGAATCAATGTTATATTTGTGCCTCTTGTCTTGAGGTCTTGATGGAGATGAAAGCGGCGGAGGAAGCGTTTCTGTGTTCCTGTGATCAGCGAGAAGTTTCCACTCTGTCACCTCGACTCACATGAGCGAATCCTCAGGAACTCTGGCTAGTCGGTGGTCGGTACAGGCCTAAGCTGATTACATACTTTGTGCAGCCACTCTCGCATGGTCGGACTCTTTACTGACAACACTACAATCGGTAGCTCCTCACCATAGCTCAGTTACTCAGCTAGAAAACTGTGCGCTTTTTATTGGAAGATTTGAGGAATACGTTTGCGAATAATCTTAACTTAATAACATTTCGGTGTGACACAGTCACATGGGCATTGTATTAACACTATAAGTATTTCAAAATCATAACAAACAAGAATTTTTATCATTTAGTTTATTTATATATTATAATCGTTGAGTTGGGGTATTAAGGAAATTTTGTAAGTCTCACGTATTAGTATTTTTTTTTTCTCTGCATGTATAGTTGAAGTCACTCTCAAGCAGGTAAACATTATTTCCATAAAAGTATAATTAGTACAGGCAAATTAACAATTTAGGGTAACAAAAATTAATAAAAGGTTCATCTTTGGGATTTAAGTAGGTAATAACCTGGAGAATGAGATGATGCATTCTTTGCACTTCCAAGTTCCGGGAAAATTTAAAAAAAAATGGAAACACTTTTTGATTTTCGTTTTTTTTGCTCTAGCGGCCAAAATAATGAAAATAGAGAAAGAAATTCTGGACAAAAGTTGTAGCTCGTCTTTTTCTCTACAAAAAAGGTCTTCACAAATTTTTGTCTTACTTAAGCCGTTTAGAAGATAAATCGAATTTTCCACTTATAGGTTTAAGCCGCTTCGAAATGCGCGAAAAATGAGAATTCTCCAGGAATTTCGTGCGACCGGTCTTATCGATCGATAATTCTTACTATTCAGAGCCTACGAAAAAAATGAAAATAACATGAAATGTAGAGAAAAGTCTCAGCTTTAATATGGAACTAATTACAAAATTCATAAAAAAATTTGTCAAGGGGAGAAAGTGTCAAAAGATGGCTTAGTGAACTTTGTACAGTTGATCCACAGATTTATTCATATCTTTGCCGGGAGTCGTTAGAATGATAATTCATTTTGCTTATTTGTTCTTATCTAATGATATATTAATCCGATTAACATTGTATTGCAATTACTTTTGTTGGAAAAATATGCCTTGCGATCAAAGTAGAGGGTATATTTCTCATCGATCAATCACCTCCAAATT
This sequence comes from Stenurella melanura, assembly GCA_963583905.1. NCBI lineage: Eukaryota > Metazoa > Arthropoda > Insecta > Coleoptera > Cerambycidae > Stenurella > Stenurella melanura. Next base: position 129,868,671 of record OY757310.1, on the reverse strand, counting down.
TTGGAGTTCCATTCGCTATATCTTAAGTAATAATAATAGCACAGTCTTAATTTTTGGAATATAAGTACAATAAAACATATTCTTTCGAATGGCTTTATAGTTATTTAAATGCGCGCAGTACTTTTTGAATTTGTCTACATTATTCATACACGTTCCGAAAATGCACAATTATACAGTAAATATATACAACTTATTTGTTTCTTAACATTCTTCAATCAAATTTTCACGAAATATAGATTAAAGTACGTGGAATCGAATCCATGCAGTAAAAAAGCACCCATTCTTGCGGGAGAAATAGGCAGGATGCATAAAACTCAAAGATGTGAATAAATCAACTGTATAAAGTTTACTAAGCCATCTTCTAACACTTTTTTCTCTATAGAAATTTGTATGAATTTTGTGATTAGTTCCACATTAAAGCTGAGACTTGTCTCTACATTTTACGGTGCTTTCATTTTTTTAGCGGCTCTGAATAGTAATAGTTCTCGATCGATATGTCCGGTCGTACGAAACTCTCAGAGAATTCTCATTTTCCGCACATTTCGGAGCGGCTCAAAACTATACGTGTAAAACTGGATTTATCTCCTAAACAGCTTAAGTAAGACATAAATTGGTAAAGACCTATTTTGTAGAGAAAGAGACGACCTACAAATTTTGTTGAAAACTTTTTTCTGCATTTTCATTATTTTAACCATTAGAGCAAAAAAACCGAAAATCAAAAAGTTTTTCCAAATTTTTTTGAATTTTCCCGGAACTTGGAAGTGCAAAGAATGCATCATTCCATTCTACGGGTTATTAACTACTTAAATCCCAGAGATGATTCTTCTAATAATTTTTGCGAGGTTTTTACAACATTTTGCCTTCATTGCCTGTACTAAATATTATATAACAATATATAACTAGCTAAACATTATATCGTATTTTATTTAAGCCGGTTCATAATCTTATCGCATTTGTGACAAATGTATTACTTATAGGTTTATAAACGTCAGGGACTATTAGCCTATTTTGTAACGCAACAATATTTATTCATATCTAAACTTTATAATTTTCTCTAATTATTCTAAATTTTTTAAACAACCCTCCCCAGAGAGACGGGATTGTTTTTGCCGGTTTTTTTTGTTCAATTACAACAAACGATGATTTAAAAAAAAATTTATAATTAATAACTTTTTTACTTACAGATAGATTTCGTTCAAAATCAATACATGGTGTCTCGTCGGGAACTGAGTAGATCGATCTAGGGAAAAGTATGGAACAAAAAATTTTGAAAATTTTGGGAGTTACTAAAGTTAATTTGGCCAATCCAACCAAAATAACTACAAGCATATGGAACTTCCGGTTATACCGAAGTCAATACCAACTTGCTTGTCTTAAATGGAACACCCAATATATGCTCGACTTTTCGAAATGACCATAAAGTTCTGAGTTGAAAACATTCCTATACCTAAACTCAGCAATTAGATCCCCATTTGCTCTTTAGCAAATAGAAAGAACAGAAAATGAAGTACGCTCTACCATGAGAACACATTTCATAATAGTATACCAAGTGTTCCATTTATCACGCTACATTTTATCAAATTCAAGCCTCAAAAACTTTTTTAGTTCAAATGGATCGCCCTGTTATTTGTACGTCAAATTTTCCCTTTTTTCTAGTAAGGGATAAAGTTACAAGTTTTTGAAACATTTGCGATGTTCTGAAATGTTTAAAATTTTTTTGGTAAAAACTGCCATTAACTTAGCCGTGATTAGAAATAGTCATCAATGTCAGTCAATCTCAGCATGTAAAAAACCAACAGCTTTTTTAACAGTTTTTTCAAACTATTATGGCTATATTCTTATGTGGCGCCGCCCCATGTTTTCCTTGAAGAATAGAGTTAAAACACTTGTTAATAGAGGTTCGTTTACTTTGGTTCATCGAGCGCATCTATACTTACGATAGAGAACAAAAAAGTTTGTGCGTAAAACATGCGAGGGGGTGCAGGAAAGAACACCGTGGTCTATCTTGACTATACGTTTTTTGGAACGCTGAATACAAAAATCGGGGTCCCGCAACCATAATGAACACCTCTAAAACACAAGAAACACCCCTTGTTTTTCGCGATAATTTTAATAAAAATAAAAAAGGTCCTATGAAATCCCCTTTCTTTAATATTAATTCGCAAAGGTGGTTGATTTATACCAAATACAGCCAAATTATACGATTAGGGATAATCAAGAGGGTTAAAACCACCCCTATATAGACCTAAAATAAAATAATCTGAGAAAATTCGGAAGTAGGAAGGCAAGAGATCTCGAATGTCGCAAACAGGAGATCTCTGTCTTCGTCCGTTCTCCGGATAGGGCAGCCGGAAGTACGAAAAATCTCACATTTCTACCTTTCGGCGCCTTTGAGAGGTCGCAGCTCGGAAATTAGGTTACAAAAGTTCGTTGGGGGGTAGAAACAGTGAATGGGCAGCTCAAAAACTGGAGAGCACGTATGCTTCCTTTAATTAAGGAGCCAAACCGTTTAAAGCAAGTGGTTGGTGACAAGAATAAAAACATGGTGGACTAAATTAAGTGACTCTGATCTTAAAGATTTCCCACGAATAACATGGGATGGGCTACGGTACTTAACTCTTGGAATATATCAGCTCAAGCAAAGCAAATCTTATACCCAAGACCACCTTAGCTAATTGGGTATGTACCAAAGAGTTTAATAAATAGAGGAGACAAGCTGGCGATTTGCCGGGAGTCGCGGTTTGGTTGCCTTGGAGACGGTAGGCTCTTCGTCCTTGTCGCACACCCGGCACACCTCGTACCCTCTCTCTCCACTGTTTTACAAAGCAACACAGCCTTACCCGGCGCTCTTTGATTTCCAACAAATAATGTCAATCGTCACCACCCCCTCATGTACTATGCGACAAAGAGAGAACGAACCGTGTGAGAGGGATGAGAAGCCTACAGCCTCCCGCTGCTTATACATTACGCTTCTGGAGCTTGTCTCCTCTATTTGTTAAACTGTTTGGTATGTACGCCCTTTACTTAGATCGAGAAGATGAGATAAGTTATTCGACTCTAGTTAAGAACACGATATACAAACTCAAAAATATATAATATATGGATAAGTACAGGTAGAGGTCAGAATCCAAATATTGAATGGTACTGCCAATGCCAAGTTGGTGCTAGAGTTCTCGGTTGCTGTGCATATGTTGCTTCTGTACTTTGGTACTTAGGTTACTGGCGCCATAATACAACTGAGGCTTAAACACCTTGTTTGTGCGGATACACTTCAAGATGCTGGTACTGGATGGTTTAGTGAAGATTCAGACAAAGATGTGACGAAGAGTCATAGTAATTAATATTTTTTAAATAAATCATTATAATAACCTTACATTTTTCGGGTTTTTTTTTCTGTAATAAAATCGTGTATCATAAATGTTAGTATTTTATATTTCCAAAGTAAAAATATTCGAAAAAAGTAATATTATGAGGACATGACAATGGGCAAAAAACTGCCCATCTTTACCCACCCCCTTTGTTTAATATTAATGGAGAATGTGATAAGGTAATATCAAAATATGTAACACATTAAAATTGGTATTGGATAATTTTGGAATATAGAATATAGCAGTTTATTTTCAATTATGTCATTAAGGCAAGCTGGAATCGGGAATATCCAAGAATTCGACTTATAGAATTTTGTCAAAACATAAGTTTAGTCCATTCTCGTTCCATATGGTTCAATAATTAAAAGAAATAGATTTAATTTAATTAGGCATGAAGGTGACTATATTTTTTTAGGAAATATTATAAGAGATTAGACTAAATTTACCACAAATGGACTTTATAATTTGCATAATTCCCATTACTAAAGTAACTCGAATCCTCATGTCTTAAAACAGCGAAATATTCAAGAACATTGACAGTGTGGTGAATTTACAAATTTTGAAGAAAAATTTATATAGGAAGTTAAAAAGATTTCTTCTTCAGCTAATATGTCTAAGGCTTCCTCCATAGAACTCCTGCCTTGACAGGTCCAAATATTCTAAAATTGTCCAATATGGGTTTTACAGTGTTTGGTGATGGTTTCTATTTTTGTGGGTATCGAGTAGTAAATAGTTCACACATGTTCTTGATGTTACCTTATCACATTCTCCATAAATAATAAACAAATTTATACAGTCTTCGTGGGTGTAATTTAAGCGTGCTAGCATTTTTGAACATAAGAGAATGACTGACATTGATGAATGTTTTTAAGTTCACAGCTATTTTTATTGCAAATTCTTGAACATTTGAGAAAATTGCAAATATGCCTATACCTTAAAAAATAAATTTTCATTTTACATAACTTGGTGTAAAGAAATACAGTGTCCCATTTGATCTAAAAGTGTTCTTAAGGCTTGAATTTGACAAGATATAACGTGAAAAATGAGCACTTGGTATACTATTATGAAATTTATTTTTATCGTAAGGAGTAGCTCATTTTGTGATCTTTCTACTTACCAAAGAGCACATAAAGATGTCCTACACGAAGAAAGTTATAACGGTGCTCGCAATTTTATATAAAACCTCAAATATCTCCGAAAATGGGTTTAGGTATTGGGCACACAGAGAAAAATGTGTGTGTTATTTTACCACAATTGTAGAAAATTGTACTCTAAATTGGTCTTAAAATGGTGAGAGGAAAAATTTGTGCAAATAAATAATACATTTTTGGGGCAATGATTTTGTACAGTTTATATATTAACATTGTTTGAAATTTTTGTACAAACTTAAAAATCACATAAATTGAGTTCTTTACAAATTTGAATTATGGTTGCATAAAAATACATAATTTTATTCCACTTGTGGAACAAATCTCTGAACAGATTAAGTTAGTTTCTACAATTTGTGTGAAATTTTTAAATATATTCTGAAGGTTTCCTAAACAAACATTCACATCTAAACCTCTTCATTTGTAAAACATATTTACAAAAAATTGTGCTCTTAAGTGACACAATGTTTATAATTTTTTAAGAGAATGTGTTTTTAGTTTTCCACAATTTCTAAATGAGAAATCCACAAATTGTATGTTTATTTTGTCAACTTTGTAATTCATTTTGCACAATGTATACACTTAAGTCGAAGAAGCTGTTCAGTAATGTATGAACTGAGGTTAGTTTTGCGCAATTTATTACTCTATAATCTCCAAATTATGTATATATTATTTGGTTCACGGTGCACTCATTTCACACACTATATGTACCCACTTCATTTTAATTGTATTATTCTGTAACACAGATTGTGAAATATTATTTCCAAAATTGGAGGTATTCCTAAAGGATTTCAATAAAAAAATTAAAGAATAAATATTTTATTTTAACAGAACAACAATACATAAAAGAGCATGCATTTATATATTATCATTTGGTAAATGAAAACATTTCTATTTTTTTAAATACAAATAAATTTTATATGCATAAAGCTCTAGTTGAAAAGAAGTAGGTGACTTACATTTATGCTTAAAATAAATCCATTTAATAATTCTAAATTGGAAGGCTTCCAGTGCTTCCTCTTTTTAGCTTCTATTAACGCAGTTTGTAGTAAAAAAAGCTTATGTCGTAGTCACGTCATATTCTTAAAAAAAAACATTTATCAGTTCATCACCAAAATCAAATGTATTGCTTACCATCAGAAGTGTTATCTTCGTTTTGAAGCAGTTCTTTTACAAGTTTGCCTTTTGGGTTTAGTTGTTTAGGAACAGCTTTCTGTCGCTTCGCATAAGAAAACGAAATTACTCTCTAGCTGTAAACGAAATCAAGTATTAGAAGATAGGTATCATGCATTCTTCGCATATAAACAAGAAACCGTTTTTATATTTACATGTAAACGAAGTTAATTTAAGAGAACATATATACAAATCTGTAACTCTGTGTGAAGTACTTACCTATGTGAATGCTGGAATTAGATCTAGGAAACCCCACTCGGTTAATAAGTTTTCAACAAATTCCATCACAAATGTAAGTACTTGTATAATTCGGACGTGTACGTATTCACTTAACGAAATACCACCTGGATCTGATGCGTAATTGCCTGCGCGTATATGCGTAGCGTGGCCGGCGCGGTCAGTACAATTTTGAACCAATAAACTTTACGTGAAACAAATTATACAATTATACGAAATTTTAAAACAATGTCACCAAACTGATTGTGAACTTGAAAAAAATTCTATGTGAATCACTGGTTTTATCACATTTTAACTACTGTGATGTAGTATATAGTAGTTTCATAGATAATGTAGAAAAAAGAAGAATACAGAGAGTGCAAAACTCCTGCTGCCGTTTCATATTCAGCCTAAGAAGATACGATCACATATCTCATACTTTTTCTGGTTTAAACTGGCTGAATATGCAATTTTGGAGGAGATTGCATTTTTTAGTATTCATTCACCGTATTATATCTACTTCGGTACCACCTTATCTCTCCAGTAGGCTCTGTGCTAGATCCACAGTGCATAATAGGACTATTCGCTTTGGCCATCTGCTTCATATTCAGAGGCACTCTACCGCCGCATTTCAAAACTCTTTTACCTACTGTTCTGCAAAGCTGTATAATGCTCTCCCCTCCAGATTAAAATCTCTATCAGCAACATCTTTTAAAATACATCTAAAAATATTACTTTTTGACGAGCAAAAATATACAAATTTTACTTTATTCTGAACTTGCGTTTTGGCTCTTCTTTTAGGTTGTTGTTAGACATTTTCATTAATTTCATTAATTTCCTAAGTTGTTATTTACTTATATTCTATGCTGTATAACAATTTTTTTTTTTCTTCTTTTGCTTGTATTTGTATGCGAATATGTATTCATTTTTATTCTTTTTTTTTTAAAGTAGTTTCTTTATATTATGCATGTATATTGTTTTTTTATCTATTAGTGTTAATGGGGTCAAGTGGCAGAATAGCCTATGCTAAGCTTCGCCCATGAAACATTGTATATTTCTTTGTTTCAATAAAGTCGTTTATTATTATTATTATTATTATTATTATTATTAACAGTATGTCATTAAATTGTGCAGTTTGTGCGGGTGGCATTACTATTATTGTTCACGGGAAATAAATATATTGGCATTCCTACTTTCACAAGTTTGTCAACAACCGTTTATAAAATAAAATCACATTTTTATGTTACACAAGTTGTGCAAATCCTTTAAACAATTACTTAAAACTAATTGTAAATAGAATGGCAACAGAATATATAATTTGAAGATACTATTAACAATTAATTAAGTTAAATTTGCTATGATTTGTTGAGAAAAAATAAATAAATTTAACTCTAAATTTCGTCAATTTGTTGGTCGAAGTTTCCAATAAATTCATCGTAACTAAATCTTTATATTGAATAAATAAAACGCACAAGAATTATGCACAAATAAAATGTATAAAACTATATAACGTTGTGCCTCAAAATTTTACAATTGTTTTAAAAAATGCAACAAGACGTTGTTCCACAACATTGTGCAAAATGTTCCAAAGCGATTTCTCTCTGTGCATGCTACAGAATTTTATGATTATTTCGAAAAGTTGAAGATATATAGGGTGTTACATTTAAAACAAGCAAGTTAGTATCGATTTCCGGAAGTACCACATGCTTGTAATTATTTTGGTTGAATTGGCCACATTGACGTTAGTAACTCCCAAAATTTTCAAAATTTTTTGCTTTTCCCAATACCTATCGATCGATTCAGTTCCCGGTGTGACCAAAACTAATTTACTCTCCATGGAGTTTTTTTTTTTTTCTTAATTTAAACGTGAAAGCCGGACGAACATTTTGAAAGGTGTTCAGAATTCGATCACAAACAGGATAAGTCATTACAAAGTCTATTCGTGATAGATTAACACGCGAGACCGCGTACTGGCGCGTACTTGAATAGTGCAAATGATATCCATATAAAAATATAGTTTACCAAGTATGTTATGCGCTTACCTCCAACGAAAGGAGTCGTTACCTGACTCACCATTGCAGACCCTCTGCCTGATTTGATTTATGCCGGTTGCATGGCCGTAAGTTAAATTATATATAGTTATTTACTTTTATTGAATCATTTACGGAGTTGTTCATTAAACAAACATTATTTACTATAAATAAATAATGTATTATAAGTAAATCAATTACATCACGCCTATAAATGAATATAAGTAGTGAAACAATATTTTCAATAATTGTAAAGTAATTCTAAAACTCAGTAATTAAAAAGTGTGGATCTATGCGCATGTCTATCTACTTCCTATATTCCTTTGTCGGTCTTTTTTTATATGTTTCAGACTGGCTTTGGATGAAGTATACATATTTAAATTCTTCTATTAAATATAATTTAAGCGACGTAGGCACCATTTATAGAGTCTGCGATGGGTTGGTGCCATAATATGGGAAGTCAGGAAACACTACGTCTACTTTTCTCAGTTTCTTCAAATGGAACACCATATATTCTATGATACCAAAGGAGAGATATTTCTGCTGATAATAGATACAATGGGTATATTTGTCATGGGTAGCGAGATATTTCATACAATTCAAGATTAATTAAAATATGACAATTAATCTTCAATTGCTTTATAAATTTTGCGATAGAAAAAAAACATAAAATATCAATGTAAATTGGTCTCTAGCTGAAACCAGCACAACTTTTTTGTGGGAGAAGTTAACATTAAATATCTCAAGAATAATGATTTTATCGTAAACTTTGTATTTATAAAGCTCTTCCAGACGGATATCCTTTGATACTATAGGGTTCAGAGTAAAATGAGAAAAAGTATATTCAGCTTTTCCTGACTCACCCTAAGTAATATGCCCGATTTCATAACAGTACCGTCCTTGTATAATTTCCTTGGCATAAACTAGTTCTCAAGATGAGGTACTGTTATGTTACTGTGGACTCATTGCATATCGACCCATCAACAGCATTTCGATTGAATCGTCCATAAAAGGAAAGTTCAAACGGGTAACAATATACCGAGTATTGAATTTAAAAAACAGAAGTTCATGACGCCAAGCCTAAATGGATCACTCTATATATTATAAAATATTTTTAAACTGCTCCCCTTGATGTCCTCTATGACTCTGCTCTTGAACATGTTCGATATAATTTATTATTACAACCAGGATATTTATAAGAAACAAATCTGAGGCACTCTGTATATGCATCTGTTTTAATATTTATTAAAGGAACGGTTTTTTTTTCAGGAACCTGACTGTCAAGTGTATCATTTAAATTTCTCTCTGGAGATACGAGCAGGAATTTTCTTAGGAATTCAATTATACGAAATGTTTCAAACTCCGCATCGGGGTTGTGGAGACGAGCTCGTAAACAGTGGTACATGCAAGTACATGATGACCCATAAATGGAATGGTTGGACGTGATGGTGGACAGGGTCATTATCAGATACGGTAAGGATGGAAATCGCCTGACAGACCTAAGAGTGTAATGAGGCGAAGGGGTTGGAATTAAGCAACCGGGGTAGAAGAGGGCGAAGGGACAACATGAAGACGGATCCGATCAATACTGGGCTCTAGCAGCCTCAAGGATTTCTGCACAGCTTCTCTCTAAGGACCTCCGCTTTCTAAGGATCAAGCCTTTCTCTCCTCCAACCCAACTGCGCACAAAGGAACTGCTGTGTTAGACGAAATATAAGCGGATCGATATGTACATAATTACATAAGTTGATATCGCTGTACAAGGTATCTTCAAAAGTATAGCTTTGAAATAGAACTTTAATCTTGTACTGATATAACTGAATACGGTTACTCAAATATCTTAAAATATTCAGTTAATGTAATTTCAGTAAATGACTTTGTCAGAACCGATAGGATGAAGTTGGCATTCGACAGTAGAAATTATTAAATACACAATTGACAACATTAACGCAATACATTAAGAGAAACGTATTTGGTGACAACAAAGCAATACATTCGAAAATAAAGTGTCTCTGGGAAAGTGCGATCCCATTTTCTCGAAAATTCAGAGCTACAAAATATTGTTGCAGGGCATGAAAAGATCGGAAGAAATGTATACTTTACGAATCTGAGTGGCAGTTTATAATTTTTATGTTTATGGGAGATTCAGAGAAAGGCAAGAGACAAAAAGATTTTTCAAAAAAATTATTGACGTTGAAAAAAAATGATAATTTTTATTTTAATTTTTGGGACGCCGTCTTATTTTTTGGGTAAACACAAAAAAATGTACCTGGAAATTTTTTCTAACAAGATAACCTTTTTCAGTAAAACAATCAAAATAATTTCTCAATATTAAAACTTTAAGAATTTTTAACTCCAAAACAACGCACGTTATGAAAAAACTTTATAGAACAAAAATAGTTTGTAAGAGGTGAAAGAATTACTTTAGGATCCTTTGATCAATTTTTCTAAATTTTTATTCTCTTAATATTCCCTTCCATCTCATCGCAGTTATGGTTAGAAATTAGAAAAAAAAATGTTTGTAAGAGGTTAAAGAATATCTGTAAATATTTTCAGAATATTTTGATCAATTTTGGTAAATTTTTATTTTTTTCCATCGCAATTATTGCTAGATTGATTGATTGCTTGAGTGATTTGCCAGCGTAAGGTGGGCATTGCTGCCGATTCCGGGCATTCATGGAGGTTAGTTTAAATACGCAGCTTGGTCGTCCGCCGAACACGCCCAACAGACGGTCAAACCGCGTGTCGAAACCAAATCTCGGATATTTTATATACCGCCGGACCGGCTGCATACGCTAGATTGGACATTAGACATGCTTGTTGTCAGCAGCGAGAGCCACATAACGCATGGGATAGGAATATAGGATGGGAAGTGTAGATGTTTGTGAGGTGCTTCTTTTAAGTTTCCCTGCTTCTTTTCTAGTTACCATCTATCATCATTGGATGGGAAGTGCAGGCGTTTGCAAGATGCTCCTTTTTAGTTTCCATGCTTCTTTTAAGTTTCCATCTATCATGATCTCCTTATGTATTCTTCCTCCAAGTTTTCTATTTCATTTCACCCTGTATATTAGTGTGTTTCCACAGTAATTACTTTCAACTGCCGCTTTCCAATTTAGGGTATTTTATATTTCATTATCTACATTTAATACCTTTTCAGTTTTACTTTTAAAATTTTCTCTGTTGTGTAATAAATTGTACTGTGACAAGGATTAATAAATCAATAAATAAATACCTAGGACTTATAAATAAAACTTACCTTTTCATCCTTTTCTTATGTTACTACTTCCACTCGTTATAAACCAGTTCGTTGCCTTTCACTGCTGGTGAGTTATGTTGCAGATGTTTACTTTGACGCACTAACCACTTGAGAAAGGGTCGGTCGACTTGCATAGGTGTAGGCACTTACACTTGCTTTATTTGATATTATTTAGAAAACTGTACGCGTAATTATTAATTCCATATGAACTTTGTTTTTCTATTATGGCGTTTCACTTCGCGCAGAATTTCTTGATGTATCGATGGCTTAAATTTTTTCGAGTTTAACGTGGTGTTTACCGTTTTCTTTATTGTAAATAAATGAATAGATCCGGAGCGTCCCACGGCACATCTACGCCAGACGACAGCCACTCTCGATTTCCTCCTCCGCAATTATTGCTAGAAACCAAAAATTGATAACATTATTTCTGAAAAAGTTCACAGATATTCTGTGACAAATAATTTGTTCATAATGTGCATAATTTTGGAGTTAAGCACACTGTCAATATTGAAGATTTCCTTGACGAGAAGTGTTGGTGTTTGTGAGATGCTTCTTTTAAGGTTTCATGTTTCCTCTTTTTAAATTTCCATCTATCATCATCGGATATGAAGTGTAGGCGTTTGCAAGATGCTTCTTTTTAGTTCCATGTTTCTTTTAAGTTTACACTTATCACCATCTTCTTATTTATTCTTCTTCTAAGTTTTATGTTTCTTCTGTTTCTGAATCTAGTACTGTGCACCTCCTTCTGCCCGCTTGTGTTCACTTCGTTTGTCTGCCAAGATATACGTACATTCGCTCGTCGTAGGAACCTTTTATTTATTAATCGTTCCACAGGTAAACATCCATTTACGGTGGAAGTACAAGGAAAAGCCCTGTGTCGCAGCAGAAAGAGCCCTTTACAGCGGGTTACGAGAAAGAATATTTTGCATACCCTGTATATTAGTTTGTTTTTGTAGTAATTAGTTTCAACTGCCGCTTTCTAATTCCGGGTATTTTTCTATTTCATTACCTATATTTAATACCTTCTCAAGTTTACTTTTAATTTTTTTTTTCAGCTTAAATAAAGACAAACTAGTACACTAATAAACTAAAAACTACAACTTATTTTTTCGTCCACAGCTGGTATGTTTATCTTATCTTATCCACTTGAGAGGCGTCTGTCTTGAAGGGGCAGTCGCAGGTAGCTTCCGTTTACGACGTAATAGCGCTTATGCTAGACCCTGGATTTATTTATACTATTATTAACAAATATTTTACAGTAATTTTCAATTTCCAAATTGTTGCGTGCTTTTTTCTTCTATTGTTACAGTTTATTTTACACAGAATCTTTTAATACGCTGAAGAATCAAATTTTATCGAGCTTAATGGAATTTTAACCGGTTCATTTTGCCGTCTTTCGGGAATGTCAAACACAACACGTCCGTCTTCGACAGAAATCGACTTCGACACTCTTTACTGAAAGAGATTCATATTTTGGAAAAAATTTCAAGAGACATTATTTTTGTTTTTGCCCAAACATAAAAAATAAAAATTTTATTATTATTTTTTAATTTCAATTTTTTTTAATCTTTTTACCCTTTTAGGGCTGAATCACCCGTAAAAGATAAAAATATTAAATTACTCCACTCAGATTCGTAAAGTAGACATTTTTCCGATCTTTCCATGCCCCGGAACGATATTTTTGTAGCTCTGAATTTTGGAGAAAGTGGGGTTGCATTTTCCCAAAGAATGTCCCAGGTATTTACACAGAACTTTGCTCTTTATTTGTCACCCTTTTATTTACTAGATATTTTTTCTGTTGGATGACCGCCCGGTATTTTTTTTAACTAAAAGTTTGTCAGATTTCCTTCTTAATAATAGTATCATATATTCAAGATATTATTTTCCACCAACATTTTCTAATTAACTAATTTCTAGAGTGACCACTTGTATATTTTTCTATCGGAGGAAACAATATTTTGTTAAATAATTGACATAATTGCCAAGAAGGGAACCTGTTATACATTTGGAAAAATGATATAGGGTGGTCACTTTAAGAAATAATTAAACAACGGAAGACAATGATACTTGGAATGCAGCTACCACAGTTGCTGTTAATGTAAAATGATCCATTTTAAAATATAAAAGTATTTTCACACGTCACCTTTTTAGACAATAAGAAGTTTCAAATTATCTCCCTTGAGTGTGGAGATTGTTAGATATCGTTGCGAATGCACGGCTGGCGCCTGTCCATTGCAAATTTCTATCGTGTCCATCAGACGCATGATAGTACGTTCAACTACATTGCCAAGGTAGAAACCTGCTGTGCTTCTAGTGAATATTGTACAGGGTGGTCAATTTAAAAAAATAATTAGGGATGGGCGGAGGATAACAGAATTTGGAAGGTAGTTATCACAGTTGTCAGGGAGGAAATCTGTTATCCTTTTGTAAAAGATTATAGGGCGGTAATTTAAAAAAATGGTTAATTAAAGAACGACAGAATAGAATAATAGTTGGAACGTAGTTGTCACCGCTGCTACAAAGAAAGCCTGACAACTTTTAATTAATAAAATATACAGGGTGGTCACCCAACAGTAAGGATAAATAATAAATCAAATGTACTAAACAGGAAAGTTTTACGTAAATACCTTTACAAGATTCCACCACAGTTAAATTATTTTTTAGGATGACCACCAATTTGATATGAGACTAATTTACAAGTAACTAATAACTTATAAAAGAAATTTAAAAAAATATTACAGAAATGTAAGAAATCCATTTTCTCAAAATTTGCTAAACCCGTTTTGATGGCTCAAATATATATTGTACAGGGTATTAGGAGGGCAACTGAAAAATAAAATGACACTCAATTCCTTTAATGATACGGTGGTAAGAAAATTCTTGTAATTTCATAATTTTTTTTAAATAAATTTTTTGTAGGTTCATCGCCAACTGTAGTATGCCCATACCAAAAGTAGTCACTTCTGTTTCGGAGTAAGATCGAAGTATCGTTTCATGCTTCGTTTATACTATTTTATAATAGTATATGTATTATTATTTTATATAGTTTATAGTATCATTAAAATATTTACAATTCTTCTTGATACCCCTAAACATTTGTAATTTTAACCCTGATCATAGGTAGTGAGAGTTGGTTTAAATTAGAATCAGTTTGATCACTGTATAATATTACAATATTTGCTGCAGCAGATAATATTTAGTTATATTTCTCAAAACACTAATATTTACTAATTTATTATGTTTTAAATACTTCCTTATATCTAGAACATATACAGGGATTTCCATATTTCTGCTTAAATAATGTCGTAGTAAACTTTTCTGAAAATGAAAATCAATAGGGCAAAAGGAGTGGTCAACTTTGTACAAACCATTTACCTGCCAATTTCACCCTATCAGTTCCAAAGTTAAATTGATTACAACCCAGTTACAAACTATAAGTATCTATTTATTTGTTGTCTTTGTCTGCCTTAAAATACATCATGAAGTTCTATACTTGATAAGCAAATTTACCTAGTGATTTATCAATAGCTGGATATCGACTTCAACCGCATTACAATAGATAGAAGTCCTTTTATTCTAGTTTCTAAACTTCATTGTTCGCTGCAGGTAATATCCACGATTTAAAATTATATAGTGCGTTTTTTATGCACTCAATGATAATTTGCCGGCTGTTAATATTAATTTATATAATTAAAGACATGAAAAAATAAATATTTCAGTATAAAAGATTTTATAACCGTTAATATATCGGTCTTATACTCTTTGCAAACACTAAAACGAAGAGCACATTGCGATTGTTATGATCGGTTTGACTCCCCCAACAGGTTGGACGTATATCTTTTTTAACTAACTTAAAAAAATTTGAATGAGGTTTCTCAGTTCGATGTAAGTATATTGTTTTATGTCTGTTCAACGATTTCTCTAGAATGTTTTAAGTAATTTCTACGAAAACTTTTAACTGTAGATTATGACTGAGCGGTGATTTTATATTCTACTTCCACATCCACGTAGTGAAGGGGAAGTATTATAATCGTAAAAAAAAAATTCAAAATTTGTTTCTGTTCAAATAGGTTTAAAATGTCGAGATTTTAAATTCGAGCGAAAAAAAAACATTTGCTGCCTGTCTGTCGGTTTGTCTATCTTTTCTGTGCGCACGTTTTCTCTGGGACGGTTTAAGATATTGACTTGAAATTTTGTACACGTATATAATATAATGAGATCCGGAACAGGATCGTTTTTTGAACATATCCGACGGAGGGTTGGGGGATAAATAGTGTTAACTACGGAAAAATAACTAAAGCAAGCTGGTAAGAGTACAGAAACTTAGGACTTGTTGTATATACTAGAGGCGAAGGCCACAGATTTCTTTATGACATTTTTCAACTCTGACTCCATTATTAAGGGGGCTGATAAAATATAATTGAGGTATTTGAAAATTGGTATAGGTATGTATTGTAATGACATCTGATAGAGATGATTCCGTTGAAGGAGTGGGGGGGATTGTAAATTGGGGAAAGTAAGTAGAGCAAGTAAATAAGAGTCCAGAAACTTTATTTTTACAGTATATGCTAGAAACCAATGTCTCACATTTTTTTATGACATCCGCCTCAAATATATTGTCAAAGTTCTATAATTATTTCCACATATTGGAGTGCAAATATAGTCAAGTGCTTTCCTTTAAAAAGAGTTGGATGGAAAATCTGGATGTGAAATAGTGATTTCATAGGCAGCGGTATTTTATCCGGTTATGTCTAGTATAAGGTGAACAAAAATCGGAGAGAAATACTTTCTAATAGAGAATATTTGAAGTTATGACGGAGATGCAGGTTAGAGGCAAATGCTTAGGTATTTTGGAACTAGCTGGTACTGAATCTGAGAATCTAAATCTTTAAATTGATGAATCCAATAGGGCTGCCATAATTACAAAACTATTGTAGATTTAGATGAAACTGGGCCACTAAAATAGATGCAAAAATTGGACCTCCATTAAAAGGCGGGCAACAGAAATAATGAAATAAAATATCATCGTCGTCGCTCGGATAATTGAGTCTTATTAACTAATATCGATTTTGATGGTGTAAAAATGAACAAATAACGAAATGGAGTAAGTTTTTGCCGCACCTCAAAATCGAGGTTCAATTAACCGTACGACGGTGTCTTTTTTTTTTTTTTAGTTACCGCTTTTTAAATTCGGCTCAATTTTTTTTTACTTTATTTGTGCTAACATGTGTTTTACCAACAAAATTTAATATAAGATTAAAAAATATATAAAGCTAACATTATTTAACAAGATCTGCGAACAGTATCTTATAGAATGTGCGATTATATAAAAAGTTTAATAAATTTACAACGAGTATAATGTTTACTCTAGAGTAAATTATATTAATAGAACATTTTCAATGTAGTCTGTGTAAAAATAAAAAAATAATTTTAAAACACTTTTATTAAAATACTGAGAGTCGGTTTAGTGGCGTAATGCTAAGGTGTTTGACTTGCGACCACAGAGTCCTGGGTTCAAATCCTGGCTAGGGTATGGATGTTTAGTGGCGCCTTTAATGTGTTACCGAGATGTTAGCAGTGGGCTAGACCGCTGTTGGGTGCCACAACATGTCTAGTCGGTGTTACCTCTCCTGAGTTCTAGTCTCAGCTACGGTAGATAGCAATATGGCAAGGAATGGTTGTTGTGTCGATGACTGTGTACGTGTCCTGGTTGAATGGTGGAATAGCTCAAGACGAGTAATAAATTACAATGAAATATCTACACAGTTACACGGTTATTTTTTTATAGCCTTAGCACGAAAAACCCGATTCGACAAGCCCCTTCATGTCTAGAATGGAAAAACGTGAAAAGAAGGTGGGCTATCGCATTTAGGGGTAGTTGCCAAGGGGTGGGAGGTCTAGAAATATCACCATCGTATTCAGCACCCTCGAAAACGGAGTGGTACCCAGGTCTTGTCCTTGTCTTTTGATGTTTTTGCAACTTTTTCATGAACTAAATGGAGTGGAAGGGTGAAAGTGTAGTAGTCGTAAAAATTTTTTTCATTTTTACTTCCCTCGCATACCGAAGGGAAGTATTGTATTCGAGAAAAAATCGTGCTCCAAGATTTTTTCTGTCTGTCTGTTTGTTTGTCTGTTTGTCTGTCTCCGTCTGTTGGTGCATTATCTAAAAAATTACTTGACGGATAATAGTCAAAGTTAGCTGACACTACTACCAGCGAAAAATGGTTAGATTTTCACTGGAAAATATACAGAGTGGACCGTCTAGAGCAAATAGACAATGAAAAAAAAAATTTTTCGCACATTTTTACGTTTCATGACATGCCGAACCTATTTGCAGAAAAAAAACATTGAAAATATTTTTACCAGTAGAAAGATGGGATTTCAATTTCAAAAAAAAATTAGAAAATTTTGTCATAGAAAAATGTTTTAAAAATTCTTTTGCTACTATAGAATATATGATGGAATTTTTTTTTTGTTGAAATTTAAAATTTTCAGTTTTCGTGGCATTCTAAACTTATTTCAGAAAAAAAGAATTTTTCAAAACTTTTTGAAAATTTTCTTACCAGTAGAAAGAATTTCTCGAATTTAAAATTTCCACGTTTCATGACATTCTAAATCTATTTCATAAAAAGATTTTTTTCAAAAAGAAAAGTTTGTCAAAGAAAAGGTCTTTAAAATTTTTTTTTACTGCTATAGAATATATGACGGAAAAAAATAGTTCAAACATAAAATTTTCATATTTCATGACATTCTAAACATATTTCAGAAATAAATTGTTTCAAGAGAAAAAGTTTTTGAAAATTATTTTACTACTTAACTACCTAGTATACCTAGAATAGAAATTTTTTTGTTATTCTCAAGTTTTAGTTTCCACGTTTCATGACATTCTAAACCTATTTCAGAAAAAAATGCTTTTGAAAATTTTTAAAATTCTTTAAAAAAATTTTGATTACTACCAAGTATAAATAAAGAGGGAAGTTCTGTGTAAATACATTTATCGATTTTTTTTATTGAAATAGGCTTAGAATGTCATAAAACGACGAGATTTTAAATTTGAGCGAAAGGTTAAAATTCTGTCGATCGGTCGGTTACTTTTTTGTACGCACGTTTTCTCAGCAACGGTTTAAGATATTAACTTGAAATGTGGTACCCATATAGAACATGAGGAGATCTGGAACTAGATTATATTTTGCGCTAATTCCGGTAAAGGTTTGGAGGTTGATTAGGAGTAAATTAGAGAAAATAAGTAAAGCAATCTGGTAAGAGTACAATAACTTGGGATTTGGTGTACATACTAGAAGTCAAGGCGTCAAATTTTTTTTACAGTATTTTACAAACCTCTCACCACCTTCCATTTCATTGCTAAAAGGCTTAATAATTAAATAAAATTGAGATATTCACTTGGAATTAAGTACACGTATGTATTATAACATCTGGAACCAGTTTATACTTTGAGATGAATCCGTTGAAGGTTTCGGGGTTAAACACGGATGAATAAGTAAAAATAAGTAGAGCGAGCTGGTAAGAGTACAGAAATTTGGAATTAGATGTACATTGTACATACTAAAAGCCAAGGCCTTACGTACTGGCTTACGTGGACGGTGCCGTGTGGGCCGGCCGGCCGCTGCCAGCGGCTATATCAATTCCAGGGAACCAATGTATGTGCCTTAGATTTCTTTATAATATTTTTCATCCCCCACCGACCGCTTCCATTCCATTATTAAAGAAGCTGGTAAAATAAAATAGAAATTTGGTATACGTAGGTATATGTTGTAATGACACCTGGTTGAGATAAATAGGGAAAAATAAGTAAAGCAAGCCAATGAGAGTCCAGAAACTTCATTACTAAAAGCTTTTATTTAACTTGCTTTGTATGATCGCTAGTATGTTTGGGTCAAATCTTAAGCGCACTGGCTTACGTGGACGCTGCCGCGTGTACCGGCCCGCAAGGACGACAGAGCCGGCAAGCGCGGTATCACCTGCTCAGGCGGCAGATCTGGATTACGTGTGCGTTATGTAGTAACACCGGTTGAGGCGGCACTTCTGTCTTAAACGTGCATTTTGTATCAATTTCGTAGTAGACGTTGATTTGAAAGACAATCATGTCAAAAATCAAAAAAAAAAATATATTATTGGAAAATATTTATAAGAAAATGTTAAGAATGCGAAGAAGACGTAGAGGAAAAAGAATGCCGATAGATATTTTAAAGTCATTCCTACTTGTTTTACGTAGATAGGCTGCAATTCTATTCCATTCTCTATCCACTAATAGCCTGTTGTCAGGCCTGTCGAGGGGGGAGGGAGGATCGGGGGTGTTTCTTCCCGGGCCCGGCGGTTTTTAAGGGGGCCCAGTGATTTTGAGGGGGTTCGAGTTTCGCTTGAAGTTGGATATTTGGAGGTTAGCATTTGCATTAGGTAAAACGAGAGAGGTGTATTTTTGTAAATGATTAGTGCAATGTAAATAATAAAGAGTTCTGAATGACTTGTATGGTTTGTAATGAAGTAAACACAAAATTGTTAGATAAAGGAATATCTGCGATAAATATTTAGTTGTAGGGAATATCACACCTCGCTCTTTGTAACGATTCAAAATATTTATTAATTAAAGTTATCAATTATTAAAACAAATATGTGGTTTTCACGAAAGACTGATGTTGGCTACTCGTGCAGATTCTTGAGACATGGGCACTCTGAAAATAAAAACGGAACTTAAACTAAGCAGTGATGATTTCTGATACACTTACGATACTTTTTTGATAAACCAGTAACGTCTCCAGTCACTGAGTCTTCTAGGTGGCTGAACATGTTCCCATGCGCTCTCGTCTGTTACCAAGTCAATGTTCTAGCTTAATTACATTTTGAAGCAGGTTAAAGGCTTGCATCCATGTTTCCTCTCAATAGGCAGCTATTTAGGTGACGTTTGAGCAGAGTTAATTGCCTGGAAAATTATGAGGGTGTTAATTTAAATTCGGAAATTTTTCTTAGGCTATGTTTTGATTTTTAATTTGACAAATGTCAAATTCAAATTTAGGGATTTTTATTGAATAGCCTGAGAAATAAATTCGCGCAAAATCCGAATCTTTTTTGTTTAAAATTAGCAAAAAAGGGGAGACATTTTAAATCCTGGAGGAACAAAGAGTAGTTCTCCAGTTCCTGCAATTCTGTGTGAGGGTTAAGACCTAAGAAAATCTAAGGTTTTTTTGTACCGTTGAAATTGGCCTTTATTTTATCGATTTATCCTATCGAACCACTCAAAGAAATATCTGCTCAAATTTGGGGTCACCTTCTGCCCGTTGAGATCGTCAATTCAGCGTGCCACAGGCGAAAGTTCAGATTTGGTGGCGGAGGCTAGCTGCAGGGGGATAGTTCGTCAACGGCAGACTCAAAGATGGTAATATCAGCCACAAAGTGAGTACGTTTCTCAATTTTCCATTTAATCACTCTCAGCGTTACGGAGGACTGCTGCCAATTAACAGCGTTAAATTCGACTTTATCTGCACCTGGGATTAGTCCAGATTGTTACATATAAGCTGCGCCCCAGCTTCTTGTGGTTTAGATACGAGCAGCGTTTTATTATCACCCTTCTTTAGTATTTCCGAGTTAGTTGCCTGTTTTTTTTTTATTGTAACCAGCCCTCAGCATTATAGTTGTTATTTCACGTTTTCTTTCGCAATTTAAATATAAGTAATTTCTTTGTTAGTTTTCTGTTTTCTGAGTTAATACACTGCAACTTAGATTTTAATCTGTAAAGATTAACGGGAGCATTGCCTTCCAAACTGTGTGCTTTGTAAAGCCATAAACAGCTGTTTGCGGTTAACCCTGAAAGTAAAGTCTTATATAATTCACATACATTAAGTACATTTATCAATCTTTTTAGGGAAACATTGTTTATGTATTAGTACTTACCTTTATAGGTACTTGGCTTTTTTAGAGTAATTGTTGCAGTTTGTGTGTGCGTGCAACACGTTGTTATCTACTATTTTACCATTATATATATTTCCATTTTTACACATTTATACATTAAATTATACATTTTCATACGTGGATTTTTCTCTGATTTTTGTGTGTGTTGTGTCTCATCCCCAAACTCTGTCATTAATTGTGACTGGCGCCCGGAGGCTTATAAATTAATTATTGTTAACATCTATTTTTTGTTATTTTACAATAACTACTGACAGATGACATAACCTTATCCACGATCCGCCGCCGACATTAATGAGCTGCCGCGTTGGCGGATTTTTATCAGTGAACACTGCCGACCGTTAGGCCGGTCGCGAATCACTGACGTCACATCTTTAAAGTTTCGATTAAGATAAACATTGAAACTATGGGATATCCCCCCCTGCTCTTCAAAATTTAGATCTAGACGGATATTCAATTTTGAGGAATGTCACCCTTTTCAAAATGTCGACCTAGATAAACATTCAATTCTAAGGAATATTACCCCCTACTCTTCAAAATTTTTGTCGAGAAAAATATTTAATCCTAAGGAATAATCCCCCCGCTCTTTGAAATTTTCATAGAGATAAATAGTTTATTATTATGAATGCCACCCTCTACTCTTCGAAATTTATATTGAAGATTGGCGGGAGTCGTTACAACCCCCCGGGCCCCGATTTTCCCTCAACGGCCCTGCCTGTTGTGATAGATTTTATGCCTCATATCCAATAGCATACGGCTGTTTTAAGCTTGACTAATTACACTGTTAAGTAACAGTTCCATAAAAGTACTCGCCAAAAAGTAAATTCTGCGATTGAAATTTATAACCTAACCTAGCAGGAGTTCGCGCGGTCCAACCGGCAAATATTAAATAATTTGGCCGCCCGAGCCGCTTAAACCGGATGACGCCGCCAGCACCGCAAGAAAACGGCAATGTAAGACACACACATTGGTTCCGTTGGATTAATATCGCCGCTAGTGACCGATGAGCCCCAGATCATATCAGACGAACAGTTCGCCTACCGAACAGAACATTCCACCGAGCTCTAAGTACCTCGTCTAACGAAGTACATCACGGAGAGTTTCAACCACCGCCAAGTGACAGGAGCGATCTTCTTAGACGTATCCAAGGCCTTCAACAGGGTTTGACATGAAGGTCTCCTGGCAAAGGTGTTGTCCATGGGTTAACCTGTCGGCATCGTCAAGCTTGTGAGATCCTAACTGCACCGGAAGTAACTCCATGTGAAGATTGCCGACAAGCTGTCGAATTACAGGCCCACGGAAGCAGGCGTACCGCAGTGATCGGTACTCTCTCACCATCTACACCTACGACATGCCCAGAATCGCAAGGCTCTCTTCGGCACTCTACGCAGACGCACGGCCATAATCGCAAGATCATTGAGTGCAAGACTTCCCACCCGCAACCTCCAGGAAGCAGCATCCCTTCTGGAAGAGTAGTGAAACAAGTGGAAAGTCCAAAGCAACGCGGAGAAAAGCAAAGCCATCCTCTTCAAGAGGGTCAGGAAGCAAACTCCCACAGGATACGTCTCCTTGAACGGCGAAAACATCCAATGGCACGATACTGTCAAGTAACTTGGCGTTATAATGGATCGAAGCCTGGCGTGGAGACAGAACACGGAAGCGATAATACAGAAAGCGATAACGAGGAGGACTCTACTTTACCCTATGATAGATAGATAGAGCCAACTCAACCTGGCGAACAAGCTCACGCTTATTAGGACTCTCATTGCACCTATTCTGACCTACACCTCCGTTGCCTGGGGATACCAAGCAGCCACCCACCTGGAGGATACAAGCTGTGGGAAACGTCGCACTTAGGTACGCCGTAGATGCACCATAGTTAGTGAAAAACGCCGACATCTTCAGAGATCTGGAATACTCCCCGATAACTGAAGTCATCCGAGACAGAGCGAAAAATCTATACGCCCGTGCGGCAGAGCATGAGAATCCGCTGGTCAGACCGGCGACTAACTACTATCCCAACGACCCTCCGAGACACAAGAGCCCCAAAACTCCAGATCCTGGATAACGGGAAAGTATAACTTAACCGTTTTTCTGTTTCAGCCCGACCTTCAAGAAACGCCGCAAGGAGACAATGACCAAAAACATCCAAATCACCCGATCCCAGGGGTACCAAGGAAATAACCAGCTCGGTACCCTTACCCTAGCCCGTGCCAGCCTCTGATGCTAAAATAATCGTCTTTGACCGAACACAATCCTTGAGCTACACAGTTCACACTTCCTTTCGATGAAATCGGAACACACGATGCTAATTGGCACCCTGGGCTTCCGACTAGTGAACCCTCCAAGTCAAGAATATTGTCTTTAGTCAAGAATGTTGGCGATCGCCGTTAGTAGCGGCAAAGCCGGCCGGCCCACGCGGCACCGTTCACGTAAGCCAGTGCGTTACGATCAAGATGAATCCTGGAGGGGATGTTCAATAGTGTATTCGGCGGCCCACAGTGGCACGAATCACAACTTTTTCGTACAAAATTATCTAGAGCACCTGTTGCACAACCGATTAAATTTTTTTTTTTTAATACTCGTTATTTAATTTCCAAAAAACGTAAGGGAGTCGATTTTTTAATTATGCTAACCAAAATTATTGAACTATTTAAATCCTAAAATTTTTCTTACATAAATCTTAATTTTTTCCAATTCTTTGAGACTTCCTGCCACATGTATTTTTTCTTTTTGGTGCTCGGGGAACACAAAATATCACAATTAACCAGTATATAAATCTTGTTACTCGGGGGTTCTTGATGTCGCTGAATACCATTCTGATATCCAAATTGTCATGGACCAATCTAAAGATGGAGGAATCAGTGGCGGTTATAAAATGCCAGAAAATGGAATATCATTGATTCCTTAGGCAGCGGTTTTTACATTAACGTCAGAGCGAAGTTTAGGCATAGCTATGTCACCACTCAACCAGGACCATCTGCCGCAACTGACACTCGAACTCAGGAGAGATAACAGGTAGACATGTACCACTGCGCCAATATTCTTGACTTTGATGACGGTCTCGGATGATTAGGGGTCGAGCTCTGAGCTCTTTGCCCCAATCATGTACCACTGAATACCAGTCTAACCCACTGCTGCCGTCTTGGTAACAGATTAGAGACTCCATTAAACATCCATACCTAGGACTTCGTGGTCACAATCCTAACATATAAGCATTGTGCCACAGAGCCGATTAAGATGTATGTGCAAAAACTTTTAGAGCGTTCATATAGATAAATTGCATTTCGTTTGATACTTCAACAAATTGAAATAAAGATTGGCTTTAATTAGGAATTCGTCCCTTATTTCTGATAAATAATTATTTTTTAAGTAATATACTATATGCTCTATAACTATGCTGATGTAAAATATAGTGAAAAAAATATTTCAATTATATTGACTCTCTCTTAGATCAATTCAGAATCCGATAAATTTTTATATGGTAGAAACTAAGATTTAATGGTAATGACCACTTACCAATTTCTGTTTGGTCAATATTTATTTGGTTTTGCGTGGTACGGTATCAAGAATTGAAAAAGTGCAATATAAGGTGATTTATCACAACATGCGGAAAATAAAATTGTGTACTAGTTTTCTATGTAGGAAACTTCCTGCAAAATTTTGCGATTCGACATAAGTTAATACATTTTTCTTGCGTTGAAACTTGTAATGATACGCTACTGAACCATGGAATTTGGCTACCCTTAAATGCTGCAATTGTTTACGCGTATTTACACGTGCGCCGCTTCGTGTCATTCAAGCGATCAGAAGTTGTTTACGTATGGTCAGTTTCTTTCCGGCTCCCGTTTGGATTTTTACGTCTTGAAAATTATATTCGTAGATCTATATGGGTCAATATACCAGCGTTTACATCACATGAATACTACGATATGATTTTAACATATAACAGTGCATTGGATGTCAATGGTCAAACATTTTTGTTGTGTGATTAAATCCAAAAAGTCACTTCTAACCCCGCCAGCTTCGCTGTCAGTCCCAAGTCTGGTAAAGGGGAAGAGGAAGTGATATAGTTGCACCGCGTTACGTCAGATTGTTAAAATCATGGGCGATGCATTTATACAAAAAAATAAAGTAATTTTTTTTGGCATATTTTTTTAATTTTTTATTTTTTTAACTCCGTTCGGTGGAAACAACTTACTTATAAATTTTCCGCATGTTGTGGTAAATCACCCTGTATATCTTAATCTCGTCTGCGTATAGTTGCAGTAAATGGGCGCTCTTGATAATTCATGGATGAATATATCGAAAAAGAGAGGCCCTAGTTCCGAACCTTAAGGTACATCCGATATTTTGTCTTCTGATTGTGAATGTATCTGATAAGCTGAACTGTTTAAGGAAGTAATTTATCGATGATCTTTCAGGTATAGTTCCATTTAGGCTAGGAGAATATTAGAAAGTCTAAGATATATTAATATATCAATAAGAACATTAATATTAATGGACTTAAAAACTGTAGAATTATCCAGTTGTGTTTAAAGCTTATTTGTAAGTAATAATTACAAACAGATCTTAATAAATAATTCATAACTTTATTTTACGGACGAGTTGTGTAATGATAAAAAATCCTGTTTAGTCTTTTAAAGAAGTAGTTTCTGCCTAAAAGTTGTCCACCAATTTTAGGACGCGTACCTAAAAACTAATTTAATTTTTCAACATAAATTTTATTTTTATTTTTTTCTTCTACTGGGTGACAAATGTTTATTTCATTACTTGTGCCTTCGCTAATGCTAAATCATGTTACCTAAACTCTAGCAGCTTAAAATAATAGATCACACTAAGAAAAATATATTAACTGCAGGAATTTGAGAGCATATATTCGACTTTCAACGAATCTTCAAACGGATGAAACGTTTGCCTGTTGGATAATCGTTGAATTGCTATTCTAATACTATGACTATCGGCCAGTTCTCATTGTTTTCAATACATAAATTCCAATCTGAATCCGCTTTACACTCTATATGGTGTAATATGGATTTTGATGATCAAACTGGATATTAATTACGTATGGTATTTGTATGAAAGAATTAATAATAGTACACTTCACCGCAAAATCAACACATAAGAAATTCAGTATATTGCTGAATTAAATATGAGGCGGATACAATATGTTGCTGTAGATGTTTCCAATTTAAATACATTTTTCCAGGATTTTATTTTATAGTGAAGAAATACAGTAAATAAAGAAAACATATTTAAAGAGGAATGATTATTCGATGAAACATGGAACCTAATCAACAGAGGAAAATAAAGAAGGGTAGGTTAATGTAACCATGTGTACCAGAAGAAAAACTTATAAGGGCATATCTAGAAATGTGCACGGGTGGCAAGACACTGACAAGAGGAGACAAGAGGAAATGGGTAGAAGATTTAACACACCAAGTACAATTTGCTCAAAACAACGTTACAAGAGAACACTACAAAATCAGCAAAAAGTAAATAATTAAAAATTGACATACGAGGTTAATAAGTAAACAAAGAATATTAAAATTATTATTTTAAGAGAATACACTGTAGAACTTGGTTGTAAATAGTTCGGTGTATACCTATTACTGGTTTATTGGCATAACAAATTTATCACCTCTTGCACATATCAACATGCATTTCACCAGCCGCAGGTAATGGTTTGGAAGCCAAAAGGCTCCATTAGGACCACTTTCCTAACAGAGTTCCTCCAAATACTAAAATATTAGTCTTTGTCGAGTTGCTTTATTGATTCAATTATCTGAAGAATTTAATAACGTTATAATATAAGATATAAGAAATATTAGGGGTGTTCCGTCACTGCCTTTCTAGGCAAGATATGATACACACCATACTGCTGAATCAACTGCTTCAACTTACACTCTATACTGTCTAAAGGACCACGCACTAATCTTAGGGAAACGCGGTCCCCATTAAATTGGCTGAAGTTTTGGTATATTGTAGTTCACATGATGCTGATTGAATATCTCAATGGGCACAAGCCTCTGTTATGGCTAGTTTCGTTACTACAGTCACCCAAAG